>CM059800.1:19233987-19833987 GCA_030435695.1 Brachymystax lenok tsinlingensis | reverse complement strand
TTCACAATTCCTGACATTTAATACAAGAAAAGGTTCCCTCCTTAGGTCAGTTAGGATCACCACTTTATTTTAAGAATGTGAAATATCAGAATAATAGTTGAGAGAATTATTTATTTCAGCTTTTATTTCTTTCATCACATTCCCTGTGGGTCAGAAGTTTACATACACTCAATTAGTATTTGGTAGCATTGCCTTTAAATTGTTTAACTTGGGTCAAATGTTTCGGGTAGCCTCCCACAAGCTTCCCACAATAAGTTGGGTGAATTTTGGCCCATTCCTCCTGACAGAGCTGGTGTAACTGAGACAGGTTTGCAGGCCTCCTTGCTCGCACATGCTTTTTCAGTTCTGCCCACTCATTTTCTATAGGATTGAGGTCAGGGCTTTGTGATGGCCACTCCAATACCTTGACTTTGTTGTCCTTAAGCCATTTTGCCACAACTTTGGAAGTATGCTTAGGGTCATTGTCCATTTGGAAGACCCATTTGCGACCAAGCTTTAACTTCCTGACTGATGTCTTGAGATGTTGCTTCAATATATCCACATAATTTTCCTACCTCATGATGCCATCTTTTTTGTGAAGTGCACCAGTCCCTTTTGCAGCAAAGCACCCCCACAACATGATGCTGCCACCCCCGTGCTTCACGGTTGGGATGGTGTTCTTCGGCTTGCGAGCCGCCCCCTTTTTCCTCCAAACACAACGATGGTCATTATGGCCAAACAGTTCTATTTTTGTTTCATCAGAACAGAGGACATTTCTCCAAAAAGTACGATCTTTGTCACCATGAGCAGTTGCAAACCGCAGTCTGGCTTTTTATTGCGGTTTTGGAGCAGGGGCTTCTACCTTGCTGAGCGGCCTTTCAGGTTATGTTGATATAGGACTTGTTTTACAGTGATATAGATAATTTTGTACCTGTTTCCTCCAGCATCTTCACAGGGTCCTTTGCTGTTGTTCTGGGATTGATTTGCACTTTTCGCACCAAAGTACGTTCATCTCTAGGAGACAGTACACGTCTCCTTCATAAGCGGTATGACGGCTGCGTTCTCCCATGGTGTTTATACTTGAGTACTATTGTTTGTACAGATGAACGAGGTACCTTCAGGCGTTTGGAAATTGCTCCCAAGGATGAACCAGACTTGTGGAGGTCTGCTATTTTTTTTCTGAGGTCTTGGCTGATTTATATAGATTTTCCCATGATGTCAAGCAAAGAGGCACTGAGTTTGAAGGTAGGCCTTGAAATACTTCCACAGGTACACCTCCAATTGACTCAAATTATGTCAATTAGCCTATTAGAAGCTTCTAAAGCCATGACATCATTTCCTGGAATTTTCCAAGCTGTTTAAAGGCACAGTCAACTTAGTGTATGACCCACTGGAATTGTGATACAGTGAATTTTAAGTGAAATTATCCATCTTTAAACAATTGTTGGAAAAATTACTTGTGTCATGCACAAAGTAGATGTCCTAACCGACTTGCCAAAACTATAGTTTGTTAACATGAAATGTAGGGAGTGGTTGAAAAACTAGTTTTAATGACTCCAACCTAAGTGTATGTAAACTTATGACTTCAACTGTATCTAAACGCTGTAAACAAAAGGCGAATGAAGATCCAAATAACCAAAACATAGCCTGCAGCCTACTACAGTGAGATGCAGCCTTGCACAGCTGTCTCCCAAATAAATAGGCCTACACAGGCCCGCTTCAAACATGGAAAAACATGCCGCTCACTCGCTCATGAGTTCAGCAACACATTGTGATACGGCACAAAAAACTTCTGTGAATCCAATTTGACTCATGAAATTAATTAAGCAATGCCAGCCTACCATAAACACGTTTCCAATACTTACAGAAAACCATAGTAGAAAACCATAATAGAATGTACTTATTTCTATGATGAAACGTATGTAGCTATACCCAGGGGCGTCATTTGGGTTCTTGTATTGGAATTATTTAGAATCTCGCCTCGCTCTATCAGCACAATGGACAGCAAGATTTTTATAAAAAGTAAGCAGCTAGATTGTTTCAATCTTACCTTTTCTAAAGAGTTGCAGCTTTCTTGATACTCTGTGGAACTTCCTGAGTAATCGATCATTCCAAATCTCCCCGAAATCTTAATGTAAGATCCCCCTCAAATGCCAGCTGGATTTATTGAGTTTCCCTCGGGTGTAGCATGCTTTTTCATTGCTGACTGAACACGTTTGTCAAAGTGGAAAATGAGTTCTCCCATGTAGCTGTGGATGCCCCAAAAGTCAGTCCATGTTTCAGTGTAATAAGCACGGTCGGCATAGCGGAGAGAAGCCCAGAGAATCGTTGCAGGATAGCAAGTGGGGTCCATTTTTCCCATCTAAAAGGTCATGGCTCTCTGGGTCAAGGGCACACAGGGCCTCCACCAGTTGCCTGTTGCATTAGCTGAATCATTCTGACATTTCACCAAAAACAGCATCCAATGTGCTGAAGAACAGTCTTTTCTCCTCTGTCCTGCTGGCCTGCTATACTATCCACCACGAGATTTGTACTTACATAACATTGTTGTTTGCTCTGTTGTTGCGTCAGTGCCACAGGCACTGCACTGTGTCCAAATGGCTTCAAACTCACTGTCACACCTCAGCTTCTCGACACACTCCAATGCACTGTGGACCACTTTGACTCCAGTGTAAAGATCTGTTGCTTTCGCCTGGACTAATTTGTTTGGAGGATGGAGAAGACTGAGGATTCTGTGCACTATGGTGGCTGTAAACTTAAAGCTGGGGTCTGTCACCGCCTTCAGCAGCGAAGGTAGCCTCAAGTCTTACTTCTGTGTTGTAGGAATGCATGTGTTTTTCCCCGCTTTTTATGGAAACCAAAGGAGTCACACCTAACTGCCCAGTGGCTTTCCATAGCCCAACTACACAAACTGTGGTGCGCCCTGTCCATTGTGCTGACTGATTTCTAACCCTAACCCTAAAACTGAGGGAGCCGGTCCGGGCTTGCCCCTTCAGTGTCCCCACATCCCGTTACGAGGGGTGTTCCTTGGCGGATGCCTCACTCTGCCTCAGATTGATGCGAAGTGACAAACTGCAGCCAGGGGTAATGGAGCTCATCATCCAATGGCTGAGTAATGAAGAGGAATTGTGGATAATGAGGAAGGATAGACTGCTTTACCTGAGAGGACAGATCTCAAAGGACTCTCACCTCCTCCCATCCTCACAGCGGTAAATCTAGGGGAGGGGGAGGCGGTGGTGGAAGTGGGGGAATAACAGAACTCACACATGAGAAAGCACACTCAAACTTGTACATATACAACCTCTTCAACCTCTGTTATCTGATATTGGAAGTTATCAAGTTGCTGCATTAGAAGGAACATGATAAAATTGGTCTTCTGCACAACAACAAAAAAACTAGCAACAAACCCAAACACAGAGACAGTAACAAACCCAAACACAGAGACAGATAACAAAGATGTAGTTCCTCATACTTCAACTACCAATGCATAACTCTCATATGCCTGTGCTTTTAAACCTGAAGTGAAGGACAAAATTATTCTGTTTCTTTCTGAGGCCAGTCAGTGAACTAATGAAACAAATCCGGGGGATGGATTTACTTGGCCGAACCATCAGGGGAAATTTTCGTTTGATGATCCCCAGAGATGGTGTCTGATGATGGATGGCCAGGGTGTCCAACCAAATACTTACACAGAGTGAGCCAGCATCCCGCTGCCCTTTCACTTTGCCTCTCTGCCAGAGAAGTCATTGTCTTTTGCTGGCCTCTTATTCTGGATCCGCGCCCAACCGAATCACAAATCGTCATTGGCTCACACAAACTTGTCGCTAGGCAGTTTAAGAGAGTGAAGTTTCTCTAACCTTCCCCAACTTCCCACAAGCCCAACCTCTGGCCCCTGCTTAATCAAACAAGAGAAGAAGAAAAAACACGTTGGAGCTATCCCACATGGCTGGACAATGACAGTGAGAAGACAGATGGGATTGTCCTTGTGTGAATGTGCCAAAAAACAGGGAGCTAACAGAGCAGATGTATACATGTATTTGAATTCCCCCTCCATGTCACTATTCTTTGTCCTCTTGAAATCTTTGCTTGTGTCCACAGCCAAATATACAAATATATAGTATTTACAGTGCATTTTCTCTCAGTGCATTGTCTCTGAGTGGATGGCCAGTTACAGCATTAATCAGCATAACACAAGTAGCTCCGATGTTGAAACTCTTAGATATTTCACTATCGACAAAACCCAGGGCTTGTGACCCGTGTGAATACCGTAATTCTGTTCCACTCAAAGTTCTTCCTCCTACTTCTCACTCACAGCCTCCTTTCTCTCATGTCCCCATATTATATCTGATGTCCCATTCCTGACTCTTGGTCCCTAGTTCCTGAGACCTAGCTATGTGTCTGTCTGTGTGCCTGTAAGGATGTGTGACTCTACCTGGCACCACCACAGCATTTCCAGGCTGTGCTAATGCCTTTAGCATCCAACTCCGGCCAGGCTGGGACAGAACAGGAAACACACTGCTCAGCTGTCACCAAACACTGACTCTGGTGGCCAGGGGTGTCACGCCAAAACGAAAAGAAGAAAAAAGACAACGCTTTAATTTATGCTGCCATTATTTTCATGATCCCAGAGAGCGTTGGGCTAGGAGGGATTGGGAACATGGGGGAAGTTGAGGAGGAGAGTGTTTCAAAATCAGTGAGGCAAAACCATTCCAGATACAGAGCGACTGAGCGGTGCTATCATATCCTATCCCCGGCTCTCTGTTTAAGGAGTGGGAGCGGTGCAGTCGCAGTCTCGCAGATGGTGAACAAATGTTCTTTTGAGGCGGCGTTGCACAAGACTTGGTTCTCTTGCGAGGCCCAGCAACGGGCTGGCCTGCTGCAGATGGCCGGGAAAACAAGAGACAAACAAACAGTCTGTGACAAACATGGCTGCTGATAGCAGTGCATGATGCAACGTGGTGGGAGGTAAATGATCGTACGCATCCAGCCATCTGCTTCAATAGGTTTTCCCTTTTGTTTGTCAGTGACTGTGCATTACCAAATCACTTAACTTATTGATCACTATGCAGCGAAACTCTTCAGACTTGGCCCACTTCATAATCTTCAGCTTCTTTTACTCGCCATTTCATCATCACTTGAAATTCCATTTAGTCTTCTGTTGTTGTCAGCTTAATTGCTTGTTTCTAACAGTACTTATTTCCAAGACGAGACCACAATACTGACTGGAAAAGACACAGTTGATGTCAGAATCACACTAAAGCCCACCTTCAGTAAGGTTATTATATCGTGTTACGGTAATTGTGAGTAAAGAGCACTGAGTCTTTTGTGTCAGAGCAGCTTGCACCGTTTTCAGAAGAAAGTCATGAAAACAAAACAAAAACTAATAAATGTTATTTCCATTACATCTGGGATATTTAATCTCATGCTGATATACAACCCAGGTTTCCCTCACAAAATGGTGGTGCAGACTATTAACACATAATTACGTAGTGCGAAAGTAGAAGCATTTGGCCAGTGTTCACCCTCAATACTTTTTTAGTTTTATGTGCCTTAAAGAAACTGCGAAAATTGATGGAATACGCCTGGATATTGTCATGCATAGAGTGGAGTCAATGTACATGAGTAGACAAAAGAGATTTCTTGTCACAAAACTGCTGGCTGCCAGTTCTTAAGAAGACGGGCCAGATTACTTCACATAACATTATTTCTATGGTGATTATCGTTGCTTAGCACATCAGACTTGAGATCACAAGTTGTCACTTTCATTAACATTTTACTGCTGTGGGCTAAATCAGCATCACACAGAGTGATTCTTTGGTAGTCTTAAACAAATCTACTTTGAAACAAAAGTATATACCTCACACACATGTTTATGTGTTTAATAAAAATAAGACACCTGTACTGTCAGATGTATTACATTTTGAGTTTGCATTACACTTTATATACACCACAGAAGACTGAAATATAACAACACTTTTTGACATAGAAACACTGGATTTTTGCCTGTTTTTTTAATCATCTTTATTAATTATGAAATTATACCACCTATGTGGCCAAAGAGGGTGCTTTTGGTCATTGACTGCAGAAAAGGGCAAACAGCTTTGTTGGTAAAGCATTGATTTGGAACAGTCATGCTTTTTCTCTGTGAACTGTTGTGTATGGTTTGGCATCTCTTAGGGTCCAAATCAAATTGACCCTGTCGCATGTAACATGGAGCAGAGGAGAAAAAGGGGGCGAGGAGAGGAGAAGGCCCAGAGAGGGTTGTCCTTGTCTGGGAACAGTCGTGTCCATTGTCTTGGGTGAGTAGGTGTTTTTGCCTTTGGATTGGCTGGTCCCGGTTCTGTAATTGCGGGCTGGAATGTCAGGGGACATTAGGGGACATTTTCTGACTACTGGCTGTCATTGTTCCAGGGAGCCTCAGAGCTGGATCTCACTCTTGAATCATGGCCGGCAATTTGCATGATGTATTTGTATTAGTTCATTGAGGCCCCTCCGGCTTCATAGGAAGAGTTAGGAGACACTGAGGATCATTTGATTGACTGGTTATCTGACTGGTACAAAGAGTACAAGACAACAGTCATGTGATGGGACATCCGGCATGAGAATCCTTCACATGTTCATAGGTGATTGTGTATGTGAATGTATGGTCACGCACATAGTAGGGTAAACAGTTCTTATTTCCAACTAAAACCTTCCTCAATGTTTTCAGTGTATGAATGCTGGTGAGATCTACAGGACATGCAAGGGGTACAATTTGTGCTTTGATTTGCATGGCCTTTGCATGAGACAGAGAAAGAGAAAAAACGAGTAGGATGAAATGTCCATTCTGTGATTTGGGAAGGGATGGCAGCTTAGTCAACTGTCTCCAGACTTTCAGACATACTGCCAGGAGGCTGAAAGCTTGCTTAGTAGCTGTCTACCCCTCTCTTTCTCACTGATCTCCCATGCAGAACTTCTCCTCTCAAGATTCACACACCATCTACACACTCACCTCACATTGTGACATTATTTCGTTGTCTCATGTTTCATCTCGGAGTGTGCTAGTGTGTGTGTGTGCGTGCGTGCATGTGTTTGTGTGAAGCTGGCCTCTTTTCTCTGTAAAGGTGTAAAGCCCTAGCAGTTGACCAGTCACAGCTGGTACTGATTAGAATCTCCACTCCACACCGCCTGTGTGAGGAGTCGATTACATAAAATCAAAGAAAGGTTCTTATAAGTTTGTGTGTGTGTGTGTGTGTGTGTGTGTGTGTGTGTGTGTGTGTGTGTGTGTGTGTGTGTGTGTGTGTGTGTGTGTGTGTGTGTGTGTGTGTGTGTGTGTGTGTGTGTGTGTGTGTGTGTGTGTGTGTGTGTGTGTGTGCGTCGCGTGCGTGCGTGCGTGTGTGACAGGCCAATGGAGGACATTCATTCTGGTGATCTTATCTCACTAAATAATTATTATCTCCGAACCAATCTTACATGTAGGCCATCACATCCTACGGATCAAGGTTTTAGCTTGCAAAAGGACAATGGCTTTTCATTTAGATGTTAATTTGCTTTTAAAATGTTCATTATCTAGAGTAAATGAGTGTTCATTGCTCTGTTGTGCCCACAGCTCCCTCAAATTACACACATTTTCTTCTGCTAAACATACACTGAGTTTACAAAACATTAGGAACACGGGGCATGGACTACCAGATGTCGAAAGCTTTCCACTGGGATGCTGGCCCATGTTGACTCCAATGCTTCCCACAGTTGTGTCAAGTTGGCTGGATGTCCTTTGGGTGGTGGACCATTCTTGATACAACACGGGAAACAGTTGCGCGTGAAAAACCCAGCAGTGTTGCAGTTCTTGACAAACTCAAACTGGTGCTCTTGGCACCTACCCCGTTCAAAGGCACTTAAATATTTTGTCTTGCCCATTCACCATCTGAATGGCACATTTCCTTCTTTAACCTGTCTTCTCCCCTTCATCTATATTGATTGAAGTGGATTTAACAAGTGACATCAATAAGGGATCATAGCTTTCACCTGGATTCACCTGGTCAGTCTATATCATGGAAAGAGCAGGTATTCCTAATGTTTTGTACACTCAGTGTATATCTCTTGGATAATTGTTCAGCTGCATGTCACATAGTAAACATTATCTCAAGACTTTGCTCTGCAGACAGAAATTTGCACCTCTCTCTTTATCTCTCTCAGTCCCACATGCACGTGCGCACGTACACACGTACACAACCACACACAGACACAGACCTTCACACACACACACACACACACACACACACAGGGAGACTCATTGTTCCACAGGAAATGCACTACCCACACAGACAGCAGGCTTGTCAGCTCCAGACTTAACCTTATAATAGAGGCCCTACCATTGGTTCAGCTACAGTATGCTTTATGGAAGGTCCTGACTTCATTAACAAGATATACAGTTGAAGTCGGAAGTTTACATACACCTTTGCCAAATACATTAAACTCAGTTTTTCACAATTTCTGACATTTAATCCTGATAATAAAATCCCAGTCTTAGGTCAGTTAGGATCACCACTTTATTTTAAGAATGTGAAATGTTAAAATAATAGTAGAGAGAATGATTTATTTCAGCTTTTATTTCTTTCATCACATTTCCAGTGGGTCAGAAGTTTACATACACTCAATTAGTATTTGGTAGCATTGACTTTAAATTGTTTAACTTGGGTCAAACGTTTCAGGTAGCCTTCCACAAGCTTCCCACAATAAGTTGGGTGAATTTTGGCCCATTCCTCCTGACAGCTGGTGCAACTGAGTCAGGTTTGTAGGCCTCCTTGCTCGCACAATCTTTTTCAGATAGATTTTCTATAGGATTGAGGTCAGGGCGTTGTGATGGCCACTCCAATACCTTGGCTTTGTTGTCCTTAAGCCATTTGCCACAACTTGTCGATATAGGACTCGTTTTACTGTGGATATAGATACTTTTGTACCTGTTTCCTCCAGCATCTTCACAAGGTCCTTTGCTGTTGTTCTGGGATTGATTTGCACTTTTCTCACTAAAGTACGTTCATCTCTAGGAGACAGAACACGTCTCCTTCCTGAGCGGTATTATGGCTGTGTGGTCCCATGGTGTTTATACTTGCGTACTATTGTTTGTACAGATGAATGTGGTACCTTCAGGCATTTGCAAATTGCTCCCAAGGATGAACCAGACTTGTGGAGGTCTACAATTTTTTTTTCTGAGGTCTTGGCTGATTTATTTAGATTTCCCCATGATGTCAAGCAAAGAGGCAGTGAGTTTGAAGGTAGGCCTTGAAATACATCCACGGGTTCATCTCCAATTGACTCAAATTATGTAAATTAGCCTATCAGAAGCTTCTAAAGCCATTACATAATTTCCTGGAATTTTCCAAGCTGTTAAAAGGCACAGTCAATTTAGTGTATGTAAACTTCTGACCCACTGGAATTGTGATACAGTGAATTATAAGTGAAATAATCTGTCTGTAAACAATTGTTGGAAAAATTACTTGTGTCATGCACAAAGTAGATGTCCTAACCGACTTGCCAAAACTATAGTTTGTTAACAAGAAATTTGTGGAGTGGTTGAAAAACGAGTTTTAATGACTCCAACCTAAGTGTATGTAAACTTCCGACTTCAACTGTACCTTGACATTAGTCATTGGCCTGGGAGAGAGAGAGAGAGAGAGAGAGAGAGAGAGAGAGAGAGAGAGAGAGAGAGAGAGAGAGAGAGAGAGAGAGAGAGAGAGAGAGAGAGAGAGAGAGAGAGAGAGAGATACATACATTCAGTGAAGGCGTATTACTGTCTTTCTGCCTTTAAATGGCAGTTAGTCAGTACCAGAGTCCTGAATTGGCCTCTCTACCCTAGAAGTCTTTGGGTTTCAACACCTTGAGGAGGCCAGTGGGAGAGCAGCTGCTTTCTCTGCTTCTCGTAAAGACTGAAACAAACACACACGCACACACACACACACACTCACGCTGGAAGGGAGGCAATGAGACTCCCAGTAATGGATGGTGCAGGTGTTAAGATGTTGTGATGTGGGAATTTCCGAAGCCAAGTGAAGTATTCAGCAATGGACCATGGCAGTCCCTTCTTAACTACATGTGTCCAGGGGAAGGGCATTTTACCGTCCAAGCCCAGCACCTGCCCTGTAAATACTGTCTTCCCTCCATGTAACCCTACCCCTCATTCACATCATCCACCCCTCAACTCATCCACCTCCCTGCAGAGACAGTAAGGATTCATACATGTTGTCATCTGACAGTGTGAAACATGGTGCACTGCAGGTGGATTGGTTTTTTGGTGGTCAAGATTCAAACATACTATTTATTGGATATGAGATGGTAGGTCAAATTACAGTACTGTACAGTGTTCAGATCAATAGTCTAGAAGTGTCTCTACATTGTCAACTCTGCCTTCTGATATGTTTTAGTGTACAAACAGGGCTAAATTCAGAAAATAATTCCCCTTTGAAAGAATGAACCTTCCTTGGTCCAAACTGTCAGAAGCAATGGGTCTATGATTCCAGGGTTTCTAATCTCACTGTGAACGTTTATTTCACATATTAAACCATCTATAAAATGTCTCTATCTTTATTTCTGTTATAAAAGCAGAGCAGGGGCCTGAGTGCCAGCCCCTATGTTCAGCCATGTCTACTGAATGTCTCCCCACCACCCTACTAATTTCATTAGGAACCAGCCACCAGACACTTCAGATAAACATTCAATTACACTCCCACTGTAATTAAATGTCCCTCAAATGAGTTCATTTAAATCATCTTCTTCATTTGGGCTTCACACAGGATTGCTTGGCTCTGAATAGGGCTCTCAAATGAACATTAAGCCCCTCACCCACTGGGAGTGTTTCAAGGGGCTATGTTCACAATCGCAGTCAGATGTCATTTTCTCAAGCTAAGCAAGCTAACAATGGATGGTGGTTTAATAGGGATGGACACACACACACACACACACACACACACACACACTAAAACACACATGGATAGACACAAAAACACACACACATGGACAGACACAAACACACACACACACAAACACACAAACACACACACACACAGGTGAATTACAGCTCACACAATGACAGTAGGTTCTATATGGGTTAATTTGGTAGCCTTTGTATTTTCAACGTAGTGATTAGTCCGCTAGCAAAGGAGACGTCGTGTGACATTAGCTTAGATTATGTCTGATTTAACACTAATAATGGGGCGGATCTGTGAGGTGCCAACATCTATCTCCTCACGTCCCAATGTAGGCACCAGACACAGGTCTAGGTTTACCATTTAAAGGTTTGAAATAGAAAGCAATGAAAGACTAAAATGTCACCTCAGATCCCATGATTAGTAAAGGTTGAGACTAGGGACAGTGAATGACTAACAGGCTCTCTTCCAGTTGACACACATGACTAAATAACACAGTGGAGGAGCTTTAGTTGGCCTCCTCTTGAACTGTCTCTCTTTCTCTATACAATATGTCATGTTTACGGACCACAATGCCCACAGGTAACAGAATACAACAAAACACACAGTAAACACAAGAGACATGAGTTACAGAAGTAAATAAAATAATATGTAGATACTGTGTCAAAGTACAGATCCCGGACGAGCCCCCAACAATGTTACGATGACGAAAGCATGAGTCTAGCAGCCATCTTAGCTAGAGCTGAGCGTCTGACTCCTATTCAACAGATACAGTATAGGTCAATAGCAGTCTTGAAAAAACAAAACTTCTCTCTCTGTTCCACTCCGTTATAAGGGTCCACCTCCCACCACACTGGCACAGCCCAGCTCAGTCCAACATAATTAATATGATAATTATTTGTGGATGAAATAACTGTCAATCATTTAATGACCCCCTAGTTATTTTTAAAGGGGATTAATCAATATTCTCCTGGGGTACATGGAGAAAGGTCAGAAAATTTCTCATTATGATAGGAGAATGAGTGTGTGTGTGTGTGTGTGTGTGTCTGCATTTGACAATATCTGAGAGTACACTTTATCTCGCCACCAAAGGCAAATGCCAAGGGAACCACTAAAGGGAGGTTCTCTGAATGAAGGAATAGGGACAATCCATTTATTATATTTTCCTTACACTCTCCAGGTAATGCCACCTCTGCTTGCCTGGCTCTTACAATCAGGTATGCCTCACTTCAGAAATGTTCAGTTTACACAATCTCTCTCTCGCTTATTCTATCTCTCCATAAAGCCTTTATAGGCTAGAGGTTATCTATCGGATTCCAGAGTTGCACATTACTGACATTAGGGGATGTCTATGTTGCAGTCAAGCCAGGATAAGTGTGCACTTCCCATAGTCAGCGTTGGGCAGCCCAATCCCTGTCCCAGTCTGTCCATTGTTGTTATCAGCCTGGGTCTCATACAGGTGGAAACAGACAGTCAGTGCTGCTGTCAATACTTCAATGGAATCCATGGGCTGTATTGGCCTGTTAGTCAAACACATATATTGTTCAATGTGACAAGATTATATCATTCTGTTTTATGGAAAATAATCCAAAGGTTGAAGCAATGGTTGAATTAATTAACTCTAGCTCTCATTTCAATACGACATGCAATAACTTAAGGGACTCTTTCACAGGACCACTCTGATTTGGCGCAATGAGCTCCTAAAATGATATTCCTTACAGTTGTCATTGATGAGATTAGATTTCATGAAGTCACAGAATGAGAAAACATCCACTCATCAGTAACAAAGACATTACCAGATAAACCCTATTCGGTGTTGTTGATAGTGATGCTGATTTCTCACAAAGACTTACTTGTGATAGGAGGTGATGACTGCCGATGGCATGACGTCCTTCAGTATCAAGTAGCAACCATGATCAAGCAACAACAACGCACACACATGCATCGGCGGGAGCATTCAAGGCAAGCTCTTTAGTTAATCTATCTTGCAAATTAGGCTAATGGTGAAAACCCAACATGGATGTAAGGCCATCTTATGAATGAACCAAAAGTGCAAGTCAACCAAAAACAGAGGATATGGGTTTACCCTGGTAATATTCGTCACCCTATCCATATTACTGTAAAACTTACTAAATTCCTCAACAATCTGCATCCTCCAAATGCCTACAGTTGTAAAAGTGATGTTACTGCAGCTGTAACAAAACATGAGCAGTTCAATCCAATCAAAAAGATAAGCTGACATCTGAATGAAAAAATTGTCTTCAGTGAAAGTGAATCATATGAGATGACCTCAATGCCCATTCCAATAGTTAATATGTCATAGTATTGCACTACACATTAACCCTTGAGAATGACTAAACTAATAAATCATGTCCTTTGCATGTCATTATGGGTAATACACACTCTCCCCTTGGTTGTCTCTGTCTAATTCAATTGCTCAACCTTTGCATGTAGAGATGTGACTGTGGGCCCCGCTATCTGCAGACCAGAAGGCAGGAGAAATATTCAGTTGGTAAAATATACTGAACAAAAATATAAACGCAACATGTAACAATTTCAATGATTTTACTGTGTTGCAGTTCATATAAGGAAATCAGTCAATTGAAATAAATAAATTAGGCCCTAAACTATGGATTTCAAATGATTGGGCAGGGGGCACAGCCATGGGTGGGCCTGGGAGGGCATAGGCCGACCCACTTGGGAGCCAGGCCCAGCAAATCAGAATGAGTTTCCCCACAAAATGGCTTTATTACAGACAGAAATACTCCTCAGTTTCATCAGCTGTCTGGGTGGCTGGCCTTAGACGATCCCGCAGGTGAAGAAGCAGGATGTGGAGGTCCTGCGTTTGCGTGGTTACACGTTGTCTGTGGTTGTGAGGCCTGTTGGATACTGCCAAATTCTCTAACATGACGTTGGAGGCGGCTTATGGTACAGAATTGAACATTCAATTCTCTGGTAAAAGCTCTGGTGGACATTCCTGCAGTCAGCATGTCAATTGCCTTTTATTGTCCCCAGCACAAGGAGCACCTGTGTAAAGATCATGCTGTTTAACCAGCTTCTTGATATGCCACACCTGTCAGGTGGATGGATTATCTTGGCAGAGGAGAAATGCTCACTAACAGGGATGTAAACAAATATGTGCACAACATTTGAGAGAAATAAGCTTTTTGTGCATATGGGAAATGTTGGGGATCTTTTATTTCAGCTCATGAAACATTGGACCAACACTTTACATGTTGCATTTATATTTTTGTTCAGTGTAGTTTGGGACAGAGATGAAGTGTAAAACTGACACAATTCACTTTATCACTGGAACACAATGTCTATGTATATTACCTGCAACATATGCTAGGGTCAGAATGAATATATCAGTATAATACTATACTCCTGTTCTAACGACAAGTAGAATGGAAAGAAGATCATGTGACTCCACTGTGCTGAACTAAGATGACGTCTCATATGGATGTGACTCACTGGCCAACAATGTACCCTACTGGCCAACAATGTACTGAAAACTCGATGATTCTACGAGCCTTTCGTTCACATGTCGTTCACTACAGAGGGCTTATTGGAGATGTCCTTTGCGACTGAGACTTGATTGATAGGCATATAAATATGATTATTTATTGATACATTTGAAACTAGGTCTAGTTGTGGCCGCAACCAGACTAGATTGTGAACACAATATCGTTTGCGAACTGCACCACCCCAAACGATTTGTTCTCAAGTTCGAGTTTGTTGAGCAGAGGCTGTGTGTATGTTCTGGTTCTACAAAGCTGTGCCCAACATAACATTCAATAATCAATTGCATTCATTATTGCCTATGCGAGCAATTACCAGTTCTAAACATTTTTCTCTATGCTGCCAGCAGCATGATTTATTTTACAGTTGTTGGTCGGGGGCATATCTCTGGAGCCGCTGAACCAGAGGAGAGAATATTAATCCCGCTGTAGTCATTGAGGACAGCAGGTCCAACGAACAAATAAAATGAATGAGTCACTCAGAAAAACAAATCATGAATCTCGAGTCACTAAAAAGAGTTGTTCAAAAAGAACGAATCACTACTGTAGTCCAATAGACACGCATGTCTGACTCAGTCTTTCACATGGCTGTGATAGATTCGCTGGTTTACTGCTGGTGCCGCGCCATGCACCTCACCATGGTGTCAATGTCAAAATCAAAGCCAACAACGCTGACCCCTGGGGTCAACCCCCTGGTCTCAATATGGCCTCCCTCGCTCTCCTGTCAGACAATGGCTGTTTCCTCCTCCGTGCGCCACCAAATATTTTCCCCTACGGTCAAAGAGACTGTCCTGGAGACCTCACAGTGGAGAGATGGTGATTGTCACCTCTGACCCTGTTTAGTCTCCTCTGCCTGTCCCTCCACTCCCTCTACCCCCTCTGCCCTCTCTCGCTGGGTGACAGATGGATTAAGGTAATTACAGCTTGGCTGTGCCCACATTCTGTTGGCAGGGTGAAAATTGAGATTCCAACGGTGGCTCTATCACTATACTGTTGATGAAACGTCTTGCCTTTCTTAGTGCTTGTCAGTGAGGGTGGAGGGACTTGTGTACTGGACTAGACACCCTATTAGGAAACCATAACGCTGCATTCAGACAACATTCAGAGTACTTGCAGCAGACCCTATCAGCTCTCAGACTGTAAACAGTATTGACTTGGATAACGCATTCAGATTGGGGTGTGTGTGTCTGTGTGTGTCTGTGTGTGTGTGTGAGTGGTACAGCTCAGTGTTGAGACGCCTAAGTGACTGGTTAGATGGCTCTGTGCCTTATCAACCCCTGGCTGCCTCACTGAACTGTTGTCGGTTTAATTCACAACCCCCCCTTCTCCTGCCACTCCCGTCTATTGCAGTCCCACAGCAAACGTCTCACTGACCACTGACCTGTCCACTCAGTCTCCTCGTTATTTTTCACAATACATTCAATTGAAGAACACATTATTAAACAAACCACGCAAGATCTATCAAACTTATATTTCAGAAATGATTTGTTTAACTCGGAACAACATCTCGGAAAACAACCACAAACCCCCATATCCATGCTGCTCACAATTGATAAATGAGGGCCAGTGTGTGTAAGAATGAGACAAATACAGTCCTGATACAGTACCTGATCTAACCCACTCTGATAGTCTATTCAGTGTAACTATTCAGTGTAGCTGTTAATTCCTGCTCTACTGTATGTTTAGGGTTAATGATGATAAAATGTCGGAGAGAGAGGGAGAGAGAGAGACGGAGAGAGAGACCTTTTAAATGTTAACTGTTAAATCAGGATCAGAGGGAAGATGGTTCAAGGACATAGAATAGAACGATGACCAATCAACAGCCAATTGGTGTGTGTGTGTGTGCGTGTGTGCGTGCGTGAGTGCGTGCGTGTGTGTGTGTGTGTGTGCATGTTCTAATAATTAGACAGGTAAATAAACAGATGATGAAATACACCTTTAAAGTGTTTAGCTGGAAGACAGTGGACATAATACAAAAAAAAGTTTTTATAGAACACACAATTGCCTTAGGAGCTAATAATGCAGTGTTAAAGTGCCCCTTAAGGCTTTAGTTCTAAGGGTCCAAAAAGTGATATGTTAATTCTCCCCATGAATAGTCATTCCAATGAGGGGTCATGTTGACATGTTTTGGTGCTTCAGGGGCTGTGCTTTCTATGACTTCTCCTTATGACATATTCCATTGTCTAAGACATTCCTAGAGAAAATGCTCTGTACCCAATGAACTAATTCCTACTAAATGCATTTCTAGACAGTATCTTATTGTGTGTACATACATCAAATACATTTAATGAACATGGAAATTCATTTAACATGCTTCTTAGTCCAATAGAGAGTAACATTCATGTCATCGATTCTCCATGACTCACTGATACTCTAATAAAAAGCTGGAGCTGGAGCACAATTCTTTTGTGTGGAGGTGCTGACTAACAGTGAATCAACTGGGTGACCCTGAAGAAGGCCCAGTGATGCCGACACGTTGGTGTTTTACCCAATAAATGACTGGGAGTTTATATTTACAGATTGTGCTAATCTCTCTATTATTTGTATAGCTCACTGATACTCTACCAAAATATATATTTTAACACACATCAATTACGTTCTTAAAACGAATGTGTCTTCGCCTGAATACATCTCTCTACCTATCTATATTTCCCCTGCATTTTGTCCTGTAAGACAACCATCTTCCTCCTCTCTCTGTCTTTTGAACAGGCTACTTGCTGCACAGTGGTTCTATCCCTTCCATGTAGATCTCTCCCTCTCCGCACTGCATCATCAATAACTTCAAAGACACAAAAGCAGCTAAATTAGGTTTGGCACTTTGTTCTTTCATGACTAATGAGCTTTGCCTTCGTTTGTGTATTAGTCTGGCTGCACTGCTGTGGCTCTACCCCAGGGAACGCCACACTGCCTTACTGTGCTGTGTCTTTCCATGAGCAGGTAACCCCAAACAAAAGACTAGAGGGAAAATATGGGCATAGACGCTCTACAATAGTATTTGGGTTTATTTGTATATACGCGTATGAGCTGCTATGGATAGAATGGCATCGTTTGAGATCACTGGAAACTTGTTTTAGGGTCAGATTACAGAAATCATATTATTCTATGTGGTCCATATAAAGAATTAGAAGCTAGAGTATGTTGATTTTGTTTTGCAGCCAGTACTCATGGCCACCACTGTGTGTGCAATCACATCTGCTAAATGGCATATATATTCTTCTTATTATTATATACTGAATATATACGTATGGTCTCCGATCCTATGCTGGCAAGAATCCACTACTGTATAGGCATAAGAGATGTCCTGCACAATAACCCACTGCGCACACTGACCAAGAGCATCTGAACTCAGGTTCAGGCTAAGGTGAAGCATCGAGGAACAGGGTACCTATCTGTTTTCACATGTATCGAGTGGTTTCGTAGCTTCTGGGTTAGCACTTTCTGAAACAGTATTATAACACGTTTTGTGTAATCACTCTTTGACAATCAGTCTCATAATTTCTTTGTGACTTTCATGCTGTTTACGATTGAATCTCTATGAAAATGTCTTGCTGATAAGTTTTTGCCAACTATTAGTGACAATGACTATGTCAACGACTGGTCAAAGACCTGAAGCACCATACTGGTACTGTCTACTGTCTTCTCCTTTCAACATGAATGCATTATGCATCCTATCAATAACCATTTCACTAATCTAATATTGTATGCATTTCAGTAAGATATTAAGAACAGTTGAATCCTACTCTCTCTCTCCCTTTCTCTCTGCTGTTGCTGTGGTCAGATTGTGTTAGCGTTTGCTAGCCACATCCTCTTCACAGAAGATGGCTCACTAAAGACCAAGCTTCTGTTCTCAGAATACCTCCTGTGTATCATTGTGCCTCCTGACTACTCTCTCTGTCCCTCTCTGTCTCTCTCTGTCCCTCTCTATCTCTCTGTCCATCTCCGTCTCCCTCTCTGTCCCTTTCTGTCAGTTGTGTAAAGTACTTAAGTCAAAATACTTTAAAGTACAACTTAAGTAATTTTTGGGGTATCTGTACTTTACCGTCCATTGATATAGTGATAAAAAGATCCACCACGGGCTTCATACCTCGGACTGTTTGGAGGGAAGCTTTGTCTCCGCTTTTGACACAGCATTGACAAATAGCCGTTTCATGCCTGTGACAAAAGCCTATAATCATAGTCTCTGTCTCTCTCCAACTCCAAGACTATGATATCATCCCTAGGACTGAGTATTTTTAGCTTCCCGGGTACACAGTGTAATGATATGACAAATAACTCACGTCCCAGCCGCCAATCTACGTGAAAGAGGACCGTGCCAATCAGCCCTATGTTTTTATAACCGTTCAGCGAGTTCAACGCTTCCCAACTTCCGTTCCAAACTTCAGGTCAGATTTTCTCTTTCATTTCTCTTTACATAACTGTTTTATATGTGGCTGAGAAAGAAAAGCAGGAAAATCTTTTCTATAATTTGTAAAACCAACAAACACACACATGCATGCACACACACACAGACAGACAGACAGACAGACAACACTAAATAAAACTGCCTGAATGAAAAAGTGAAAAACTAACACCTTCTGTTTTCAAAATCATTTAGTGGACAACAATCTACAGAGCTAAAACCACGTCTCTCCTTGTCTGGATCTATGCCTGTACAGTATCTACAGGGCTGTGGTGTTATCTCCACTTGAAATAACCAATTTTTGTAACTTTTCAAGAGATTGATTAAATATCAACACCTTTGTCTTGGCTTGCCTTGAGTACACACTACCTTGGACCAACTAACAAAAGCTGCATGGTAACCTTTGCTAATGTGAAATAAAAATGAACTTATACATGTGTTAGCGATAACAACATTATCAAATGACAGGGGAATAAATCCTACTGAAGAAGGTATCTGGGCCATTGCTATATGAAATCCATACTGTCACTTATTTTAGCCTTATAATGATTCCTATGTAAACATACACAAGCTCTGTTCATCTTGAACGATCTGTAGGGATCAGCATCATCCCACCTGAATGACGAATCAAAAACCATTGACATCAGTCGTCATAGTGATTATGAGTTAGACAGGTACAGTATGACAGCTAACAGGGGGATTTTCCATTGACCATGATCCCATAGCTATCAGGGCCAGGGGATTTAATCTCACCTTTGACCCCTTGACTCATCGCCAATAAACAAAGTTCAGATGGTAACATTCTAAACACGCATTGATCCATATCCCACAGTGACATAGCAAGAGGATAGGTCCTAGGCTATCTCTACTTTACTAATTTCTATCTCCACTATTTGACTTCACTGTATTGCCCAAGTCTGTGTGATAGGGCCTTGTGTGTGATTGTGTTTGTAGATCATTGGTCTTTCACTTGAGTAACACTGTGGTTTTGTGTTGTCATTGTCAGGTGACTAAACTTAATCAGGTATGGCGTTTGAATAACTTCAAACGCATCTCCACTCATCAAACTGGTTATTGTGCAATGAGCTTTCTCATACATTGGAAGCACTCCCACACTGAGTTTAGACAAAGACTACATTAGTGAATATGGTGACGAGAGGGATAGAGAAAGAGAGAATGAGAATGAGAGAGAGAGAGAGAGAGAGAGAGAGAGAGAGAGAGAGAGAGAGAGAGAGAGAGAGAGAGAGAGAGAGAGAGAGAGAGGGGGGACAAGGGGGGTGCGATGATGGTGACACCTAGGAAGCTCTATTGTGTTACATTATCGAAGGATACATGCAGGGGGCAGAAAAAATAAAACAAATACCTTCATAGAAAATGACTCAAATAAAAGTGAAAGTCACCCAGTAAAATACTAATTGTATAAAAGTCTAGTATTTTCATACTTAAGTATCAAAAGTAAATGTAATTGCAAAAATATACTTAAGTATAAAAAGTAAATGTATGAATAATTTCACATTCCTTATATTAAGCAAACATTTTTCTTGTTATTTTAAATTGTGAATAACTAGGGGCACAGTCCAACACTCAGACATAATTCACAAACAAACCATCTGTGTTTAGTGAGTCCGCCAGCTCAGAGGCAGTAGGGATGTTCTCTGGAGAAGTGCGTGAATTTGACCATTTTCCTGTCCTGCTAAGCATTCGAAATGTATCGAGTACTTTTGGGTGTCAGGGAAAATGTATGGAGTAAAAAGTACATGATTTTATTAAGGAATGTAGTGAAGTAAAAGCAGTTAGGTGAAGGGGGAATGAAAGAGAAAATCTGACCTGAAGTTTGGAACGGAAGTTGGGAAGCGTTGAACTCGCTGAACGGTTATAAAAACATAGGGCTGATTGGCACGGTCCTCTTTCACGTAGATTGGCGCCTGGGACGTGAGTTATTTGGCATATCATTACACTGTGTACCCGGGAAGCTAACGATATTCAGTACTGGGGATAAGATCATAGTCTTGGAGTTGGAGAGAGACAGAGAGACTATGGTTATAGGCTTTTGTCACAGGCATGAAACGGCTATTTGTCAACGCCGTGTCAAAAGCTGAGACAAAGCTTCCCTCCAAATAGTCCGAGTGGATTTTACATGTTCACTTTATCAATGAATGGTGTCATTATCCCATGATTTACCGGCATGCGTAATTAAATATTGTATCATTGTCACATTTTGCGCCATTTCCCTAAAACCAGACTTTTGACCTATAATTTGGGACATTTGCGCACCACGCTGTGTTTAGGCTACTAATGTAGGCGAGTGAGGCTACACGTGCAGACTAAATGCAAAATAGACTTTAGTGTAGCAAGTCTCCATAGTTAATGTTCGGTGCTGTGAGTTACTCTAGACGTTTAGCCTACTTACAAGCTTGCATTTGTTGGTTGGCCTATGAGTAGCCCAAACTATAGGTAAACACACAACAAACCTGTGGCAGTAGCCTAAGTAAGCAGGCTGCGATTTAGACCGGGAAACTCTGGTCAAACAACTTGGTTGGTGAAAGCAAAGTCCCTCCTATTGCTGTCAAATAGCCAATGTTATGTAGCATTCATAACCAAATAGAAAGGTGGTAACTACAATTGTGAAGTCGTAAATATGAGTTAGGTGCATTCACGTTTTGATGGGACATACCATGATGGGATATACCATCAAACACGGAGGTCATTAGGCTTGTGATTGTTTTGCACATAAAAAGTATATCCAGAGCTGATTTCACTTTCTAAATCAAAATGAAGATGCCACCATGCTTTTTTTTTTTTTTTTTTTACAAATGACCTCAGAGGTGCAAGTGGGAAACTCGGAGCACGGGGATGATAGGCCTATACGATTTTGACTAGTAATTACCATTTGGAGGGGCGTTGAAGGGAATTTTTTCCCAGTCGTATGCTGGTATTTACGAAATTACGAGAAGTCTTGAACGCAGCATTATATCACTGATTAGACCGTAAATGGGGTTAGGAGGTGAGCATTGTTAAAATAGTTGTAGGGAGGTAATTTGGCTGGATAGTGTCGTATAAAACTACATGTTTAAACTGGCGCGCGCGGCTCTGTTCGTCTGTGCAATAGACTTCAACAAGTGAGTTGCGCATGACATGCAGACCATTAAAACTAGAGGAAATGTCTGACCTCTGAACTGTCGAGATAAAGTGCAATGTACAATATAGTGGTTTAATGTATGACTTTGGAGCAGGGCCCGCGGAATCACTGCTTTACATTTTTTTTTAACTATATATAGCACTGTAGTGCACGTAGGCTAATCTCGGCCTAGTTCATTACTGAATGACTCCCAAGTAACCACTGCTTAATATCAGCCTATATGAGGGGATTATGGTTTGATAGGACCACGTAGGAAGTACATGTTTACTTGTCTTATGTAACGAATGTTCTACATCATCTAGTGTATACACCTGATGGAGTGGGGAATGTTGTAGCCTATATTTTCTCCCCCAAAAGAACTTTCAATTGACACGTGATTCATGCGGACCATTCACACGTACCATTCACTCCTTTGGCTATTCCCCTGCCAATGGATCCAAACTGTAGTTTTAAAACAAATGTACCATACGTTATACATACATACATTGAAGTATTATTCTTTACAATTAATAGTCTCTTGCGAAATTGTCTAATTTTGCTACCGCTGTGAATGATTCTTTCAGATGAAGCAGTTTCTTTTGAAGAACGGTGCTTCGATGTCCCCAAAAGGTGGCACTGTTGAGTTTTAGAACGGCAGAGGTATGTCTGCTCTCAACAAATCCTTTGTAATTTTATTTCATAGAACTTCAGCACAGAATCATATGTATTCTTGTATTCTGTCACATATCAATACTTTATGAGCCAACGCTGTTGTTCATGTAAGATGATTGTAAAGCATGCTTATGCCTTTTGGTTAGGCTACTGGTAGATTTGACCACTTCGAATTTCAAGTAACACAAACTGTGAAAACGTTTGCATAACCATTCCCCTAATATTGTCACATCATAAATCATGAATACTATGTTTTGATACTTTTGAAACTAATATAAATCCTACCACCATACAAAAGCGTTATTACGCATTTGTTTTATGACAACAACTAATAATATATATTATTACTTCAATAACTTCATAATTTGCATATTCTAATTTACATTTGGATATTAAAATGTTACCAGTACCACTTGCAACAACACTAAATCGAACCATAATGTGCACAGCCTACTGCCCTTTCCCCACCATGAGCGCAGAGAGATAATTTAATGGTTATTTTTTTATCCAAACGGTAGAATAAAAGTCCATTAAAATAATATACCAAAAATGGAGAGGCGAAAGAGTTAAGACGTTGAGTTGCAGCTGACAGTCAGCTGATAGCCTTTGACAATTGAGAAAAGTTTTGTTTCTGTACTAATATGTTAATTAGCCCATAGATTGTGCGAGCTCATTGGCTCTTCGTCCGAGTCAATTTTCCATTTCCAACCTGACGTCAGGGCTGCTATAAAACTCTGCAATGCTTTTAAACTCATCTGCTGTGTGATCCTTCTAAAAAATCGCCTACAAGTGAGTGGCAATTTGTGTGCGAGGCTACATTTACCCCTCTCCTTCGACATTTCACCCTCTGCTGTACGCAATGTAGGCCTATCCATGAAGAAACAGTAAAGTGTTAAATGTTAAAAATACCAATTCGCCGAATTTCCAATGCTGAAAGAGGACTCCGCAACTCGCGAGCGCGGCTCTGGTGCGTCTGTGCAGTAGACTCTGAAAAGAAAACTATTAATTTACAGCTGGGAACTCGTCGCTGCAAAAAGGACATTGAAAACCTATTTTTTCACTTTAAGACAAATACGCTTAAAAAGCAAACTGGCTCACGTTCTTCCAAACCAACCCAGTTTGACAGCTGCTCTTCACCCCCTTTGGAGGACTGTCGGCAGCAAGAGGATGGCATCAGAACTGGCAATGAGCAACTCCGACCTGCCCACCAGTCCCCTGGCCATGGAATATGTTAATGACTTCGATCTGATGAAGTTTGAAGTGAAAAAGGAGCCGGTGGAGCCCGATCGCAACATCAGCCAGTGCAGCCGCCTTATTGCCGGGGGATCCTTGTCTTCCACCCCGATGAGCACGCCTTGCAGCTCGGTGCCCCCTTCTCCAAGCTTCTCGTCGCCCAGTCCGGGGTCGGGGAGCGAACAGAAGGCACACTTGGAGGATTTCTACTGGATGTCCGGTTATCAACCGCAGTTGAATCCGGAGGCGCTGGGCTTTAGCCCCGAAGACGCAGTTGAGGCGCTGATCAACAGCAGTCACCAGCTCCAGTCCTTCGATGGCTATGCTAGAGGGCAGCAGTTTGCCGGCGGAGCCGGAGGAGGAGGCACCATGGGCGGGGAAGAGATGGGCTCTGCCGCGGCGGTGGTGTCCGCAGTTATCGCCGCCGCAGCAGCCCAGAACGGGGGTCCCCACCACCACCATCACCACCACAACGGTGGCCACCATCACCAATCACCCGGTGTCTCGTCCAACGGCAGCTCCGGAGGAAACCACCCACACATGGGACATTTGGACGACCGGTTTTCGGACGACCAGCTGGTGGGCATGTCGGTGCGGGAGCTCAACCGGCAGCTACGGGGAGTCAGCAAGGAAGAAGTGATCCGGCTGAAACAGAAGAGGAGGACCCTAAAGAACAGAGGCTATGCGCAGTCCTGCCGCTACAAGCGGGTGCAGCAGCGGCACGTCCTGGAAGGCGAGAAGACGCAGCTCGTCCAGCAAGTCGACCACCTCAAGGCGGAGATCTCCAGGCTGGCCCGGGAGAGGGACGCATACAAAGAAAAATATGAGAAGCTCATCAGCAACGGCTTCAGAGAAAATGGATCCAGCAGTGACAACAACCCTTCCTCCCCGGAGTTTTTCATGTGAGTGTCGATATTATCATGAAAACTGAGTCTGTCAGTTCCCTCATTAAAAAGTTTTCATTTACATTTTTTTTAATGGGGCTTACTAGACAAAGAACTAATTAAAAAACTATTTTTTCGGTTTAAATTTTTTTGACAACAGGGGTTTGCTCAAGTCTGTCAAATAACGGTTTTGAGTTTTGGGGCTTGCAATAGAAAGATGGAACTTTGTCATAATTGTCCTTCATTTTGGAGTAGAAACTCAAACCTGCCATCTATTTTTTGCTACCATACTTATTATTTGATGCATATTTTTGTCAAGCTCTTTTTCATCGTTGTTCATTTGACTTGCGGTGTTTTGAATATGAACTACCATCTATTATTTTTTGAAGTTGTTTTAACTTTACAATGTTGCTGTATACTATGTGTGCATGCACGCACTAAGTATACCCCTGGGAAGTTCATCGACTTGCCTTTTTTCACCTTTCGACTTTGAAATCCGTGTACAAATACCGGTCAAAAACTGCATCCATCTACAGTAAGAAGACGTTTTTGGCTTTTCCCTTTCTGTTTTTGTTCTGCCAAACTCGGAGGACTGCGAGCCTGCCATTTTACCCCACCTCATCTCATGCGTTATGCCTGCTATTTTGTGTTAAGCAACAAACAGACTATTACTCATAAGAAACAATATCCATTATTTTAGAAGAGATATGTTATTGAACTACCCTGCATGCTGGACATGTACGGGTTTTCTTTTCCTTTTGTGCTTGAAAATGTACTTTTATCGGATGACTCCAGCATGGCATTCATACTTGTTTTATGACCTGATCACTTTTTTTGGGACAGCAACAAAAAAGTGACAAGGACTCTTATACCACCCCTCCCCCCCTTCCCGTGTAAGTGCATTTCAACTGTGTTGAATGATACGACTAAGCGCCCATTTCTATACAGTGAATGCCCTGACGCATTCCTGATGGAAGTTTGTCGGCGGGGATCCATGTTGCTAGGGTGCAAAAAGGACCTCAACTATTCTAAAATTAATTATCTATCCCTATATGGGACTAAACTGTATGTTGCTTAAAAGCAGTTTGTGTATTTAAAAAAAAAAAGAAATACCCCATCCTTGTGCATTTGACAACTCTGGAATGCTATGGATTATAATTTAAGTATATGTAGACCTACAGTAGTTGTTATATTTTGTAAATCTAAAAAGATAACATGGATGTGCTACAAGTTGACATTTAAAGAAGAATGTGATGTAGATGATTAGGATCATTTAGATGTAGGTTTCATAAAGTCCTGTGCACTAAATTGTTTTCCTGTCATTGGGTAGGAGAGTTTGGGGCGGCTCCAATTTATACAATTAAACAGTATTGTTTCCATGCATAAGCAGCGCTTTTTGCAGCATGTTCTTGCAGTTCAAGCAGTAGTTTGACAGCTGTAGTAGTGTTTGTCTTCACCTACCACTCACTGTATTTTAAACCAAAGTATTAAATGAGGAAACTTCAGCCCTAAGTCTGCGTGAACCATGCATTTTTATAATGTATTTTGGACTGAATTGCACTAAAATGTAGTCTGCAATATCACAGAATGGGAACTCTATGAAGCTAATTCAAAAACACAGATAGATACCTTTTGGCTTTGCTGGATAACTTAATTTTAATAGTTTGTTAAAAACCAGTACTAGATTATTTTTGGCTCAAACAAACTCATTATTTACAAGGCAATAATATTATTATAGTCAATAATGTCTGGACATTGTTAAATAGACAGGGATTGACACCCTGCTTGTACAAAATGGGGAGATACCATTCATCAATCTTTAAGACATATGTTAATTAAACTTTCCTCTTATATATTTTGCTGTGCAAAAATATTTCCCTCACTAACCATATTATGTGATGTTCATATGTGCTCTTTTTTTTCATTTCTTACAATTAAATGAAATGCAATAAATGTATGTAATTGGCCTTTCATTTAAGTTTCTCAGTTTTCTCTTGACATATATCTGCAGAGATAATGTGGATTTCACAAATGAAACCAGAGTAGTTCATGTTAATGGGAATAGACACGAGGAGTTACATTTGGGGGATTGACTTGAATTACGCTATATGTGAATTGGTATCCATCCGTTTTCGTCAGATTCCTGAAGTTGTTCTAGTCTGTGGGATTTGTCTGTGCAGATGGAAAGAGGCATGACACATGCCAGATAATCACACCAGTAACAATTTGGTTGGCTAGGTTGCAACCCTGTCTAATATTAGCCTCATTCAAAACCTCAAACAACATCTTAAATGTGGAACACAATTTAACTTCGAAATACATACATGTTGTATTTTTGTTAGAGATAAAATCAGTTAATACACCTTAACATTTCTGTGAGCATCTTTACAGGTTAGTAGTAATAGTATTACTACAAAGTTATTCATGTTTTATTTAAAAATAAAGAAAGGTGTAAGATAGACAGCCTCATTACTAATTAGATTTTGTTTCACTGTTCAATATTTATTTGAACTAACTACAATATTATTTTTTTTTAAATCCCTAAAATTGAATAAACAAAATTAAAGGTATATTTGAGGTAAGAGTCAACATTATTTGCCATGGATCAAGCCTCCTGGGTATGTATTTACAATCCATAATTATTTCCAATGTCAATCTATCATTCATGTCATTGGATGTAAAGATTCGTTAGTACAATGCCAGTAGCATGTGTGTGCATTGTACATTATGATAACATGTTTTATTCAAAGTGAAGTGATGCATTTCATCCTCAATTTGAATGATTCATAACAAAAAGGTGAGCGTACTTTTTGTTGTGCTATCATGCAAAACTAAATTATTTTGGATTTGTTGTAGTTCCACATGTTAGTGGGGCAATGGAAGTATGTCCTTGCATTCATGTGTGTGTGTGTGTGTGTGTGTGCACATGTCTATGTCTATATGCCAAATCGGTGCCTGTATGTGTGTGACTATCTTTGTGAGACTATACTTGTATGTTTCTATAGATATCTGTGTGTGTGTTTGTGTGTGTGTGACATTCCGTGTGTGTATTCTGCAACAGCCCAATCCCTATCTACCCCTTTTCACCGTTCTCTCCCCCCTGCCCTCCTCCGCCCTTGCATTTGGCCTAGAACAGAGAACAGACCATGCTCTGAAAGACAGGGGTACACCCAGCAGGCGAAGCGGGCTCTGTCGTGCATGTGATGGGGTGTAGGAGACGGAGCCAGCGCGATGCATAATGAGTCACCGGTGTAGGCGTGGACAGATGAGGCACAGTAGCGCTTCTCCCAACCCGCTGTTGGGTTGGCGTTTACCTTATGACCTTTGAGACCTCTTCTGAGGATGGATCTTAATCTTAGTGTCCCCGAGGGCACAGTAACTGAAGATCCCTCTCAATGTGTTTGTCATGTCAAACTGTCCAAGAAACTTGTGTAGGAGAACGAAGGAGGGCGTTTTGTTTTACTGTTCTACAACAATTGGTTAATGAGAACAGAGATGTGACGGTGTGAATAAGACAGCATTTTAGGGATTCAATTCAATCTCACTCTCTTTCTTTACTTTTCGTTTTTAGCAGCACACCAATGCAGCAATGTGTACATTAAGGCATGATTGGAAGGTTTTGCGTGTCTGTATGTGCGAGTGTGTGCATGCATGCATACTCTGAACATGGATGAGCATGGGTGAGGTCATCTTATCATAATGTTTAAATCACCTTTATAGTGGTTGGTGTGTCTTTTCTCTTAATAAGGGACAGTTCAAAATTTACTGGGGTGGGAGGTCACTGGGGTGGGAGGTTGGTGTTTTTTTATTTTGGGGAGGGTTGTGTGATTTATTTTTTATTGGGCACAGGGGGAGGGTAGTGCATTTTTCTATGGTTTACATTCCCCATTTTGCTGGTTTTACTATATAATTTCTTCCATATAGCCACATTTCCTCATCTTCTTGAATGCGCCCCCCACTATAAATGTGTTTTAGTACCTCCCTTATGCACTACGCTTTTCTGCACGCTTACTATACAGTCAACTCTATCCTGCCCGCTATCCATAGTGACAATAGTGATAGGTGGATCATTTGTCCAGATCTGCAATAGGTTAACTAGCAATCCTACCACACATTAAGTCATTGAAATCTGCACCAATTTTCTGATAGGCAGCGGAGAGGCCAGGCGCATCATTGCACATGAAAGAACAGTAAAGACATGAGACACCCAGTAAAAAATATCCCCTGTTGATCTTGTTTAGGCCATACAGATTTAATTTATTATATAACAGTTGCCCTCCACATTTCTCAGAATAGTAAAAAAATAATAATTTGTGATTCATTTAATTCATATGAAACTATTCTTTTTAAATTATTCTTTTTGACAATTTGAATGATGTGCGTCGCCATTGTAGTAGTAGGAGTTGTGGTTTGGTTAAATTGCAGTGAATCAAATCATGAGAATCAAAATAATAATTTGTGAATCGCAAACAATAAAAGGAAAACACTTAACTCTATCATTGTGTTGCTGCAAAACCCATTTTGTAGATAATTTAAGTTGATTTGGATATTCAATTGTCGGGCATTGCAACTCAATAGATGCTATTAGTCCGCCTGAAGTAAACACTTCAGATACTGATTGTACAAAACATTAGGAACACCTGCTCTTTCCATGACAGACTGACCAGGTGAGCCAGGTGAAAGCTATGATCCCTTATTGATGTCATCTGTTAAATCCACTTGAATCAGTGTAGATGAAAGGGAGGAGATTTGTTAAAGAAGGATTTTAAAGCCTTGAGACAATTGAGACATGGATTGTGTATGTGTGCCATTCAGAGGATGAATGGGCAGGACAAAATATTTAAGTGCCTTTAAAGGGGGTATGGTAGTAGACGCACCGGTTTGACTGTGTCAAGAACTGCAACACTGCTGTTTTTTTCACGCTCAACAGTTTCCCTTGTGTATTAAGAATGGTCCACCACCCAAAGGACATCCAGCCTATTTGACACAATTTATTTTTCCCAAAACGTTCCCAATGATATGCTGAATGCAAAGTAGGCCTACCTGGCAGAATGTTAACTGACAAACACTGCTAGCCTAACACAAATGTACTGTGACTAAAACTCGTCTGGGACATGCTTTCAATGGTGCTTTCCAACACCTGACACCAATATAGTGGATTAGGGAGGAACCATGACTGGGACTCACACCCTGGTTCCTGTGACTGTCATTCCAAAACCATTATACTGTCACAATCATCTCTATATGAGCCGTGATGAAAGGTTGCTGGTTCGAATCTCGAGCTGACTAGGTGAAAAATCTGATGTTTGCGCCAGTAAGTTGCTCAGGATAAGAGTGACTGCTAAATGACAAAAATGTAGTGACACTATTCCTACCAAGTGAGTTAACCCTATTGGCACGATGTTCACGCCAGTGACCCGGTTTCACTTCCTTGTCCTGACGTGTGGTACACTGGTCTCAGAAGTGGGAGGGTGGCTGTGCGGCCAACAGCTCGGACGTGCTAGGGGGCTGAGTAGTCGAAGCCTTCAAGTACAGAGGGGGCAGTGTAGAAAACCTTGGTATATGAGCCACGTTACAATTCCCAGCATGTGGGTTAACCCTATTGGCACGATGCATAAGGTGTTTGTCTTTCACGTTACAATACCAAAAGGCTGAAATCTCTTGGTGAGGTCCCTAGGTGTTGTACAAAGGTTGTTTGGTATTATTTCAAGGGGTACAACTTTAATTAGATTTTTTTATTAGGATTTTCTTTTTAATCGCTGCCTTGCCTCACTTTATATTTAAATAGATCTGTTATACAGTTAATTACATGTGTATGGCCTTAGGGACAATACAATTATAATACCTAGACTAGCTTACAACACCACAATGCAATTCATATTTGCATTATTGTTTTCAAGTGAGTACAATTCTACGCTAGGCTGTAAACTGCAGTGAAAGTGTAATTTCAATAATAGCGCAAAAGCCCTACTCCCGACAGATTATAAAGTCTAGAAAGGCACAGTACAGGACAGTCTGTCTGTATTTTTTACTTCTGATACTGATGCGCTGTCTGTTGCTGATCATCAATCTCCCAAATCGTTCTATGTAGTGTGACGACATAGGCCTATGCTCCCAGCAGGCCCAGTTATTCAGTTAAGCTCAACACGCGTTCTGACTATTTTCCGATCTATTCCTTGACCTACAACCTAGCATAACTATTTGTTATTTCACTTTTAAAATGTATTACCTTTTATGGGTGGCATAAATACAACCAGTCACAATGTTTTAATTTGATTAGGCTACTTCAGAAGTATCCAGTAGTCTACCTGCGCACGTTCATCCACTCACTCTAATATAATTCCAGCCTCCAAACCATGATGAAGCGCTCAAAGTCGGTACTAGGTATGCAATTATGTATTGCTCATGGGTTGTGTGTGGTGCATTGGCACAGAAACGTGTTAGTGAAAAATTGTTGCATGTATTTATAATAATTGTAAATATCAAAATGTTGAAAATCTTATTTCCCCCAAGCTGATCATTGTCTGCAGACAGCTCTGATCGTAGTGTAATGAAACAGGCAGGAAGTGAGCTCGTCCGTGGTGGTCAGCGAATCCTCAACCTTCTGGCCTGTTGCCCTGCGTGGCATTGACTGTGCCACAATACCATGCTGAAGTGGGCAAGTCGATTTCCACGTTTATCAATACAGGATTGCTATTTTATGAGGGGGGAGGGGGCATATTTTTTTACAGTACAAGGGGAGGGTTATGTGAAAATATTGTTCATGTTGGGGAGGGGGGGCGTATTCTCACACCTCCTCCTGTTTAAATTCATGATCATCTCACATTGATGAAACAATTTGCATTGTGTCTCCTCATAGTATCTGTTAAAACTAAGCCGGTGCAGTATAATCACTGTTAAACGTATACGAATGAGTTAGGTGAAATTAAAATAACAGAATCATTGCATTTCTTCATTGATAGAAAAACGAAAGCATCCACCCTGACACAGCCTCGCAAGCCGCCTGATCTCGCGAGCTTACATGAATGTTCGCCGCGAGACCAGGCGGCTTGCGAGGCTACCCCTAACAAGCTTCTTCAATAATTCACCCAAATAACCTCCAATGTGCAAGTGATGATGTGTTGCCCTATTACACAGACGGAGAGCCTATTTAATTCCTTCACTCCTCTCCTGCTCCGATGGTTATGTGTGAGGAGGAGGGTGTGTGCTGCTTCTGCTGTGGTGGCTGATGTGCCCAGAGCGAGGGCCGAGAGGGGGGCGAAGGAGGTGGGTAGAGAGGGTGGGGGGACTGAGACAATAGTTGGAGCGGTGGCTGAATTAAATGATTTTGCTGATGATTAATAGCGGAGCGGGCCAGCGGCTCCTGCGATGTAGAGATGATAAATTGTGAGTGCGGCTCTCTGCAGCTGTGCCAGGCCTGTGTCTTAGCATGCACACACCACGCAATTTACAGCCAAGCCCCTCTCCTGCTTACTTAGGAGAAACTACTCAATTTATCTAATTACATACGCGTTTGATCCCTGGCCATGGAGATGCCATGTATTGATATATTTTATATTAGCCACACAAAACAACCAACAATTATTTGCATAATTTGGGGAGGTTATTATTTCGATTTTTGCGTCTGTTATTCTGTTTACTGTATTTGAACATTGCCTTCTTAATATTTGGCTCTTTATCTTGGCAGAGTGTTGCTTTCTGTATAAGGAGCCTAATTCTTATCATTTTGGGGGAGTGTTTGGAGCTGTATGTTGAGAACGACTCGACCCTCGCTTTCTGTCTGTCTGTCTCTCTCACACACACACATAGACAGTCTTCACTGTGTCTTCACTGCCAAATATCAATCAGTCCTAGCCCCCCCCCACAGACACACACTTTCTCTCTCTGTAATTGATTGTTCTGTTAGAATAGAATCAGATGTAGTGAGGATTAGTCCTCAGCTGTTGTTTTTTGGATAATGTGATGGCCATCATCCATAATTAATGATTTTTGTTTTTATATTCTTTGATTTAACCACAATATATAGAATTTTGGCACATTTGAGTGAGGACTGACAGATAAGCGATAGATGCTGTTGCTAATTTCCCCTTGCTACAGTGCATGGTTATCTGAGTGATGGATCTCTCTGCTCTCACTGAGAAGTTCCTTCAGAGCGATGCAACGCGTTGATGCTTGCCGCCTACGGAGGTGGGAGGTGGACAGGGCGGGTTGTTCACTCAGGGAGCAACAAGCCTATTGATGGATCCCAAAATAGGTAGGCAGGGGTCCCGAATCTTCCAGGGGCTCAACAAGGGGCCCAGGAGAGGGACTTGGGAGGATTTGGGTGTGCGGGTATGTGTGTGCGTTTGTTCGTGAGTGTGTGTACATTTGTCCATGCATGTGTCTGTGTCCAGGTGTCAGGCTGTCTTTCAGAGGATGAATGGAGGTCAAAAGTGAGAGCGCACAGGGCCGTACACAAAGTCATTAGAGTAATCCCTAACCCAGGGGAACACACTCATTTCCTCTTCTTAGAGAGACAGCTCCGTGTGTGAGATACACACAGCTAACGCTCTACATTATTACTGACTGAATAATATATACTGCCATCATAGCAGCCACTTAGCTCCAGACTGTATACAGAGAGCTCAACACTGTAGTTTTACCAGTCTCCAAATGTGTGCTTGTGTGTTCCAAAGAGTGTAAGAGAGTTTTGCTACAGCTTGTACGGTTAAGTTACATATGTGTGTATGAGTAAGCACAGTATGTGTGAATGTGTCATTATTGGTGTGTTCATTAGAGAATCAGGGACTAGTGACAAACCTCTGTCACAATGTTCCCCCTCTGGGTATTAATGTAATAATTCCTAAATCACACTGATTCCTATATCAACAGGCTAATGATTTAAATGTACACCACACTGTCCTTAACCTGCTTTGGCTCTGTGCGTTAGAGAGGAGAGGAGATAGGGCTGAGACTGAGTGACATGCCCCTAGTTTGTCCTTCTTACCAAGATACATTAGTGTACGTGTGTGCTTATGAGAGAGAGAGATCTTGTAGTGTGTGTGTTTGTGTGTGTGTGTGATTATGAGAGAGAGAGAGAGATCTTGTAGTGTGTGTGTGTGTGTGTGTGTGTGATTATGAGAGAGGTAGATCTTGTAGTGTGTGTGTGTGTGTGATTATGAGAGAGAGAGGGAGATCTTGTAGTGTTTGTGTGTGTGTGTGATTATGAGAGAGAGAGATCTTGTAGTGTGTGTGTGTGATTATGAGAGAGAGAGATCTTGTAGTGTGTGTGTTTGTGTGTGTGTGTGTGTGATTATGAGAGAGGTAGATCTTGTAGTGTGTGTGTGTGTGTGTGTGTGATTATGAGAGAGAGAGATCTTGTAGTGTGTGTGTTTGTGTGTGTGATTATGAGAGAGGTAGATCTTGTAGTGTGTGTGTGTGATTATGAGAGAGAGAGATCTTGTAGTGTGTGTTTGTGTTGGGCTGCACAGGCGTTATGACTTTTCATCTCTCTGAACGTCTTAGTTTATCTATGCGTCTGTGTGTGTGGAGGTGCAGAGACAGGTTGCAAACACACACAAACACACACATACACACACATACACACACGGACAGAAGGTAGAGTGAGAAGACAGGAAACGTGGGGTTGGCGTGCTAACCTGGATTCTCTCTGGGCCAAACAGAGTCTAATGAATAATAGAACACACAGCTTTTGTTTATGCTTTATTTAGACCGCTTAAGACAACCTACCTTATAACAGGTAAAGGCCATCAACTCTGTCCTTGACAAGAACAACCCAGGAGGGTAGGCCTAATTGTTTGGATAAAACAGACTCCCCAAATCCAAATCAGTTTATATTCAATAGCCATGACACAGAAAAACATTTGCTTTACAAGCATTATTCATGTTAAATCAAATAAAACATTATACTGCATGTCATGTAGATTGTATTGGAAAATATTTGTTTTATCCCTTCACAGAGTGAATGGTGAGGCCTATCCCCTCCCTACTAACCTTCTTATAGGGTCTGCCCAGGTTGATAGAGGACGCTGGGAGAAAACAGGAAACAGCAACATTACTCACCTCCTATCCTCCCTGAGAAGAAAAGCTTTCTCCCTCCTTCAGGGGGAAACGTGCATCGGGGATCAATTAAGATGCACTTATTTTACTAGGAAATATTCCTCTCATTTTATCCTCTTTGGGGCAGCAGAAAGTCGAAACATTGTGCTTCAAATAGATATTTTAGAGGGAATAGGCATGTGACTCATTAGAGAGTTGTCCTTGAGAGTGGCTGGCTGCAGGTTATGTTGATAATGAAGTGTAGCTTTACTCTGAGGGGTAATTTTATATGTCTGCAAATGGAGCTAAAGGGACTGGGACTTAAATGAATCCAACACCAGCTCCCTAAGGTCCGGTGGCACAGGATGGCAGGACAGAGACAGAAAAAGAGAGAGAGAGAGAGAGCAGCGGACTTCTACTTTAAAATACTTTCTCTTTCTCTCCGATTGACATCTGCTTTTCATTCTAGAAAATAACTCACTCAGAAAAAAATCTTAAACAACATTTATTATTATTTTTAAATCAAAAATAACTGATGATATGAATGTGTTAGGCTACTCCGGTTGAAGAAATTCCCCCAAAAGTCTGAATAATCTACATTTTTTCTTCAAGCCAAAGTAGCCTAGCGCCTCCTTATTCTCATGAGTTATTTCAATTCATTTTGGAGGCTGAATGTATGTATCTGTTTATATGGTCCTGTGTGAGTCAGAAGCATAAACCAATTATTGCCAAATATACTGTACACCGATATGAATTTAGGAAGTTATTATTAACTCTTCATTACCACCTGGTTCTAGAAGGTTGCAGGGAACCATATTAACTAAATAAATAGCACTTATAAATAGAAGGTCCTTGAACATCCCCATCCCCTTCAGAGCAGTTAGGGGCTAGTTTGGGCTGCGTTCAGGCATAACGTTTCTGCATCTCTGATAAACGTTTACATGTGCAGTGATTTAGAAGCGCTGACTTTATGTCCTGCTGTGCTCTCTACATCAGCAGACTGCGTCACTGCTGTTTTCCTGGAGTTTGTCAGTGCTCAGTAAAATTGAGTTATGTGGCATTTATTTGAAAACCCAACAATTTAAGATTTTCTCCACTGCAGTGTAGAAATGAAGTATTTCTGAGACTGTCATTTTTCCACCACTGCTGTGTGTGTGTGTGTGTGTGTGTGTGTGTGTGTGTGTACAGTTATTTTATAGCAAGTGTTACCACTGCTTATTCACCTGTTTCAATTATAGATGGTTTGTATAAAAGCAAAAAAATGTAAATAAATATGAATAATGATTTTTACAGAATAAATACAGTGGATACATTTTTTTTAATCCTCTACGATGCGGAGTGATACCACTCAGACTTTTCACACTAACTCTACTGATTGATATGCACATACACACACACACATGCACACACACACACCACACCACCTCGCTGCATGTCAAACGGACATTGATCTCTTAACCAAGCAAGGTGACCTCCACTCCTCCCAGAGCTTCCATCTCTCTTTCTCTCCTCTCTATTTCATCCCCATCTCATTCCTACAATTTCTGTCTGTCTGTCTGTGTCTGTCTGTCTGGGCCCAGCCAGTGAGGGCTCAGAGTGATGCTAGGTCCGGACCCAGCCAGTGAGGGCTCAGAGTGATGCTAGTAGTGGGCCTAGCCAGTGAGGGCTCAGAGTGATGCTAGACATAGGCCTAGCCAGTGAGGGCTCAGAGTGATGCTAGACATAGGCCTAGCCAGTGAGGGCTCAGAGTGATGCTAGACGTGGGCCTAGCCAGTGAGGGCTCAGAGTGATGCTAGACGTGGGCCTAGCCAGTGAGGGCTCAGAGTGATGCTAGGTCCGGACCCAGCCAGTGAGGGCTCAGAGTGATGCTAGATCCGGACCCAGCCAGTGAGGGCTCAGAGTGATGCTAGTAGTGGGCCTAGCCAGTGAGGGCTCAGAGTGATGCTAGACATAGGCCTAGCCAGTGAGGGCTCAGAGTGATGCTAGACATAGGCCTAGCCAGTGAGGGCTCAGAGTGATGCTAGACGTGGGCCTAGCCAGTGAGGGCTCAGAGTGATGCTAGACGTGGGCCTAGCCAGTGAGGGCTCAGAGTGATGCTAGGTCCGGACCCAGCCAGTGAGGGCTCAGAGTGATGCTAGGTCCGGACCCAGCCAGTGAAGGCTCAGAGTGATGCTAGGTCCGGACCCAGCCAGTGAGGGCTCAGAGTGAGGCTAGACGTGGGCCTAGCCAGTGAGGGCTCAGTGATGCTATACGTGGGCCTAGCCAGTGAGGGCTGGGTGGTCGACTTCTCCAATGGTACCAGGAGCCAAGTCACCATCATGAGCATAAGGCTGTATACTACGTAATATGTTTGTGCATCTCACTTTCACATTCTCTGTGTGTGTGTGTGTTTGTGTAGGTGTCTGCATTAGTACACCATATGCTGTTGGGCGTGTAGATACCCAGCTGAGTTGACTGAACTCATCGGCTGCGTACATGAAGATACTGGCAGAGTTTGTGTGTGTGCACGTTGACATGCATGTATGTGTATATGTTTGCAAATCAATGTGCAGTTAAAATGATTTGTGATATTTAAATATTCATATTTAGGGTTAATAATGACTCTTTCATTACTGTTGGCTTTGTCGTTCAATCTGCTTTTGATTTGGTATTTCACATCCCTCTCTGTCATAGACATTTCTCTGGGTATTTCTGTCATATTGGTTGAATATGTTTAGATGCCTGGAGACTGGATACACAGTCTATTGGAATGCAAATGTTCAAATCTTGTCTACAGTAAGCTACCGTATGGATTTTACTGCGTAGCCGAGGTGAGAAAGCAACCTGCTCAATGTGTGTGTGTGTATTCATGGTGTGTGTTTTGACTGGGTCTTCTGCTATCTGCATTTTCAGGTCATCCAGAAAATTCCTCCATCTGTGATTGAGAGCCTCGCCCCTCCGTGCCCTTGGCCTTGATGTCTGAGGTAAAACACAACTCTCTCTCTCTCTCTCTCTCTCTCTCTCTCTCTCTCTCTCTTTTTTATTGAGTAGTGTTGAAAAGTATTATTATTAATCATACCATTATTATTAATTTAAATGTTGACACTATTACAGTCGCAAAACCAGTGTTTTTAATGAATCAGTTTAATTTAATCAATTGTTTTTTCACTATCAACACATTTGAAACCTAATGCAGTTGAACATGTATTACACTGAACGACCCAGTCTATACTGTATGTTATCATAACATAATGGGTGGTTCTCTGAAGGGTCCATTACAGCTATGTAATAGTGTTTGTCATTCTTTATTCATGAATCTGACGCCGCCACCATGTTACCTCTACAATATGTCTCTCAATATATTTCTCCATCTCATCACTTTATGATGTTCGTAGAGCAGTACTCCAGCATGTTCATGTCCCATCCTCACTCTTAATGTACATCTCGGAAATATATGGGCCATGCTGGAAACATAAACCTGTCTTATGGAGACCAGAAAGAATCCTCTCTGTCTACCTGCTAGAACTATACACTTATCCGAGCTCCTGGGTTCGATGGCACTTTCTATTCGATTCTACTGAACCTGTAGCAACACCCAGAGTAGGGTTCATATACAAAAGGAATCTGAATAAAGAACATTTCTGCAGTCGTCTGTAATCGATGCACAGAGATGAAGGGAAACTGAGGCCAATGTTTATCACAAAACCAATTGTTTCTGTAATGGCTTCGCTGATTGTGCCGTGCCGAAACCCATCGACTAATCTGTTAGGAGGGACACTCCGTTCAGCATGAGGCTTGAGCTGCTCTGTCTATGTGGGTGCCTACTGTGACAGAGAAGACATGCTAGTGTGTGTGTGTGTGTGTGTGACCCAGTGTTTTAAGGAGTGTGTATTGACATTTTTATTGGGTGGTTTGTGCCGTGTTTACATTCAGCTGTACTGATCATAACCCGTTCCATCATAAAAGAAGTCACCAATAGCCCCTAAACCCTCTATCCCCCTATATGGTACACTACACATTACAACCCCCCTCATACCTCCAACCATCTCCCCGAAACGTCCATGTTCCCTCTGCAAGCAGCTGCTCCTCATGCCCCCCCGGGCAGCTCCTCACCGGGAAATACCTCTCATCCCCCTGATCCCCAGTCTGTGTCCGGGGACCAGTGACTCTACTCAGCCCTCAGTCACTGGGCGTACCCTGTCAACAGGACCAGTAATAGTACTCTGCCTGGTGCTCCCCTAACTGGAACTCTATTCAGACCGAGGGAGTGATTTGTTATGAGTGAGTTACAGATGGTTAACACACTGCACAAGCAGAGAAAGATGCATACAGTGAATGGACAAATCATTAGGTACACCTGCTCTTTCCATGACACAGACTGACCAGGTGAATCCAGCTGAAAGCTATGATACCACTTCAATCAGTGTAGATGACGAAGGGTAGATGAAGAAGGGGAGACAGGTAAAATATTTTTGAGACAATTGAGACATGGATTGGGTATATGTGCCATTCAGAAGGTGAATGGGCAAGACAGAATATTTAAGTGCCTTTGAAAGGGGTATGGTAGTAGGTGCAAGGTGCAGCGGTTTGAGTGTCTCAATTAACTGCAACGTTGCTGGGTTTTTCATGCTCAACTGTTTCCCGTGTGTATCAAGAATGGTCCAACACCCAAAGGACATCCAGCCAACTTGACACAACTGTGGGAAGCATTGGAGTGAAAATGGGCCAGCATCCATGAGGAAATGAGTTTGACACCTTGTAGAGTCCATGCCCTGTTGAATTGAGGATGTTCTGAGGACAAAAGCGGGTGCAACTCAATATTAGGAAGGTGTTCCTAATGTTTTTCACACTCAGTAATATATATACATAATTTATTTGTGAAAAGTATTCAGAAATATCACTTTTCCAAAATAGCCTGAAATGGGAGGGCACATTCTGTGGTCTCTATCTCTATATGCTATACTGCTAAAACGAGACATTCCATTATGGCCCTTAGAGTGTCCAGTGTTATTTCCCTGATTGTCTCTAAGTGGGGCCTGGGATCAGTAGCTGGCCTGTCTCCAGCTCCACTTAACTTCAGCAAAGAGAGAGAGTGAGAGAGGACAAAAGGCATCAGGGGAGACAAGGACAAATCATCTTTAGATGAAGTGTTTTAAGTGCTCCTCTTCTCCTCCCATGTCACCACCGTGAATCAAGTGACCTCTGCTCACCTGCACAGGATATAAACAACGCCATGTCAGAGAACTGACAGTTGGCGAGTGGAAGCCAGGGAAAGTGGAAAACCATGAGGGCGTCCATCTTACTCGCCACCATGTGTCAAAACGTCGTACTGTACACTGACTACCTGCCAAACCTCTTACAGCCTGGCTTGGCCCGGTCCTGTTGATGGCCAACAGTCATCTTGGTTTCCGTCTCTCCTCAGACGAAGCAGGCTAGGCAATGCCTTTGTTTTATGTAAATCCATGCATATGAGAAGGGATGGGGGGGAGGAGGGGAGTGCGATGAGCAGTCTGCCCACGTAGCTCCAGGAGGACAGGCTGAGTGATGGAAACAAAGAACCAGGGTCTGAGTGTCCTTGCCTGGGGAAAGAGTCCTGATTCTGGCTTGAGCTGGAGCGGGCCAGCCACCACCAGCCACCAAAACACAGGTGTCACCATCTGAGCCTCAGACACGACTGAGAGAGCGAAATAATAGTTAGGACAACAATATATTTTTTATATATACAGTTGAAGTTGGAAGTTTACATACACTCAGGTTGGAGTCATTAAAACTCGTTTTTCAACCACTCCACAAATTTCTATTGAACAAACTATAGTTTTGGCAAGTCGGTTAGGACATCTACTTTGTGAATTACATTTTTCCAGCAATTTTTTACAGACAGATTATTTCACTTATTATTCACTATCTCACAATTCCAGGGGGTCAGAAGTTTACATACACTAAGTTGATTGTGCCTCTAAACAGCTTGGAAAATTACAGAAAATGATGTCATGGCTTTAGAAGCTTCTGATAGGCTAAGTGACATAATTTTAGTCAATTGGAGGTGTACCTGTGGATGCATTTCAAGGCCTACTTTCAAACTCAGTGCCTCTTTGCATGACATCATGGGAAAATCAAAATAAATCCGCCAAGACCTCCGAAAAAAATGTGTAGACCTCCACAAGTCTGGTTCATCCTTGGGAGCAATTTCCAAACGCCTGAAGGTACCACATTCATCTGTACAAACAATAGTACGCAAGTATAAACACCATGGGACCACGCAGCTGTCGTACCGCTCAGGAAGGAGACGCGTTCTGTCTCCTAGAGATGAACGTACTTTCCTGTGAAAAGTGCAAATCAATCCCAGAACAACAGCAAAGGACCTTGTGAAGATGCTGGAGGAAACAGGTACAAAAGTATCTATATCCACAGTAAAACGAGTCCTGTATCGACATAACCTGAAAGGCCGCTCAGCAAGGAAGAAGTCACTGCTCTAAAACCGCCAAAAAAAGCCAGAGTATAGTTTGCTCCTGCACACGGGGACAAAGATCGTACTTTTTGGAGAAATGTCCTCTGGTTTGATGAAACAAAAATAGAACTGTTTGGCTATAATGACCATCGTTTTGTTTATAGGAGAAGGGGGGATGCTTGCAAGCCGAAGAACACCATCCAAACCGTGAAGCACGGGGGTGGCAGCATCATGTTGTGGGGCTGCTTTGCTGCAGGAGGGACTGGTGCACTTCACAAAATATATGGCATCATGAGGGAGTAAAATTATGTGGATATATTGAAGCAACATCTCAAGACATCAGTCAGGAAGTTTAAACTTGGTCGCAAATGGGTCTTCCAAATGGACAATGACCCCAAGCATACTTCCAAAGTTGTGGCAAAATGGCTTAAGGACAACAAAGTCAAGGTATTGGAGTGGCCATCACAAAGCCCTGACCTCAATCCCATAGAAAATGTGTGGGCAGAACTGAAAAAGCATGTGCAAGCAAGTAGGCCTACAAACCTGACTCAGTTACACCAGCTCTGTCAGGAGGAATGGGCCAGAATTCACCTAAGTTGTTGTGGGAAGCTTGTGGAAGGCTACCCGAAGCGATTTAACCAAGTTAAGCAATTTAAAGGCAATGCTACCAAATACTAATTGAGTGTATGTAAACTTCTGACCCACAGGGAATGTGATTAAATAAATAAAAGCTGAAATAAATCATTCTCTCTACTATTATTCTGACATTTATTATTCTGACTCTACTATTATTCTGACATTCTTAAAATAAAGTGGTGATCCTAACTGACCTAAGACAGGGAATGTTTACTAGGATTAAATGTCAGGAATTGTGAAAAACTGAGTTTAAATGTACACTGCTCAAAAAAATAAAGGGAACACTAAAATAACACATCATAGATCTGAATGAAAGAAATAATCTTATTAAATACTTTTTTCTTTACATAGTTGAATGTGCTGACAACAAAATCACACAAAAATTATCAATGGAAATCTAATTTATCAACCCATGGAGGTCTGGATTTGGAGTCACACTCAAAATTAAAGTGGAAAACCACACTACAGGCTGATCCAACTTTGATGTAATGTCCTTAAAACAAGTCAAAATGAGGCTCAGTAGTGTGTGTGGCCTCCACGTGCCTGAATGACCTCCCTACAACGCCTGGGCATGCTCCTGATGAGGTGGCAGATGGTCTCCTGAGGGATCTCCTCCCAGACCTGGACTAAAGCATCCGCCAACTCCTGGACAGTCTGTGGTGCAACGTGGCGTTGGTGGATGGAGCGAGACATGATGTCCCAGATGTGCTCAATTGGATTCAGGTCTGGGGAGCAGGCGGGCCAGTCCTTAGCATCAATGCCTTCCTCTTGCAGGAACTGCTGACACACTCCAGCCACATGAGGTCTAGCATTGTCTTGCATTAGGAGGAACCCAGGGCCAATCGCACCAGCATATGATCTCACAAGGGGTCTGAGGATCTCATCTCGGTACCTAATGGCAGTCAGGCTACCTCTGGCGAGCACATGGAGGGCTGTGCGGCCCCCCAAAGAAATGCCACCCCACACCATGACTGACCCACCGCCAAACCGGTCATGCTGGAGGATGTTGCAGGCAGCAGAACGTTCTCCACGGCGTCTCCAGACTCTGTCACGTCTGTCACATGCTCAGTGTGAACCTGCTTTCATCTGTGAAGAGCACAGGGCGCCAGTGGCGAATTTGCCAATCTTGGTGTTCTCTGGCAAATGCCAAACGTCCTGCACGGTGTTGGGCTGTAAGCACAACCCCCACCTGTGGGCGTTGGGCCCTCATACCACCCTCATGGAGTCTGTTTCTGACCGTTTGAGCAGACACATGCACATTTGTGGCCTGCTGGAGGTCATTTTGCAGGGCTCTGGCAGTGCTCCTCCTTGCACAAAGGCGGAGGTAGTGGTCCTTCTGCTGGGTTGTTGCCCTCCTACGGCCTCCTCCACGTCTCCTGATGTACTGGCCTGTCTCCTGGTAGCGCTTCCATGCTCTGGACACTACGCTGACAGATACAGCAAACCTTCTTGCCACAGCTCGCATTGATGTGCCATCCTGGATGAGCTGCACTACCTGAGCCACTTGTGTGGGTTGTAGACTCCGTCTCATGCTACCACTAGAGTGAAAGCACCGCCAGCATTCAAAAGTGACCAAAACATCAGCCAGGAAGCATAGGAACTGAGAAGTGGTCTGTGGTCACCACCATCAGAACCACTCCTTTATTGGGGGAGTCTTGCTAATTGCCTATAATTTCCACCTGTTGTCTATTCCATTTGCACAACAGCATGTGAAATTTATTGTCAATCAGTGTTGCTTCCTAAGTGGACAGTTTGATTTCACAGAAGTGTGATTGACTTGGAGTTACATTGTGTTGTTTAAGTGTTCCCTTTATTTTTTTGAGCAGTGTATTTGGCTAAGGTTTATGTAAACTTCCGACTTCAACTGTATATATTTTTTGTATTGGAAAAAAAGAATGCCTTTCATGAAGTAACACTCACACTTTAATTTGTATATTTAATTTTATTTGTATTACTAGCTCTGACTTTGCTGATAGATTTATTGAGGAAAAATGTACTTACTATGGCTGTGATATGTGGCTGTCCCTCCTAGCTACCTTAAGATGAAGGTACTAACTGTAATTCACTCTGGATAAGAGCGTCTGCTGAATGACTAAACGGTCAAACTGTACATGTAATTAATACTGGAGGAATCATGGAATAAGGGCTACTGTGTCTGTGTGAGGAGAGGGGTCATGGCTGAGACTAGTTTGTCCTTTTTACCAACAGATTTTCTAGTGTGTCTGTGTGTGTGTGTTCAGACCTGACTGGGAGGACGGCAGGCAGGCACCTTACCCTAGTGGTGGCCCTGGCAGAGGGGGGACTGGAGTTCAACACCCAGCAGGGGGAAAGAAACCCAGAATCTGCTGACAAGGACAAAGTGACAGGTGTGTGTGTGTGTGTTTCTGTGTGTGTGTCTTTCTGTGTATGTGTGTGTGCATGCACTCCCATGCTTATGAGTTGAGGGCTGAGGAGGATGAAGAGGCTGGCTTATGTGCCATTGAGTGTGTGTGTGTGTGTGTTGTCAGAAGTGGGGCAGGGTCTAACGGACAGGGAGGGCCACCACCCGTGGCTGTGTGACCGTGTGACAGTATGGTGGCTTGGGTCAGACTCGCTGACTCAGTTTCAGCCACACACAGCACCCCTTTCACAAAGACACCCATCTCACAATCACCACATAGTGAGTGTGTGTGCCTGTATGAGTCCGTTTATCACCGTGTGTGTGTATGTGTGTGTTGTCCATGCCTTTTACATGTGTGTGTATGACACAACACCATCCTCTCACCCTCACCACTTCTCTCTAGCTGCTCAGTAGTACTCCCCTCCCCTCCTCTGTCCCAGAGCGCTCAATCTATTTCTAGTTGCCATACAGGATGTTGGCCTCCCTAGATGAGGGAGGGCAGATGAAATCCATCCAGATTGACCTGTCACACGGAAGAGGGGAAAGTGATGGAGGGAGAGGGGCAGAGAGGCGGGGGGAGTAGGAGGAGAGGAGGAGGGCAAAGCAGGGGTACAAAAACAATCCCTCCAACCCCTTTCGCTACACACGGGTCAACAGTTGTGGCTGATTTACTTGCATCAGGCCCGGGGTGACATGTTCCCCCTGCCCCAAAAACCCTATCCACCCCAACCCCCCATCTCTCTCTCTCTCTCTCTCTCTCTCTCTCTCTCTCTCTCTCTCTCTGTGTGTATCTCTCTCTCTCTCTCTCTGTGTATCTCTCTCTCTCTCTCTCTCTCTCTCTCTGTTTATCTCTCTCTCTCAACCTCTTTTATACTCCACCTGCCTCTCAGAAAGGAGTGAGACACTGGAGAAGTGTGCAGTAGGAGTGAGTCTATATTTAGCCTGGATAACCGAAGACACTGTGGTCTGGCTTTAAGGTTAAAAATATAGATCTCCATGTACAGCCAGCTGGGTACAGTAGACGTCATCCACTGTCAGGCACCATGAATCTTGATTACTTTCCCCCCTCGGCCCAGCCTGGCCCAGCCTTGGGCTCTGGGTTCTGTTATAGACTCTGTGGTCCTCTTTAGTCTCTACATCATAGACTGAGAAATGTATCTTAGACACTTGCCTTCAGACTAGCGTATCTCTAGACCTTTATCTCTGTCAGAGAGAGCAGAGCATAGGATTTAAAGACTTTACTCAGTGACATTAGAGACAGAAAATGTTTGACTAAGGGTTAATAATGTAGTAGTGTGGCACATACACTGAGTGTACAAAACATTAGGAACAACTTCCTAATATTGAGTTGCAAACTCTTTTGCCCTCAGAACAGCCTCAATTCGTTTGGGCATGGACTCTACATGGTGTTGAAAGCGTTCCACAGGGATGCAGTTGTGTCAAGTTGGCTAGATGTCCTTTAGGTGGTGGACCATTCTTGATACACATGGGAAACTGTTGAGCATGAAAACTCCAGCAGTGTTGCAGTTATTGGCAGTGTTGCAGTTACTGTAAATAGAGGCAGAGTGAAAGAACAAGGGAGTACTGTTCAGTACCACCAGGGTTTCGGCTTTCCCCTCCTCTAAGCTGGACTGGGCTTGGTTGTGAAGTGGTGCTAGATTTAGCCCAGGGTGTATGGGCATAGCTACACTTTACATAATTCTCAACATGGCACTCCTCTCTTCTCTCCCAAGCCTAAAAACAAAAACTCAGCAGTAATATCATTGTCAGCCCCACACAGGGTGTGAAGGACCTGGGTAGTGTGGTGTAGTGGAGGAGGTGTGGCAGTGCAGGGTAGGGTAGGGAGGAGGTATGGCAGGGGTGTGGCAGAGCAGGGTAGGGAGGTGGTATGGCAGGGGTGTTGCAGAGCAGGGTAGGGAGGAGGTATGGCAGGGGTGTGGCAGAGCAGGGTAGGGTGGTGGTATGGCAGGGGTGTTGCAGAGCAGGGTAGGGAGGAGGTATGGCAGGGGTGTTGCAGAGCAGGGTAGGGAGGAGGTATGGCAGGGGTGTTGCAGAGCAGGGTAGGGAGGAGGTATGGCAGGGGTGTGGCAGAGCAGGGTAGGGAGGAGGTATGGCAGGGGTGTGGCAGAGCAGGGTAGGGAGGAGGTATGGCAGGGGTGTTGCAGAGCAGGGTAGGGAGGAGGTATGGCAGGGGTGGGGCAGAGCAGGGTAGGGAGGAGGTATGGCAGGGGTGTGGCAGAGCAGGGTAGAGAGGAGGTATGGCAGGGGTGTGGCAGAGCAGGGTAGGCCCAAAGAGAGAGAGACACATATCACCTGGGTGGGAGGAAGGATGCAGGTGGCAGACAGCCACTGTGTCTGCACAGTAACAGTACCATTTGCTTGTTAGTATTGTTTTGTGTATCTAATTACATTTACCCTCAGCTAAAGTAGCATCAATTGTGGATACAGTCACTAGCATGTAGAGGACTGAGAGGGGAAGGCGTACTAGACAGATACATTTGTTTGTATCAGACCAGCATCCTGCCCAGTGGGCTAAACTGTGGAGAGCTACTGGACATCAGAGGTCTCTTGACAGAGCACTTACTGGTGAAGGCCTTGGAACAGACCGCCACTATTAGTGGACACTGCCTGGAAGCCTGAACCTCAGTCTATAGCTATGCAGTCCACACATTAGCCATTGGCAAGGAAACTCGGTACATGGTTTTAAAAGACGTCCTCATATAAACTCTCTAATATGAGAAGGACTCTTACCACAGTCTCTCTGTCTGTCTCTGACTGTCTCTGTCGGTCTCTCTCTCTCTCTCTCTCTCTCTCTCTCTCTCTCTCTCTCTCTCTCTCTCTCTCTCTCTCTCTCTCTCTCTCTCTCTCTCTCTCTCTCTCTCTCTCTCTCTCTCTCTAGAACAGTACACCCTGCCTCCTCACCCCATCACCTCCCTTCTCCTCCTTTTCCTAGCAAACAGTACAAGTGCACATGTGGACTGTTGTATCCTGCACGTCCAGGGAAGGAGAGGTGGTAGCACGGAGATGTGGGAGAGTAGAGCAGAGTAAACAGGCATAGAGAGAGTTGCAGTGCTCTCTGTCGTAGTTTGTCTTTCATACTAACACAATCTAAACCCATCAGATTACCTCCACGAGTCACAGAAACTCCCTCAGCCATTCATAAAGGAGGAGGACATTCAGACGGTGAAGGACGGGACAGAGGGAGGGGAGAGAGAGAGGAAAGTCTGCTTCCAGGCCAGAGTTATTGCGGCACATTAAAGGGGATGGTGTGCACAATCCGGCCATAGCTTTATGTCTAAGTGCACATTAGTTATAGTCCACTGTTAATGTTCTGTGCACAATCCTTTATGTAATAACCACAAACACATAATGGCCTAGCAGTTTTAGTGAGGTCCAACATTTTTTGTGAGGTCAGCTCATTTAATGCATTTCTATACAATTTTAAAACTCTAAAATGCTATTTGGAGAACACCTAAAACAAGCAAAAATAACCCAGCCATTATCACATTGGTTGCAGTAGCTTCAATCTCCTCAGTCGATCTACAAACACATAGCCTGCTAGCTATACAATTAGCTGCTACACATTAACTCACATGAACTCGGCACTGGGATTAAAAACTATAATTTAAAACATACTGAGGGATCTGTTAGCAGAAAAAGTATTTTATTAACACATTTCCTGCAATTCTACACATTTTGCGATGACTTATGCCAGGTTAATATGATATCTGAGTTAGAGTGACTAATAAAATCAATGTGAACTCCCTGGAGGTCAGGGCCCCTGGGCACGTGGCCTGCATGCCCGGTCCAAAATTTGGCCATGATTACAACAGTAGATAGGCTAGACTAAGTACGCTAACATATCAATGTAAAAAATGTGAACTGACATGGGCTAATTGAGGGACTATCAGTGAGTGACATATAACAAGAGGGAAACTGCTGCAACCAAGTTTCCAATTGCACCTTGTGTTTTCTGGTGTTCTAATTCTCAACAGTAAGTTGAGAACCTAACTTATTGAAATGTCTTTTATACAAAATGGCCGAGGTCCGGACCTTCTTTGTAGCTACGGCCCTGCCTGCTTCTCATAGGTGATAGAGATTATGCAAGAGGTGAAGAGGGCATTCGTCAGCATTGTTTATTCCATTTTCAAATTAACACTATTGTAAAAAAACAAACAATATTATCCTGCCCTCCGAGACACGGAAATAAAACTTGGCATCACCGTATTTACAATGTGTTGAAATAAACGTAATCTCGTCGTCTGTAACTGATAATATACGCTGTATATTGGTGTGGTCTGGCTAACACTCCCACTCTGTTACCAGCCTTGTGTTTCAGCTGGTTTCTGTAATGATAACAATATTTGGTATCAAATTAATGAGCGTTCTGCTTGGTTGAAGCCAGCACTTTTCTACCCAACCCACCATAGATTTAAAGCAAACAATTCATGGGTAATGCATCTAAATGAAGTCATATTTTTATCAGCTCGTATATTTGGGAGGCTCAGCTCGTAAATCAATGTGTGTGAATTCAGCAGAATGGGCTACTGAGGAGACGGTGAACACCCCAGGATTCTAGTTAATAGAGTAAACAGAGCGAGAGAAAGAAGTGGATAGAGAGAGGGAGAGGGAAGGAGAAGAGTAAAGAAGATAAAACAGAAAAACATAAATCAAGAAAGATTAAAAGAAAAAGAAACATCATAGAGAGGGAAACAGAAACAAGATTTTGAAATGATGACACTGGGTGTTCATGCAGCAGGCATTTGTGAGGGAGATGCCTAAGATAGGGAGAGGAGTGGGGGACAGGAGGAAAAGAGGGAGAGGAGTGGTGGACAGGAGAGGGAAAGGGAGAGGAGTGTGGGACAGGAGTGAGAGAGGGAGAGGAGTGTGGGACAGGAGTGAGAGAGGGAGAGGAGTGTGGGACAGGAGTGAGAGAGGGAGAGGAGTGTGGGACAGGAGTGAGAGAGGGAGAGGAGTGGGGGACAGGAGGAAGAGAGGGAGAGGAGTGGGGGACAGGAGAGGGAAAGGGAGCAGAGTAGGGGACAGGAGGAAGAGAGGGAGAGGAGTGGGGGACAGGAGGAAGAGAAGGAGAGGAGTGGGGGACAGGAGGAAGAGAGGGAGAGGAGTAGGGGACAGGAGGAAGAGAGGGAGAGGACTGGGGGACAGGAGGAAGAGAGGGAGAGGAGTGGGGGACAGGAGAGGGAAAGGGAGAGGAGTAGGGGACAGGAGGAAGAGAGGGAGAGGAGTGAGGGACAGGAGTGAGGGAGAGAAAGGAGTGGTGGACAGGAGAGGGAGAGACACCTGTCTTTTGCTCTCAAAGTTAGTGCCCTGATGCCCTTTCCCCTTTGACCTACTGCTGTCCTTTCTGTGATCATGACTAATGGAAAACAACCCCCTCCACTGGAATATCACTATACAGACTGGTGAGGTTCCTGCCTGCTACTGTTGTGGACCCTGGGGAGTGGAGAGGTAGAGAGAGATGGATGGAGGGAGTGGTAGTGAAGGAGAGGGGGAAGAGGGAGTGTTAAAGACAGAAGGAGACCGAGGAGAAGATGGGGAAGTGTTTTGTGGAGGGAGAGATGGAGAATGAGAAGAGGTAGAGAGGGAAGAGGGGAAGAAGAAGAAGAGGGTGTGTTTTGTGGAGGAGGGAGAGAAGGGGGGGAGGAGAGGAAAAGGAGGGAGTGGTAAACGGAGAGGGGGGAGGAGAGAGAGAGGGAAGGGGTAGCCTACATGAGCAGGACCAGCGGGGGTGGTGGAGCCTGTATGTCTGCTTCATGCCTCTCTGAGCCCAGACATAACCATTGTGTTTACAAGCCTCAGTTGCTCTTACTTTTAAATTATTGGTGTGGGGGACGCGTGGAGGGGAGGGAGGGAGGGGGAGTAAATACTTATCTTCTCTCTCCAACTCTTTCATAGTTCTGGTTAACCAGGCTTAAGAATTCTCTTTGTGTTTTCTAATGATAGACTCTGGGCACTGACTGACTGAGCCCATGAGAGACCCTAAAGACCATAGAGAAACCATAGCCTCAGTGACTGAGCTTTCCAGAGAGAAGGAGGGAGAAGGAAGGCTCTGTTTTGAACAGTGGCTTTGCTGGGCCTCAACTGAGATAGAGGGGCTATGGGGGGGCCCATGTTGTCTCCCATGCAACTAGGGCAGGCATGTCATGTAGTGGAGCAAGATATACACTAAATGACCAAAAGTCTGTAGACACCTGCTCGTCGAACATCTCAGTTCAAAAGTCATGGTCATTAATATGGAGTTGGTTCCCCCTTTGCTGCTATAACAGCCTCCACTCTTCTGGGAAGGCTTTCCACTAGATCCAGCTGTGATTGGGAGTCCCATAGGGTGGTGCACAATTTTCCCAGTATCGTCCGGGTTAGGCTGATGTAAGCCGTCATTGTAAATAAGAATTTGTTCTTAACTGACTTGCCTAGTTATATAAAGGTTCCATTTAAAAAAAGTATATATGTTTGAACATTGCTTCCATTCAGCCACAAGAGCATTAGTGAAGTCGAGCACTGATGTTGGGCGATTAGGCCTGGCTCGCAGTCGGCGTTCCAATTCATCCCAAGGTGTTTGATGGGGTTGAGGTCAGGTCTCTGTGCAAGTCAGTCAAGTTGTTCTACACCGATCTCGACGAAACATTTCTGTATGGACCTCGCTTTGTGCATGGGGGCATTGTCAGACGTTTCCATTTCACAATAACAGCACTTACAGTTGACCGGGGCAGCTCTAGCAGGGCAGACATTTGAGGAACTGACTTGTTGAAAGTCACTGAGCTCTTCAGTAAGGCCATTCTACTGCCAATGTTTGTCTATGGAAGTTGCATGGCTGTGTGCTCGATTTTCTACCCATGTTAGTAACGGGTGTCGCTGAAATAGCCCAATCCACTAATTTGAAGGGGTGTCCACATACTATTGTTTGTCTGTAGGCCGTTAATACACAGGACCAAAAGATTATCATGGGAGACCCCCCACAATGGTTTACTGAGTCTCAGGGATGAAGGAACCTTTCACTGTGTGTGTTTGTGTCTCTCTGTCTCTGTCTCTCTCGATCTCTCTCGATCTCTCTCTCTGTGCTGGGTGATACTCTTATCATCATCTACTCTGGCCTGGACATTGACTATTAAAGGAGAGCGGTGAGTTCACCATCTCAGATACTCTCCGGTTGCGAGGAGAAGAGTGGAGTGCAGCCTAGAATGACATTATCTTTAACAAACCAGAAGGAATATTGGAAGAAAGAAAAGCAGAAGGAGATACCACTCTGGCCACAAGTATCTCTGTCTAAACTTCTGTCTGTCTGGTTGGATGACACTAATAACTCCTGACAGACCATAGTTAGCTCACCTGGTCTCTACGGATATCGGTTGTCTGTTTGTTGGAATGTTAGCTTTGTTCTTCTTTACTTGGTACGGCTCTTGTTTGTAAACACAAATGCATCACTTCCTCTCTGTGTAGCCTGGAGGGAGAATGAACCATGCTCTGCACTGCTTTCTTACTGAAACAACCTGCTCCATGTCTTACACACAATACACACTCCCCTCTTATACACACATACATCCCTCCTGGTCTACACACTCCCAACTCAACTTACACACTACCTGTCCGCCTCGCCTTGAGGGCACATTATAGGACTCTGCACAGACAATAGCCATACAAGCCCCTGCAGAACCCTCCCCCAGTCTTACCCACATCCAATCTGTGTACACAGACACATCCTCCCTATTGGTAATATCAGTCGGCTTCACCAGCTCAGTCTTACAGCAGGGGATTGTCTCAGGACAATGAGTGCTCAATATTGATGCTCAATATGCACTTACTGCTAGGGTGTATGAGAACACCACCTCTCTCTCTCTCTCTCTCTCTCTCTCTCTCTCTCTCTCTCTCTCTCTCTCTCTCTCTCTCTCTCTCTCTCTCTCTCTCTCTCTCTCTCTCTCTCTCTCTCTCTCTCTCTCTCTCTCTCTCTCACCCACCATTTACCCTCTCCCATCTCATCTGTTTAAATGATGTTGGGAGAGGCGTGTGTATGTCCCATCAGAGATTTAGATCCTTACTTGTTAGATGTGTACATGTTGTAAACAGTTGTTGTATTCAAGTTAGAGAGGAAGAGAGGGAGAAAGATAGGAGGAACGAACATTTCCTCAGTTCCTGTGGCTGTAGTGTAATAGTTGTGGTGATGACTAGTGACAGCTGAGGGAGCAAGGGAGCCGGAGAGGAGTATCACTCCAAAATCCCCCAACAACAGAAAGGAGAAGAGGAGAGTGATTAAGGCTAAACTACTTTCTCCTAGCCTCTATCTCTCTCTCATTCTCTCTCCCTCGCTGTACATCTTTCTTTCCCATACGAATACGTTCACACTCTCAAACACTTTTTAGTTTATTACTATTTATATTTATATATCAGTGAGTTATGCATTATCATAATCATCTGGCCAATCAATAATCCTGAATATTACCTATCTGACTGAACCCTAGGGTCTGTATTAGAAGCATATCAATCACATACTGTACCTCATAATAGCTGGAACGAAGAGAATGGAATGGCATCAAACCATGCGTTTGATGTATTTGATACCATTCCACTCATTCCTCTCCAGCCATTACCACGAACCTGTCCTCCCCAATTAAGGTGCCACCAAGCTCCCGTGGTGTGTATGTACATTCAGATCTCATCCTCCTCTTCCTCATCATCTTTTGGTATTATCTCTGGCAGAATGTTCACCTCCTATTACTATAAAGAGAGGGTGTGTGTGTTTGTACAATCCGTGTGGGCCTCTTTATCTCCTGGCCAGGGTGTGAGCACATGGAGGTCAGAGGCAGGGCTGGCTGTGTCTCCATTCCCACGGCTGCTGTCTCACAGCCACATTGGTCACAGGAGGATGAAAAGACTATGGATTTGTCCTCTTCTTTGCACATCCTCCGGAGCAGGCAGATTAGACAGGAGATAAGTGGAGCCTGGCCCATTCAAAGCAGCTCTAAGCTCAACACTGTAGGGCTGCCTGACCCTCCTCTTTGGTTCAGGGAGAAACACACAGGCATACACGCATACACACAGGTAGGCAGGCACGCATGCATTCAAACTCACACACACATACACACACACACGCATAATATGCACACACACACATACAGGAAGGCATGCATGGACACCACACTCACTGACATATTCTCTCTAGCTCTCTAATAAAGTTTACCTTGGTTCAAAACAGTACATGGGTGAAACACTGACCTTGTAACCTTGGATGTGAATGTTTAAGTGAGGAATCTGAGCTTGCTGTCAATACGTTCACACACACTTACTGTACACACACATGCAAAAATACACAAACACACAAACACACAAACATTCCCTAGCATACACTTATGGAGACTGACACATACTGGATGTCGGCAGACACACACAATGGGAAACACATGAGTTGGAGAGAGAGAGAAAGAGAAGGGAGAGAAAGGGGAGGTAGACATATGGGGGAGGGAGAAGGAAAGACAGAAAGATTGAGGAAGGTAGGCAGAGACAGAGTGAGAATTCAAAGGCCCGTTGCCCTCACAAGCAATTAGAATAATTTCAAATTAATATGAAAGCGTCCGCTGCGGTCTTATCTGCATCCCGAGGAGAAGGCTCTCCTCCTCCTCAATCAGAATGCATGAGTGGCCTCCCTGACGGAAACACTGACACCCTGCCATATGTTGGGTTTCTCTCTCTATTCCCTCTCTCTTCAGCTCGCAGCTCTCGCCCTGTAAAAAGTACTACAAATCCATGCACATAGACAGGTTGTCATACAGAGAGTGCTAGGGAGATGCTGTAATGGGGCTGTAACTGAACTGTCTCTGAACTGTCTTGTTCTGAAATGTATTGTTCAGTCTTTTTTGTAAATCTTGCTTTCACCTCGGCTAAAACTATTTCTCGGACTGCGGGCTGTTCGGTTGACCAGTGTCAACATTGTCTACATAGCAGTTGCGTGTATTCATGGATGTCAAGGGAAGAAGGAAAAAATCACAAAATTATGTATCTTTCGTTTCTCTGTGTTTCATAAATTCGCAAAAGGCTGAATGTATCTCACCGGAGAAAGCATCTGTGCGAACGAAACAACACCCCTCTGTCTCAGTAAGTGTAGCGTATCTATGTCATGGCATATGAACTAACAGGTTATTGAACAAACAACGCAGTTATCACAACCCATAGGTTGTAATATGGCTTTTTTTCTGGATTGACTTCCCTGGTGATTTTACCCACACACCACTAGATACATAGTAAAGAAGATGTCAAACATTTACAGTAATGTGATTGTTATTTCAACATATCAGCCATGTAAAATGGTGACAGTCATGGGATAAAGTTGCAGCGCGAGGGTATTGTTGATGGAAAAATGTATTTTTGTGACCGTGTGTCTGTGTTTGTGACTGTGTGAAGTGATCGTTGCTGGTTTCTGGATGTTGGGCGACGTGTGAATGACTGGTAGGATGTGTCATTCACACACCACTCTAAACTGCCATTATCAGCGTGTTTGTGTCAGGGGGGTAGGCGCTGGGGAGCCAGGCTCAACCACTCAGATTGAGCAACAAAAAAAAAGAAATATATGTATATATAGAGAGAGTAGAGTACACACTGGGCATGGACATTACCTAGAACTGTCAGGGCATACTGAACACAATCTGATATCACAATCTCACCCATACACACACATATATACACAAACCAGTGGCGAAGCCAGAAACCCGTTGGTGGGTGGGCCTGCAGAAATGTTGGTCCAGTTTGGAACAGTGACAATATATATATACACATGCAAAAGGCACTCAGAGTGCATGTCTTTTCAACTATTAGTAGACCTATACATTCTAGTAGTATCGCTCTCTCTCCTGTGAATCCATCTGTCTTTGTAGCAGGGAAGGCAAGCAGCTTGTCTCCGTCTGCGTCATTAGGGATCCTGCTCGTAGTCACGGACACACAGAGGGCATACGCTGCCATGCCATGCGTGGGACAGGAAGTGTGTGTGGCGAGGATGACATAAGCAGAACGCAGTGCTCTTCCCTGGCACCATCATTTCACTACACCTAGAGTACATATGAGGGATCAAGGACGAGACACACATACACTTGCAAACACACACAGGCACACGCACACACACACGCATTACTATTGATACAAGCAAATGCAATCACAAATAGTCTATATGTGTAAGAGTGTGTGTCTGTGTATGTTTTGTCTGTGTGTATATGTCTGTGTCCACACAACCTTGGCAGCGGCGGGCACACACACTGTGCGTGCTGTAAATAGGCGGTGTGTGTTGTGGGTCTCTGCTGTGTTGGGGCCAATTTTAGAGCTCACGCAGGAAACCAGGCCACTCTGACAGCCATGCACCCTGCCAGCCAGTACGGAACACAACCCACCAGCTCCAGAACCTTCTGTCTCACACACACACACAATTTTTCCTTGTACCGTACCACAGCTTCTCCACAACATCATTCTACCATTTAATTTCTCTGATGTTCAATCATACATTTTCCCTGTTGCCTGCAAATTCTGTAGCACGGCTCTACTGTAATCCTGCTTCTCTGAGCTGTGCAGAATCACTCCCTGGAAGGACCTTGAACTAGAGGCCCCCTGCTGAGCCACTCTGGGGTCCATGTCCCCACCTGTCCCCCTAGCTGCCTTTAGTACAGTACATGGCTCCCTGCTCTTGCCTCCCTGCCTGGGGATTTATTCAACATTTACAGCCTCGCTAGCCATGGTGCTTTAGTCAGTGGCTTTCTCTAGTAACCTACCAGACTCTACCCTCACGGTACCACAGTGAATTTGTCTGCACCTCCAGGTTTGCCATTTATCTGACAATCAGCAAAAGATTTATCTAACTTTGTGTACGCTTGTAATGGTTAAAAACAATGATCTTTTAGCTGCTAGAAAGCTGTTTTTGTTTGGTACTACATGGACTCGGAATTTACCAGTTTTGAATATTGTGGAATATTGTTATCCTGTATTACATTGTTACACCCCTCTAATACTGTGGCCAGTCATACTCATGTGGCCAAGACAGGCATTGTACTGCAGCAGAGAATAATTCCCTTGGAGAAATTCCTTCAGAACACAGTGACACACTGATCTGAGCTCAGTCGGATTGGGGCCTAAATGAAGCGAGTCAAGAGTCCCATCCTAAAGGACACCACAATGGCTGCTCGTCTACACCAGAGTTGCGGTAGCACTAGCACACAGCTCTTCAAAGGGACAAGAAGTGGATTTCCAGTCGCCAGCCTCTCATATTTGGGTGGGAGATAAATTCTCCTCGCCGCTCATGCCTCTCTCTGTAATTATGTGCATGGTGATGTGCTTTTTACAGGCTGCCTAACAGTGGGAAATTATCTGGTAGGAACAGAGCCCAATTAATTGTGGCACTTTGCAGGCGTACTTGTGCGAAAACATTGTAATGACACTTACCGGGAAATTGGCTCCCGTTGAATATATTGAATAAATAAAGTCTGGAGGTTAAACAACCTTCACGACGTCACAGAATAAAACGGTTTCAGAGTATCGCTGTCTATCATTCTCTCTTGTTCTCTTACAGTCTCTCTCTGCATATGGAGAGAACACAAAGCCTTTCCATTTTCCCTACAAGAGTACTGTGTGTGTGTGTGTGTGTGTGTGTGTGTGTGTGTGTGTGTGTGTGTGTGTGTGTGTGTGTGTGTGTGTGTGTGTGTGTGTGTGTGTGTGTGTGTGACACAGAGACTGAGATATATCTATATGTATTCTTTGTAAAAGTGAGTGCCTATTGTGGGCAGGGATGCGTCAGCACTTTGAGAGGAAAGCACCTTTTGTCTCTGGCATCACTGGGGGACGGTGTGGGGGATCTGCCCAAGCTCACAGCTTTGCCCACACTCCACAATCATCCCATTCAGAAATATTTTGATTGATCCCAAGTATGTGTGACATGATATTTAATATACACGTCATGTGATTTTGAGATATTTGAGATATTACTGTACACTACAGTGCCTTGGCACCACAACAAACCTGCCAATAGAGGGCCGCCTACCAAAACTCACGGACCAGGCAAGGAGGGCATTAAATCAGAGGCAACAAAGAGACCAAAGATAACCCTGAAGGAGCTGCAAATCTCCACAGCGGAGATTGGAGTATCTGTCCATAGGACCACTTTAAGTCGTACACTCCACAGAGCTGGGCTTTAAGAAATAGTGGCCAGAAAAAAGCCATTGCTTAAAGAAAAAAGTAAGCAAACACGTTTGGTGTTCGCCAAAAGGCATGTGGGAGACTCCCCAAACATATGGAAGAAGGTACTCTGGTCAGATGAGACTAAAATGTAGCTAAATTGGCCATCAAGGAAAACACTATGTCTGGCACAAACCCAACACCTCTCATCACCCCGAGAACACCATCCACACAGTGGAGCATGGTGGTGGCAGCATCATTCTGTGGGGATGTTTTTCATCGGCAGGGACTGGGAAACTGGTCAGAATTGAAGGAATGATGGATGGCACTAAATATAGGGAAATTCTTGAGGGAAACCTGTTGCAGTCTTCCAGAGATATAATGGATATAATCAATGCGGTGCCTGAAATTGTGTCACTTCCATTGCGTTCAGTCTAAGCAGAGTCAGGGTATATGCAGCAGTTTGGGTCGCCTGGCTTGTTGCGAACTGTGTGAAGACCATTTCTTAATAACAAAGACCGTAATTAATTTGCCCGAATTTTACATAATTATGACATAACATTGAAGGTTGAAACAGCAATATTTGCCACCCGTTCGATAAAATACGGAACGGTTCCATATTTCACTTAAAGAATAAATGTTTTGTTTGGCTTTGACCATATTAATGACCTAAGTGTCGTATTTCTGTGTTTATTATATTATAATTAAGTCTATGTTTTGATATTTGATAGAGCAGTCTGACTGAGCGGTGGTAGGCAGCAGCAGACTCGTAAGCATTCATTCAAACCGCACTTTCCTCTGTTTGCCAGAAGCACAGCGCTGTTTATGACTTCAAGCCGATCAACTCCCGAGATTAGGCTGGCAATACTATAGTGCCTATAATAACATTGAATAGTCAAAGGTCTATGAAATACAAATGGTATAGAGCGAAATAGTCCTGTAATAACTACAACCTAAAACTTCTTAACTGGGAATATTGAAGACTCATGTTAAAAGGAACCACCAGCTTTCATATGTTCTGAGCAAGGAACTTAAACGTTAGCTTTTTTACATGGCACATATTGCACTTTTACTTTCTTCTCCAACATTATTTAAACCAAATTAAACATGTTTCATTATTTATTTGAGACTAAATTTATTTTATTTATGTATTATATTAAGTTAAAATAAGTGTTCATTATTCATTCAGTATTGTTTTAATTGTCATTTATTACAAATATATTTATTACAACTTGAAGGAGCTGGAGCAGTTTTGCCTTGAGGAATGGTCAAAAATCCCAGTGGCTAAATGTGCCAAGCTGATGGAGACATACCCCAAGAGACTTGCAGCTGTGATTGCTGCAAAAGGTGGCTCTACAAAGTATTGACTTTGGGGGGGTGAATAGTTATGCATGCTCAAGTTTTTTTGTCTTATTTCTTGTTTGTTTCTCAAGAAAAAATATTTTGCATCTTCAAAGTGGTAGGCATGTTGTGTAAATCAAATGATACAAATCCCCCAAAAATCCATTTTAATTCCAGGTTGTAAGGCAACAAAATAGAAAAAATGCCAAGGTGTGTGAATACTTTCGCAAGCCACTGTAAGTGGCATCAGTTGAACTCTCAAGTGAGTTTGTAGTATTTGTAATCTTGTAACAATGACCATGAGACTCAAGTGATGTGATGCGGGTTATGGAAACATTGACCTTTAGCCCCGGCCTTCTCCCACAACTACTGTATTGCCCCCTTAGGTCCTTGTAGTAGTCAGTGATAGTGTGAGTGTGTTTGCATGCATTTGTGTATATCCGTGTACCTGCTTACTGCTCTTACATCAGCATGTTTATTAGGTGTTCATTTTGGTTATTTTTATGTGCTCGACAGCAGACGACAGATAACTGGACAGTGTGTGTGTGTGTGTACCAGTGTGTGTAAGATAAGGGTCCACCATAGGCCCATTCCGCCGGGCGGTATCGGCATGGCACGTACAGTAAATGGAGGAGTGGCGCGGCTGTCAGCCGGAACGTGTGCCTGGCAGGCGGCGGCTACGCTATTAACGAGTGCTAACAGTTTTATTATTAGAAAATAAACGGTGCGCTGCAAAACTCTGAATGTTATTAGCACCCCGCCATCTGGGTCTGACAGCTGTGTTCAGACACCACTACACCACCATGGCTGTGGTGCTGCTGACGGTGTAGTCACAAATCTCAATCTGAAATCACTCTTTCTGTCTATGGCACTTCCTCTCTGATGCAGTCTCTGTCTCTCTTTGTATTTTGCTCTCTCTCTCTCTCTCTCTCTCTCTCTCTCTCTCTCTCATGTACAATTTGTATTATATGCATGTATCATATTTATATATATATATAATAAAAATACTGCTACTAATATTAATGATAATTATTATAATCAGTATATTATTTGTATTACACACATCAAGACACACAGTTAACAGGAGGCCCTTAGAGCATTGTTTTAGTAGGATCACAGAGGTATATTGGTATGGTGCAGGGATTTTGCTGCCTGTGACAAAAAATCGAACCCAAACTGTAGGCTCTCTTTAAAAGGCCCATCATCCTTTGTTTTTTACAGGCAGGCTGTGAAAATAGAGCGCTGTGATGTTTTGTCTGTATAGCCCTACTCAAATTTCTAGTTCTGCCATTAGAAAAAGCCAAACTGCAGAAGCAAAACAACAATACATGACCAGGGCTGTTCCCATTGGAAGCCCCATCTGCTGTGTGTTATTGTTATCAGTGTACCGCTCTCAATAAAACACATTTACACAGATAAACACAGCCAAACATAACATCTTCAAGATGTGATTTTTTTTTTTATTTCTCTTATTTATTTTGATGGAAATGGCACCATAAACAATTTTAATCAAGCTGTAATTAGCAAGATGACGTTTCTTGAAATGATGGAGTTCAGAATTAATGACAGGTTATGGTCAGGTTTTAAATAACATCCACTGTGCTCTCAAAGGTTAAAATGTTTTGGAATTACTGGTCATGCTCTAGATTGGTTTATAAATTACCTATCAAATCGTACACAATGTGTAATAGCGCATGGTTGTAAATATGAGTCCAAAGAGTGCTCAGGTGTTCCGCAAGGTTCTATTTTGGGCCCACTGTTCATTTTTAATTTTGTATATCAACAACATTGGGGATCATATTGAAACAGCGGATGTTCATTTTTATTCAGATTATACTGTTCTTTATTCAAGTGGTAGTAGTTTATCTTTAGCTATTGAAAATGCCCAAAGAGCATTTCACATCATACAACATAATCTGTATGATTTAAAGCTGGTTCTGAATTTGGGTAAAACAAAATGCATGGTATTTTCAAATGCCAGGTATATTACTAATCATGTCATTGCTACGTTGGCTGGAAATACAATAGAGCAAGTTACAGTGTACAACTATTTGGTAGTGTGGGTTGATGACAAGCTGAACTTCACTGTGCATGTAGAGAACTTGAAGCTCAGCTGAGAATATGTTTTTATTACCGGCATAAGGCTTGTTTTTCTCTGGAGGCCAGGAAGGAGCTGGTATGATGTACATTACTGGCGGTTTTAGATTTTAGTGATGTTATATATATCTGCAGGCGTGAGGAAGGCACACTGATGCCGAAACATTGGTAAATACCCATTAAATTGCTGGGAGTTTATATATGGAGTGTGCAACCTTCTTTATTTTGATAGTTTATATATATTCAGGCCTCAACCACTACCCTGAGAGCACTTGATTCAGTATATCATGCGGCCCTCAGGTTCATTACAAATCAAAAACGTCTAACACATCATTGTGATCTCTGTTGGCTGGTCGTCATTGACCTTGCGTAGGCTAAACACTGGTATACACTATTTTATAAGGCCATACTGGGTAAATGCAATTTTATCTCTGTTCTTTTTTAATCAGGTCAGTAAATAAATATCAATTACGATCCCATTCTTATTTGCTTTTAACAGTACCAAGAATTAGAACAAGTCATGGTAGAAATAGTTTTAGTTACTCAGCTCAGTGGTCCATGAATTCTCTCCTGAACATTAAAAAATGTGATGATCTAGTCTCGTTGGTGGAGTTTAAACACTTGATCAACGTAAATATCATAGAAGAGTGTAATTGTCTTTAGGACAGCTGTTTTTTGTCAAGGCATTCATGGTTTTTTATCGTAATATGTAATTGTTGTACTGTATGTGTGTCAATAGTTTTGTTTAATGTTGTGTTAGTGTATGTAAGTTGTTTTGTCTGAAACTTGGTTCCCCCTGCTGCTATTGGACCTGGTCTCTCTTGAAAAATGAGAAAAACCTGTATAAATAAAGGTTTATAAAAATACAAAAATAAAAGTATGATAACAGGTCATGACCCAATTGGGTGACTATGTCAGATGTCTGTTCGTGCAGCGTGGAAATCCCACCTATAGGTTCCCTTCTCGGGCTCCATAGAAGAGTTGCTTACAGTATGTTGGGGCAAACTCCTGGTGCCCTATAGTGCCCGTAGTAACCACCTGATGGTTTCAGGAAGGTAAGGTGGTAGGTGTACTATCAAATGTTCCGTTACAGGTTACACCCACAGTCGCATCACTAGTGGCCTCATCACTATCACTTTCTGTTTTCTCACTCAGTGTTAGTATGAATTTACAATGCTTTTTTGTCCCTCCATTGCATTCTGTGTACAGTAAGTATATTCATATGTGTGTAGGCGTACATGTGTATGCAAACCTGTGTCTGTGTGTGTGTGTGCGTGCAATGTGCATGCAACCCTGTGTGTGTGTTATCCCTCCCACGTATGTCCCCTATCCTCCTATCCCACAGCATCTCAGGGCTTTATTTAATCAGATAACCTGCTACCACTGGCCTGCAGCAAACCCCGTGATTATCCAGGCTCCTCATGTTGCCCCTCGGTCCTCCAGAGAAACCCCAGCTAACGGAGACGCCTCCAGACACACACACTCTTACTGCAGACGCTGCACAATACACTCCCCCGCCGTGTCTTCCTCTCCCTCTCTTCCTCTCCTCCAGGAGAAGAAAACACGTTTCATCTTTCTCCGCTAACTCGGCTCCCACTCCTCGTATAGGTATCGTTCTCTGCTTAGTCTACATGCATAGCTACTTACTTTTCTCTTTTTTAGGAACGTCACGTCCATTTAGCGTGAAGGACTCTGGGATGACATAGGAATCCATTTCACATACAGATGCACAGGGATATAGGACAGTAAATGGAGAGAATAGGACATGAGAGAAACAGTGTATTTTCAATTTCAAGTCGGCGTTTTCCTATTCTGCTGTTGTTATCATCTGTCTGATTTATATTTGTTTGATAGTTTCGTCTCTGTCTGGTGCTTTTGGAGTAATGTTGTAATGGTAAATCCAAAGTGGATAAAAAGTTGAGAGTACTGAAGTAGGGTGTACCTGAACAGCTTCTACCCCCAAGCCATAAGACTGCTAAATAGTTCACCAAATAGCTAACTGGACTATCTGCATTGACCCTTTTTGACTCGTTTGACTCATTACATACGCTGCTGCTACTGTTTATTATATATCCTGTTGCCTAGATATTTTACACTGTAAAAAAATATCTAGTTTCAACGTATTATTATTATTTTTAAGTAACTGGTTTCACAGCCTTTTTTTGTTGTTTACTTAACCTTTTGGTCCAAGTGTTACCTGAACTAAAAATAATTAGTTGGCCCAAGCTTAGCGCCAACTTGGCAGAAATGGTGGCGTAGCAGAAAGATTGGAATGCGATGAACCAAGAGCTTATGAGTTCAAATCCCAGGTGAGGACATGTTGAATAACAATGACTGTATACATGCACAATGTCAACGTCCGTCAAATATGTAAGTTGAAAACATTGTATGTTAAAAGCACTGTGTGTGTAATTAGTTCCACAGCCTTTTTTTTAGGTTTCTAGTTGAATGAAAATATGACACTTGTTGAGGAAACACATCATTTTCAGGGACAGATGGAAATGCACTGGGGGGGAGGGGCTGTCATAAAAAATTAAATGCACCCCCTTCCCTAACAGCAAACATATTTTCACATGACCCTCCCCTTGTACTGCAAAATAAATTGAACACCCTCCCCCCTCGTAAAATTAAATCAAATTAATGTTTACCACCAAAAATGACTAACTGTAGTGACCCCGTGTTTACAAACGTGGAAATCGACTTGTCCACTTCAGCATGCTTTTGTGGCACAGTCGATGCCATGCAGGGCTACGGACCAGAAGGTTGAGGGTTCGCCAAACACCACAGACGAGCTCACCCTCCCTGCCTGTTTCATTACACTATGATCAGAGCTGGCTGCAGACAATGATCAGATGTTCTACATTTTGATGCCATATTTATAATTGTATAAAATATATGCAACAAATTTTCCACCAACAGGTTTCGGTGCCAATGCACCACACAACCAGTAATCAAAGGTTACCTACTTTGGATTGCATTTTCAACACCACAGTAAATAGACTATGTCAATCTCGACAACCAGGAAATACTTCCTACCTTGTAGGCTTACCCAGTATTGAAGGCTTGGTTTGACAATCTCCAAATGTCATTCAACCTTTTGGTGTTTTGTGACAGATGTCTCTTTCCATTTATCAACTGGGTGCTGCACAGATTGTATTGATTGATTTTATCTGTCAGTAAAAACAATATTTAAAACAAATGTTTTTTTTTTTTTACAAGTGACAGGGATTGCACAATAAAGTCGGGGACTTCCATTGTGGTCCCTATTTTGTACATAAACACATATAATTTCATAGATATAGACCAAAAAATGCATGAGTATGAGGCTGGTAGCTTATTCTTTAGATGTTTGGGGCTGCTGGTAAACCATGTTGTGGCATAATCAAAGTGACACTGGACTAGCGCACTTGCCAGAGGCTTTAGGTTGTCTATAGCTACAGTAGGTTGCCATCCAATTGATGACAGATTTTCATGCGAATATTCTAAAATCTTCATAAAAACAATATGCCATTTCAGTGTTTCCTTTAGGAAAGTTTGGCGCCCGGACAACATGACAGGGAAGATTTTAATTTAACAGACATTTTAGGAATTTCACGGACATCCATATGCATTTAGATCCAACCTGGCATTTACGTGTCCTTAAAAACAGCTATAACAAATTACAAAAACAATGTTTAGCATTTAGGCTACCTTCCTAAAATAATAATTGTCCACCTCATGGTTCAGCTGTCAGAGATTTGTTTTACTAAATAGACACTATATATAAGGAAGAGAAGCTTAGGCCTAACCCCTGTGCGATATAGAGAGAGAGGCTGGTGACATGCTACGACACCAACATGCATTTCTTTGTCAGATGGCTACTGCGTCTGCTATACAGATATAGAAGTACAGAAAGAGGCTAATTCGTAAATTTTCGATCAGAATATTTTTTTATGAAGTTAAGCGTTGTTAGATTAAAGGAGTAACTCTGGTAGGCCTGAAACAGACTTCCTCACCTCAAGTTCAACTGTTGGAGTCAGTCTTCATATGATAGGCCTGCAGTAGCTAAAACTTAATAAAAGCCACACCAAACCTTCACAAAGGTTTCTAAACTTTATTAGGGTAATATCAAAACTAAGTCAAGCCATTGTTTATATGGAAAATACGAGCAGAAGATTGAACGTAAACCAGTGAAAAAAAGTTTGACAACACTCCCCTATTTTGGCCCACCCATCCCCCAGTACATTTGACTGTATTTTTGCCTACGTTTTCTCAAGTTGGAGCAAAATTTGAGCCAACTCATTTGTTTTAGTTCAGGTAACACGTGGACTTCAAAGAGGTTAATGAGATCACACTGCTGCTAGGCTGACACAGATCTCCAGGCTCTCCCAGGCCCAGTTTGGAGCACAGACCAGGGGGAGCCCAGCCCAGCCCAGCCCTCCACAGGTCCACGTACCTGGCATGGTGCTGAAGAACAAGTCCACGTGCCAGAGGTTATGGAGGTCGAAAGTGTGTGGGCGGGGATGGAGAGGATGGTGTGTGTGCAACTGTGTGTGTGTGTGTGCACACGTGTGTGTGTACTTTACATGATTGTGTGAGTGTGTGTGTGTGTGTCTATAAAGTGGGATTCCAGGAGGCATTGTAAAGACGCAGGCAGGGAGGCAGCCCAGGAAGGGGAAAATTCACAGGTTTGTCTCAGAGAGAACACAGACCAAATGAGTCACTCTGGCAGCAGACAAAGACAATGCAGTACCTCGGAGAATAACGGGAGATGGTATTTCCCCCAACACAACATGATAGACTGCAGGCAGAAAAGCTTTTATGAATGACTCAATCAAAACACCAACTAGCCCACCAACCACATTCAATTAAAACACCAAAGGCACTGAGTGGTTATACAGACATGATCAAAGACACCTCTGTGTATTATCAATCTCTATCTAATGAGGGGGAGAGAGAGAGAGAGAACAGTGTGTTTGTGTATGCGAATGCCCACGCACATGCATGCCCGTGTGTGTGTGTGTGCAAGCATTAACGTGCACATGTGTGTGTGTGTGTGTACTGTGTGAACTGTAACTCTCTGCATACAGTATGTGTGTGTCTGTGGTTAATGTGCTCAACTTCACTCAGACCACATATCAAAGTGATGGCTGGTGAATACCACATAAGAGAGGAGATATAAAGCAGGTAATTGTTGATATCAAACAGTTCTTCCCCAAAGCTAGGCAGTAGACAGGCTAGGCAGTAGACAGGCTAGGCAGTAGACAGGCTAGTCAATGGACAGGCTAGGCAGTGGACAGGCAAGGCAGTAGACAGGCTAGGCAGTAGACAGGCTAGACAGGAGACAGGCTAGACAGTAGACAGGCTAGGCAGTAGACAGGAGACAGGCTAGACAGTATACCGGCTAGGCAGTAGACAGGAGACAGGCTAGACAGTAGATGGGCTAGGCAGTAGACGGGCTAGGCAGTAGGCAGTGGACAGGCTAGGCAGTCGACAGGCTAGGCAGTAGGCAGTCGACAGGCTAGGCAGTAGACAGGCTAGGCAGTAGACAGGCTAGTCAATGGACAGGCTGGGCAGTAGACAGGCTGGGCAGTAGACAGGCTGAACAGGAGACAGGCTAGACAGTAGACAGGCTAGGCAGTAGACAGGAGACAGGCTAGACAGTAGACAGGCTAGGCAGTAGACAGGCTAGGCAGTAGACAGGAGACAGGCTAGACAGTAGACCGGCTAGGCAGTAGACAGGAGACAGGCTAGACAGTAGATGGGCTAGGCAGTAGACGGGCTAGGCAGTGGACAGGCTAGGCAGTAGACAGGCTAGACAGGAGACAGGCTAGACAGTAGACAGGCTAGGCAGTAGACAGGAGACAGGCTAGACAGTAGACCGGCTAGGCAGTAGACAGGAGACAGGCTAGACAGTAGATGGGCTAGGCAGTAGGCAGTGGACAGGCTAGGCAGTCGACAGGCTAGGCAGTAGGCAGTCGACAGGCTAGGCAGTAGACAGGCTAGGCAGTAGACAGGCTAGGCAGTAGACAGGCTAGTCAATGGACAGGCTAGGCAGTAGGCAGGCTAGGCAGTAGACAGGCTAGACAGGAGACAGGCTAGACAGTAGACAGGCTAGGCAGTAGACAGGAGACAGGCTAGACAGTAGACAGGCTAGGCAGTAGACAGGCTAGGCAGGAGAGGCTAGACAGTAGACCGGCTAGGCAGTAGACAGGAGACAGGCTAGACAGTAGATGGGCTAGGCAGTAGACGGGCTAGGCAGTGGACAGGCTAGGCAGTCGACAGGCTAGGCAGTAGGCAGTGGACAGGCTGGCAGTAGACAGGCTAGGCAGTAGACAGTCGACAGGCTAGGCAGTAGACAGGCTAGGCAGTCAGCAGTCAACAGGCTAAGCAGTAGGCAGTAGACAGGCTAGGCAGTAGGCAGTAGACAGGCTAGGCAGTAGACAGTCTAGGCAGTCGACAGGCTAGGCAGTAGACAGGCTAGGCAGTCGACAGGCTAGGCAGTAGGCAGTAGACAGGCTAAGCAGTAGGCAGTAGACAGGCTAGGCAGTAGACAGACTAGGCAGTAGACAGTCTAGGCAGTCGACAGGCTAGGCAGTAGGCAGTAGACAGGCTAGGCAGTAGGCAGTCGACAGGCTAGGCAGTAGACAGTAGACAGGCTAGGCAGTAGACAGGGTAGGCAGTAGGCAGTCGACAGGCTAGGCAGTAGGCAGTAGACAGGCTAGGCAGTAGGCAGTCGACAGGCTAAGCAGTAGGCAGTCGACAGGTTAGGCAGTAGACAGGCTAGGCAGTAGACAGTAGACAGGGTAGGCAGTAGGCAGTCGACAGGCTAGGCAGTAGGCAGTAGACAGGCTAGGCAGTAGGCAGTCGACAGGCTAAGCAGTAGGCAGTCGACAGGCTAGGCAGTAGACAGGCTAGGCAGTAGACAGGCTAGGCAGTAGACAGTAGACAGGATAGGCAGCCTAATGGGCCAGGGGCATCTGGTACTGAAATGACAACTTTATTTCACTCAAACACAGCCATCAGTATTGGCACTGAAGAGGTAATTGTTTTTTTGATGTAATGTTATTAAAAAGTTGAGTTGAGGCTGAACAGCCAATTCATCCTTTTTTTTTAAAATTTTATAATCTATTGTATTGATGCTCCTAATACAAGGTCATCGACCTTTCACCTTTTGATGGTAATTTGAATTTGTGTGTTTTAGTCTGTAATGTTCTACAGTTTGCCTTTATAGTGGATTGAACATCTTGTGTGTGCCATGTGTGAGCTCTCCATTGTCTTAGCCATGTTTTAAAGCTCACTCATCTGGAGGTTGTACACACCAGGAGTGTGCCAACACTAGCACTGTGGAGTGGTTGTAAATCAGCTGACCTCAGAGCTTAGTCTTTAAAAGCAGTCCAAATGGACCAGATTGAGAAACACTTGGACGAGGAATGGCATTGATGAGAGGTCTGTGTCACTGTCTTGGCGGAGGGCCAGGGAGTAGTGTGAATTGTGTAGTGTTACTCTCTGACAGAGCTGAACACTGACGGTCTGACAGGCTGTACCTTCCTCTGTATCTGACTGTCCCCTCCTCTCCCCTCCCGTGTAGGTCTTCCCGCACAATAACCATAGTGAAGTATATTAGTCTATATTATTAGAGTTTACAATGCACTATTTAATCACCCTCTCAGTTCCTTATAATCGTTCTCTGTACCAGCCTAACAAAAATGCCAACAGAGGTCAATGTTAGGGTCAGCCAAGCATGTTCACACTTTTATAACCGAGCTTACAAAAGCCTCTAACTAATAGTGAAGTAGGAAACTCTCTCAGTTCTCTTTCAGTTCTCTCTTTCCTCTCCTTTTCCTCTCTTTCCATATCTCCTCCACTTTTCTTTGTTGATACTCATTCTACAAGACCCCCTTTCTCTCTCACTCTCTCTCTCTCTCACTCTCGCTCTCGCTCTCTCTGTCCGTGGAACATACTTCTCCCTGTAGCTGATCTGCTGCGTGTGAGTCTATTAATGATGGGGCGGCAGCTCTCCAGACAGCTTTATAACAGTAATTCCTCTCTCTCTCCACCACTGCCAAATTGTTCTGGGGGAGAAATAGGAACTAATCTTGTCCACTGTCATCACGTCACAACTTCGACTGTAGTCGGTTCCCCTCCTCGTTCGGGTGGCGTTCGGCGGTCGACGTCACCGGTCTTCTAATCATCATCAGTTTTCATTTTCCATTTGTCTTGTTTTTCACACACCTGGTTTACATTCCCCATCATTATCTGTTGTGTATTTAACCCTCTGTTTTCCCCCATGTCCTTGTGTGTGATTGTTTATTGTTAAGCCGTTTCTTTCCGGCTGGTGCATTTTATTTATGCCTCGCCTGTTTTGCGTTTGGCATGTGTTATTGTATTACGCGTTTAGCGTTTTGTTTGATTAATTGTTTGAGTAAAGTGCTTTGCTCATTCAGTACTGTTCTCCAGCGCCTGCCTTTTATGCACCAGCTACACAAGAGGCCTGACAGAATCACACACCCGCCATGGAGTCAGCAGGAGCAGGTACCCCGGTCAGAGGAGTCGAGGAACGTGTCCAAGAACACACGGCTATGTTACATCATCTCGGTGCCATGATGGATCGCGTTGTCCAGACCATGGACCTCTGGGAGAGACAGGAAGTCTCTCCAGTGCCTCGACCAACGCAACCGGTGTTACCTCTACCCGTCCCGTCCGGATCCAGCTCCAGTGGGATGCGTCTGTCCCTTCTCTGGGAGTATGATGGGACGGCCGCACAGTGCCAGGGGTTCCTCTTACAACTGGACCTATACCTGGCTACCGTTCACCCAGCTCCCTCAGGAAGGGAGAGAGTCTCCGCCCTCGTCTCATGCCTCTCGGGGAGAGCTCTGGAGTGGGCCAACGCCGTGTGGGGAGAGGAAGACGCAGTGTTGGACCACTTTGAGGAGTTCACCCGTCGCTTCCGGGCGTCTTTGACCATCCGCCCGAAGGTAGAGTGGCGGGGGAACAACTTTTAAATTTGAGGCAGGGGACAAAGAGAGCACAGGAGTTCGCGCTGTAGTTCCGGACTTTGGCCGCCGGAGCCGGATGGAAAGACAGGGCCCTCATTGACATTATCGATGCAGCCTGCGCGAGGACGTCCGACGGGAGTTGGCCTGCAGGGATGCCACCATTAACTTTGACCAACTAGTAGATCTGTCCATCCGGTTGGATAACCTGCTGGTTACCCGTGGACGTCCTGAGGGGGCTCTGTCGGTTCCATCTCCCAGTACTCCTGCTCCGGTGCCCATGGAGTTGGGAGGGGATGCACGTAGGGAGGCTGGAGGAGGGGCCTTCACGTGCACCATATATGGCCGCAGAGGACACACTGCCGGTCGGTGCCGGGTTGGTCCTTCTGGGATTCGAGGCAGCAGGCAGGGCACTCTGGCGTCACCCCAGGTGAGTATGCACCACTCTCATCCAGAGTCCTCTGTTGTTCACCTCTTTGTACCTGTTTGTTTCCCTGAGTTTTCCCCGCATTCTCAGCATAAGGCACTAGTCGATTCAGGCGCAGCTGGGAATTTTATCGACAGAGCGTTAGCCCTTAGTTTAGGGATCCCCATTATTCCTGTGGTTAGACATTTCCCGGTTCACGCTCTTGATAGTCGACCATTAGGGTCCGGGCTAATCAAGGAGGCCACCATCTCCCTGTTCATGGAGACGCAGGGGGGTCACAAGGAGAGAATCAGTCGCTTTCTCATTTATTCTCCTGCGTTTCCCGTGGTACTATGCCTTCCTTGGTAGGCTCGTCATAACCCCACCATTTCCTGGCAACAGAGGGCTCTCACGGGGTGGTCGCAAGAGTGCTCGGGGAGGTGTGTAGGAGTTTCCGTTGGTGCTACCACTGTGGAAAGTCCAGACCAGGTCTCCACCGTGCACATCCCCCAGAATATGCCGATTTGGCTCTCGCCTTCTGTAAACAGAAGGCAACTCAATTACCACCCCATCGACGGGGGGATTGTGCGATAAATCTCCTGGTAGACGCTGCACTTCCCAGGAGTCACGTGTATCCCCTGTCGCAAGAGGAGACGGCGGCTATGGAAACATATGTCTCCGAATCCCTGGGGCAGGGGTACATTCGGGCCTCCACTTCACCTGCCTCCTCGAGTAAATTTTTTGTGAAGAAGAAAGATGGAGGTCTGCGCCCGTGCATTGACTATAGAGGTCTCAATCAAATCACGGTGAGGTACAGCTACCCGCTACCTCTTATCGCCATGGCGATTGAGTCAATGCACAGGGCGCGCTTCTTCACATATCTGAATCTCAGGAGTGCGTACAACCTGGTGCGTATCCGGGAGGGAGACGAGTGGATGACAGCGTTTAATACCACCTCAGGTCATTATGAATACCTCGTCATGCCGTACGGGTTGATGAATGCTCCATCAGTCTTCCAATCCTTTGTAGACGAGATTTTCAGGGACCTGCACGGGCAAGGTGTAGTGGAGTATATCGATGACATTCTGATATACTCCGCTACACGCGCCGAGCATGTGTCCTTGGTGCGCAAGGTACTTGGACGACTGTTGGAGCATGACCTGTACGTCAAGGCTGAGAAATGCCTGTTCTTTCAGCAGGCCGTCTCCTTCCTAGGGTATCGCATATCCACATCAGGGGTGGAGATGAAGAGTGATCGCTTTGCAGCCGTGCATAATTGGCCAACTCCCACCACGGTAAAGGAGGTGCAGCGATTTTTAGGGTTTGCCAATTACTGCCAGAGATTTATCTGGGGTTTTGGCCAGGTGGCTGCTCCCATTACCTCACTGCTGAACGGGGGTCCAGTACGTCTGCAGTGGTCGGTTGAGGCGGACAGGGCTTTTGGGCACCTAAGAGCTCTGTTTACCTCGGCTCCCGTGCTGGCCCATCCGGATCCCTCTTTGGCATTCATAGTGGAGGTGGACGCGTCCGAGGCTCGGATTGGAGCCGTTCTCTCTCAGCGCTCGGGCACGCCAGCGAAGCTCCGCCCCTGTGCTTTCTTCTTGAAGAGGCTCCGCCCGGCGGAGCGGAACTATGATGTGGGGGACCGGGAGTGGCTGGCTGTGGTTAAGGCTTTGAAGGCGTGGAGGCTTGAGGGGGCTAAACACCCTTTCCTGATCTGGACTGACCACCGCAACCTGGAGTACATCCGGGCAGCTAGGAGACTGAATCCTCGTCAGGCAAGGTGGCCATGTTCTTTACCCATTTTGTGTTTACCCTGTCTTACAGACCAGGTTCCCGGAATGTGAAGGCAGACGCACTGTCCGGACTGTATGACACAGAGGAGCGGCCCATGGATCAGACTCCCATTATCCCGGCTTCCTGCCTGGTAGCGCCGGTCGTGTGGGAGCTGCACGCGGACATAGAGCTGGCGTTGCGTACAGAGCCCGCTCTACCTCAGTGTCCCGTCGGGCATCAGAACGTTCCGTCTGTTGTCCATGACCAGTTGATCTATTGGGCCCACACATCACCCTCCTCTGGTCATCCAGGGATCGTGCGGATGGTGCGCTGACTGACAGGGAAGTATTGGTGGCCCACCTTGGCTCGGGATGTGAGGGTTTATGTTTCCTCCTGCTCGGTGTGCGCTCAGTGTAAGGCTCCTAGACACCTGCCCAGAGGTAAGCTACGTCCCTTACCCGTTCCACAACGATTGGTTCTGGCGTGCGGAGGAGACCTGGGAAGCCGTCCATGGTCACCTCCAGCAGGCCGCGCTGCGCCAAAAGACCAGCGCGTACCGTCACCGCAGTCTGGCTCTCGACCCTGAAACCTGCCCCTTCGCCTGCCCTGCCGGAAGCTGGGTCCACAATTTGTGGGACCATTTAAAGTCCTGAGGAGAGTGAACAAGGTTTGTTACCGGTTACAGCTTCCCCACAATTACCATATTAACCCCTCGTTCCATGTGTCTCTCCTCAGGCCGGTGGTGGTTGGTCCGCTCCAGGAGTCTGAGGTGCGGGAGGTTCCTCTGCCCCTTCTGGACATGGAGGGGGGCCCGGCGTACTCCGTCCGTTCCATCCTGGATTCGAGGCGTCGGGCAAGGGGCCTTCAGTACCTCGTGGAGTGGGAGGGGTACAGTCCGGAGGAGAGGTGCTGGGTTCCGGCGGCGGATGTATTGGACCCCGAACTACTGTGGGAGTTGCCCTGTGCCTCGTCCTCCGGTGTCGGCGCGCAGCTGGAGCCGCGTGTCAAGGGGGGTACTGTCACAACTTCGACTGAAGTCGGTTCCCCTCCTCGTTCGGGCGGCGTTCGGCGGTCGACGTCACCGGTCTTCTAATCATCACCAATCCACTTTTCATTTTCCATTTGTCTTGTCTTGTTTTTCACACACCTGGTTTGCATTCCCCATCATTATCTGTTGTGTATTTAACCCTCTGTTTCCCCCCATGTCCTTGTGTGTGATTGTTTATTGTTAAGCCGTTTCTTTCCGGCTGGTGCATTTTATTTATGCCTCGCTTGTTTTGCGTTTGGCATGTGTTATTGTATTACGCGTTTAGCGTTTTGTTTGATTCATTGTTTGAGTAAAGTGCTTTGCTCACTCAGTACTGTTCTGCTGCACCTGACTTTTATGCACCAGCCACACAAGAGGCCTGACATCACAGTACAAACTTAGCCACACAAAGCCATGAATAAAATCTTACCTTCTACACTTGAAATAACTCAATATGTGTGCTACATATTGTATTAATCTCTGTGCACTTTTCTATTGTCCGTGTAATACCTCAGACAATATACTTGTTGTTTCTTTAGGAGTATTTATTTAATATTTGATTAGATGGAAAAAAGAGAGGGGAAAATGTGGCATAGAAAAAATTGTATTACATAAATGGACTGTGCAAGACAAAGACATGCGTATTATCATAATTAAAAGTGAAACGGGCCATATGGTGAGGGAGAGGAGCTGCACATTAACAATCACAGTGAAAGCCTCTAAGTGAACGGAAAAGCAGGAAATGCTCATTTTTCAACCCGGGATGGAAGGAAGCACTGGACTCCCAGAGCACAGGGAGTGGCTAACTAACCTACACTTCTCTGTAACCTTCTCCTCTCTTCCCCTCTCCTCTTCTCTCCTTTTCTCTCCTCTCCTCTCCTCGTCCCTCCATCCCTCTCTGTCCACTCCTTGCCCTGGTCCCTGGGTTATGTGTGCCTCCAGTAATAGCCACCACGTGGGCCCCGCAGCTCTGGGATCTGTTCCCTAAGCAGGAAGCTGTTATATGGTTACAGTTATTTCTGTTGTCTGTCTGGGGATAGTTTTTCTGCGCTCCGGAGGATCAATAATTGTCATAAAAAGCCTGAATCACCCCGTGCCCTCTGAGAGTGGGACGGCCGAGTTGCTGTGTGTAGGTTAGTATGGTGTGTGTGTGTGGTGATGTGTTTGGGGTAGGAGGGTGTATGTGTGTAGGTTAGGAGGGTGTGTGTGTGTGGTGATGTGTTTGGGGTAGGAGGGTGTATGCGTGTAGGTTAGGATGGTGTGTGTGTGTGGTGATGTGTTTGGCGTAGGAGGGTGTATGTGTGTAGGTTTGGCTGGTGTGTGTGTGTGTGGTGATGTGTTTGGCGTAGGAGGGTGTATGTGTGCAGGTTTGGCTGGTGTGTGTGTGTGTGTGTGGTGATGTGTTTGGCGTAAGAGGGTGTATGTGTGTAGGTTTGGCTGGTGTGTGTGTGTGTGTGTGTGTGGTGATGTGTTTGGCGTAAGAGGGTGTATGTGTGTAGGTTTGGCTGGTGTGTGTGTGTGTGTGTGGTGATGTGTTTGGCGTAAGAGGGTGTATGTGTGTAGGTTTGGCTGGTGTGTTGGGAAAGGTGGTGTTTCTAGCACATAAAAGAAGCAGATATTTCCTGATTTCCCCCTTCCCCGCTGATAAGTTGTCTAAAAACATGTCATGATTTGTTTGATGATCATGTGTATTTGTGTATCTTGTAGGCTCTTCCTTCTGCTATAGGCTATGACCTGTGTCTCCTTGTCACTCCTCTAGCTCTTCTCTGTTGCTCCTTCAGTCTGCTCCCCATCTGTATCTTTTCTCTGTCTACGTCTGTCCTGTAGTTTCATGCTCCTGCCTTTCCATGTCCTGTCTCAACCTGTCCTGTAGCCTCTGTCTTTATTTATCATATAGGTTATCTGTATGTCTATCGATCCTATAGTCTGTCTGTATGTATGTATGTATGTATGTATGTATGTCCTATAGGCTGTCTGTATATATGTCTGTCCTATAGGCTTTCTGTATGTATGTATGTCTATCCTATAGGCTGTCTGTATGTATGTATGTCTATCCTATAGGCTGTCTGTATGTATGTATGTCTGTCCTAAATCAAATCAAATCAAATCAAAATTTATTTGTCACATACACATGGTTAGCAGATAATGCGAGTGTAGCGAAATGCTTGTGCTTCTAGTTCCGACCATGCAGTAGTATCTAACAAGTAATCTAACAAATTCACAACAACTACCTTATACACACAAGAGTAAAGGAATGAATACGAGTATGTACATATAAATATATGGATGAGCGATGGCTGACCGGCATAGGCAAGATGCAGTAGATGGTATGGAGTACAGTATATACACATATATATATATGAGATGAGTAATGTAGGATATGTAAACATTATATAAATGGCATTGTTTAAAGTGGCTAGTGATACATTATTTCATCCAATTATAATTATTCAAGTGGCTAGAGATTTGGGTCGATGGCCAAACGGCATAGGCAAGATACAGTAGATGGTTTAGAGTACAGTGTATACATTTGATATGAGTATGTCGGATACGTAAACATTATATACAAAATTGTTTAAAGTGGCTAGTGATACATTGTTACATCCAATTCCTATGTTTAAAGTGGCTAGAGATTTAAGTCAGTATGTTGGCAGCAGCCATTCAATGTTAGTGATGGCTGTTTAACAGTCTGATGGCCTTGAGGTAGAAGCTGTTTTTCAGTCTCTCGGTCCCAGCTTTGATGCACCTGTACTGACCTCGCCTTCTGGATGATAGCGGGGTGAACAGGCAGTGGCTCGGGTGGTTGTTGTCCTTGATGATCTTTTTGGCCTTCCTGTGACATCGGGTGGTGTAGGTGTCCTGAAGAGCAGGTAGTTTACCCCCGGTGATGCGCTGTGCAGTCCTCACTACCCTCTGGAGAGCCTTACGGTTGTGGGCGGAGCAGTTGCCGTACCAGGCCGTGATACAGCCCGACAGGATGCTCTCGATTGTGCATCTGTAAAAGTTTGTGAGTGATTTTGGTGACAAGCCGAATTTCTTCAGCCTCCTGAGGTTGAAGAGGCGCTGTTGCGCCTTCTTCACCACGCTGTCTGTGTGGGTGGACCAATTCAGTTTGTCCATGATGTGTACGCCGAGGAACTTAAAACTTTCCACCTTCTCCACTACTGTCCCCTCGATGTGGATAGGGGGGTGCTCCCTCTCCTGTTTCCTGAAGTCCACGATCATCTCCTTTGTTTTGCTGACATTGAGTGAGAGGTTATTTTCCTGACACCACACTCCGAGGGCCCTCACCTCCTCTCTGTAGGCCGTCTCGTCGTTGTTGGTAATCAAGCCTACCACTATATTGTCGTCAGCAAACTTGATGATTGAGTTGGATACGTGCTTGGCCACGCAGTCATGGGTAAACAGGGAGTACAGGAGAGGGCTGAGAACGCACCCTTGTGGGGCCCCAGTGTTGAGGATCAGCGGGGTGGAGATGTTGTTTCCTACCCTCATCACCTGGGACCGCCCGTCAGGAAGTCCAGGACCCAGTTGCACAGGGCTGGAGTCGAGACCCAGGGTCTCGAGCTTAATGACGAGCTTGGAGGGAACTATGGTGTTAAATGCTGAGCTGTAGTCGATGAACAGCATTCTTACATAAGTATTCCTCTTGTCCAGATGGGTTAGGGCAGTATGCAGTGTGATTGCGATTGCGTCGTCTGTGGACCTATTGGGACGGTAAGCAAATTGGAGTGGGTCCAGGGTGTCTGGCAGGATGGAGGTGATATGATCCTTGACTAATCTCTCAAAGCACTTCATAATGACGGAAGTGAGTGCTACGGGGCGATAGATGTTTTTCTCACATTGGCTGCGGTGAAGGTGAGCCCGCAGGTTTTGGTAGTGGGTCGTGTCGGTGGCACTGTATTGTCCTCAAAGCGAGCAAAGAAGTTGTTTAGTTTGTCTGGGAGCAGGGCGTCATGGTCATAGCGGGGCTGGTTTTCTTTTTGTAGTCCGTGATTGACTGTAGACCCTGCCACATTCCTCTTGTGTCTGAGCCGCTGAATTGTGACTCTACTTTGTCTCTATACTGACGCTTAGCTTGTTTGATTGCCTTGCGGAGGGAATAGCTACACTGTTTGTATTCAGTCATGTTTCCGGTAGCCTTACCCTGGTTAAAAGCAGTGGTTCGCCCTTTCAGTTTTTCGCGAATGCTGCCATCAATCCATGGTTTCTGGTTGGGGAAGGTTTTAATATTTGCTATGGGTACAACATCACCAATGCACTTGCTAATAAACTCGCTCACCGAATCAGCATATACATCAATGTTGTTGTCCGATGCTATCCGGAACATATCCCAGTCCACGTGCTCGAAGCAATCTTGCAGCATGGAATCGGATTGGTCGGACCAGCATTGAACAGACCTGAGAACGGGCGTTTCCTGTTTTAGTTTCTGTTTGTAGGCTGGGAGCAACAAAATGGAGTCATGGTCAGACTTGCCGAAAGGAGGGCGGAGAATGGCCTTGTATGCATCACTGATGTTGGAATAACAGTGATCCAGGATTTTACCAGCCCGGGTGGCACATTCGATATGCTGGTAAAATTTCGGGAGCCTTGTTCTTAAATTGGCCTTATTAAAATCCCCAGCCACAATAAATGCAGCCTCAGGATATGTGGTTTCCAGTTTACATAGAGTCCGATGAATTTCTTTCAGTGCCGTCGATGTGTCAGCTTGAGGGGGGATGTACACGGCTGTGATTATAATCGAGGAGAATTCTCTTGGTAGATAATGTGGTCTGCATTTGATTGTAAGGAATTCTATGTCAGGTGAACAAAAGGACTTGAGTTCCTCTATGTTGTTATGATCACACCACGTCTCATTAATCATAAGACACACACCCCCACCCTTCTTCTTACCAGAGAGATGTTTGTTTCTGTCGGCGCGATGCGTGGAGAAACCAGGTGGCTGTACCAACTCAGATAACGTGTCCTGAGTGAGCCATGTTTCCGTGAAGCAAAGAACGTTGCAGTCTCGGATGTCTCTCTGAAAGGCAACCCTCGATCGGATTTCGTCTACTTTGTTGTCAAGAGACTGTACATTGGCGATTAAAATACTCGGGAGAGGTGCACGATGCGCCCGTCGACGTAGCTTGACCAAAAGACCGGCGCGTTTCCCTCTTCTCCGGCGCCGCCGTTGTTTTGAGTCACCGGGTGCTATCCATTCTATTGTCCTGGCTGGGGAAACGAACAGAGAATCCTCTTCGGGAAAGTCGTATTCCTGGTCGTAATGTTGGTAAGTTGACGTTGCTCTTATATCCAATAGTTCCTCCCGGTTGTATGTAATAAAACGTAATATTTCCCGGGGTAACAATGTAAGAAGTAATACATAAAAAAACAAAATACTGCATGGTTTCCTGAGAACGTGAAGCGAGGCTGCCATCTCTGTCGGCGCCGGAAGTCACACTATAGGCTGTCTGTATGTATGTCTGTCCTATAGGCTGTCTGTATGTATGTCTATCCTATAGGCTGTCTGTATGTATGTATGTCTATCCTATAGGCTGTCTGTATGTATGTATGTCTGTCCTATAGGCTGTCTGTATGTATGTATTTCCTATAGGCTGTCTGTCTGTATGTATGTTTATCCTATAGGCTGTCTGTATGTATGTCTATCCCATAGGCTGTCTGTCTGTATGTCTGTCCTATAGGCTGTCTGTATGTATTGTATTTGTAGACTGTAGACGTACACAAGGCTGGAATGGGCTACAAGACCATTGCCAAGCAGCTTGGTGAGAAGGTGACAACAGTTGGTGCGATTATTCGCAAATGGAAGAAACACAAAAGAACTGTCAATCTCCCTCGGCCTGGGGCTCCATGCAAGATCTCACCTCGTGGAGTTGCAATGATCATGAGAACAGTGAGGAATCAGCCCAGAACTACACGGGAGGATCTTGTCAATGATCTCAAGACAGCTGGGACCATAGTCACCAAGAAAACAATTGGTAACACACCATGCCGTGAAGGACTGAAATCCTGCAGCGCCCGCAAGGTCCCCCTGCTCAAGAAAGCACATATACATGCCCGTCTGAAGTTTGCCAATGAACAGGACAACTGGGTGAAAGTGTTGTGGTCAGATGAGAACAAAATGGAGCTCTTTGGCATCAACTCAACTCGCCGTGTTTGGAGGAGGAGGAATGCTGCCTATGACCCCAAGTAAACTATCCCCACCGTCAAACCTGGAGGTGGAAATGTTATGCTTTGGGGGTGTTTTTCTGCTAAGGGGACTGGACAACTTCACTGCATCAAAGGGACGATGGACGGGGCCATGTACTGTCAAATCTTGGGTGAGAACCTCAGCTAGGGTATTGAAAATTGTTGTGGATGGGTATTCCAGCATGACAATAACCCAAAACACACGGCCAAGGTAACAAAGGAGTGGCTCAAGAAGAAGCACATTAAGGTCCTGGAGTGGCCTAGCCAGTCTCCAGACCTTAATCCCATAGAAAATCTGTGGAGGGAGCTGAAGGTTCGAGTTGCCAAACGTCAGCCTCGAAACTTTAATGACTTGGAAAAGATCTGCAAAGAGGAGTGAGACAAAATCCCTCCTGAGATGTGTGCTAACCTGGTGGCCAACTGCAAGAAACATCTGACCTCTGTGATTGCCAACAAGGGTTTTGCCTCCAAGTACTGAGTCATGTTTTGCAGAGGGGTCAAATACTTATTTCCCTCATTAAAATGCAATTCCATTTATAACATTTTTCACAGGCGTTTTTCTTGATTTTTTTGTTGTTACTCTGTCTCTCACTGTTCAAATAAACCTACCATTAAAGTTATAGACTGATCATTTCTTTGTCAGTGGGCAAACGTACAAAATCAGCAGGGGATCAAATACTTTTTTCCCTCACTGTATGTCTATCCTATAGGCTGTCTGTATGTATGTCTATCCTATAGGCTGGCTTTCTGTATGTATGTCTGTCCTATAGGCTGTCTGTATATACTGTATATATGTCTATCCTATAGGCTGTCTGTCTGTATGTATGTCTATCCTGTAGGCTGTCTGTATGTATGTATGTATGTATGTATGTATGTATGTCTATCCTGTAGGCTGTATGTATGTATGTATGTATGTCTATCCTGTAGGCTGTATGTATGTATGTATGTATGTATGTATGTATGTATGTATGTCTATCCTGTAGGCTGTATGTATGTATGTCTATCCTGTAGGCTGTCTGTATGTATATCCTGTAGGCTGTCTGTATGTATGTATGTCTGTCCTGTAGGCTGTCTGTATGTCTGTCTATCCTGTAGGCTGTCTGTATATATGTCTGTCCTGTAGGCTGTATGTATGTATGTATGTCTATCCTGTAGGCTGTCTGTATTTATATCCTGTAGGCTGTCTGTATGTATGTATGTCTATCCTGTAGGCTGTCTGTATGTCTGTCTATCCTGTAGGCTGTATGTATATATGTCTGTCCTGTAGGCTGTATGTATGTATGTCTATCCTGTAGGCTGTATGTATGTATGTCTATCCTATAGTCTGTCTGTATGTATGTCTATCCTATAGGCTGTCTGTATGTATGTATATCCTGTAGGCTGTATGTATGTATGTCTATCCTGTAGGCTGTATGTATGTATGTCTATCCTGTAGGCTGTGTGTATGTATGTATGTATGTATGTATGTATGTCTATCCTGTAGGCTGTCTGTATGTATGTATTTCTATCCTGTAGGCTGTCTGTATGTATGTATGTCTATCCTGTAGGCCGTCTGTATGTATGTCTATCCTGTAGGCTGTCTGTATGAATGTCTATCCTGTAGGCTGTATGGATGTATGTCTATCCTATAGGCTGTCTGTATGTATGTCTATCCTGTAGGCTGTATGTATGTATGTCTATCCTGTAGGCTGTATGTATGTATGTCTATCCCATAGGCTGCCTGTCTGTATGTCTATCCTATAGTCTGTCTGTATGTATGTCTATCCTGTAGGCTGTATGTATGTATGTCTATCTTGTAGGCTGTATGTATGTGTTCTATCCTGTAGGCTGTATGCATGTATGTCTATCCTGTAGGCTGTATGTATGTATGTCTATCCTGTAGGCTGTATGTATGTATGTCTATCCCATAGGCTGTCTGTCTGTATGTCTATCCTATAGTCTGTATGTATTTATGTCTATCCTGTAGGCTGTCTGTATGTATGTATGTCTATCTGTAGGCTGTCTGTATGTATGTATTTCCTGTAGGCTGTCTGTATGAATGTCTATCCTGTAGGCTGTCTGTATGTATGTCTATCCTATAGTCTGTCTGTATGTATGTCTATCCTGTAGGCTGTCTGTATGTATGTATGTCTATCCTGTAGGCTGTCTGTATGTATGTATTTCCTGTAGGCTGTCTGTCTGTGTGTATGTATGTCTATCCCATAGGCTGCCTGTCTGTATGTCTATCCTATAGTCTGTCTGTATGTATGTCTATCCTGTAGGCTGTATGTATGTATGTCTATCCTGTAGGCTGTATGTATGTGTGTCTATCCTGTAGGCTGTATGTATGTATGTCTATCCTGTAGGCTGTATGTATGTATGTCTATCCTGTAGGCTGTATGTATGTATGTCTATCCCATAGGCTGTCTGTCTGTATGTCTATCCTATAGTCTGTATGTATGTATGTATGTCTATCCTGTAGGCTGTCTGTATGTATGTATGTCTATCCTGTAGGCTGTCTGTCTGTATGTATTTCCTGTAGGCTGTCTGTATGAATGTCTATCCTGTAGGCTGTCTGTATGTATGTCTATCCTATAGTCTGTCTATATGTATGTCTATCCTGTAGGCTGTCTGTATGTATGTATATCCTGTAGGCTCTCTGTATGTATGTCTATCCTGTAGGCTGTCTGTATGTATGTCTATCTTATAGGCTGTCTGTCTGTATGTACAGTTGAAGTCGGAGGTTTACATACACTTAGGTTGGAGTCATTAAAACTCGTTTTTCAACCAATCCACAAATTTCTTGTTAACAAACTATAGTTTTGGCAAGTTGGTTAGGACATCTACTTTGTGCATAACACAACAAAATTGTTTACAGACAGATTATTTCACTTATAATTCACTGTATCACAATTCCAGTAGGTCAGAAGTTTACATACACTACGTTGACTGTGCCTTTAAACAGCTTGGAAAATGCCAGAAAATGATGTCATGGGTTTAGAAGCTTCTGATGAATTGACATCATTTGAGTCAATTGGAGGTGTACCTGTTTATGTATTTCAAGGCCTACCTTCAAACTCAGTGCCTCTTTGCTTGACATCATGGGAAAATCTAAATAAATCAGCCAAGACCTCAGAAAAAAAATAATGTAGACCTCCACAGACCTCGTCTGGTTCATCCTTGGGAGCTATTTCCAAACGCCTGAAGGTACCACGTTCAACTGTACAAACAATAGTACGCAAGTATAAACACCATGGGACCAAGCAGCCGTCATATCGCTCATGAAGAAGACGCGCTCTGTCTCCTAGAGATGAATGTACTTTGGTGCGAAAAGTGCAAATCAATCCCTGAACAACAGCAAAGGACCTTGTGAAGATGCTGGAGGAAACCGGTACAAAAGTATCTATATCCACAGTAGAACGAGTCCTATATCGACATAACCTGAAAGGCCGCTCAGCAAGGAAGAAGCCACTGCTCCAAAACTGCCCAAAAAAAAGCCAGACTACGGTTTGCAACTGCACATGGGGACAAAGATTGTACTTTTTTGAGAAATGTCCTCTGGTATGATAAAACAAAAATAGAACTGTTTGGCCTTAATGACCATCGTTATGTTTGGAGGAAAAAGGGGGAGGCTTGCAAGCCGAAGAACACCATCCCAACCGTGAAGCACGGGGGTGGCAGCATCATGTTGTGGGGGTGCTTTGCTACAGGAGGGACTGGTGCACTTCACAAAATACATGGCATCATGGGGAAGAAACATTATGTGGATATATTGAAGTAACATCAGTCAGGAAGTTAAAGCTTGGTCTCAAACAGGTCTTCCAAATGAACAATGACACCAAGCATACTTCCAAAGTTGTGGCAAAATGGCTTAAGGACAACAAATTCATGGTATTGGAGTGGCCATCACAAAGCTCTTACCTAATTTTTTACGGAGTCAGGTTTAGTGGCCTCCTTTCTCTCACATGCTTTTTCAGTTCCGCCCACAACTTTTCTATGGGAATGAGGTAAGAGCTTTAGAAATTTGGGGGCTGAACTGAAAAAGCGTGTGTGAGCAAGAAGGCCACTAAACCTGACTCTGTTACACTATCTCTGTCAGGAGGAATGGGCCAAAATTCACCCAACTTATTGAGTATCTTGTGGTAGGCTACCCAAAACGTTTGACCCAAGTTAAACAATTTAAAGGCAATGCTACTGAATACTAATTGAGTGTATGTAAACTTCTGACCCAATGAGAATGTGATGAAAGAAATAAAAGCTTAAATAAATAATTATCTCTATGATTCTGGCATTTCACATTCTTAAAATGAAGTGGTGATCCTCACTGACCTAAGATAGGGAATTTTTACTAGGATTAAATGTCAGGAATTGTGGAAAACTGAATTTAAATGTATTTGGCTAAGGTGTATGTAATCTTCCGACTTCAACTGTATGTATGTCTATCCTGTAGGCTGTATGTATGTATGTCTATCCTGTAGGCTGTCTGTATGAATGTCTATCCTGTAGGCTGTCTGTATGAATGTCTATCCTGTAGGCTGTATGTCTATCCTGTAGGCTGTATGTATGTATGTATGTATGTATGTATGTATGTATGTCTGTATGTCTATCCTGTAGGCTGTATGTCTGTATGTCTATCCTGTAGGCTGTCTGTATGAATGTCTATCCTGTAGGCTGTCTGTATGTATGTCTATCCTGTAGGCTGTCTGTATGAATGTCTATCCTGTAGGCTGTATGTCTATCCTGTAGGCTGTATGTATGTATGTATGTATGTCTGTATGTCTGTATGTCTATCCTGTAGGCTGTATGTATGTACGTATGTATGTATGTATGTATGTAAGTATGTCTGTATGTCTATCCTGTAGGCTGTATGTCTGTATGTCTATCCTGTAGGCTGTCTATATGAATGTCTATCCTGTAGGCTGTCTGTATGTATGTCACATTGGCCTGTAGCTGCAGGCAGCCCTGGGAAGCCCCAGAGGACAACCAATAACATATAGCGTGGCGTGGGGGAGAGCGGAAGCACACTTACAGCTAATTGCTTCCTGTGTTAGTGGCATCCCAAGCCCATCTCAGCACAGCTCTCTCTATCTCTCTCTCTCGCCCTTCTCCCCTCCCCTCCTCTCCCTCTCTCTCCCTAATACGCCCGCCAAGGGTTTGACACCCCTTAAGCAGCACACGTCTGAGCTAACATATACATTACTGTATGTTTGTGGGCTGCCAGAGAATGGGGTTTGAGTGACTTTTAGTGAGATACAGTAGATCCAGAATGTTGCAAGTTACTCAATTAGTGGATTTCAAATACATCACAAAATCCAAAACAAGTCAATTTTACCCAGACCAGATCTCTACAGGGATAATGTTATTGTACCGGTCATTCACAATTCCTGTCCCATCCAGTCTTTATGACTGTGACCCCCCACCTGGCAGTAAAAAGACCCTCAGGCAGGGCATTGTGCTGTACTTTATCTCTCTGTCTCTACTACCGCTCCCAACTCTATACACACACACACAAATTCTACCCCTAGCCCTGAGAAGAGGATATGATGGTCGCGGTTACCCCCACAACCTCCTACTAACATGGTTCCTAATGACAGGGGAGGCAGTTCTTACTCCAGGTAATCACAGCCTCTGGGCCTATGTGTGTGTCGTAAAGCAGTGCATCTGTAAAAGGGTCTCTCCCTGTGTGGCGGGTATTAGCCAGAGGGGTGGATGTGTTTACTGGAAGTGTGTTAGCCAGAGGGACAGATATGTTCTCTGGAGTTGTGTTAGTCAGAATGAGTGATGTGTTTTCTGGAGGTGTGTTAGCCAGAGTGGTGGATGTGTTCTCTGGAGCTGTGTACGTCAGAGTGGTGGATGTGTTCTCTGGAGGTGTGTTAGCCAGAGTGGTGGATGTGTTCTCTGGAGGTGTGTTAGTCAGAGTGGTGGATGTGTTCTTTGGAGGTGTGTTAGTTAGATTGGTGGATGTGTTCTCTGGAGGTGTGTTAGTCAGAGTGGTAGATGTGTTCTCTGGAGGTGTGTTAGCCAGAGTGGTGGATGTGTTCTCTTGAGGTGTGTTAGCCCGAGTGGTAGATGTGTTCTCTGGAGGTGTGTTAGCCAGAGTGGTGGATGTGTTCTCTGGAGCTGTGTACGTCAGAGTGGTGGATGTGTTCTCTGGAGGTGTGTTAGCCAGAGTGGTGGATGTGTTCTCTGGAGGTGTGTTAGTCAGAGTGGTGGATGTGTTCTTTGGAGGTGTGTTAGTTAGATTGGTGGATGTGTTCTCTGGAGGTGTGTTAGTCAGAGTGGTAGATGTGTTCTCTGGAGGTGTGTTAGCCAGAGTGGTGGATGTGTTCTCTTGAGATGTGTTAGCCCGAGTGGTAGATGTGTTCTCTGGAGGTGTGTTAGTCAGAGTGGTAGATGTGTTCTCTGGAGGTGAGTTAGTCAGAGTGGTGGATGTGTTCTCTGGAGGTGTGTTAGTCAGAGTGGTGGATGTGTTCTTTGGAGGTGTGTTAGTCAGATTGGTGGATGTGTTTTCTGGAGGTATGTTAGTCAGAGTGGTAGATGTGTTCTCTGGAGGTGTGTTAGCCAGAGTGGTGGATGTGTTCTCTTGAGGTGTGTTAGCCCGAGTGGTAGATGTGTTCTCTGGAGGTGTGTTAGTCAGAGTGGTAGATGTGTTCTCTGGAGGTGTGTTAGTCAGAGTGGTGGATGTGTTCTCTGGAGGTGTGTTAGTCAGAGTGGTAGATGTGTTCTCTGGAGGTGTGTTAGTCAGAGTGGTGGATGTGTTCTCTGGAGGTGTGTTAGCCAGAGTGGTGGATGTGTTCTCTGGAGGTGTGTTAGTCAGAGTGGTAGATGTGTTCTATGGAGGTGTGTTAGTCAGAGTGGTGGATGTGTTCTCTGGAGGTGTGTTAGTCAGAGTGGTAGATGTGTTCTCTGGAGGTGTGTTAGTCAGAGTGGTGGATGTGTTCTCTGGAGGTGTGTTAGTCAGAGTGGTAGATGTGTTCTCTGGAGGTGTGTTAGTCAGAGTGGTGGATGTGTTCTCTGGAGGTGTGTTAGTCAGAGTGGTGGATGTGTTCTCTGGAGGTGTGTTAGTCAGAGTGGTGGATGTGTTCTCTGGAGGTGTGTTAGTCAGAGTGGTGGATGTGTTCTCTGGAGGTGTGTTAGTCAGAGTGGTAGATGTGTTCTCTGGAGGTGTGTTAGTCAGAGTGGTAGATGTGTTCTCTGGAGGTGTGTTAGTCAGAGTGGTGGATGTGTTCTCTGGAGGTGTGTTAGTCAGAGTGGTAGATGTGTTCTCTGGAGGTGTGTTAGTCAGAGTGGTGGATGTGTTCTCTGGAGGTGTGTTAGTCAGAGTGGTAGATGTGTTCTCTGGAGGTGTGTTAGTCAGAGTGGTGGATGTGTTCTCTGGAGGTGTGTTAGTCAGAGTGGTAGATGTGTTCTCTGGAGGTGTGTTAGTCAGAGTGGTGGATGTGTTCTCTGGAGGTGTGTTAGTCAGAGTGGTAGATGTGTTCTCTGGAGGTGTGCTGAGAGAGGACAGGGAAGAGGGACAGAAGGACCCAGTATTTAGCCCCTCCCCTCCTCCTGCACTGTGACCATAGTACAGGAGGAGGGGATGCCTGGACTGAGATAGCAGGTGTGGTTATCATGGTAGGAGACCTAATGTCGACCTACTGTGGAAGGAGATCTACTACCCACCAGTGTATCATGGTAGCCAGTGGCATCTATGTTTGAGTTCAGGTCTTACTGACCCCTGAAAAGGCGTCATGCAAGGCGTCTGACCCCCCCCGGCCACCAGACGCCTTGCGTGACAGCTCTGACTAACCCTCCTCGTCCCTGTGGTCTCCCTCCACCTCGGTGGCTCCAGTGTTGACCCACTCTGTCAGTCTGCCAGCCCAGGCCAGGGCCCCATGCTGGACCCAAGACATTAAACATTCATGGGGGAGAGAGTGAAGGCGAAAGCCAGTCTCCGAGTGTGGCCTGCATTGGCCTAAAGACTGCCTGTAATACTATACCTCTTCTCACACTCTCCTCTCCTCCAATCAGTTAGACTAACTGTGTCTGAATTATGTCTGTGATCAATCAGAAAGAACAACTGAATCTATTCAGATCAAGTGGAGGTTGATTAGTAGCTGCTTGCTGCATCCTGACAATCAAACACAGGACGACGTGACTTCCTGGAACTGGCTCTGTGTGTGTGAGCGAACGTACACACGAGTGCGCGTGCATGAGCCCTGTCGCAGCACACGGCTGTGTGAGAGGATGTGGTGGGAGGTAGGAGAAGACAAGTTACATGTCTTTTATTATTGGTTACCTCTCCCAAACGCTCAGAGATAAGGGTGTAAGTAAGAGCAATATCACCCTGTCTCACAAAAGAGGTCTCTGTAGTGCAAATCAATTCTCCTCTTCCTGTTCTTCTCTTCTCTTTTAGCCTGTCTTACACACACACACACACACACACACACACACACACACACACACACACACACACACACACACACACACACACCAATCAGGCCTACTAGTGGTTATAGTTCCTCTGTCTGCAGTCTCAACTGGTTATTTAGGGGACAGATTTGTTTGGGGTCAGTTCTTATACTCAGTGTTGACGAAGAGACCTTCAATGTATATATAGCTCACACTTTACAAGTCTACCATCGACTGACTTACACTGAGATTCATTCAACACAGCTAATTGTTGCTGTTCTGTTTGCACTCGAAGCACAGAGGAATGCTGTGTTACTGACTTTTAATGTTTGGGATTTATTATCTAAAGGGCTTCTACATATCTGGATCAGCTGTCTCTGGGCTCATATTGCCTCCCTGCTCCTAGCTGAAACTTAAACATGTTTTAACCATTTCATTAATTCAACTCAGTTTAAATCAAATACCAGAACTCTGTTCAGAGCCAGCAGAATGTCCGACAGAGAGAGTGTCACCAAAAACATATCAGCTGAGTGCCAAAGAGAATTGGGCCAAAGGAATGTTTTCTCCTCTCACCCTGCCCCATAGCCTTGCCTCATAGCCTTGCCTCATAGCCCTCCCCATAGCCTTGCCCCATAGCCCGTCTCCATAGTCCGTCTCCATAGCCCGTCTCCATAGCCCGTCTCCATAGTCCGTCTCCATAGCCCGTCTCCATAGTCCGTCTCCATAGCCCGTCTCCATAGTCCGTCTCCATAGCCTTTTCCCATAGCCCGTCTCCATAGTCCGTCTCCATTGCCTTTTCCCATAGCCCGTCTCCATAGTTCGTCTCCATAGCCTTGCCCCAATTGCTTCAGGGTCTGCAGGTAGCCTAGTGGTTAGGGCGTTGGGCCAGTAACCGAAAGGTTGCTAGGTTGAATAACGGAGCTGACAAGGTATAAATCTGTCGTTCTGCCCCTGAACAAGGCAGTTAACCCACTGTTCCTAGGCCGTCATTGTAAATAAGAATTTGTTCTTAACTGACTTGCCTAGTTAAACAAAGGTTACAAAAAATGTGAAAGCCCTGCCCCATAGCCTGTCGTCACGGGCCACATGTGCTGGGGTCCAGCTGTGCGAGGCCATGCCAGGATCTGTTTAGTCCATTCTGTAAATGTATTTATAGAGTGCATTGATGTGAGCTGTGCCCGGGTATCAAGCCCGTGAGAGAATGGATGACTGTAATGTGTGTGCTCCTTTTTATGTCTGTGTTCTCTATTGTTTATGTGTGGCTGAAGCAGGCTTGTGTTAATCAGGATCATGGCTGATTAGGCTGCCGTAGGGCATCGTGGGTTTATGGCTAGTGCTGGCCTGGCCGTGGGTCAGGTTGGCTGAGGGGAGTGTTGGGTCCTGGGAGTGTCTGCTGGCATGGGTTAGACCAGACCAGGCTCCCTCTCTCTGCCTTGCCTGCCAATGGCCATCACCAGCCACAACACCCTCAGGAATACTGACCAAGACCACTGCCCAGCAATTCTGCTACTGCTACAATCTTCTCTTCTATACTGGTCCTGGCACTGTACTTAAAACAAGGGCCACACATATTCTTTAGGGTTAATTTTACTACAAGAAAGCTTAGAAAAGCACTTATAATAATACAGACAAAAATATGGTCGTAACAATGAAATAAAATAAAATACTATGAACTTCTGGCAGCCATGGAGGGGGTGGGGGGTGGGGGCATTGAAGATAGACGCCATGGAGGGGGTTAGTAAGGCCTGAACTTAGCAACACAGAATATGAGAGATGAAAAGCATAACTACAACAACTAAAACTATATAAGATTATAAAAATATAAGTCTCTAAAATAAGCCATATATGTTCAAATATAAATACATTAATAAATATAATCTCACTGCTAAACTATTGTTAAGTTCCTATGATAATGTTTTATTTTATATTTAAACCAATCTGATGTGATAAAGTAATCTGTAAAAGAAACCTCTTCGTTCAATCTGCCATTAAGCAGACGCTTTTATCCAAAGCATTTCTAAGGTTTAATAAAACTTTAAAAGTAAAAATAAAACTAAATCTTTGGCGATGAGAATGAATCCGTATCCCCCATAAGGAGCTGCGTGGAAATCACATGACAATATCATCTAATCACAGTGCCTTATAATCACACCTCAGAGCAACACAAAATACCAGGCAGAATAAATAAGAAGAACTAAATAAATGATCAGTGATTGTTTGGCTCTAAGTGCAGTTAGCTCAGCTTCCTGATTTAGTCGAAGCCTTCAGCCATCCCTCAGCGGAGGACTGGTCTTAGCGGAAGAGAATCGGGCTAAAAAGACCCATTTGTCTTTATACCTTCAATATTCGATGAGAGACGTTAATTGCACCGCGCTGAAAGAAAAGGAGGGAGGAGGGTAGGGAGGGATAAAGGGAGGGATATACTGGCTAATGGTCCGTAGGGGGAAAAGAAAGGAGGGAGAAAAGAAAAGGGATTTATATTAGAAAGTTAGAGCATATCCTCAGGAGGTTCCTTTCTCTTCCCCCCTTGTGTGTTTTTCCTTTACCTGTGTGCGTCTCTAAGCACTAATGCTCATTAGCCAGTCTGTGTGATGATAGCTCAGGATCACTGGTAGCGTCAGCTAGCGACCATCACCTCGAGCACTCTGGCTAAGGAGAGAGGCTTCCAATGGTTACGCACCACTCTGCTCTTGTCAGCTGGAATCGAGCGCACTCCTTAATTCAGTCTTTCTTGGGTTTTTTTGGTGGGGGGTTTTACCTCAAAAGTTTGTTGGAAAGATATCTACAAATGAAGTCGCTCAAGGTGCACCGCTTTTCATTTTTAAGAGGAATTTAGGGGATGCATATGCATTAGAAAAGTCTTTGTGTGGAGAAAGTGCCAGCGAAGCACTTCATTTTGCCTTCTTCCCATCCTTCCTCTTCTACTCTCTTCTTTCTCTTTAATCTAGGGCTTAGTCCTGATATCTCACTCCGTGATTATCATATCTCCTGGTCCTCACTGATCTGGAAACAATGGATAAGCATTATCAATTTGGCCTAAACTCTCTCTAAAACGTATGCAAGTGATTCCACCTGTACAATCAGTTAGGGCAAGGACATTGGACATACAGTGCCTTGCAAAAGTATTCACCCCCCTTGGTGTTTTTCCTATTTTGTTGTATTACAACGTGTAATTTGAGTGGATTTTTATTTGTATTTCATGTAATGGACAAACACAAAATCCAAATTGTCCAAATTGGTGAAGTGAAATGGAAAAAATAACTTGTTTCAAAAAATTCTAAAAAATTAAAAACGTAAAAGTGGTGCGTGTATATGTATTCACTCCCTTTGCTATGAAGCCCCTAAATTAGATCTGGTGCAACCAATTACCTTCAGAAGTCACATAGTTAGATTGAACACAGGTGAACTTTTTAACTGTCACATGATCTGTCACATGATCTCAGTATTTATACACCTATTCTGAAAGGCCCCAGAGTCTGCAACACCACTAAGCAAGGGGCATCACTAAGCAAGGGGCACCAGTAAGCAAGCGGCACCATGAAGACCAAGGAGTTCTCCAAACAGTTCAGGGACAAAGTTGCGGAGAAGAACAGATCAGGGTTGGATTATAAAAAAAGATTAGAAACTTTGAACATCCCATGGAGCACCATTAAATCCATTGTAAAAAAAATGCAAGAATATGGCACCACAACAAACCTGCCAAAAGAGGGCCGCCCACCAAAACTCACAGACCAGGCAAGGAGGGTATTAATCAGAGAGGCAACAAAGAGACCAAAGATAACCCTGAAGGAGCTGAAAAGCTCCACAGCGGAGATTGGAGTATATGTCCATAGGACCACTTTAAGCCATACACTCCACTGAGCTGGGCTTTACGGAAGAGTGGCAAAAATAAGCAAACATGTTTGGTGTTTGCCAAAAGGCATGTGGGAGACTCCCCAAACATATGGAAGAAGGTACTCTGGTCAGATGAGACTAAAATGTAGCTTTTTGGGCATCAAGGAAAACGCTATGTCTGGCGCAAACCCAGAGATTTGAGACTGGGATGGAGGTTCACCTTCCAGCAGAACAATGACCCTAAGCATACTGCTAAAGCAAAACTTGAGTGGTTTAAGGGGAAACATTTAAATGTCTTGGAATGGCCTAGTCAAAGCCCAGAACTCAATCCAATTGAGAATCTGTGGTATGACTCAAAGAATGCTGTACACCAGCGGAACCCATGCAACTTGAAGGAGCTGGAGCAGTTTTGCCTTGAAGAATTGGCAAAAATCCCAGTGGCTAGATGTGCCAAGCTGATGTAGATATACCCCCAAAGACTTGCAGCTGTAATTGCTGCAAAAGGTGGCTGTACAAAGTATTGACTTTGGGGGGGGGGGAATAGTTATGCACGCTCAAGTTTATTTTTTTTGGTCTTATTTCTTGTTTGTTTCACAAGAAAAAAAAAAAGCATTTTCAAAGTGGTAGGCATGTTGTGTAAATCAAATGATACAACCCCCCAAAAAATCTATTTTAATTCCAGGTTGTACGGCAACAAAATAGGAAAAATGTCAAGGGGGTGAATACTTTCGCAAGCCACTGTGTTAGACAAAGGGACAACTTTCAGATATTCCGCATCACCCACGCGTTTTCAATTATGAAGCCCTCGGGTCCTCACAGTGCTGTAAAGGTTAGGTGCAGTCGCACTTACCGACCACACAGGGTCGTGCATCTGATCCCTCCACCCTAAGGCCTCAGGGCAGGCACTTGCCTCCTGTCAGCTCAACTCCACCCCCCACACCATCCCTACAATCAACCCTTCACTGTCCGCCAGGGTACAGCATATTACTGGTCGTAAGCTATCTTCATAAATCATGTGTAGTACAGACGAAAGCTAGAAAGATGGGCTCCTTACCACTAAGGGAACAGCATTACCTGTGTTTAGCTTTGAGCAGTGTGTGTGTGTGTGTGTGTGTGTGTGTGTGTGTGTGTGTGTGTGTGTGTGTGTGTGTGTGTGTGTGTGTGTGTGTGTGTGTGTGTGTGTGTGTGTGTGTGTGTGTGTGTGTGTGTGTGTGTGTGTGTGTGCTTGTGGTTTGGTCACATTAGATCATTTTTCAGTAATTCATTATTTTTTATTTGTCATATGCATGCAATAGCGATATTCATAGATACACAATCACAGCTCACAATCACACAAAGACATTCCCTTTTGACATATGCTTGACCGTGTCCATGTCTGCTTGCAACCAGCATTCAATATCCCATTGCCTCTCGATGTATGTGTTTGAGTGTTTTTATTAAGGTGTGTGCGGATGTGCGTGTGTGCGCATGTGAGTGTGATTCTGTGTGTGTTTGTGTATGTGAGTGTGATTCTGTATGTGTTTGTGTCTGTGAGTGTGATTCTGTGTGTGTTTGTGTATGTGAGTGTGATTCTGTGTGTGTTTGTGAATGTGAGTGTGAGTGTGATTCTGTGTATGTTTGTGTATGTGAGTGTGATTCTGTGTGTGTTTGTGTATGTGAGTGTGATTCTGTGTGTGTTTGTGTATGTGAGTGTGTTCTCACTGCTGCTCCGGTTTTGTCTTTGGGGATCATTTACAACTCTCAACATTTTTATAACAGCCCATTTGGTGCTATTTATATTGATCACACAGGCTGCCAAGCACAAGTACTGGCTCTGAATACAGGCTTCTCCTGAATCACACCATTCCTCTGCCCTCGGCCCTGCTCTGCTCTGTTACGCTCTCTCTCTCTCTCTCTGTACTTCCTCTCTGTTGCTTACAGCCCAATATACACGGCTACATTGCATCACCTCTCTCATAAACCGAGTGTGTCTCCAATGGTCTCAATGACCCTGTATGTTTGCCTCAAAAGGGGAAAGGAGAACCTTACAGATGGCAGAAGGATTGTGTCGTGGCTTGCTGAGACGGATATGTCATAGATCAAGCTTGGTCTTCGTTGGGGACAGAGGCATGCATGTAGGCTGTTGCACTGTATATCACTCAGCCCTGTATCATGTTCACTAGAGGTCCTGTAAGTCTGTGCCTCAGTCTGCCAGTGGCACGTCCCAATGTGTTTCACTCCTTCTCTTTATCTTCTTCGTTCTCTTTCTCTCGCTCTCTCTTGTTCTTTCTTTCTCTCCCTCTCTCTCTTGCTCTCTCTTTCTCATTCTCTCTCTCTCATTCTCTCTCTTGTTCTTTCTCTCTCTTCTGATGGGCATATAATTAAATGTTCCACATCCATGTCTCTGCTGACATTCACTCTGGGTCTAAGTGTGGATAAGATGAGCTCCTTTTTATTATCCTTAATTTAATTATATGTTCACACTGTTGATTGAGTCACACTCAAATTTAACTGCGGCCATGTATGGAAGTTGTGAAAAAAATAGATATGTCTTTATTTGTCCAGGGTCCATATGCTGTATGAAGTGGCAATTTGAATGGCATGAATGTGTTATGGTGAACTCAATACCAGTCTGGACACATACCTGAATAATACCCTTTTCCCCCTCACTAATTGGGGAGAAACCTAATACTGGGCTCTATCAATAGGAAACTCTGCTCAGTAGTGGATGAGTGTCCCTGTGGTGGGGAAACGACATTCCATCCTTAAGCCTGACCCTGGTACAGCGGTTTGTGACCACATTCTAAATCCCGCACTTGGGCCCTGCTACAGCACCTTGAGTGCCATCGGATGCATTAGCGTGTGTGTGTGTGTGTGTGTGTGTGTGTGTGTGTGTGTGTGTGTGTGTGTGTGTGTGTGTGTGTGTGTGTGTGTGTGTGTGTGTGTCCGTCTTTCAGTTCCACTGTAACATAACCTGGTGTGGAGGGTTCTGTTTTGGTCAGGCCTCATGGCTCACTGTAGTCCTGGTGGTCGTTGAGCCTCCTCAAATTGTCCTGAGCAGGAATGTGTGAGGAGTTTGGAGTTCCTGGAGCGGCTGGCTTAGAGCTCCCTCCCTGTTGTGGAAACGCTCAAGGAGGCCCTCAATGCTCCTGTTTCTCCCAGTGGAAAAGCAGACAGATAGCAATGAAGGGTTGGGCAGCCAGGGGCAAGGCAGGGTGGGCATCATCAGCACTGGTGAAGGGTGTGGGGTCAAAGGTGAGGGTGAGAGGGGACGGGGGCAGGGGAACAGAGGGAACTAGGTTTGGCACCCTCTTAGATCCCAAGGAGACTCTCAAAGAACAGAAACACCATCTATGTTTCTTTCCCCTCTTTCTGGTCTCTTTCTTTACTACTTTCATTTCCTTGTCTTGTCCCTGGTTCCTTTTCCTTTCTGTTTCTTTTCTGTCTTTCATTCTGAAGGAGAAGGATGATTTAGATCATGACTTCCTTTGGACTGATTACATGGTGCAGGGTGTGTGTCTCTGGACTGAGTGCATGGTGCAGGGTGTGTGTCTCTGGACTGAGTGCATGGTGCAGGGTGTGTGTCTCTGGATTGAGTGCATGGTGCAGGGTGTGTGTCTCTGGACTGAGTGCATGGTGCAGGGTGTGTGTCTCTGGACTGAGTGCCTGGTGCAGGGTGTATGTCTCTGGACTGATTACATGGTGCAGGGTGTATGTCTCTGGACTGATTACATGATGCAGGGCATGTGTCTCTGGACTGAGTGCATGGTGCAGGGTGTGTGTCTCTGGACTGAGTGCATGGTGCAGGGTGTGTGTCTCTGGACTGATTACATTGTGCAGGGTGTGTGTCTCTGGACTGATTACATGGTGCAGGGTGTGTGTCTCTGGACTGATTACATGGTGCAGGGTGTGTGTCTCTGGACTGATTACATTGTGCAGGGTGTGTGTCTCTGGACTGATTACATGGTGCAGGGTGTGTGTCTCTGGACTGATTACATTGTGCAGGATGTGTGTCTCTGGACTGATTACATGGTGCAGGGTGTGTGTCTCTGGACTGAGTGCATGGTGCAGTGTGTGTCTCTGGACTGAGTGCATGGTGCAGGGTGTGTGTCTCTGGACTGAGTGCATGGTGCAGGGTGTATGTCTCTGGACTGATTACATGGTGCAGGGTGTGTGTCTCTGGACTGAGTGCATGGTGCAGGGTGTGTGTCTCTGGACTGAGTGCATGGTGCAGGGTGTGTGTCTCTGGACTGATTACATGGTGCAGGGTGTGTGTCTCTAGACTGAGTGCATGGTGCAAGGTGTGTGTCTCTGGACTGAGTGCATGGTGCAGGGTGTGTGTCTCTGGACTGATTACATGGTGCAGGGTGTGTGTCTCTGGACTGATTACATGGTGCAGGGTGTGTGTCTCTGGACTGATTACATTGTGCAGGATGTGTGTCTCTGGATTGAGTGCATGGTGCCGGGTGTGTGTCTCTGGACTGAGTACATGGTGCAGGGTGTGTGTCTCTAGACTGAGTGCAGGGTGTGTGTCTCTGGACTGAGTACATGGTGCAGGGTGTGTGTCTCTAGACTGAGTGCATGGTGCAGGGTGTGTGTCTCTGGACTGAGTGCATGGTGCAGGGTGTGTGTCTCTGGACTGAGTAAAGGGTGTGTGTCTCTGGACTGAGTGCATGGTGTGTGTGGGTGAGGAAAGGCCTTCTCTGGTCTGTAGTTATCTCCTAGAACAGTGCAGTTAGAGGGGCATCAAAGACCAAGCACCTTGACTTGAATTACTGTATCTCTGTCTCTGAAGTGCAGTGGTTAGGCACATGCTGGCAGTTTAAAAGCTCTGTATCCTGTCTTGTCAGAGATTTATGAGCCCAGGGGGACCATAAAAAGGCAAAGGCCTCATGGCCTTGGGCTGGTCAGTGGGCCAGAGAGGGCTGGGGAGGGCTTGGAAGGGTTGAGGATGGCTGGGGAGGGCTGGAGAGGGCTTGGGAGGGTCGAGGAGGGTAGGGAATGGTTGAGGAGGGCTGTAAAAGCTGGGGAGTGTTGGGGAGGGTTGAGGAGGGCTGGGAAAGGTTGAGGAGGACTTGGGAGGGTTGAGGATCCCCGAGGAGGGTTGAGGAGGTCTGGGGAGGGTTGAGGACCAGAGAGTTCAGTCTCATCTGGGTCTTATGTAACACACACAACCAACTCCTGTCCAATCCCACGCACTCACCATAACTATGTTGACCACCTTGAGCTTCCTGTAACACTCCCAAACTATTCTCACTTCCAAGAAAACATGCACGTGCAAGCATGTGCACACACACACACTCACTCTCTCTACTGTGGTTGTTTCCAGCCTGAGACATACCTGTGTCCAGGTTGCTGACAGATACATGGGTTGGTGTGTGTGTTTGTTTTCTCAGTAGGGGTCTTTGGCTGCAGGAGGAAGCCATGCTAGAGATATCTGTGTTTGGACAGACACTCGTGGAGCTGAGAGAACACACACTACTCTAAAGACCACGGATATTACAAGATGTGTGAAAGGCCACAATAACACTCTCTAAAGTAGACATTGTACAGAGAAGGTTTTTTATTCCATTTATTTTGAGCAAAAAGAACATGTGGTCTGTAATTTGCACCACAACATATGCATGACATATATTTTTACACATCTTCACACAAATTCATGCATTTTCCTTGATCACTACTTGATTATAATTCTAGCTGGCTGACTTCCCTAGCAGGTTAAGTGTAGTGTTATAGTGAGTGATAATAGCCAGCTCATCCTCTCAGCTAATGAGTTAATGGGAGCAGGGTAATGGTGACATCCAGTATAGGGAGACATAGAGCCATGTACAGCCCACAGACAGCTTTAGACACAATGGGAACACTCACAGACAGGCCTGCCTGCCTGGGCATCTGCTTCCATAGGGATCCCACTGAGTGAGAACACACATTTAACCATCTGTAGCTCAAAGACACACAGGGAACAGGGGAGAAGAGGAGGAGAGTGGAGAAGAAAGGAGTGCTATTTTGGATGAGTTGCAAGAGGTGACGTCTTCAATCTGTGTCTGTGGGAGGAAAGTTTATCAGAGTGGATTATTGAACATGTGCGATGGTGTGTGTGTGGGGGAAGGTGAAATGTGTGTGTGTGCGCACATGCAGGTGCACTTGCACAGGTGTGCATCTATTCCTTAAAAGTCACAAGTCACAATGCATTTGTATTCTGCTATGGATGAGCCAAACTAGGTACTAAAGACACATTAACAAAGAACTAGTAGAGCACAGTAGAATCACACCCAGCTGTCATGATGACTGACTGAAACACTGAAGGCCACATGACTCAATGGCTTGTACTTTAAATCCTCTGACAGTAAGATGTGAATCATCAGTCGTTTCATCAGAACATCACGCCCACCAGGGACCTCGGGAGAGCGTTGTGACCGATCCCCGCTCCCTGTATTCTAGTAATCCGTGGGCCAACCAAAACCTCACTCCCTTTTCTACATGACACAGCATTCCTGTATAACTTGGGCTTCTGGAGAGTGCAGCATTCAAGTGAAGAGTAAAGGGTAAAGGGTAAAGCCAGTTCCCTCAGTTACATTTACAGTATTTACATCATCAACCATGACCTTAATTGTACTCTGCTTGTAACCTTAACAAAGGTCAACTCTAGCGCTCCCGTTAACCCATCTCTCTCACACACCTCTGAAGCTCTTAAATAAACAGACAGTGGATTTCAAGGTGTGTCTGTCAGGGAGGTGGTCATATAGAAGCTCAGAGGTGTGTGTGTTTGTTAGCACACTTACATTACCTCTCCCCACATCAAAAGTCAGCAGCACCTGCGTTTTCTTTAACTGCCACTGTGCTGCCAATGTCAATAAACACACGCACACACACACCTTGCACAACATTACACAGGGTCAAAAAACCTGCAAAACATACTCAGTGCTATTCAAATGAATTTGACACCTGCAATATGTGTGTACCCCTTAGCTAAGCATCCCAGACAATAAAGCATGGGTGGGTTTGGGTATATTTGCTGTCTAAATATGCCAGGCTGTTTTGGCATCAGCCAAACCAATAATGTGACGCACATCAAGGATGCGCCTCCCCTCATGCAGTGTGTGTGTAAATAAGAACAGTTGTGAGTGTGGGTTCCATTTAACGTCCAGTGTGTGTGTGAATAAGAACAGGTGTGTGTGTGTGTGTGTGTGTGTGTGTGTGTGTGTGTGTGTGTGTGTGTGTGTGTGTGTGTGTGTGTGTGTGTGTGTGTGTGTGTGTGTGTGTGTGTGTGTGTGTGTGTGTGTGTGTGTGTGTGTGTGTGTGTGTGTGTAAATACAAGTAAAGGTTAAAGGAAGAGACAAAATGAGGAACGACCAAAAAGAGGAGTGCAGTTAAATCAAATCAAAGTTTATTGGTGGCCTACACAGTTTTGCAGGTGTTATCGCAGGTGCAGTGAAATGCTAGTGTTTTTAGCAACAACAGTGCATTAATATCTAGCAATACAATAACAACACACATTATCCAAACGTTTTCAAAAAATAACAATTACAGACACTTGCATTGATTGAAGCCACAATCTATCTGCAAATTAAAGCTGATCTACCCACTAAATAAAAAATATATAATAAAAAAATATATTAAGACATATATTAAGACATCACAACAAGCAATGTCAGAGTCAGGAATATAAATGTATATGTGCTGTATGTTGTGGTGTGTATAGAGAGTATGGCCAGTGTATGAATAGAAAATGTGTGTACAGCAGTAGTTATATATGATGAGCCTTGACTAGAATACAGTATGCATATGAAGTGGGTAAAACAGAACATAAACATTATTAAAGTGACCAGTGTTTCATGCCAATGTACATAGGGCAGCAGTCTCTAAGATGCAGAGTAGAGTACAAGGTGGTAGCCGGCTAGTGGCAGTGTCTACGGTTCAGGGCAGGGTACTGGGCGGAACCCGGCTAGTGATGACTGTTTAACAGTCAGATGGCCTGGAGATAGATAGGTTAGGTAGTCATATTACGATGGATAAATTAGAGAGAACTAATCCTTAAAAAAGGACAAATGGGACAGATCATGATCTGATTAACCCCTATCCACCCCATGATCCTGTAATGTTCTAACCTCAGTGGACTGCTCAGGCCCTGCAGGTCACTTCCCAGGCTCCCACACACTGCAATCACATCCGCTCTGGTGTATCATACACTGGAGGAGAAAAGGAGGTAGTGACAGAAACACACTCAACGCAACTGATCCATGTACTGTAGTGGTTATGATCCCATTTCAAACCAGCCTATACAGTTACTGTATCTGATGAAGATGGAACACATTTCAAGCAGAGTCAGGTTTACTCATACAGTAGCCTAAAACTGTTTGACTTTGCAAATGTATCGTAGCGTAAATACTCCTATTACATCAACGCCAGTGTGACTGACCAGGGGACGTGAGTGTCCAATATGAGCAGCATCTTCCCGGAAACGCAAATGAAAAGGAATCTATTTCTGACTCTCCTTCCTGCTATGCTCGGGCGGATGGGCACACTGATCGTACCATGAACCCAGATCACGTCTATCTCAATAGCCCAAAGATGAATGTGTGGTTTCAGTACCTGTGCCAACCCTGTAGCAGCATATGCCTATCATTGGCTGCTGTTGCGTTGTGTTTGACATATATAACATATATAACAGCCTTAGTCACCCCCCTGAGTGACAGGAAATGATGTGCTGCTGCCGTGGCCTCTGCGCTGCTGAGCGGTGTGGTTAGGGGTGCTGTGAAACAGGCAGCAAGGAAAAATTACCAGATAATAAACGGTTATCATGTCGAGAGAGAGAGAGAGAGAGAGAGAGAGAGAGAGAGAGAGAGAGAGAGAGAGAGAGAGAGAGTGAAAAATGAGAATCAGATTAGAATACAGTATGTGCATCATTATATACTTATGTTACACTATTGTACATCTTTTTGGCTTTGTCGATGGACTACTTTGTGCACATATATTTATTTGTTAACTCTACGCACTGGATATACAGATGTATCCAGAATCCTATCTATCCACTGTCACATACATTATACAACACAACTTGTCCGACCACTCACACACACATTAGAGCCTTGTCATGAGCCTCTTTGTGCAGTTCATCTGTGGTGTCACCGATCTTCTCTCCTTCGCCCATACATGTTTTCTGTTTGACTGTCTGTTCTCTGTCATCCTTCCTCCCTCTCTGCTCTACTCTAAACCAGCACACTCCCACACAGAACACTGACTGCAGTCCAGCAGCTGAACAGAGAAACAACAGGCCACCTCAAGATTTAAAGAGACAGGAAGCTGAAGTAACTGAGAGCAGGGTGCACATGTAAATATGCATGTTAGATGCCAACCATACATTTATTTGATAAGTATTTGATAGCTTATGTTTTGCCTGATGATAACACAAGCCACTGTTGTTGAGAGACAGAAAGAGAGATTGAAAGATAGATAGAAAGAAAGAAAGAAAGAAAGAAAGAAAGAGAAAGATTACGAGAGACAGCGATAGAGAGAGAGAGAGAGAGAGAGAGAGAGAGAGAGAGAGGAGTTGGGGAGAGACAGGAGACAGTAGAGTACAGCTCATGTGTGTCTAAGGGAATGAGACTAGCATGGTCTCTATCACAGCCCCTAATGGAAACATGCACTGTCCCATTATGGGCTGAGTATGAGAATAAATCAAATCATCTACCCCCCCTCCCCCCCATTCAAAGCATTACCCTGTCAAACCTAATCTAACCTGCTCTCCCCTCTCCCACTGCCCTCGCCCCCTTCCCTTGGCGGACAAAGCCATTCGCCGCCTCAGGCAAGGGCTGGGAACACAGGAGCAAAGTTACAGCCAAGAGAGCGGTAGACTAGCACTAGCGCTGACAGGAAACCTCACCAGTGTCTGTGTCTCTAGTCTGTAGAACCCACACTTCCCATGGACGACCTTAACATCTGGACATGTGAAATGACTGCTCCGGGTTCACTTAGCATTGCTTTGGAAGCCAATTCAAATATATTGCCCTGTGAAATGACACTGTTGTTTGTTGTTCCCAGTAGCATTTAGAAGAGGAGGGAGATTGTAAAATAGATTGCGAATTCTGCAAGTATCATCCTTTTGACTGAGAATTTTAGTGCCATTAAGAATGTGGCTAAGAACAAACAAGTTGATGGCCTTTTTAGAGCGACCATTGGTAAAGAGAACATATCTGTGTGATGTCTTCTGCATGTCTCCTCTGTCACTCAATGTGGTTTCCACCACAAGACATATACCCTATTCCCATAGGAACTACAAGGCTAGCCTCCATGACAGCACAGTTAGGGGACAAACATACCAGCAGACATTCAACACAGACCTAGAGTCAGTTTGAGGGTTTTACTAATCACGGAGATGGCTTTGAGGTGTGATGCTGATCTTAGAACAGTGCTTTGACGTAACTTGTAAATTAATTCTAGTCTGACAGGCCTTGAGTAGGGCCAGACTGATTGTGCTGGGAAAGAATTACCTCAAGCATTCAGACATGATTTAAAATAAGAAAACATCCTATGGAAATGATTAAACCTTAACCAAACACTGTGGAAAAACAAGAGTACCTATAGTTTTATTGATTTAATATGCTCACAAGAGATGATGAAAATACTCCATAGATTCTGTCTGACACTAGCTGTCAACTTGAAACAGGGACCTAGTGAGCACAAGCACAGTGAGTGCACCAGAGAGGCTGTTACAGGATCTGCAGGTGTAGACACGTACAGACTCAACTCCCTCAATATAATTTATTACATGCATGACTGCACACACTAGTTGTTAGTGGGCATTCAACTCAACATTTCGTATCTAAGTAAGGTAGCTCATTTTGATTGAGTATGACATGTGGAAATGATTACACCAATCACAGCTTAATTGTAATGTGATGTGCGATTCAATTTACAGTCTTTTAGGGCCATGCATCCGCAATGCATCTGTGTTCTTACCTATTTAGTAAATATAAAGAGATAAGTCCCCCTCAGCGACAGGGACAGGGACAGGGACTCAGTGACAGGGACAGGGACAGGGATTCAGTGACAGGGCTTGTGTTATGTGAGAACTGTCTCACACCAGGTTTGCACTTCCGTTCTCACTTAAAGACAAGCCCCATTGATCCGTTGGAGAGGAGGGATAGAGGCTGTGTGTTTTTCCATGGCTCCCTCCAGTGCTGAGGCCTGCAGACTGCTACTCTCTGTGTGGAGCTGCGGCTGCCGCCGGGTGTGAGACGGCCCGGCCCGTGATGACTGACAGGCCTCGAAAAGGGATAATGTGTCTGGCCTCAGTGCCAGTGCAGCACAGTACAGCTCCAAGTGATAAACACTGGCAACCTGATCCAGAGACAAGAGAAGCCTCTGCTCCTCCTGACACAATGCAAACGTAATTTACCTCCCCAACACCTCACTCAGATCTGACCAGACTTGCTCAAACAGTTCCACCTTGATCTAGCCCAGATATAGTTCACCTCAGCTCATTACAGCCCAGCCCAGCCCTGTCCGATTCACCTAAGCTCAGCCCAACTGGGCTCGTCTCGCCCCCTCAGAGGAAGCCATCAAATCTTACCACCATCTGTCTGCTGTCTCCTGCTTCACGACGGGGACTCTCCACCACTATTATTGTAAAGGCCCTCCCTATTCAATATTCCCATTCAGACGACAGGACCTTTGCATTCTCTCCCTTTAGGAATATTTATTGGAAGTTTATTTTATTTTATCTGTTTTTTATTACTCCTCTTGTGCAAATAACCCCCTCAGAGTGTCTGGGCCCATGCCCTTGCCGTAATGGCAATGTAAACATGGGAAAGTAATTTGAATTCTAACAAAGTGTAGATTAGCTGGTGACAGTTTGTGGCATGGGCGATTATTTCGAAAATAATCCTGTTTTGATATGCATCGGCGTCCCGGCAGGAATTTTCAATTTGTTTTCCCATTGCCGCATGTAAACAAGCTCCCAATGTCTCCTTATCACTGAGACGCACTGACGGGGAATGAACGTCCGTCTGTCTCCCACCTCTCCCCTTTTCCTTCCCGCCCCCCACACCCATCTCCTCCGCTATACTGCTCAGCATCTGGTTTGAGTCGCTAAGAAGCAGACTCGCTTGTCTGGGTTTCAACAAGTCCCTTTATCATGCGCAGGTAGAGAGGTTTGTGTGTATACCTGCAAGTCATTTGCAAACATGAAGTCCTCAGAAATGCTCCTCCTGAATATGTTCTGCTTGAGGAGTTTCTGCCCATTTCCCTCTGTGAATAGGCAAATGTGCAGCCCGGCAAAATGGCCCCCTGTAACCCAAAATAAACGGGCGTACCCACAAGCCTGGTGTATGTGATAAATGTTTACAGAGTTGATTGTCGACTACAAGTTAGGGAGAGAATTTATTGTTTATTTGAATAACAACAACAACAACAAAAAACGGTCAACTTTAAATTAAAGTTCCCAAAATATTGAGAAATGATGGCAGTGTAACGGCACTATTTGTGGTTCTTTGTTGCTGGTAATATCTCGCATTTGGCTCCCTCCAACTATACCCTCCAACTATGTAGGACGTGTTGACTCATTTCATAATGTGCAGTCTACCTGAGTGCAGGACTTAAAACCACAGACTAACAGTGTCAGAGAGAGAGAGAGACACTGTGGCGCTAGAGCCGTTGACTTTAACCTTCCTTCATTTGGCAGGAATGCCAAAGGGGCTATTTATCTCGCTTTGTGATTGATTGCTCCTGCCTGAAGCTCATCAGCATGTTGCTCGTCATGTCTTAATGTTTATCGGGATTATGCGAGGATAAACATTGTAATCCTCAACGTGGTCCGGGACTTCCAATTACCCACGCTCCTTTACCAAAAATAAGGTCACCATTGATTTAACCTATTAATACAACATAAGCCATCTGGCATCCCTCTCCTGCTAATTTCACCAAAGTTAGGCCTGACTCTCGAGGTGACCCTCTAGATGTCCCTGCCTCATCGGGAGTGGGCGTTTGATTAGAGGTGACCAGGCACGCAAGCCTGCGGTCACTGCTGTTACCCAGCCTGGCCACCATAGCGTTAGCGATAGTGCCGGGTTGGACGTCCAGTCCGTGCTGACAGTCTGGATCGATGGGGGACAGATCGCTTTCTCCTCCTGCTATCGTTACGATCCCGCCCCTGAGCTCAGGCAGCTAGAGAGGGGAGCTGCTGGGGGTAACAGGACTGACTGAGGGACACACAGGAGACTAGAGGTGATGGAGCTGATCAGGGGGTACCCTCACCCAGACATACTGTCTACTGTCTTTACATATTTTAATATAACATAGTGTAGGTACAGTAGTTATGAAGAGGAAAGAATAATCTGCCTGATGACACCGTTACCTACTGAGACTTTTTATCTTTTTTATTCAGTGATAATTCACAATCTCAAAATGTATATTTTTATTCTGTTTTTAATGTTGTGTTTTTTTATATTGTGTTCTATATATTTCAATCTACACTGCTCTTAGCATATTTAACCTTAGTGGGATAAATCAAGTATTTTGAATCTAATTTAATTAAACACATTATCTGTTTAGCTGAAACATGATAGAGCTTCATGGCCTGGCACATAAGTAAGGGCTACAGAGCAGACTGACTCCGTATCCGCCCTTCATTAATCTAGTCTAATACATTCAAATCCAAGCACTGCTTTCACAGGCAAGAGTAAGCATGCCTTAAATTACAATACAGAGGAGTGGAAATCATTACTACCTTTAATGTTCCCAATCTAATTGAGGCATTAATTTAAGCAGAGAACTCCACTGAGGATGTTTCATAACTGTTTTTTAATTTAGAGAGGCCTTCAGCAGCAATGAGGAATATCACAGGGAATAGCCAGTCAATGTTTCCCATTTTTTCTGGAAATGAAAGCCCCTTGACGTTCTGGGAGGGTAGAGAGGGGAACTGCACAGAGGGAGAAAACCCTTGCCTGCCCGAGAATACGCACACATACATACACATACACACATGAGTGCGGACACACACACACAAAGGCTATGTGGCTCCTCTGGTGATTTTTTTATTTGTTTAAGCGTGTGTGTTTGTGTGTGTGAGCATGCTTGTGTGTATGTGCTGTTGGCGTGCCTCGAGGCTCCTCTGTCGCCTTAACAGTCTCAAAGTAAAAAAACATGCTTCTCTAAGCTTGAATCAAGCATTTAGATATGTCTCAAATACTGCAGAATCACTGCACTTTCAGGGGAATGTGCTTGGGCAGATGTAGTGAAGACTGGCTTGATGATGTCTTTACAGAGTGGCAGTCAGTATGTATCTGTAGGGAGGCTGATTGAACCTGATGTCTGACTGTTCTCTCTGACTTGTGGTTATGAGCAGATTTCTTCTCTCTCATTCTTCTCTGATGCAGTTCTGGTGATTTCATTCACACACAGTACTCTAATATTCCTCTGTACAGTACAACAGCGCATCATGAAAAATAGCAGTTCTAATGAGTAGTGAAATATAATGTATGACTTTTGACATTACATTTAGTAAGACATTTTAAAAACACATATCTAATCACTTTAGATTAATTATAAGACTTATTTGAATTATTTGAATATGCTTTTAGACAGGCTGCAATCTCTTGTATCAATTCCATACTCATTGCAGGGACCAGTTATCCCACAGTGCCAGAAACCTAAGGGACCCTCTCAAACACACACACAAACAAACAGTGCACAACACACACACACACACACACACACACAAGGACCTCTAGGGACTTTGTCACACTGATACCGTCACGGTTCCCCCGTGGCATTAGTGTCACGCATGGCATGCCATCTGGAGTGGGGAGAAGGGTTTGTTCAAAGACTGTTTGAGCTGAGTGGTACATGCTTTGACCGTGCGGCTGACCATCTGGGCTGGCACGGTGTGTATCACTAACTTTGAGCTGCCTGTTCTGCAGAAAGGGGAGGAGGGGGGAGAGCGAGAGGGAGATAGCTGCAGGGTTAAGAGCAGTCAGGAGCTTAGTGGACATATTGATGAATGTATTAGATAACGCTGGCATTCCCTTGCCTGCCTACTGGGGGTTTTGTCATTCTCTTTCAGAAGCTGTCCACCGTGCAGGGAGACCCTTTATTCTACCTCTAGTATGAGACATAGAACAACTCTGTATCTCTTCCTCCCATACTGTACCTGTTGATTCTGCAGCAAATTTACAAAGGAAAGAAAAGACATTGGGGGGAAAAACACATGGCAGAGTTGGACTGTGCTTTAACATTCTCAGCCTCACTGGTGCAGTCTGTATAGACAGGTTAGCTGACAACATCACAGAAACAATGTGCACGCTTCAATGGGGCAGAAGTCCTTGTGTTGTTGTGATTCTGGATGGCCAGATAGCTTGCAACAATGACAAGAAGCTGCCATGTGGGGAATCCTAGGTGGCTTGTTTCAGCTGGTTTCACCTTGTTCTTGATAACATGTCTTGTTTTTAGGTTTTGACTGTTGCCACGTCCATGCTAATATGGCAAAAAAATTGCTAGCTAGCTAACCAACAACTGTAACGATGTATTTGAGAGACAACAAGTGCTCGTTGTGCAAGCAAAATATAGTTTGCATGTTGTCAACAATCTCAGCCAACCCCATCTGTTTTGCCCCATAGTTACGCACGACTTTGTTTTGTTGCTAAACAACCAACCCGTCTATTGAAGAGTTGTTTCTATTGTTGTGTATATTATTTTATGTGTGTATGGATTCACCCTCTTCCATGCTGATGATGTATTAGTTTAACAGCGCTTGTGAACTGTATAATAGATACAGAAGCATGATCTAAGAAGCCATCTTTTTTCTTCTTCTCACCGTGAGCTGGCGCTGGAAATGTACTGATATCAACGCTAATAGTTCATATTTAATTTGCATATCAAAACACCATCCGATGTTGTTTGCTCTTTTAGCGTGCCTGCAGAAAAAAGTCTGTAACAAGCTGCTTATTGGCTTTAAGGCCGTTAAAAGAGGAAAGGGGATTTAGTTTAATGCTAAAGCAGGGATGAACAAAAGTAAGCCCATCTTATTATTCGGTCTCTACTGCTAAGGGTTGGTTTTACTAGCGGAGATGAAGAGGAGGATGGGGAGAGGGGGTTGGAAATGGTAGCGGAAGAGGGTTAAATCTGTACCAAAGTCCAGGACTCATGCTTTGACCCCCGGGCCGACGGGTGTGCTTACCTGGCAGGAACACTTATCCTGACAGGTCTGTGTGTGGCTCTGAGTAGGGCTGTGGCAGTCACAAAATTTTGTCAGCCTGTGATTGTCAAGCAAATAACTGTCAGTCTCACTGTAATAGACCGTTAATTGACATTAAAACATTTAGTATCTCTTGGTTTCCACACATACATTTTAAAAAGTCTAATAAATCCATGTAATATAGCCTACACCTTCACAATAAATCCATTATTCATTTTAGACCGGTCTAAAGAAGCATGATATGAAGAAAATGTAGTCTATTTCAGAAGAACAGAATAACATGCCCTTATGTTAGGTCTGATCTGGCCAAATGGCTGTGGGCTACAATAGTTAATTTAGCAGACAAGATTTGCTTAGAATTCCATGTCATTTTTTTATAGTACGAAGAATACAATTGAACAAAGCTGAGTAAAATACAAAGCATATTTTCTCCAAATGATTTGAGGAAGTGCGCACATGCGGCTATTCTGTGTTGGGCGATTAACAAAGAAATAGGTATTCCTATATGCTTAATTTAGAGTTATTACTGTACATTTAATTGTTCTACAAATGTTGTGCTATATGTTTTTAATACATTGTAAGGCTGCATGATGCCACTCTAACGATGATTTGAAAAAAGTCGGTTGAAAGGCATGAGCTGTGCTTTGTTTTTTGCAAAGGTTGTACACACTACATCAGTCTCTCATTCACAATTTGACAAGCACTTGATAATGCATAGAATTTCACAGCGGCATCCCCTTTGTGTGGCCATAATGCTCCCCCAAAAAATCCAGGCCTTTTGCGGCCATTGGCCATTGTGTGCTTCTACCTGAGTGCTACACGCTCGATCACGTGATTGGGTCTTTCTCACAGGCTACAAGTGAAGACAAATACATCGGAGACTCTTATGGTGAAAATTATCCTCCCCAAACTTGAAACTCACACGCTACTTATGTATGCCAGTTAGGCTCTACACCCCTTGTAAAACAGATTAATGTGCTTAATTTTAAGAGGTTATTTGGCCACTAGTTGTGATACAAACCTTATTAAAACCTATAGGCCTATCGGCTAGGCTACATGAGGTGTGTGACTATAATTAAAAGAAGTCGCAAAAAAAGGCATTGTTTTCTATGCTGGGCATCATTCACAAGTGATAATATATAATTCACAAGTGATAGGCTAATATTGTCACCAATCAGACTATTCTTGATTTAATCTTGTCTTTACATATACTAAATAATATGTGTGTGAAATTTGTTTTGATTTAGAATGGACCATTATCATGCACCTGTATGGAAACAGGGGCAGCAGGAAAAAATACATGTAATCTATGCACTTAAATAGCGTGGTTTATTTTCATACCAGCCAGGTAGGCTACACTCCTGTTGTAAATATAAGCAATGTGCTTAATATTAGGAAAGTTGAGAAATAAATATAGTAGGCCTAGCCTATAGAAAGCTGATCCTCCTATCTTCCTTTTCTCGCGCAATTGCATAGCCTATTGAAATGTTGCACAACATGAGCTTATGGGCTCTCATGAAGTGTTTGAATACATTTGCATTGATGTCAGAGTGATTAGAGGGACAAAAGAATGCCGAGTACCGGGCAGTTAGGTAGGCTACTAATGACCATCAGCAGCAATCAGAGTTTGGAGAAGCCTAATTACCGTGACTAAACGGTCACGTGGAATTTGACTTCCTTCATGACTCGTGACCGCCGTCGTGGCCGTCACAAGAGAGAGAGAGAGTGCAAGTGCTATAGGAAAACAAGAGATGTCTCACACCACTAGGGTGGGTCTACGGGTGGCCAGATCCGCGCCCAGCCACATTACTTTAGTCAGCCGAGAGGAGGTATCCACTTCCCCTTAATATTTGATAGTTTCCTTCAAAGGTGTCCTGCTGCCTTTACTGATCTCTGCTCTCTGCTGCTGTGTCTGGGCCGGGCCTGGCACTAGTCGTTCAGACTTCTCGCCTGTATCCTGCACGGGGATAGTGTTACCCTTCTCCTCTACCTCTTCTTCTCTCCTCTCTCCTTCCTCTGCTTGCGCTATCACTTCTTTCTCCCCCGGCCATCATCGATCATCACAGAATACACAGTTAAGCTCAACAGAGGAACGGTCGCCCCCCACCATGCCCCTCGGTTAGCGGGCGTTTACCAAGAGAGAGACCCTTGGCTGGGTCAGGCGTAGGGGGAGAGTGGGTGGATGGAGGGAACCAAGGAATGAAGGGGGGAGAAGGGCTTGTCGGGCACAGCTACGGCTGGTCAGATCGTATTCCTGGCCTCCCAGCGTTCTTGATTCCCCAGGAGGAGTCGAGTCCAACTGGCATTAACATACAGTATGAAGGCATTCCCGGCTTCTCCCAACGTATGCAAAATAAGCCAACAGAAAACCAACAGGAAAATATATATATATATATATATATATATATATATATATATATATATATATAAATAACCAGTGTTCAATTACTGATGAGCAAATGAAAATAGTATTTTTTGGAGAAGTGGATGAAATCTGGGAGACTTCAAAGACAAGGGAGGGTATAAAGTTCCCAAACACTTCATGAATATTGCAGTATTCCAAAGTCCCTCCTCCTGATCTGAAAGATAGAACTTCTGAGGATCGAGGCCCTTCCTTACCTACAGTAGCAGAGCGGATGGCTAGTCCATGAACTATTTAAATACACACAGAGATGTGAGGAGGAAGTGGCCAGCATGCTAATGAAAACCAGACTGGATCCATAGAGAAGCCCTCTGTTACTGATTACCCACTCCTATCCTCTCCAGTGCTGCTCTCAGGGAGTCAGGCTTGGGGTGGAGTCAGAAATACTATTTTCTGGACTATTTTCTTCTTATACTGAGGTCAAAATAAATGTTTGTGTGTGCATGTGTTCACATACATGTACAGTATGTTTGTGTGCTTGAGTATATGTGTGTGTACATACAGTACTATTAAGCCTTGATGCATGGATGTGTATTTGTGTATATCAGCCAATGCACAGCATAATGATCACAGCTGTTTGTAACAGAAGTGTCCCAGAGTCTGAAAGTCAAGACAAGTGCCAAAGGGACTAAAACTAACTCTAGAAGTTGGCCAATACCACAGTGTCATCAACCCCCCCTTCATGTCCCCAGAGAGAGTCCTCTACCCATCCACTCGTGGCTGTCCTATCTTAGGCACTGTGCTAATGAGAAACAAGCCATATTTTTAACACTGTGAAGCCCTGTGGAAGGATCTGGTTCAAGGCTGAAGGAACCACTCCCAGGGCGTGATGCCAGTTTTTAGTGTGAGGGACGGGTGACAGTAGTTCACTCTGTCAGTTAGAGATTCAATGTGTTTTTTTTGCATTGTTTGTTAGAGGTTGGCAGGGTGTGATGCGTGGGCTATGGCGTGCTGAGGATGTTAGTGAGGAGTTGGATGTCTTGATGACTGGTGGCACTCTCACCGACACCCTATATGGACATGGTGGGTCACAAGGGTAAGTCAAGTCTGGAGTCACCCAAGGCCAAGGACATCACATGGTAAATATAGAGATAATATATTTGTGGGACCATGATACCAAGCTTCTACCAAATTGTCCCATATACAAAGCAACAAGTGTATTCAGTTGTTCTGTGAGAGTGCAACATATTTAATGACTTATGCTAACCAGTCTGGTCCTCTTATCTCCATATATACATAAATAATATGGCTCGTAGAAATACTGAACTTCAGTTGACAAATCCAGTGTTATTCCTGAGTGTTGTTGTCCTATGTGATTTAAAGCCCTGTCTTAACTCTACAGCTCTCTATGTCCAGACCTCTAGTATGTGAGACTGTGTCACAACAGGCCCGTGGTACCCACAGGGAGAGAGGGCTAAGTGGTTGTCAGGACTGGGAAAGGGGTAAAAGACTAAAGACTTTTCAGAGGAGCTCGCTGCTTTGCACTGCACTGCTCCCACTCCCATTCTCTTCAGATCAGATCAGTGCTCAGTCGCCCCAGCAGAGTCAATAAGATGTTTGTTTTAAGTGTCTCTACCGCTTTCATTCTCTCTCTCTCTCTCTCTCTCTCTCTCTCTCTCTCTCTCTCTCTCTCTCTCTCTCTCTCTCTCTCTCTCTCTCTCTCTCTCTCTCTCTCTCTCTCTCTCTGTGTATTTGCTCTCCTCTCACTCTCTCTTTTTCTCTCTTTTTTTCTCTCCCTCTATCTGACTCTCTCTCTCTCTCTGACTCTCTCTCTCTGTCTCTCTCTCTCTGACTTTCTCTGACTCTCTCTCTCTGACTTTCTCTTTCTCTGACTCGTTCTCTATCTATTCCTCTGAAGCGGTGCTCAGTCTTGCACTGCGGCTTGGCGCTACAGGAAGCCGTTTAGAGTTTCCATCCTCACCATTGTTCCAGCCTGTTTCTCTCAGAGACGACTGTTATCCTTCTAACCAAGCTCTCTGCCAGGGGACAAACAAAGATTTGTTGATAGTTTTCCCGCCTCCGATTAAAATTGCACCCGGGAGGATTGCATGCTTAACACGTGGAATGTGTAATAAATTAAAAACAACAATTTTGCTGACATGGTGAGATAGACAGGGAGACAGGGAGGACGTGTGTGTGAGGGATGGGAGCGGGGTTGTGTGCGATGATGGGGAGAGGGACGGGGGTGAAGCAGCTTCCTCCTCTCTCTCGTTCTGTTATCTCACGGTTTCCTCTCTCTGTCTTTCCTGTCGCTCTCTCTCCGTCTATCTGTCATTCCCTCTGTCTTTCATCTCCTCCCTCTCTGTTGGAGCTCTGATGGAGGAGTACGTAACGGCTTTGCTAAATGGGTTCCCCTCCTAGCCTCCTCGCCTCACTTAGATAAAGATTACATTTCAATATTTCAGGAGAGACATTTTCATTCATCGTCCTCGCTTACGAGATAACGATTAGATGTATATTGCTCCGGTTCACATAAATCAACTTGTTTTGGGTGTACTTCAAGTACCCCCCCGCCCCTCCTTAGGCACATTCATTGACCATTGACCGTTGGCTTTAGGTGCAGTTAATTTAGGGGGTTGTGAATGACCAACTTTGAAGGGCAATTGATTGTTACAAACAAACTTTTTAGTCGTATACATGATAGCAATTATAGCAATTGATAATGAACATTGGAGACTATTTACAAAAAGAGAAAGGCTGGGCCAGTTGCTCCATTGAATATCATAAAGTATGTCACTCAGTCCATCACAACATCCACTTCCTACCTGTCTGCTGACATGGTTTTACAGCCCTATACTTCACAACTGAAGCTCTCTGTCTCTCCACCTGCCAATATCCAGCATCACTGTGGCCTAATGGACATACAGTAAAGACTGAGCCCATTAGATCCCATTATAGAGCCATGGGAGAGATGAGAAGGGAATGAACAGCCAGAAGCATCCCACTATGGTCCTGTGAACATTCAGGTTTAGTACCAACCATTTCAGAAAGTTTACTAATCCTGTCATGAACATAAGGACATGGTGAAACAGGTGGTAGTGATTTGTAGGGGAGAATCTGGGTATCACAGTGAAATGTGTCCCATATGGGTGTCACAGTGAAATGTGTCCCATATGGGTGTCACAGTGAAATGTGTCCCATATGGGTGTCACACTGAAATGTGTCCGCCTCCATCACCACCACCATCTCTCTCCTCTTGTGAAATATGAGCCAAAGTGGCTGTATGAGGTTCTTGTAATTGTACAGACCACAGTTTGGACAGAAGTAGAACTTCTGAATAGAAGAGACAGATAGGATGTAGGTAGATGGATAGTGACACACACACACGTGCACGCACACACAAACACACACACACACACAGTTCAGTCAGTTGAAGAGGGATGGGTAAACTGTACCCAGAACAGACCTCTCCTCTGCCCTCTCTAGCTGAGACTCTAGCTGTTCCTTGACCCTTGCCAGGATAAGCTGCTTTTGGATAATCAATGGACACCAGTTAAATGTAATTGCCATGTCACAATGTCAGGGACACCATTGATTCACTAGTGTAGTTGTTGTGGGGACTGTTCCACAGTATTGTCCTGGTAAGAGGATTTTAGAGACCAGATGTCCTTGTTTAGTCCTGTTACAGTCTTACTTTACCCCAGACATGTTGAGGCCAGACATGCCAATTTAGTCATTTAACGTGCTTCTGCTATTGCCAAATCACACATCGACCTCTAGCCCTTACCCTGTAAGAACTTGTAGCTCTGAAAGGAGTGGGTAGGTGTTATCAATATGGCACAATAGGATAGCCACAGCTAGACTACGTGTCAGTTTAGCTATAATGCCTACACATATTCAATCTGCATCTAAACAAGTATATAGGGGTTAGAGGCTAGGGGTCAATTTAGGATCTAGGGGTTAAATTTGGGTCTAGGGCCATTGGACAATATGGGTGCATGTTTTCTGAAAAATGGAGGTGGCTTGGATCACTGGGGATGTCTCTTAGGGTCTATTAACATTGTGGGAGACCCTGGTGCTAAAGCTACAGGCCCAGACGATTACAACTGTAAGGAAACCCATATAGCAGCGAGCGAGAACATGTGTTACGCTATCATGTGAGGTTAGAAACATGGCCCCATAATCAGGAGACAGTGCTGCACTAACCTACCGCGTCGCTGTTTGCAGAACAGTTCACTATAACCTTCATGTAAATAATTGAACTGCTATTGTGAATTATTCATCAAAGTGCCTGTAAAACGAAGGTAGCAGCTCTCCATAGGGCAATATTTTATTTTGCTTTTATGTTCTTTACAGTAGTGACTACATGTATTTATAATGTAAATGCTGTTAAGGCATTGATTTACAGTATATTGTTTATTGGTGCCAGGCTTAATGCATATTGCATGTTTGTTCATGGACATGTATGGGCCATTTACATAGTCATAAAGCACATTTCTGTTGCCAGTATGTCTACAGATATGTAAATACATACAGTTCACAAAGACCTTAGATTATAAAGGTAGCCACCCATACAGGACTGTACATGGTAGCAAATGACTTTGCAATGTGGTAACAACTTTTATGTTTGGATCTATAAAAACAATTGCATAACATGAATTAATTGTATAAACATGTAACAGGTCAGGAGATTGGGTTTCAGTTCAGCTTCTCAGGATGAATAGAGGTGGACTCTAGTGATTGCCATCGTACTGTAACGTTCCTGTACTACAGTAGGTTGGATGTTTCCGTGCAGCAGTGAGAGCTGGTCCTCAGGGCTCTATGCAACCTGTGTCCTGTGGGGAGTGGAGCAGCACCAGATAGAGAGGAGGTTAAGATTGATTTGCACCTCTTTATAAAGCTGTCGTGTAGGCCTCTGGCTCACACCACTGTAGGTCAGAGAGAGAGAGAGAGGGGGAGAGAGAGCTGTGATAGTGATGAAGAATCAGATAGTGTAAAAGCCATGCGGGATATGAACCGGTCTGCTTCCTCTTTAAACCCCCAAACCCCTCTCTCTCTCTCTCTCTCTCTCTCTCTCTCTCTCTCTCTCTCTCTCTCTCTGCTCTTCCAGGCTTTTGTCACTGTCACCATCTCTCTTTGCCTTGACTTATGTCCCCCCAGGCGTCCCAGAGATTCCATTACCTCTGCGTGCATTGAGGGAATGTAAGGACCTCCCCGTGCGGAGTGCACGCTGCAGTCACCACGCCGTCTCGGATTGATGGGCTGAGGTCTGACGGTGACCTGGCTGACTTTCACTTTTAACATGGACTCAGAAAGACAGATTTACATGGAAGAGATAGCAGGCACCATATCCCAGGGTACACGGAGAGGAATGGCTTATTCTGAGGGTTTCAGTCAAGAGAAAAGAAGATGGGGTGTTGTGGAGGTCTAGTGTAGCTTGGCATGCTGTGATTAATAATATGCTGTAAAATGAGAATAGAATAGCGTTTTGTTTGTATATATTTCTTTCAATTACCCAACAAGTTGACCATTTCCGAGAAATTCTTCACACTCGCCCTCATGCACTTACTTCCAGACTCCAGTTGTCTGTGAGTGTGTAGAAGCTGTTTTTCTTCACCGGGGCCCAGAGAGCTCCTCGCTTTAGCCCTGTAATCAGGGCCTTGCCTCTGTCTGTGTTTGTATTAGTATTGGACCTGACAGCCTCTCCACGGGGAGGAGCCTTGAACCAAGAGGCTCCAAGACTCCCTCCTCAGCCTTCACCTCGCCCCCTCCTCACCCACCTCCTCGACCCACCTCCTCGGGCCACCTCCTTGGGCCACCTCCTCGGCCCCCTCCTCGACCCACCTCCTCGGCCCCCTCCTCGACCCACCTCCTTGGTCCCCTCCTCGTCCGCCTTTAACATAGCCCACTAATCACAGCATAGGAAACCAGACCAACCAAAAACAAACATTCACTGCAGTAAAGGCTGGGAGAAGAGGGCCTGCCCCTAATGACATGGGTCAATGGGGCTTTTTTTTTTACAGCCGGGCCTTTATGGAGTCGGATGCCAGAGACAGACAAATAGCAGGACATTAGCTGTCAGCAGGCCGGGTAGGAGCCAGCGGCTGACGGCCCGTTAATAGTCTGTTTGTTATTGGGGGAAGAGGCTCTTAAAAGTGGAGATTTTTATCTATCGAGGTCCCTGTGTGTGTGTGTTTGTGTCACAGACTCAAAGCCGAGCAGGCTGTAGACTGCTCAGCCCAGCGGCTGCATTTCATTAGATCAACATAGGGCTTCTATTCCTACTCTTGGTCCTTTAGCTGGACAGGTCTACAATCAAACATTTAACTATCCCACTAATGGTTAAAGTTGGGATTGTGCTAGTCTAATCTGGTCGTAGAGCTGTGTGTTAAAGGCCATCTCTACCTTGAGCACTGAACAACCTGCCATGCACCCAGCCTTCCCGCCGGAGGCATCCATTTCATGTGTGTCTAAAATACTGAACAGATGATTTGTCAACACACTAAATACATCTTCAGAGAGGGAAGTTGGGTGAAATGTGTGTGTGGGATTTTTCTGACAGCATAATCAGTTCATCCAGCCATGTTTTATGTCCTGACAGCGACGGCGGTCTCTTTCCGCCTGAGGAGCGCTTTTGGCCACGTTCTCCTGGTCCCTGTGCACACACCTTTAACGACTTCTGAAATGTCACTGAATGTCAGGCGGCAGGATAAAACCAGTGTGTCTGTGTGTGTAAGTGTGCGTGTGTGTGTAAGGACCTGCTTGCTAGTGATCCTTGGTGGGGTTTTAGTGCAGTATTGAGGTGATACTTCTGTGCAGGGTATCTCTGTTCAGGTGTAGCCCAGATTTCACCAGGCAAGCTGGTTGGCTGGGGACATGATTGAATGAACATGCTACTAAGGAGCAGACTGAGGGAAGAGCCTTATCAGTTGTATAACAGTGAGTGAATACCGCTTTCGTCTTAGCTACACCGAGGTAGTTATTGTAGGCACTTGTTTATTCTTCTTGTAGAGGCTGTACACCTGCTACACATAGTGAGATGTTCTAATCATATCAGCTTAAAGCTGCAATATGTAACTTTTTGGGGCCAGCCAACCAAATTCACATAGAAATGTGAATTATATATATGCATTCTCATTGGTTGGTCTGTTCTATGGGTGCTATTTCTATGCTTACCTTTAAGTTTCATTTTTGTGTCTTTTACTTTCAGTTTTGTACACCAGCTTCAAACAGCTGAAAATACAATATTTTTGGTTATGGAAAATATATTCCACAGCGGATTAGATGGTACAATGATTCTCTGCACAAAACTTGCTTGTTTTGTCACATAAACGGAAATTAGGCAAACTATTAGAATCTTATCAACCATGAAATAGCAGAGTGATTTCTGCATAGTGCACCTTTAACCAATGTCCGATAAACCAAACAGGCACCCCTCTCTATCTCTATCCTCTGTATCTCTGTAGCTGTGATCTTGCCAGCACGCTGTGTGTGATCTTGTGTGAGCTCTCTCTTCTGTACTGTGAGCCCTACAGCTGTGTGATCTCAGGCTGTGTGTGAACGGCAGGGTCTCTGTTAAGACCCAGCAGCGTGAGCCTGTATCAATTACGCTGCTGAAGCGATACGGACACAGCAGGCAGTCGCTCAGCTCCTCAAAGACAAAGAACCAGCGTCAGTGTCCGCTCAGTGTCCACTCTCTCTCAACTCTATGACCAAAGGAGTGGCCTGAAGACTGGCTAACCTTCAGCCCAGCGAACAATTCACCTAAACTACAGCAGGAGGGAGGATGCGATGGGGGAGAGGGGGTACAGAGAAATAGAGAAAAGGAAAAAAGAGGTGGAGAGGGAGGGGGAGCGGGGGTTAAATTAAATAGAGAAAGAGGGGGAGGGCGAAAAAGTGAGAGGTGACCAGGAGAGATGGTAGAGGGGAAGATGTAGGAAGAGAGGGAGGAGAATGAAAGATGGACTAAAGAGGAAAAGAAAAAGAAACAGAGGAAGAGAAAAAAGCAGTGGCTTCAAAGAGGAAGGTCATGACCCGTGTCCCCTTTCACCCCGTACCTTTGGCAGTAAAACTGAGAGGCCCAGTTCTCCTCAGAGAGACATAGATCTGTGTCTCAGACCAGAGCCTGGTGCTATAGATGTATAGATGTCCTTTAAGCCATGCAGCTCTCTCTCTACTATCCAATACCTCTGTTCCTGGCCCTTTACTCAATACTACACCACTGGGATAACTAACACCATTGAATCAAAAGAATGAATGTGTGTGTTTCTTAGGCAAACACTGTCATGCATAATATGTATGTTATTACCTTGGTGAGCTCATGTTTAGAGGCAGGGACTGCCTTATCAACCAGGCAGACTGGGGGTTTAGGGTATGTTAATGAGCGGGGTAAATGGCAGGGTTTGAAGCACTACTTCCTATTGCAATTTCACACTTGTCAGCTCCCGTGAGGAAACTTCACCTTTACTGGGGCGAGCAGATCAGAGCAGAAGAGAGCAGACCACTCAATGGAGAACACACACAGACAGTATGTCTAGATGGTGTAGGTGAGGTTTATAGTTTTCTCTCAGGTGTTTCCATGTAATTGCAGCGGATTCTGAGGCTCATTATTAAAAATATAGACATTTTACTGGCCAAGTATGTTTCTCTTGACATTGGAAAACACAAGGATACTGTATTGTGAGGCAGGCAATATGGCTTAGTGCATGGACAGGCATGTCAGATCTGTTATTCCTATCATCTGGTGTAGGTCTTGGCAAGGTCATTATTCTAGCGGATTAGTAGTTTATACAGTTGAAGTCGGAAGTTTGCATACACTTAGATTGGAGTCATTAAAACTCGTTTTTCAACCACTCCACACATTTCTTGTTAACAAACTATAGTTTTGGCAAGTCGGTTAGGACATCTACTTTGTGCATGACACAAGTACTTTTTCCAACAACTGTTTACAGACAGATTATTTCACTTATAATTCACTGTATCACAACTCCAGTGGGTCAGAAGTTTACATACACTAAATTGACTGTGCCTTTAAACAGCTTAGAAAATTCCTGAAAATTATGTCATGGCTTTAGAAGCTTCTGATAGGCTAATTGACATAATTTGAGTCAATTGGAGGTGTACCTGTGGATGTATTTCAAGGCCTACCTTCAAACTCAGTGCCTTTTTGTAGACCTCCACAAGTCTGGTTCATCCTTGGGAGCAATTTCCAAACGCCTGAAGGTACCACGTTCATCTGTACAAATAATAGTACGCAAGTATAAACACCATGGGACCACGCAGCCGTCATACCGCTCAGGAAGGAGACGCGTTCTGTCTCCTTGAGTTTAATGTACTTTGGTGCGAAAAGTGCAAATCAATCCCAGAATAACAGCAAAGGACAAAAGTATCTATATCCACAGTAAAACGAGTCCTATATCGACATAACCTGAAAGGCCGCTCAGCAAGGAAGAAGCTACTGCTCCAAAACCGCCATAAAAAAGCCAGACTATGGTTTGCAACTGCACATATGGGGACAAAGATTGTACTTTTTGGAGAAATGTCCTCTGGTCTGATGAAACAAAAATAGAACTGTTTGGCCATAATGACCATCATTATGTTTGGAGGAAAAAGGGGGAGGCTTGCAAGCCAAAGAACACCATCCCAAACATGAAGCACGGGGGTGGCATCATCATGTTGTGGGGGTGCTTTGCTGCAGGAGGGAATGGTGCACTTCACAAAATAGATGGCATCATGAGGAAGTAAAATTATGTGCATATATTGAAGCAACATCTCAGGACAGCAGTCAGGAAGTTAAAGCTTGGTCGCAAATGGGTCTTCCAAATGGACAATGACCCCAAGCATACTTCCAAAGTTGTGGCAAAATGGCTTAAGGACAACAAAGTCAAGGTATTGGAGTGGCCATCACAAAGCCCTGACCTCAATCCTATAGAAAATACAAATTGAGTGTATGTAAACTTCTGACCCACTGGGAATGTGATGAAAGAAATAAAAGCTTAAATAAATCATTCTCTCTACTATTATTCTGACATTTCACATTCTTAAAATAAAGTGGTGATCCTTTCTGACCTAAGACAGGGAATTTTTACTAGGATTAAATGTCAGGAACTATGAAAAACTGAGTTTAAATGTTTTTGGCTAAGGTGTATGTAAACCTCCGACTTCAGCTGTATCTACAGTGACCTTCAGTGGTCATCTGTTGTCAATCTCATCATGTAAAATAGCCTGATATTTTAATAGCATATGTCTAGTACATGATGAGGCTGTAAAGTCACGGTCAAGTGTTGTTAGGACTGGAAGTATTCATCTCTAAATCACCCCTAAATATGTGTGGGCATGTGTTTGTGTGTGCATGTGTGTATGTGTATGCATGTGTTTGTGTGTGCGTGTGTGTCTGTCAGTCAGTTATTTTGCACAGTTTGTGTCATTAGTGAGCGGTCACCGTCAGGGTCGTAAAGAGGGCACTGTGTAAATATTACCCCTCCATGGCGGGCTGGGGAGGGAGGAGAGGGTATAGCTTGCCCTGTGTATAGATCATCCTCGGCCTACACACTACACACAAACACACGATCATGTGCGCACACACACACCGTTCCCCCTTCGCCCGGTGTCTTCGCACAGACGCAGCATTCTGATGGGTGTATTATAATTAGTGCCTGAGGTGGAGAGGTGAGGAATACAGACACATCCTTGTGACATTCATTACACACAGCCCTAGAACATATGCTCATTATGGCCGTGATTGAATAAATTAGGCTGTGATGTGGACATCTTGTGATTCATAATGTATGTGTGTGTGTGAGTCTAATGCACCCTTGTATTATGTTTGTGTGTGAGTTTGTGTGAAAGGGCAACTCCCTCCCGTCCCCACACATATTCCTTGCACATACCACACAAGCATTATGTGTGTACGTGCACATGCACACAAGACAAACCAATAGGACACTGGGTTATTTTGAATGCGTTTGTGAAGTATTTTGGGCATGTTTGTGGCTTGTAGAAGGTGAGGTCTGTGAGTGCAAGTGACAAGAGTAAAATATTCAAACATTCTAGTGGGATAAATATTTGAGCACTGATTCGACCATTAGCCCACTTTTGAAGAAAAAAAAAATCATCACATTCAAATATGAACATAAATACTATATGTTGTGTCAGTCTGACACAATATAAAGAGGATTGTTGAATGATATTAGCTCAGTAGACTGGGGTTTATCTAATTGAGGCAGACATGTTGTTTTAATATACAGTGAGGGAAAAAAAGTATTTGATCCCCTGCTGATTTTGTACGTTTGCCCACTGACAAAGAAATTATCGGTCTATAATTTTAATGGTAGGTTTATTTGAACAGTGAGAGACAGAATAACAGAATAACAACAAAAATATCCAGAAAAACACATGTGAAAAATGTTATAAATTGATTTGCATTTTAATGAGGGAAATAAGTATTTGACCCCCTCTGCAAAACATGACTTAGTACTTGGTGGCAAAACCCTTGTTGGCAATCACAGAGGTCAGACGTTTCTTGTAGTTGGCCACCAGGTTTGCACACATCTCAGGAGGGATTCTCACCCAAGATTTGACGGTACATGGCCCGTCCATCGTCCCTTTGATGCGGTGAAGTTGTCCTGTCCCCTTAGCAGAAAAACACCCCCAAAGCATAATGTTTCCACCTCCATGTTTGATGGTGGGGATGGTGTTCTTGGGGTCATAGGCAGCATTCCTCCTCCTCCAAACACGGCGAGTTGAGTTGATGCCAAAGAGCTCCATTTTGGTCTCATATGACCACAACACTTTCACACAGTTGTCCTCTGAATCATTCAGATGTTCATTGGCAAACTTCAGACGGGCATGTATATGTGCTTTCTTGAGCAAGGGGACCTTGCGGGCGCTGCAGGATTTCAGTCCTTCACGGCGTAGTGTGTTACCAATTGTTTTCTTGGTGACTATGGTTCTAGCTGCCTTGAGATCATTGACAAGATCCTCCCGTGTAGTTCTGGGCTGATACCTCAGCGTTCTCATGATCATTGCAACTCCACGAGGTGAGATCTTGCATGGAGCCCAAGGCCGAGGGAGATTGACAGTTCTTTTGTGTTTCTTCCATTTGCGAATAATCACACCAACTGTTGTCACCTTCTCACCAAGCTGCTTGGCGATGGTCTTGTAGCCCATTCCAGCGTTGTGTAGATCTACAATCTTGTCCCTGACATCCTTGGAGAGCTCTTTGGTCTTGGCCATGGTGGAGAGTTTGGAATCTGATTGATTGCTTCTATGTACAGGTGTCTTTTATACAGGTAACAAACTGATATTAGGAGCACTCCCTTTAAGAGTGTGCTCCTAATCTCAGATCGTTACCTGTATAAAAGACACCTGGGAGCCAGAAATCTTTCTGATTGAGAGGGGGTCAAATACTTATTACCCTCATTAAAATGCAAATCAATTTATAACATTTTTCACATGCGTTTTTCTGTTTTTTTGTTGTTGATATTCTGCCTCTCACTGTTCAAATAAACCTACCATTAAAATTATAGACAAATAATTTCTTTGTCAGTGGGCAAACGTACAAAATCAGAAGGGGATCAAATACTTTTTTCCCTCACTGTATGTAGCCTATTTCAAACTTAAATATAGTCTTGAGTGTAGAACACTAGTCTACTCCGCTGCCTAATCATAAGTGGCACTGTAGTCCTCGCTGCTTCTATCAATGAATCATGCTCTCACTGTATTGTCTGCAGCCTAACAGGGAGGAGAACACATTTGTATCTGTGTTTCTGAGTGTGCATGCATGCCTGGGTGTGTGTGTGTATGTGAGAGAGAGAGAGATGGAGAGAATAAAACAAAGAGAGAGAAGTACAGATAGAGAGCGTGAAAAAGAGAGAGAGGGAAGGACAGAAGAGCCTTCTCGGAGGACCTTAAACAAACTGACTAAAGTAGGTTTGTTTTCTGATCAGGCACAGACAGGAGAACACTTAGCGCTGCTGGAGACACTCTAAACAGCCACTGAGGAATTACCCAGCTACTGTCTGTGGAACTGCAAGTACTTTTGGGACAGTGGAGTGTCCCCAACTAACAAACCCCACACTCACAGACAGGCAGAGTTGCTAAATTGCATACAAACACAAACACTAGTAGACACTCTTTGACTGATACAAATGATAGGAATGGCTAAATCAAACACTGAGGTACAGTTATACACACACACCTTAAACCAGGTAGATAATTAATAGCTTCGTCTCAACCCAATGAGTGTCTCAACCAGGTAACTTGAAACAAGCACCAAGCAACACATTCTCAATGAGGAGAAACAACGACCTTATTCCTTCTGTTGGTTGATATTTAGTTGTGTCTGTGATCTGCATACTGTAGCCAGATTTCCCCAAGTAAAGATGAGCTCAAAGTTAGGCCCCATGATGTTGCAACACAAACACACCCATAAAATTCACCTTAATTAGGTATTTCCCTCCCAAGTAAAGTTCATTTCAATTAGTTCCACCTGGGCCCCTCTTCCAGCTCCCTGTGATTTGTCAATGCCCCAACTTGTATTTAGTGCTCGTGTGGCGGTCACAGCACCATACACTGTTTGTGTACATGTGTTTGTGTGTTTATTTGCGTGTGTGTGTGCACATTTGTGTGTGACCTAAAGAGAAGGGACTCCTGTGCCCTTGACATTTCCTTCTTGTACTTGTGATAAATTGCGGAGGTTATTTACTTGTTCTAGAGAAGGAGAATCTCACAGTCCTGCTTTTTTCCCAAACACACACAAAAGATGCACAACGTTTCTGTTCCCCAACTGCTCTGCTCTGAAACACACTGTGGAAATCCACTCCCTCTGTTTGTTTCTCACATTTCTTTTTAGATTTCAGCCATTCTGTTTTCACTGAATGTTGTGCCTTTCTAAACTGTAATTAGTTCCAAAATAAAGAAGAAGAATTCCTAGTTTGGGGAATATATTAAAAGAGACAAGAACAGACAACTCATATGATTATTTTTGTGTTCAGAACAGTTGACCATTCTGACTTTAGTCTAAATACTCTGAAGATGGTTCTGTGCGTGAAAGAGTTAGATAGCCTACAGTATGTCTTATGTTGGCCGCTGAGGGTGTACTGAGGGTGTACTGTGTCCACCCGTCCGTTTTGTGACACCCTCACATGGGCAGATCAATCTGCTGAAAGGAAACCCATCAGGTCACCTTTGGAATTCATAATTTTTGTGCACGTAAAACAAAACGGCCCATAATGGTGCGTATGCTAAATTTAGATTACTTATATGCTAACATATCTCTCTCGTAAAATGGTTTCATGGATTATGCTGAGAGGCCAAACCATGTTCCTGTCCTTGCCAGGTCATTTCAAAGACCTGGACTGTTCTGTACTTGGCAGCTTGGGTGACTCTCTAGTCAATGTAACAGGAAAGAAGAAAATAGATTCAAGAAGAATGTGTCTCTCTACAGTATGCATTTATAATTGTGATCCTTTAAAAATCTACAAAACACATTGAAATGCAAGTCAACAAAACATGAATGAAATAAAATACAAAACTGAAGTTCATTCATAGAGGGAGAGAGGGTTTCATCATTGGCATGTAGAGACTAGAAGTGTCTCCTTTGGTTCCTTCAGAAAGAAGGAAGGAAGGAAGAAGGAAGGAAGGATATCAAATAGAAAAGTTTAGAAGGTAAGAGAAAAGCAATCACCTGAGTTTGACTTTGTTTGTGTGTGTGTTTGTGTGTGTGCTAGAGCGTGATAACTGGTTTAAGAGATTTATTACGTCTTGTTTGCGTATATGTATACGTGTGTGTGTGTGTGTGTGTGTGTGTGTGTTTGCGTCGCTTGCAGAGGTTTGAGATGCTTAGCATCTCTTGTTTGCACACAAGCCCCCTGTGATTATTGTGAGCTCAAGACGATGTGCACGGTGCTGCCTACGCTCTCAAAGCAGAATCATTTGCATAGCTATCGCTGCAAAACCCGTGAGTCTTAAGTGTCACATTTGTGTTCAAGATGAGAGATCATAACGACAGATCATCTTCATTTGTGTTCCAGACGGGAGACCGTATCAGTCCATGCAGGCACAGGGTAAAAGAAAACAGCTCTACAAGTCAAACGTTCAGTACAGTACCATCAAACGTCTGTGAATGTGAGCCCTATGGGGGTGTATTTGCAGCAGTGAGGTGACTTTTCCACAACTGCCACAACTCATGCCCCAGCGCAATCAAAGTCCGGCACTACGACTTTGCATATATTTTTCTGCAGATGGTACACAAAAAGTGCCTTATTTGCTAAAGCGACAAAATGATCCGTTTCTTATGTGTTTGTTGATGAGTTTATTTATTTATTTTGTTGTTGTTTTTTTCTGCTGAACACAGCTGGTCATGCCCCTCCATGCAGAAAGGACCAGTATGGCTCTGCCTGTAAATGGGAGTCCAGGGGCCTGAGACAGAACGCAGGGAGAACCACCCTCAGAAATGTAGCATGCGATAGCTCCCAGCGGGTGTCATTTGGAGACCGGAGCAAAGAGTTGCTTTTTTTCTCCTTTTTTTTTCTGAAACTGAGCAGGTTGGAGAGCTCAACCCCGGCAGCGGTGCTGACACAACCACTCAGGGACGGCTGTATAACAGCTTTCTTAGCACAGCAGGAGGAGAGTGAGAGAGTGAGAGTGAGAGAGGGAGAATGAGAGAGTGAGAGAGATGTAACACCAGGCCACCTGTACAGAGGTGTTACACCAGGCCACCTGTTCAGATATATTACGCCAGGCCTCCTGTACAGAGATGTTACGCCAGGCCACCTTTACAGAGATGTTACGCCAGGCCTCCTGTACAGAGATGTTACGCCAGGCCTCCTGTACAGAGATGTTACGCCAGGCCTCCTGTACAGAGATATTACGCCAGGCCTCCTGTACAGAGATGTTACACCAGGCCACCTGTTCAGATATATTACGCCAGGCCTCCTGTACAGAGATGTTACGCCAGGCCTCCTGTACAGAGATGTTACACCAGACCTCCTGTACAGAGATGTTACGCCAGGCCTCCTGTACAGAGATGTTACACCAGGCCACCTGTTCAGATATATTACGCCAGGCCTCCTGTACAGAGATGTTACGCCAGGCCTCCTGTACAGAGATGTTACACCAGGCCTCCTGTACAGAGATGTTACACCAGGCCACCTGTTCAGATATTACGCCAGGCCTCCTGTACAGAGATGTTACGCCAGGCCACCTATACAGATATGTTACTCCAGGCCACCTGTACAGAGATGTTACACCAGACTACCTGTACACAGATGTTACACTAGGCTACCTGTACAGATATGTTACGCCTAGCCAACCGTACAGAGATGTTACGCCAGGCCACCTGTACAAAGATGTTACACCAGGCCACCTGCATAGAGATGTTACACCAGGCTACCTGTACAGAGATGTTACACCAGGCTACCTGTACAGATATGTTACTCCAGGCCACCTGTACAGAGATGTTACACCAGGCTACCTGTACAGATATGTTACTCCAGGCCACCTGTACAGAGATGTTACGTCAGGCTACTTGTACACAGATGTTACACTAGGCTACCTGTACAGAGATGTTACACCAGGCTACCTCTACAGATATGTTACACTAGGCTACCTGTACAGAGATTTTACACTAGACTACCTGTACAGATATGTTACGCCTAGCCAACCGTACAGAGATGTTACGCCAGGCCACCTGTACAGAGATGTTACACCAGGCCACCTGTACAGAGATGTTACGCCAGGCCTCCTGTACAGAGATGTTACACCAGGCTACCTGTACAGAGATGTTACACCAGGCTACCTGCATAGAGATGTTACACCAGGCTACCTGTACAGATATGTTACTCCAGGCCACCTGTACAGAGATGTTACACCAGGCTACCTGTACAGAGATGTTACGCCAGGCCTCCTGTACAGAGATGTTACCCCAGGCCACCTGTTCAGATATATTACACCAGGCCTCCTGTACAGAGATGTTACGCCAGGCCACCTATACAGATATGTTACTCCAGGCCACCTGTACAGAGATGTTACGTCAGGCTACTTGTACACAGATGTTACACTAGGCTACCTGTACAGAGATGTTACACCAGGCTACCTCTACAGATATGTTACACTAGGCTACCTGTACAGAGATTTTACACTAGACTACCTGTACAGATATGTTACGCCTAGCCAACCGTACAGAGATGTTACGCCAGGCCACCTGTACAGAGATGTTACACCAGGCCACCTGTACAGAGATGTTACGCCAGGCTACCTGTACAGAGATGTTACACCAGGCTACCTGTACAGAGATGTTACACCAGGCTACCTGCATAGAGATGTTACACCAGGCTACCTGTACAGATATGTTACTCCAGGCCACCTGTACAGAGATGTTACACCAGGCTACCTGTACAGATATGTTACGCCAGGCCTCCTGTACAGAGATGTTACCCCAGGCCACCTGTTCAGATATATTACGCCAGGCCTCCTGTACAGAGATGTTACGCCAGGCCACCTATACAGACATGTTACTCCAGGCCACCTGTACAGAGATGTTACACCAGGCTACCTGTACACAGATGTTACACTAGGCTACCTGTACAGAGATGTTACACCAGTCTACCTGTACAGATATGTTACACTAGGCTACCTGTACAGAGATTTTACACTAGACTACCTGTACAGATATGTTACGCCTAGCCAACCGTACAGAGATGTTACGCCAGGCCACCTGTACAAAGATGTTACACCAGGCCACCTGCATAGAGATGTTACACCAGGCTACCTGTACAGAGATGTTACACCAGGCTACCTGTACAGATATGTTACTCCAGGCCACCTGTACAGAGATGTTACACCAGGCTACCTGTACAGATATGTTACTCCAGGCCACCTGTACAGAGATGTTACACCAGGCTACCTGTACAGATATGTTACTCCAGGCCACCTGTACAGAGATGTTACGTCAGGCTACCTGTACACAGATGTTACACTAGGCTACCTGTACAGAGATGTTACACCAGGCTACCTGTACAGATATGTTACACTAGGCTACCTGTACAGAGATTTTACACTAGACTACCTGTACAGATATGTTACGCCTAGCCAACCGTACAGAGATGTTACGCCAGGCCACCTGTACAGAGATGTTACACCAGGCCACCTGTACAGAGATGTTACGCCAGGCTACCTGTACAGAGATGTTACACCAGGCTACCTGTACAGAGATGTTACACCAGGCTACCTGCATAGAGATGTTACACCAGGCTACCTGTACAGATATGTTACTCCAGGCCACCTGTACAGAGATGTTACACCAGGCTACCTGTACAGATATGTTACTCCAGGCCACCTGTACAGAGATGTTACACCAGGCTACCTGTACAGATATGTTACTCCAGGCCACCTGTACAGAGATGTTACACCAGGCTACCTGTACAGATATGTTACTCCAGGCCACCTGTACAGAGATGTTACGTCAGGCTACCTGTACACAGATGTTACACTAGGCTACCTGTACAGAGATGTTACACCAGGCTACCTGTACAGAGATGTTACACCAGGCTACCTGCATAGAGATGTTACACCAGGCTACCTGTACAGATATGTTACTCCAGGCCACCTGTACAGAGATGTTACACCAGGCTACCTGTACAGATATGTTACTCCAGGCCACCTGTACAGAGATGTTACACCAGGCTACCTGTACAGATATGTTACTCCAGGCCACCTGTACAGAGATGTTACACCAGGCTCCCTGTACAGATATGTTACTCCAGGCCACCTGTACAGAGATGTTACGTCAGGCTACCTGTACACAGATGTTACACTAGGCTACCTGTACAGAGATGTTACACCAGGCTACCTGTACAGATATGTTACACCAGGCTACCTGCATAGAGAAGAGACACATCTCTTCATTTAGATAAGAGACACCAGGCTACTTGTAAAGAGAGAGACACATATCTTAATTAGATAGAAGACACCAGGCTACCTGTACAGAGACAGGCACATCTCTTCATTTAGATTGGAGACACCAAGCTACCTGTAAAGAAAGAGACACATCTCTTAATTTAGGTAGGAGACACCAGGCTACCTGTAAAGAAGAGACACATTTCTTCATTTAGGTAGGAGACACCAGGCTACCTGCATAAAGAAGAGACACATCTCTTCATTTAGGTAGGAGACACCAGGCTACCTGTAAAGAGAGAGACACATTTCTTCATTTAGATAGGAGACACCAGGTTACCTATAAAGAGAGAGACACATCTCTTCTTTTAGGTAGGAGACACCAGGCTACCTGTAAAGAGAGAGACACATCTCTTCCTTTAGAAGGAGACACCAGGCTACCTGCATAAAGAAGAGACACATCTCTTCATTTAGGTAGGAGACACCAGGCTACCTGTACAGAAAGAGACAAATCTCTTCATTTAGATAGGAGACACCAGGCTACCTGTAAAGAGAGAGACACGTCTATTCATTTAGGTAGGAGACACCAGGCTACCTGCATAAAGAAGAGACACATCTCTCCATTTAGATAAGAGACACCAGGCTACCTGTAAAGAAAGAGACACATCTCTTAATTTAGATAGGAGACACCAGGCTACCTGTAAAGAGAGAGACATTTCTTCATTTAGATAGGAGACACCAGGCTACCTGTAAAGAGAGAGACATCTATTCATTTAGGTAGGAGACACCAGGCTACCTGTAAAGAGAGAGACACATCTCTTCATTTAGGTAGGAAAATGTGTATCTTTCTAATTCCCCTAAATAGCATGGGCTCTTGGAGGGAGACTTCTCCACAAAACTATGTTTAAGGCTGTTACTAAAGCAATGTTTTTTAATGATTGCTTACAGTATCTGAGACCTTTCAGATAATAACATCTGTAGAGAATGAGGAGGAAATAATGTAAAATGTATGTCTTAAGATGTTTTCCTCTCAGTATACAGTATCAGACAATAGTGTATATGTTGATGTATTGTAATGAAGACATAACACGCACGCACACACACACACATCATGCAGCTGTCCATTCAGCCAACACACAGACGTCCCACAAAATGAATTGAACCAACTCCGCTCCAACCCCCTCCCACCCCTAATCAGATAGGTCTGCGATTGGTGTTTGCTATGGTCAATCCATAGTAAAATAACAGAGCATAAATCTGATACTGTTGTTCCAACATTTTTAATAACATAGATTTGAATATTGCCATGTGCGTTGGAGTGATTCATTGGTGAAAAAGTGCTATCAGGCTTGTGTACTGTACATGTCCAGAGTCCTGGTGGCGCGCCAATAATGCCATTAACTGCATTGTTCAAACTCATTATGAGATGAGGAACACAATAATAATCACGGGACTACAAACGCACTGTTTCTCCCACTGAGCTAATCACTTCTACTGTTATTAGTCTCTCTCCCCCTCTCTCCCTCCCCCTCTCTCTCGTAAATTTCAGGGTGTCTGCTGTATAAATCCCATGGTGTTGAATTAGTATTGTAATTTCTGGGTATCCCTGAATGCCTTGCCAGGGCGGACCTTGGAGTTATTAATCTGAGGGGACAGGTGCCATGGAACAATATGCTGAGCGGACGCTTGCTTGGCCAGGCGGTGGGTACTGGAATGACCCTGCCCGTGCCAAAGTCCTCAGTGCATTCAATTAGAATTACAAGGCGTGCATTCAATTAGAATTACAAGGTATGGATGCGGGCCCAGCCTCCAGTGAATATAAACCAGCTATAGATCACAGATCGGCTCGCTGCTGTTCATGTTGAGAGGCAATGGTTTTAGATGAGGAGCTGATCACTGTGGCCATAGGAAAGTAGAAAGTAATTAATGTACAGTACCAGTCAGAAATTTGGACACCTACTCATTCAAGGGTTTTTCTTTATTTTACTTTACTTTATTTTCTACATTGCACAATAATAGTGAAGACATCAAAACTATGAAATATCACGTATGGAATCATGTAGTAACCAAAAAAGTATTAAACAAATCAAAATATTTATGCCAAGAGTGTGCAAAGCTGTTATCAAGGCAAAGGGTGGCTGCTTTGAAGAATCTCAAATATAATTATATGTTATTTCATAGTTGTGATGTCTTCAATATTATTCTACAATGTAAAATAAAGAAAAACCCTTGAAAGAGTAGGTGTGTCCAAACTTTTAACTGGTACTGCATATTTCAGAACATGCCTTTATAACACATTTCTGACAGACACACACACACACACACACACAAACACACACACACTCAAACACACATGCCTAAATGTGGCCCACAAGATAAGCTACGCTCACAATTGCAGCAAGCTTTAAACATGAAACAGCAGTTGCCGAGCATTAACTTCTTAGGGAGCGGCAGCATAGGTGACGGTTTTGGAGAGTCTGGCATGCCCAAAGTAAAATGCCTGCCACTCAGGCCTGGAAAATAGGATATGCACATAATTAGTACTGTTGGATGGGAAACACTCTGAAGTTTCTAAGAGTGTTAAAATAATGTATGTGAGTATAACGGAACTGATATAGCAGGTGAAAACCCCGAGGAAAATCCATCCGGATTGCAGTTTTTTTTGTAAATGACCTTCTTCTCCATTGTGCCTATTCATTTGTATTTTACCTAGGACTGAGACTGCAGTACCTATGGCTTCCACTAGATGTCAACAGTCTTTATACAAAGCCTGGAAGTTCTAGGAGTAAGCAGAACGGATAGGAAGAGGAAGTAGTCAGGGGACCACTTTTGTCAACCATGTTTGACGCGCGAGAGATTGTGAGCGCGCCCCAGTTTATTTTCTAGGTATAATTTGAACGTGTTCTCTTCACGGTTCAATAGGCGACTCAACGGTGGATTTTATGATCATAATGCGCCAAGCAAACAGAGATTTATGGATATAATAAATTACTTTTTCTAACAAAATAACCATTGGATGTCTTCGTTGGACACTTGGGAAGCCCTCAGCAGAAGTTCTTCGAAATATATTTTTTTAGCTCTTATATGGGTTTTGTGTGACCCGCGCGGATATGAATTTATGCTAATGCATAAATATTGGAGGTGCTATCCTCAAACAATCAAATGTTGTGCTTTCGCCGTAAAGCCTTTTTGAAATCTGACAACGTGTCACACGGTAAGAGGAATGGGTGCGGTGTCAGGCGCAGAGAGCAGAGGATAAGGAAAATTGTCCTTTAATTCGGTGCGTAATAAAAACGCCAAAACAATACAGGCGCACTAAAACAAAAGGCGGCCCAAACAGGACACTGAACAATCAAGTACATGCAACAACCGAACGTCCACCAACAAACAGAGAAACAAGCCCACAAAAGGAGGCGGGCCTAACCGGCTTAAATAGCCCTACTCAAAAAAACAAGGAACAGGTGCAACCAATAAGGAAAAAATTACGGAAAGGAAAAGGGGATCGGTGGCAGCTAGTAGGCCGGTGACGACGACCGCGGAACGCCGCCCGAACAGGCAGAGGAGCCACCTCGGTGGAAGTCGTGACAGTACCCCCCCCCTGATGCGTGGCCCCCGCAGCGCCGACACCGGCCTCGAGGGCGACCCGGAGGGCGAGGCGCAGGGCGATCCGGATGAAGGCGGTGGAACTCCCTCAGCAGTGATGGATCCAAGACGTCCTCCACCGGTACCCAGCACCTCTCCTCCGGACCGTACCCCTCCCAGTCCACGAGGTACTGTAGACCTCTCACCCGGCGCCTAGAGTCCAGAATGGAGCGGACTGTGTGCGCCGGGGACCCCTCGATGTCTAGAGGGGGCGGAGGGACCTCCGGTACCTCACCTTCCTGCAGGGGAGTAGTAAGAAGGAAGCTGTAACCTATAACACACCTCGTTTATCCTCCTCAGGAGTTTAAATGGCCCCACACACTGCGTTCCCAGCTTCCGGCAGGGCAGGCGGAGGGGCAGGTTCTGGGTCGAGAGCCAGACCCGGTCCCCCGGTGCGAGCACGGGGGCCTCACTGCGGTGACGGTCAGCGCTCCTCTTCTGCCGCCCACTAGCTTGTTTAATTGATTCCTGGATGGCTCTCCAGGTCTCCTTTGAGTGCTGCACCCACTCCTCCACCGCAGGAGCTTCGGTCTGGCTCTGATGCCACTGTGCCAGGACCGGCTGGTAGCCCAACACGCACTGGAAAGGTGACATGCTAGTAGAGGAGTGGCGGAGTGAGTTCTGGGCCACCTCTGCCCATGGGACGTACCTCGCCCACTCACCAGGCCGGTCCTGGCAATACGACCGCAGAAACCTACCCACATCCTGGTTCACTCTCTCCACCTGCCCATTACTCTCAGGGTGGAAACCCAAGGTCAGGCTGATCGAGATCCCCAGACGCTACATAAACACCCTCCACACTCGGGACATGAACTGGGGACCCCGATCAGAAACGATGTCCTCAGGCACCCCGTAGTGCCGGAAAACGTGGGTAAACAGGGCCTCCGCAGTCTGTAGGGCCGTAGGGAGACCGGGCAACGGGATGAGATGGCAGGACTTAGAGAACCGATCCACAACGACCAGGATCGTAGTGTTTCCCTGAGACGGGGAAACACACCGACAGATGAGACCACGGCCGTTGTGGAACGGGGAGGGGCTGTAACTTCCCTCTAGGCAGGTGTCTAGGAGCCTTACTCTGAGCGCATACCGAACAGGAGGAGACATGAAACCTCACGTCCTTAGCCAAAGTAGGCGACCAGTATTTCCCCCTAAGACCCCGCACTGTCCTCTCAATCCCCGGATGACCCGAAGAGGGTAGCGTATGTTCAGTTCAGTTCACGAACACCAAGCGGCACGTACTGACGACCCGCTGGACACTGAGGAGGTGCAGGTTCCAACCGCAACGCCCGCTCAATGTCCGTGTCCACCTCCCATACCACCGATGCTACCAGACATGAAGCTGGAAGGATGGGAGTAGGCTCGATGGACCGCTCCTCGGTATCATAGAGACGGGACAGAGCGTCGGCCTTAGTACTCAGGGAACCTGGCCTATACGAGATCGCAAACTGAAATCTGGTGAAAAACATGGCCCACCTAGCCTGCCGCGGATTCAGCCTCCTTGCTGCCCGGATATACTCCAGATTACAGTGGTCAGTCCAGATGAGGAAAAGATGCTTAGCCCCCTCAAGCCAATGCCCCTGGTAGTAATTGGCAAACCCTAAAAACCGCTGCACCTCCTTTACTGTGGTCGGAGTCGGCCAATTACGCACGGCTGTAACGCGGTCACACTCCATCACCACCCCAGCGGTGGAAATGCGATAACCCAGGAAGGAAACGGCTTGTTTGGAAAACACACATTTCTCCGCCTTGATGTACAGGTCATGCTCCAGCAGTCGCCCAAGTACCTTACGCACCAGAGACACATGCGCGGCGCGTGTGGCGGAATAGATCAGAATATCATCTATATACACCACCACACCCTGCCCGTGCAGGTCTCTGAGAATCTCATCTACGAAAGATTGAAAGACTGCTGGAGCGTTCTTCAACCCATACGGCATGACGAGGTACTCATAATGGCCAGATGTGGTACTTAACGCAGTCTTCCATTCATCTTCTTCCCGGATACGCACCAAATTATATGCGCTCCTGAGGTCCAGTTTTGTGAAAAAACGCGCTCCGTGAAATGATTCTACCGCCGTAGCGATGAGAGGTAGCGGGTAACTAAATCCCACTGTGATGGAATTTAGACCTCTATAATCAATGCACGGACACAGACCTCCCTCCTTTTTCTTCACAAAAAAGAAACTCGAGGAGACGGGTGATATGGAGGGCCGAATGTACCCCTGTCGCAGAGATTCAGTGATATATGTCTCCATAGTCATTTTCTCCTCCTGTGACAACGGGTACATGTGACTCCTGGGAAGTGCTGCATTTACCTGGAGGTTTATCGCACAATCCCCTCGTCGATGAGGTGGTAATTGGGTCACCTTCTTCTTACAGAAGGCAATAGCCAAATCGGCATATTCTGAGGGAATGCGCACAGTGGAAACCTGGTCTGGATTCTCCACCGTTGTGGCACTGATGGAAACTCCTCTACACCTACCTGAACACTCCTCTGACCACCCCTGGAGAGCTCCCTGTTTCCACGAAGTCATAGGATTGTGAGTAGCCAGCCAGGGAATCCCCAGCACCACTGGAAACGCAGGTGAATCAATGAGGAATAGACTAATCCGCTCCCCATGATCCCCCTGCGTTACCATGTCCAGTGGAACCGTGGCCTCCCTGACCAGCCCTGACCCTAACGGTCGGCTATCTAAGGAGTGCACGGGGAAGGGTTGATCTATCGGCACTAGCGGGATACCTAGCCTCAAAGCGAGTCCGTGATCCATAAAGTTCCCAGCTGCGCCTGAATCGACTAGCGCCTTATGCTGGAGAGAGGGAGAAAACTCAGGGAAAGAGATAGGTAAAAACATGTGACCAACAGGGAGCTCTGGGTGAGTCTGGTGCTGACTCACCTGAGGTGACCGAGTAGTGCTCTGCCTGCCCTCTCGACATCCTGAGGAGCTCCTCCAGCACCGATCGGCAGTGTGTCCTCTCCGACCACAACTGGTGCAGGAGGAGCCTCCTCCTCCTCCGGACCCCCTCGATGCGGTCCCTCCGGAGCGGGAGGGACCAGAGGGCCGAGCGGCGGGTGAACGGCTGTTTCACCTTAGACAGGAGACGAGAAGCGTGCAGGACTTCGCGCTGGAGTTTCGGACCTTGGCCGCTGGAGCGGGGTGAAACTAACAGGGCCCTTTCTGACCGCCCGCGAGCCTGCCAGCAGGTTGTCCAGTCGGATTGACATGTCAATCAGCTCGTCGAGGGAGAGGGTAGCGTCCCAACAAGCTAGTTCCCTGCGGACGTCCTCCCGGAGACTACACCTGTAGTGGTCCATCAGGGCCCTGTCGTTCCACCCCGCTCCAGCGGCCAAGGTCCGAAACTCCAGCGCGAAGTCCTGCACGCTTCTCGTCTCCTGTCTAAGGTGAAACAGCCGTTCACCCGCCGCTCGGCCCTCTGGTGGGTGGTCGAACACGGCCCGGAACCGGCGGGCGAACTCTGGGTAGTGTTTCCTTGCTGAGTCCGGGCTGGACACTGCGTTGGCCCACTCCAGGGCTCGACCCGTCAGACAGGAGACGAGGATGCTCACGCTCTCCTCCCCAGAGGGAGTCGGGCGAACGGTAGCCAGGTATAGTTCTAACTGGAGGAAGAACCCCTTGCACCCAGCCGCCGTCCCATCGTACTCCCTTGGGGGCGCGAGACGAAGTGAGCTGGATCCGGATGCCACCGGAGGAATCGGTTGAGGAGGAGGAGGAGGAGGAGCTGGAGGCGAGTCCATTCTCTCCCATCGGTCCATTCTCTCCATCATCTGATCCATGGCTGACCCAATTCAGTGGACGATCATCGTGTGATGGAGGACACGCTCCTCCATCGATGGGAGAGGGGAGGTAGCTGCTCCTGCTGACTCCATGTTGGTGCGGGCTTCTGTCACACGGTAGGAGGAATGGGTGCGGAGTCAGGCAGAGGATAAGGAAAATCGTCCTTTAATTCGGTGCGTAATAAAAACGTCAAAACAATACAGGCGCACTAAAACAAAAGGCGGCCCAAACAGGACACTGAACAATCAAGTACATGCAACAACCGAACGTCCACCAACAAACAGAGAAACAAGCCCGCATAAAAGGAGGCGGGCCTAACCGGCTTAAATAGCCCTAACCAAAAAAACACAAACAAGGAACAGGTGCAACCAATAGGGAAAAAATAAAAAGGGGATCGGTGGCAGCTAGTAGGCCGGTGACGACGACAGCCGCCGAACGCCGCCCGAACAGGCAGTGGAGCCACCTTCGGTGGGAGTCGTGACACAACGCTGTGATATTGCCAAGAAGCAGAGCTTTTGATGACTATGCAACACTTGTATATTGATGAATGTTTAATAATTCAACTTTTGGATTTTGAATTTGGCGCCTTACATTTCCCTGGGTAGTGTCGGGAGTGGCCCGCTAGCGCGCCGGTGCTCCCTAAGTAGTTAACAGTGAATCCTTGTGCTTCTGCTGCCTTCGTTGACTGCACGGAGTGTTATTTGAGCTCTGTTGTTTTCTGGACGGCCATAATGTGTGATATGGAGTGGATACTTCAGTTGTTTACCTCCTCTATGATAGCACAGCTGTTAAAATGCACATATGGCCCACTGACAAACATGACAGATGAAACACTTTGTCTGTTTGCTTTTGTTTAAGCGATGGCTCCTCTCCTAATACCAGCCTTTTAAGTGATCAAAAAGACCCTGCAATATTTGATGTTGACTGCGGAGAGAGGGAAAGAGCGATAGAAAGAGGGAGAGAGTGAGAGAGAGAGGGAGAGAGAGATACGGGGAGACCGTGTCACCCATTGATATACAACTCCAGTCTTCTGTCACACAAGCGCAATGTCTGTTGGGAAATAATGTGACAGCGCGTGTGCCACACAGCTCTGTGACATGATAGAGGGAAGAAGGAAAGGAGGGGAGGAAGAAGGGAGAGAGTGATGGGTGAGGGAGTGAAGAGACAAAAGAGAGAGAGGAATAAAGTATCAAGGGAAAAAAGAAAAATGGAGAGAGAGAGAAAATAGAGAGAGAAAGGAAATAGAGAGAGAGAGAGAGAGAGAGAGAGAGAGAGAGAGAGAGAGAGAGAGAGAGAGAGAGAGAGAGCAGGGAGAAAAGACTGAATCAATTCAGTTGGCCTGTCCCTCCAGTCTCCAACATGTCATCGCCTGTCAGGATGGATTTAGAATTCAGGCTTTAGAGAAAGACTTTCCATGGATGGCCTGCATGAACACATTCACTAAGGTCTCACTGACAAACATCAGACACGTGGTCAACAGACGGTTCAACCCCATTGTGACCAAATCACTGGGAATTACTGTGCCATAGACCCCTGCCTAGATTGACTTGCATGTGACCTGTGCAATAGTGTTTGGTGAGGGCTTGCATGATTGATTCAAGAACATTCGGTTTGTCAAATGTTCTATTACGTTTGAACAGATCTTTTTCCACCATTAATCATTTTGAAAATACATTGCTAGTAAGTCTAACTTTTCTACTAAATTTGAAGAGTATTGATTTGAAAGACATGTCACAATATAGAACTATAATTGTAGTACTTGAAATCAGTGCTGGATTTCACCCAGGTCTGACACTTACAGTACACACAGCATCCTCCACTAGAGAGCTGGGCTGAGCTGGGACTACCAGGGGAGTGTGGCAAGAGTCCAGGCCCAGAGCAGCACACTTTCTTTGGGAAGGGGAGGGCGAGGTGTCAGGCTGCCTGCCTGTAGAGGGGGATGAGTAGAGGAGAACAGAGAGCAGGGTGCGTGAGAGCTGGAGTGCCTATGGACAGGGCCATTAGGAGAGAGGAAGAGAGCGAGAGAGAGAGACAGAGATGTACGAGGAAAGGGAGAAAAAGAAAGAAGGAGACAGAGCATGAGAAATAGAGGAGAGAGAGGGATAGATGAGAGGGAGGGAGAGAGAGAGCGGGTGAATATATCGAGTCATTAGGCATGCGTTTGTGGGAGACTGACTCCCATATGACATTGCAGGGTGGCAGTACGCAGCTAGCTTCTGTTCCTCTTCCCAGTAAACAGACAAACAGATTGGCTCGTTTGGATTTCGCTCCTCTGGGCAGCCCATCTTTAGGGTTCTGGGGAACACTTTAGGCCTTTCTCCTAGCTACTCTCTCTTGGCTCTCCTAGAGAGAATATTGCTCATACTGTATTTATTTAGTTTTCTGTGTTTTGAAGAGAGTTTCCGATTGAGAATCAGACACACTATGCTGCCTCCTGTCTCTGCCATTGACAAGCAGAGAAACAAAATGGGGAAATGATAGTAATCATGAGAGAGGCTAGACAGGACCCAGGGCGACTGGGCCTGCATTCGTGCATACATGTGTCAATGTGTGTGAATGCACATGCATTTTTGTGTGTTTATGAGCGTCTGTGTTGAGGTCCAGAGTCATTGTTTACTCTCATAGTGAATATTCTCCATGACACCTCAGCCAGTATCACTCCCCATTATGTTGTATTGTGTAGCGTTTACCTTGGGCCGAGCGGTGGAGACTACAACAATAGACAGTGTAGAACAAGAGGCAGAAAGTGCTGCTCTTGGCCCAGTATCAAACACACACAAGCACACGCGCACACACGTCTCACTGAGGTAAGATTGGAGAGCCCGACACGTTCCACATTACAGTGAGGGAAAAAAGTATTTGATCCCCTGCTGATTTTGTAAGTTTGAGAGAAGAAATTATCAGTCTATAATTTTAATGGTAGGTGTATTTGAACAGTGAGAGACAGAATAACAACAAAAAAATCCAGAAAAACGCCTGTGAAAAATGTTATAAATTGATTTGCATTTTAATGAGGGAAATAAGTATTTGACCCCTCTGCAAAACATGACTCAGTACTTGGAGGCAAAACCCTTGTTGACAATCACAGAGGTCAGATGTTTCTTGCAGTTGGCCACCAGGTTAGCACACATCTCAGGAGGGATTTTGTCTCACTCCTCTTTGCAGATCTTTTCCAAGTCATTAAGGTTTCGAGGCTGACGTTTGGCAACTCGAACCTTCAGCTCCCTCGACAGATTATCTATGGGAATAAGGTCTGGAGACTGGCTTTTCACTTGATCATTATGGGGTATTGTGTATAGATTGAGGCAAAAATATTTAATCCATTTGAGAGTAACGCTGTAATGTAACAAAATGTGGAAAAAGTCAAGAGATCTGAATGCACTGTACTGAACAAAAGTACAAACGCAACATGCAACAATTTTAACAATTTTACATATAAGGAAATCAGTCAATTGACATCAATTCATTAGGTCCTAATCTGTGGATTTCACATGACTGGGCAGGGGCACAGCCATGGGTGGCCCAGCCAATTAAAATGTGTTTTTCCCCACAAAAGGGCTTTATTGCAGATCCTCCTCAGTTTCATCAGCAGTCTGGTCTGGGTGGCTGGTCTCTGATGATCCCGCAGGTGAAGAAGTAGGATGTGGAGGTCCTGGGCTAGCGTGGTTACATGTGGTCTGTGGTTGTGAGGTCGGTTGGACTCACTGCCAAATTCTCTAAAATTATGTTTGAGGCAACTTATGGTGGAGAAATTGACATTTAATTATTTGGCAACAGCTCAGGTAGACATTCCTGCAGTCAGCATGCCAATTGCACGCTCCCTCAAAACTTAAGACATCTGTGGCATTGTGTTGATTATGATTATGCTGTTTAATCAGCTTCTTGATATGTCACACCTGACAGGTGGATGGATTATGGATTTTGTGGACAAATAAGAGAAATACGCTTTTTGTCTGTATGGAAAACTTCAGGGATCTTTTATTTATGCTCATGAAACATGGGACCAACACTTTACAAGTTGCATTTATATTTTTGTTCAGTGTATATAAATAATAGTTACACATTTAACCCCTTTTTTTGGGTAGGCGCAAAACTACCTCCATACTTCCATACTTTAAACCTGTACCGGTTACCTCCAGACAAGTCCCTTTCCACAGTGGGGTCACATTAGTTTGTAGGCCAAACGGTTTGGACGCTACAAATAGAAGTTGGCACATCGATGGTTCCGACTTTAGACGAGTCCCGTGGGTCTTGTGGTGGTCGTAGAGCATAACGGTGACCACCACCGTGTTTGTGAGAGTCTCATCTTTCCATGGAGTATTAGTTATTAGTTAATAGGCTACAGCCGTTTTCGTGAGAAGACGGATTTCGGGATGTGTCATGGTCTGAAAAACACCGCTGTAGCTCGGCCACCTTCAACTGCAGATGCAGAAGACAGTCATAGGTGGACGTGGTGGATTGATACATCTCCTGCTTAAACTGACACGTTTTGATGGGGACTGTTTTATTATGTTACTTAGATTGACACAACGGTGCCTCAATGGACTCTAGGAGGTTTTACACACTTCCAGATAACATCTAGATTGTTGTTTTTAGTATAATTTTGAGCTCCATCTAGAAGTACAGTTATTGAAAATATTATTATCGCTGGGCCTTGACACATTTGAGAGCTATTTAGGGATGAAATAATGATGGAGGAAGTGCTAAGAGGCAAATCTGCCAGTTGGGTGGAACACATTATCCTCTGTTCTCCAGAAAGGAGACAACCAAAGTCTGTGTCCAAAAGGCACCCTAGTCCCTATATAGTGCATTACAAAGGTAGTGCACTATATAGGAAATAGGGTGCCATTTTGGACACATACATAGTGATTCTGTCTCTACTAAGGAGAGGAAAAAACCCACCATGGGGTTTAATCAGTTCAGAACCTTATCATGACCCGACTAACACTAACTTTAGCACCTACTATAACTCTCTCTGTTTTCTATCCCTCTGTCACCTGTACTCCCTCTTTTCAAGTGTCTATTCAGTTTGCTTGCTCTCTCGTTCACATCATCTCTCCTCTTTTCATGTAATCTCTTTCTATCTCTCTCTCTCATGTCATTTATCTACCCTCACCCTCTCTATCTCTTTCTCTCTCTCTCCCTCTCAGTTTATTCTATGTCTGTGTGGCTGGCTGTTGCAGGGTGACTGATGGTGTCCATCAGTGTAGTGCGTGTGTTGTAAAACAGTCAGCCGCTGACAGATTGACTGAGACGTCCAGCCCCTCAATCACCAGGCTCACAGAGAGGGAGAGAGAAAGTGAGAATGAGAGATAGGCAGAGAGGAAGGGAGAGAGAAAGAGAGAATGAGAGATATGCAGAGAGGAAGGGAGAGAGATTAGAGAATGAGAGAGGCAGAGAGGAAGGGAGAGAGAAAGTGACGGAGAAACAAAGACAAAAAGGTGAACATGGTCAACATTTAATCAATTTAATTGCCCAAATAAAACAGACCTTGAAGCTCCAGCCACAATAAATCGAGTACATTAAAAGAAAGATTGGAAAAAATAAAGAAAGATTGATAGGGAAAAAAATTGTGGTTCTGTGTCATTTCAACAGCTGTTGATTCAAAGAGAAAAACTTTATTTGGTCCAGATGGTCCCAGTCAGTGTCAGAATGAGAGAGCTGACTCCGTTGGCTCCAGCCATGTGTTTCCCCTCCTGACCGAAATTAAAATGGTAGTTTGTTTGTCACCGCTCACTACACAGCTTAAAATGTATCCCTGAAACGTTACTTAGCGATAATGCATAATTCTTATTCAAAAGCCTGTTCTTAAGCTTTTACAGTTGGAAGACAGATGGAGTATTTCCTTTTAGAAGAGATTTAAACTAAAGACATGCAGAGTTTGCCCAACTAGAAGCAACACTATTATTCTAGTTTCTGAGGCAATATAAGTATTGTTAACCATCATTATCCCTTCAAAACCAAAAAACATGGCACCTTCACCTTTTCAATGGTAATGATATCTCTGTAGTCATTGAGTCAGTGAGTAGGTCTATCTATGCTCCCAATCAGCGGTAACATGCAGAAGTAGTGTAGTCAGCCTGTATCATGGTGTGATGAATGTAATTATTGAAGCCTTCTGATGCCTATTTATCCTCACAGCCCCTCTTCTTAAAGACACAGTCAGAGATCAGCTCAGGACTGAAGCAGTGTGTGCTAACTAAGGCTCTGCTACCACATCACATACACACGGACACACACACAGACAGAGGCACACACACACCACAAACTAGGTAATGAACGCACTCACTCATCGGTTGAGGCGTGGAAAGGTTAACTGTCACAAGCCAGAGACGACAAACACACACACACACACACACAAACACACAAACACACACACACACACATACACACAGAAATTAGAAAGGAAGTGTCTTACGGGAAATTAAAGATCACACTCGAGGGTTGAGGATCTGAACAGTCACCATTAAAATGATCAAAGGAATGAGAACTTGACTCATGGTGACAAAGAGATCACAAAGATCTGGCCATGATCACAGTTAAATAGACACACAATGCACACACCCACTCACTCACAGGGGGGCATGTTAAACAGAGACGTGACCTGTGCTTGTTTCACTCGGTGATACCTTGGAGATACCACGGCAACCTCCAGCTCCTAGTAGCGCCATGGTAACCGTGACCTTAACGACCGTGGCATCGGTGAGCGCAGCGCTATTCAGCCGAGCTTGTTAAGACATATTATGAATGTTTCATTACAACTGCCCTAACCCAGGCCTCCACTCCCAAGGAGTTACACAGATCCTTTATTTTCCCCTCTCTCTCTCTCTCTCTCTCTCTCTCTCTCTCTCTCTCTCTCTCTCTCTCTCTCTCTCTCTCTCTCTCTCTCTCTCTCGTGCTCCTGAACTCGTTCTGCTGTTCTCTTTTTCTCTCGCTTGTAGAGAAGCAGAGTGATGGATCACTCATCCAAAACGAATGATCACGTTTCTATGTGAGCTCTCAATCTTTCTTTCTCTTTTCCTCTTCTCTCCACCTCCCTTTTTTCTGAGCTTTTCTATTCACCGTTTCTCTCACACTTTCTCTCTCCCCTTTCATGTAATATTTGACTTTTGCTTAATTCTCAGAGGAGAGGCAAGGGAATAGTATAATAATTTAGGGACGTTAAATGGTAAATTGTTGTGTAAAAAATGTGTATTGTTTTTTCACAAATTAAATGAATTAAATAAAAAAAAAATGTCAGCAGGAGTTTCATCAGAAAACAACACTCCAGATATCAGAGAACGTATTATTATCAGTTTGCATAACAGTCACTCAGAATTAATGTGCTACTTTTTAATAGCAAGGTTTCTTTCCCACTCTGACCACAACATGCTTGGAGAATCCTCAGTAAAAGAGAAATCACTGGTCCAGATTTGACTAGCCTGTATGGGGAAATGAGGCGCTTTGTGGAATGGGGTAATTGTTTACATATGGGTCATTGACTGTGAGACTGGTTTAGATTTTCAAGAGGGCCAATGAGCAATAAGCCAATATAATTGACTTATTTCACAACGATACTTATTCTGTGTACTGGCCATGCTAACAACCTATGAGCAATCTCAAAATTATATATTTCAACAGTTTTATTATGACACGCACAATTTCATTTTAACAAAGTGCCTTTTGAGAAGGCTCCACCGTTCATGTGTTGTGGAGTTTTAGAGTTGGACGGCTTCTTGACATATTTTAGTTCCCAAATTTAAATGATAAATATTTCCACCCGGTTCAATTCAGGTGCCAGGTCATGATAGTATTGTAAGAATTGAAATTAAGATGTCATTTCACAGATATTTTCTCCCATAAACCTTACATAAACTCTGAATCCTCTAGTCTACAGCCTGTTGAAGGTCCTGGCATTTGATTGAATTTAATGTTTTATTTTTGTTAGATCTTTCACTACAGTGAGGGAAAAAAGTATTTGATCCCCTGCTGATTTTGTACGTTTGCCCACTGACAACGAAATGATCAGTCTATAATTTTAATGGTAGGGTTATTTGAACAGTGAGAGACAGAATAACAACAAAAAAATCCAGAAAAATGCATGTGAATAAATGTTATAAATTGATTTGCATTTTAATGAGGGTAATAAGTATTTGACCCCTCTGCAAAACATGACTTAGTACTTGGTGGCAAAACCCTTGTTGGCAATCACAGAAGTCAGACGTTTCTTGTAGTTGGCCACCAGGTTTGCACACATCTCAGGAGGGATTTTGTCCCACTCTTCTTTGCAGATCTTCTCCAAGTCATTAAGGTTTCGAGGCTGACGTTTGGCAACTCGAACCTTCAGCTCCCTCCACAGATTTTCTATGGGATTAAGGCCTGGAGACTGGCTAGGCCACTCCAGGACCTTAATGTGCTTCTTCCTGAGCCACTCCGTTGTTGCCTTGGCCGTGTGTTTTGGGTCATTGTCATGCTGGAATACCCAACCACGACCCATTTTCAATGCCCTGGCTGAGGGAAGGAGGTTCTCACCCAAGATTTGACGGTACATGGCCCTTTAAGAGTGTGCTCCTAATCTCAGCTCGTTACCTGTGTAAAACACCTGCGAGCCAGAAATCTTTCTGATTGAGAGGTGGTCAAATACTTATTTCCCTCATTAAAATGCAAATCAATTTATAACATTTTTCACATGCATTTTTCTGGATTTTTTTGTTTGTTGTTATTCTGTCTCTCACTGTTCAAATAAACCTACCATTAAAATTATAGACTGATCATTTCTTTGTCAGTGGGCAAACGTACAAAATCAGCAGGGGATCAAATACTTTTTTCCCTCACTGTAGGTGAAATCTTTTAGATATAAAGTATTCTTAAGGCCATTTACTTCTCAATTTTGACATGTTTTGGTAATTTGGATAAGACATTTTCAAAAGATAGTATGATTAGTTTATTATTCTACCTTCATTAAAATGTCATGAATTGTAACCACTTTTAAATGGACATACATCCATAATCTCAAAGCTCACTAAATTGAATCACACATAATTTAAAAGCCCATTTCATAGAGAATGTTACAAACTGTATGTAAATTACTTTAAAGAGATGGTGATTGGGTCTAAATACAGCTGAGTCTTTTGCATTCAGTGTCTAAATTCAATGTCCTTGTCTTTAACTGCCATTTACCAAAAGTCAGACTCTTCCCAAATGCCAACAATTTTTCCTCAGCATCAGAAGCATCTGCATTCACCAAATGTTGTGTGGCTATACTTAGACCTATTCCCCAGACTTGTAAATGTTTTATTCTATATTTATATTTTCTTCTGAAAAAGTATTTGTCCACAAACAGTCCGGTCCTGGAGTGTCTTAACAAATTGAAACCAAAATATTTAGTCTGACTTCATCCAGTGTCCCGAAAAAAGGTATTTGTGTGAGGTGCAAATATGCGCATATTTCATTAGATGTAGCATAATTTGCATATTTTAATACAACATTTCATGTTTTTATATGCAAAATGGTATATTTGTGTCTAGTTAAAGTTGAACCTATTAGGGTGTGGTGCCTGGCCTTAATAAACCTATGAATAAGAAAACATGATTCAGCCATTAGTTCATTTTATGCACTTTTGCAACTCATGCATCTGATGTAGAAACCACAGCGGTTGAATCGAAATGCGTGAAATATGCACATAAGGTAGCATTTCTTGCATTCATTCTGATAGTAATCTTTTCTGAGTTTAGCAGAATTCCTGCAATTAAAATGTTCAAAATTGCACTTCTTTTAGACTCACTGGATGGTCAAATATTATTACGGTTGGAGAAGTCATCTATACTGGACGTGTACACATCAATATGAGCAGATATCCATTTCTTGATTTGAGCGCGTGTGTGTGTGTGCATGTGTGCGTTCTTGTGAATCTGTGTTTATGCGTATGTGTGTCTACATCGGTGCGCATGTTTTCCGAAACAAACACTGGTGAACAACTGCAGATTGTGAAACACCAAGTGGGTGTGCTACACTCTATGATCAATGGTACGGAGCTCATTGTTACTGTGTTCTAAAAATACAGGATCTGATTGGTTAATGTGTGTCTCTGCTCTCTGTGGTCTCACTAACAGTACATTTAGACTGGCCGACAGAACCACACTTCTCCAGTGTTCTACTTTCAAAATATCCCTGAATTAGGGAAGATAAGTCCCATATAGTTCCCCCTCCCTCACCAAACATATTAGCTGGAAATTTCCACACACCAAGTACCGGCTGCTCTGCGAAGGCCGTGCAGAGTTTTTTGTGGGTTCATCATTGTAGTAATATAAGATACTGTAATCAAATGCTTGCAGTATTATTGCTTGAAACATTAACGTTAAGGTCATTATTGCAGTGCAGATAGATTCTATAAACTGTCAGACCTGCATAGTGTGTTACAGGAGCTAGTTGTATGTAGATGTAAATGCATGTGTGTGTGGTTGTGCTTTCTTCTCCATGTGTGTTTGATTAGGTCTGAGTCTCTGACACACAGTGTTTGGGTTATGTGTTGAGAGATGAGTGGACTGGCGATGAGAGTGATGGATGACTAACAGACACACACAGGCCTACCTCGCTCTCCTCTACCTCACATAGTACAAACACATGAGTCACACAGGACAGCCACTCGGGGCCTGGTTCACTGCTCGCTGACCCCAGATCAGTGGAGGGACAGTCCTCTACAGTCTACCATAGCAGAGGCAGAGGGAAACCTAATTGGGATGTGTATCTGTTTTTTTTTTATCTCTCCAGAAAGGGTTTCTGCACAAGCTTTTGTTCTTTCTCCTAATAATCTCAATTTGACTTAATTTTAACTTTCCCTTCTGAGCTTGATATTTTAAAATGGAAATTTGAGAAGTATCATAACCTTTCAGATGAACAGAGCTGTGTGTCAAACCCCTGTCATTTTGGCTTTGGCTGTGTGCAGTTTCCTTGGTTGTAATGATCTGTGATATTTAGCTGAGGCAACTCTTATCTCTGGCTGGTTGTACTGTAGGTGTTCCTACATAGGCCTCTGGGTCACTAACTCCCCAACACCTACACCAAGCACTGTGAACACAGCCACTGAACAGAGGCAAGGGAGCGTTACGGCAAAATAAGACTCAGATAAGCAGAAGGTCATCTGGAATTTTCCACTAGTCGAATCCTCTGTTCCATTAACCTTGTAGGGTGGAAAAGAGCAGTGTTCTCATCGCAGCCGTACGCCAGCCACACTCGTCTTATTCTCTTTCGTTTTCTCATCTTTCAATTGTGTTTTTCTGCCTCCGGACATCACATCCCACCAGCCCGTTTCATTCATCTCTGGATAAGGAACAGGAACAATGCCAAAACAGGAGAAATAATTTTATTGTACACTTTTGCGATTTAATTCATGAACAGTTTTTGTGTAGAATACATGATGTTTCTGTATTCAAGTAAAAACAAAAATGAAGAAAAAGAGGCAGTTCAACTTGAAGACGTAGGTAGATGTGCTAAAACACCAGAATTGGCAGGCTGCTATAACAGCATCATTACTTTAATTGAACAATGTTTTTACTTTTTATTTATCTTTGTGCAGAAACGTTCCTGCACATCAATGGTGTGGTTTTCTCTTGCCTCCTCACTGTATTGGTTCCAGTGTGTGTGTCGGTTGCTATGTGTGTGAGTGTGTGTGTCGGTTGCTATGTGTGTGAGTGTGTGTGTCGGTTGCTATGTGTGTGTGTGTCTGTGTGTCTGTCTGTCTGTCTGTCTGTGTGTCTGTCTGTCTGTCTGTCTGTCTGTCTGTCTGTCTGTCTGTCTGTCTGTCTGTCTGTCTGTCTGTCTGTCTGTCTGTGTGTGTGTGTGTGTGTGTGTGTGTGTGTGTGTGCGTGTGTGTGTGTAAATACAAGTAAAGGTTAAAGGAAGAGACAAAATGAGGAACAACCAAAAAGAGGAGTGCAGTTAAATCAAATCAGAAAGAAAGAGAGAGAAGAGAAACAGATGCTGTGTACTTGGTGGCTATCTGCAGTTAAATCACAGGCATTTGCATCGCAGGAAGTGTAACATCCGTGTGCATATGAGAGGTACAGTCCCAAAACAAAGAGAGTCAACAACCCACTTAGATACACCTTTTTTAAACACACAAACACATACACACAAAGTCAAAGTCAAAGTCAAAGTCACCATTATTAGTCAGTTGTACAACCGAATGCCTTCAACCGAAATGTTTCTTACGCATTTAACCCAACCCCTCTGAATCAGAGAGGTGCGTAACAATGGTGTGGACATGATATAACACCACCTCCATGTGGTATCTGGTGAGTTTATAGTGATACAAGGTGGTGAGAAGTAGAAATGGCTTACATTATTGTGCCTAGGGCTGTTGCAGTGACCGTATTACCGCCACACCAGTGGTCACGAGTCATGAAGGCAGTCAAATTCCACGTGACCGTTTAGTCACGGTAATTAGGCTTCTCCAAACTCTGATGCTGCTGATGGTCGTTAGTAGCCTACCAAACCTTTCTAACTTCCTTGTACTCATCACTCTATTGTCCCTCTAATCACTCTGACATCAATGCAAATGTATTCAAAAATCTAATGAAACACTTCATGAGAGCCCATGAGCTCATGTTGCGCAACATTTCTATAGGCTATGCAATTGCATGAGAAAACAGAGTGATGCCTGCTATAAAATAACCAGGATCCCATCAGCTTTCTATAGGCTAGGCCTACTATATTTATTTCTCAACTTTCCTAATATTAAGCACATTGCTTATATTTACAACAGGAGTGTAGCCTACCTGGCTGGCATGAAAATAAACCACGCTATTTAAGTGCATAGATTACATGTATTTTTTCCTGCTGCCCCTGTTTCCATACAGGTGCATGATAATGGTCCATTCTAAATCAAAACAAATTTCACACACATATTATTTAGTATATGTAAAGACAAGATTAAATCAAGAATAGTCTGGTGGGTGACAATATTTGCATATCATTTGTGAATTATGTATTATCACCTGTGAATGATGCCAAGCATAAGAAACAATGCCTTTTTTGGGGGACTTTTTCGAATCGTAGTCGCACACATCATGTAGGTTAGCCCATAGGCCTATATATTTTAATTAGGTTTGTATCACAACTAAAGTGACAAAATAACTTCTTAAAATTAAGCACATGAATCCGTTTTACAAGGGGTGTAGAGCCTAACTGGCATACATAAGCAGCGCGTGAGTTTCAAGTTTGGGGGAGATCATTTTCACCATAAAAATGCACCTTTATAACAAAAGCATTACATGCATAATTGCATTTGCGGTCACTTTTGATAATGGTGTTTTCCGCTAATGGAACATTTGCTCTTATAGCCTACTACCATGTGTGCATTGCTGCGCTTATAATGTGAAGAAATAGCCTAATAGTTTATCACCATTTTTAAGCTAAACGTTCTGATGTGTTGTGTCAGCCACATTGAATAAAAACATATTTTTTTATGCTAGTGGTTTTATTAATTTGGGATCTTTCGCATCCCACAACTGTCCCAGAATATGTTTGGAATATTTATTACTCACACAGAATAGAATAGGTCGACTTTTGTACTATGGGGATCGTAGTTTGACATAGGCTAGTGCTTTTGCTATTCATTAGGCCTACTCATCTTGTTGGCTGACGAAAACTAAATGCGGACCGTTCTTCCAATATCTTCAATATGCACCTCGGAATTGTATAAGGACGCACGCAGTTGCGTTCCCGATGTGTCTGTCTTCACTTGTAGCCTGTGAAAAAGACCCGATCACGTGAAGGAGAGCCATGTGAGTGAGAAGCGCTTCGGATTGCACAGTAAACTCAGGGAGAAGGGTACAAGGCAGCACTCCGGGCCGCAAAAGGCATGGATCTTTTTAGAGTGCATTACGGCCACAAAGGGGATGCCGCCGTGAAATTCGAGGCATTATCAAGTGCTTCTCAAATTGTGAATAAGAGACTATTAGAGTCTGTATAGCCTGCGCAAGAAAACAAAGCAGAGCTCATGCCTTTTTCAAGCAACTTTTTTCAAATCATCATTAGAGACTCTTAATGCAGCCTTACAATGTATTAAACATGTTGCCCAACGTTTGTAGAACATCTAAAGTTACATTAATATCTCTAAATTAAGCACATACCGCTATTCTGTGTTGAGCAGTAAACAAAGAAATAGGTATTCCTACAGTGAGGGAAAAAAGTATTTGATCCCCTGCTGATTTTGTACGTTTGCCCACTGACAACGAAAGGATCAGTCTATAATTTTAATGGAAGGTTTATTTGAACAGTGAGAGACAGAATAACAACAAAAAAATCCAGAAAAACGCATGTGAAAAATGTTAGAAATTTATTTGCATTTTAATGAGGGAAATAAGTATTTGACCCCTCTGCAAAACATGACTTAGTACTTGGTGGCAAAACCCTTGTTGGCAATCACAGAGGTCAGACGTTTCTTGTAGTTGGCCACCAGGTTTGCACTCACCTCAGGAGGGATTTTGTCCCACTCCTCTTTGCAGATTTTCTCCAAGTCATTAAGGTTTCGAGGCTGACGTTTGGCAACTGGAACCTTCATCTCCCTCCACAGATTTTCTATGGGATTAAGGTCTAGAGACTGGCTAGGCCACTCCAGGACCTTAATGTGCTTCTTCTTGAGCCACTCATTTGTTGCCTTGGCCGTGTGTTTTGGGTCATTGTCATGCTGGAATATCCATCCCCGACCCATTTTCAATGCCCTGGCTGAGGGAAGGAGGTTCTCACCCAGGATTTGACGGTACTTGGCCCCGTCCATCGTCCTTTTGATGCGGTGAAGTTGTCCTGTCCCCTTAGCAGAAAAACACCCCCAAAGCATAATGTTTCCACCTCCATGTTTGATGGTGGAGATGGTGTTCTTGGGGTCATAGGCAGCATTCCTCCTCCTCCAAACACGGCGAGTTGAGTTGATGCCAAAGAGCTCCATTTTGGTCTCATCTGACCACAACACTTTCACCCAGATGTCCTCTGAATCATTCAGATGTTCATTGGCAAACGTCAGACGGGCATGCATATGTGCTTTCTTGAGCAGGGGGACCTTGCGGGTGCTGCAGGATTTCAGTCCTTCACAGCGTAGTGTGTTACCAATTGTTTTCTTGGTGACTATGGTCCCAGCTGCCTTGAAATCATTGACAAGATCCTCCCGTGTAGTTCTGGGCTGATTCCTCACCGTTCTCATGATCATTGCAACTCCACGAGGTGAGATCTTGCATGGAGCCCCAGGCCGAGGGAGATTGACAGTTCTTTTGTGTTTCTTCCATTTGCGAATAATCACACCAACTGTTGTCACCTTCTCGGAGATGGTCTTGTAGCCCATTCCAGCCTTGTGTAGGTCTACAATCTTGTCCCTGACATCATTGGAGAGCTCTTTGGTCTTGGCCATGGTGGAGAGTTTGGAATCTGATTGATTGATTGCTTCTGTGGACAGGTGTCTTTTATACAGGTAACAAGCTGAGATTAGGAGCACTCCCTTTAAGAGTGTGCTACTAATCTCAGCTCGTTACCTGTATAAAAGACACCTGGGGGACAGAAATCTTTCTGATTGAGAGGGGGTCAAATACTTATTTCCCTCATTAAAATGCAAATCAATTTATAAAAATTTTCACATGCGTTTTTTCTGGATTTTTTTGTTGTTATTCTGTCTCTTACTGTTCAAATAAACCTACCATTAAAATTATAGACTGATCATTTCTTTGTCAGTGGGCAAACATACAAAATCAGCAGGGGATCAAATACTTTTTTCCCTCACTGTAGGAATACCTATTTCTTTGTTTACTGCTCAACACAGAATAGCGGTATGTGTGCACTCCCTCAAATCGTTTGGAGAAAATATTTATATTTTATTCAGCTTTGTTCAATTATATTCTTCATACTATAAAATAATATACAATAATGCTACGGAATTATAAGCAAATATTGTCTGCTAAATGAACTAGTGTAGCCCACAGCCATTTGGCATAGCCACATCAGGACCTAACGTAATGACAACTCAGGGTATGCTATTATTTTATTCTGAAATAGACTACAATTTCTTCATATCTTGCTTCTTTAGACCTGTCTAAAATAAATAATGGATTGTGAAGGTGTAGGCTATATTACATGGATTTATTATACTTTTTATATGGCTTGTAGGCTATGTGTGGAAGCCAGGAGATGTTAAATGTGTTTATGTTTATTAACGGTCAATTACCGTGAAACCGACAGTTATTTGCTTGACAATCACCAGCTGATGAAATTTTGTGACCGCCACAGCCCTAACTGTGCCTCAATATTTCTGGTAAATATGGCATACTGGACCTGATGCCTACAAATTAATAACACATCCGGTCGAAGAACATTTAAGTGGTTTCAATTGATTTAGTTTAAATTCTCAGACTGTGACAAAAAAATCCACTTCATACGTCCAGTGTTTTATGTTAGATATGATATCAAACCCATTTTCACTCCCTCCAATAATTATGTATTATTTCTCCAATCTGCTTATTACAGAATATCCCGGCCACTTGCCATCTTTCACAGATCAAGACTTTATGGACCTTTTTAGATGAAAAATTATCAATACAGGAAGAAACATCAGCAGAAATGCGGTGACACATTGGCAACACCGAGCCACTATCCATCCAGCATCAATAATTTAGCCCCCAGCTCATAATTATTTTTTTTTATGCATAATTGAATCTGACCAATGTTTTCTTCAGCCGTTAAAATGTAGAGCCATTTTTAAACAATAAAAGTAGTGCTCCATTAAGTTTTTATTGGCTTCTCTTTCTCTTTTGCATAGCATATGTACAGTAGATATATAGCTCTATACAGTGTAGCAGCCATTCCTACTATAATCTGGGCATCTTAGCCTACAGAGGTGAAAGGGGTTGTATTTATTTACAACTGTTTGCTTTCTCCAGTCCCTTAACTTGCTATAGATGTAGAAAATGTGGTGAGATAGATAGTCTGCACTCACCTTTTTATAACTGTGGTTGAAAGGGGAAGAGGGTCTCGTTGAGGTGAATTGTGTGCATGTGTGTGTGTGCGTGTTTGTGCGTGTGTGGGTAGGTGTTTGTACGTGTGTGCACACCAGTATGTGTGAGAACGCCTCTGTGTGTTCCTGTGTGTGTGTCTGAAATAGGAGGTGGAGGTGTTATTTTAGGCCCATTAGTCCTGGGTTTGTGTGAATAGGGCTGGAAGTTGGGCCGTGGAGGGCTGACTTAGCTGAGCTAGGTTTTGGGTACAGTAGGGGAGGATTGTCTGACCTCACCCTGGGTTCTCTCTACTGTAGCCTGCCCTGCTGTGCTCCAGACAGACAGACAGACAGTGTGTGACAGTGAGCAGCCTGCGCTGCTGAGATGGTTTTATGCACAGTGAAGTGTAACGTGAGCAGAGTTATTCTCAGCTCCTCCGTTTACAGAAGAACAACAAGAGCTGAAGGACAAGAGAGAGAGAGAGAGAGAGAGAGAGAGAGAGAGAGAGAGAGAGAGACAGTGAGAGAGCAAGAGCGAGAGAGCGAGAGAGTGAGAGAGCAAGAGCGAGAGAGCGAGAGAGAGAGAGAGATAAAGAGAGAGAGAGAGAGAGAGCTCATCTTCAAGTTCTCCCATCCCTCATCCAGATGCAAGCACAAACACATACACACAAATACAGTATAGCTATGCACACACCTGCACATACGATTGCACGCACACACACACACACACAAAGTTATTATTACATTTATTTCAACAATTGATTGAGAGAAAGGTGATATTTGCATTTTATATTCTCATTATAAATTAAATGAGGTCATTGTGGGTGCATTTAATGCTGCAATGTTTTATATGAAGCTGCTAGTATGAGAGAGAGAGAGAGAGAGAGAGAGAGAGAGAGAGAGAGAGAGAGAGAGAGAGAGAGAGAGAGAGAGAGAGAGAGAGAGAGAGAGAGAGAGAGAGAGAGAGATGAACGGCAAAAGGAATTGTTGCTCTCTTGGCCCCGGCATGCAGTGGCGACCCTGCTACAATTCTCATTTGTTTTGCAATAGAGCTTAATAAATATTGATTTACTATTTTAATTACATGCTAATCTCAAAACACATAGGTGCCAGCTTTATGGCTCTCTCAAGACATAGGGCAAATTTCCTCTTTGCAAATATTTATTAGTGACGTGGTCCAGAGAGGGCTATAAAAGTGAATAGTGATCATTAAACAGACAGTAACTGTCTACAAGTGTCAATATCAGCCACGCCAGTGGACAGGCCAACCAATCAATTGTAATATAATTGCGCTGCCCCTTTAAGAGCTATGTAAATCAAGTAAGGAGATAAAACTGCTCCAAAGTTGTTACTATGGAATAGTTATGATGATTAATAGTGAATATGCTGCATAGGTAGGTTGAAAACATCACATTAGAAATATGATTTAAAATTAAGTTCAGCTGTGTAAAATAATTATGAGTTTTTGTCTGTCTAATTCCAATAAAATGCTACATTGAATAAGAAAACAATTACTAAAATACAAATATAACAAATTTGAAGTATGAAATAAATTTGAAAGCAGGGAAACAAATTCATTTGTTAGCTATTTTTTCTCTCCTCTCTCTCTCTCCTTTTTCTCTCCGCCTTTCTAATTTTCTCCCTCCTTTCCTAATCCTTCCGTCAGAGAGATATATTGAAACTGAGACTGCATTAAGGTGGTTAGAAAGCTGAAATATTCAGTGGAAAGCTTGTCTTTTTCAAAGGGGAAAAGCCATGAGTGAGTATGGGTAAACAGCGTACTATTCATCTCCTCAGTGTTTCATTTGAACTAAACAAAATGGACATCAAATAGTATAGTATATAATATATAGTATTTCTTTTTTTTGCATTACGCATATGTGAGTATGCGTGTGTGTGAATATGTGTGTGTTTGGGAATAATCTATGCGCTGTGCAAGGTTTGCATGGTTTGTTCCTCAGATCAAGGTTGCTGGTTTAATTGAGCCTCAACTGGACCCAGAGCTGAAAGAGCAGAGAGAGCTGCATCGATTAGCTATGATATGGTTCCAATATGGCCGCTCGATCAGGCTTCGTGAGCAACTCCCTCAGGACTTTGATTTCTCCGTCAAACAACAATCCTGGACCCTGGCCTTCAAAGAGAAACCCCATCTTTGTTGTTGTTTTTCCCAATGTTTGAGCGATGTCACCCAGGTCGATGTTATCCATGTCCATAAAGACTCTCCCACACCGGAATAGCCACAGAAACAGCTCCAGCTGGCCCTCTCCACGGCAACAGCCAATACTGGTCAATCCCCCATGGTGATGGATTTGCATTGTGCTCTTAAAGAGGCCTGTGCAACACATTGACAACATTTAATTCTGTAACGCAGCTCACATTCTACCCAGTGGCTTCAGCAGCACATCATTACATTCTGCAGCTTTCCCTCTCTCCTTATCTGAGTGTTGACCAGGACCACTCTGTCAACAGTATCTATGACAAGACCTGGTGCAGCTTAGCGTAGCGTCAGAGGAGCAGTGCGGTGCTAGCGAGAGGCTAACCGTCTAACCGTTTCTGCTAATTGCCTCATTAATGATTCACCGGTGTGAGCCTGCTTTAGCACTTTGCTGTGGGGAGCAAATTGTTCTGATTGGTTTGCCTCTGTCAATTATTGATGAGGCAAGCGACCTCAAGTGCTAACACCTGGCTTTGGCGCTGCGGAGTGGCCCACCGTTCCCATTGCTGGGTAGCTGTGTTGTTCACACTGCTAGAGTATTGTGTTGCTCCCGAACGCAGCTTACCTCTTAGCCAGGGGTGTATTCAGGACTATGTTGGTTCTCTCAGAGTGGATGAGTGTTATCCTGGGGCAGTGACTGTGATCTCTAGTTGTATGGATACTCGCGAACACTGAGTCTAGCACAGGTTACTGGATGGAGACTCAGCACAAAACTAAAACAGAACAGGACTTTATTTAAGAGGCCTGGGTAAGGCCTCCTAACTTCAATTAATTATTTATCAATCATGCTTTTAGATACAAATGTAAAATATATGTCAACAATACTTCCTCCAAAGGACCTTTCTATGGGTCCTGTTTATTCTAGTTTTGTGAGGAATCACCCTCCTGCACTGGGACAAAACAGTAGCTTACAGTAGTTTTTTCTGAATCTGGTATGTATGCAGTACACACTGTATCCTCACAGGGAAGGCCACGTGTGTGTGCTGCCCTGAACCACCTGCGTATGTTGGGCCTCAGCCAGAGAAAGAGAGGCTTTGTTTGTGAACAAGTGACTCACCCGGGCCATACTGATATGGTAGTACACATTGAGGCCTGTTTTCATTTAGGAAATCATACCTGACCATTTTGGAAAATGTAAAGAGATGATGATGAAAGTAGATTGGAAGCAGGCAGTGATCATTATTACCACCTGAGATTAAAGCTAAATTATAAACTAGGTGGTTTGAGCCCTGAATGCTGATTGTCTGACAGCCGTGGTATATCAGACCATATACCACAGGTATGACAAAACATTTATTTATACTGCTCTAATTTCGTTGGTAAACATTTATAATAGCAATAAGGCACCTCGGGGGTTTGTGATATATGCCAATATACCACAGCTAAGGGCTTTGTCCAGGCACCCTGCGTTGCGTCGTGCTTAAGAACAGGCCATATACCACACCCCCTCAGGCCTTTTTGCTTAAATATCACACATGGTATACAGGAACCACATCATTATAGGTTATTGTAATGACAGCAGGGATTTTATGATCCTAGGATAGCATTTTAACAAGAGTTGTTTTGAATAGCTGTGTGTGTGTGTGTGTGTGTGTGTGTGTGTGTGTGTGTGTGTGTGTGTGTGTGTGTGTGTGTGTGTGTGTGTGTGTGTGTGTGTGTGTGTGTGTGTGTGTGTGTGTGTGTGAGACTTTAATATTTTTTCTCAGTGTACTGTTCTCCTGTCCTTATATTAGGGTCAGTAAATAGAGCTCCAGTGGCAGGTAGCTGTTGTTCTCTATCTAATGGCCCACCCACACAGAGCCCTTATGAATCATCCCAAACCTCTACTCTACCTGGGGGGTAGGAAACCTTTCAAGCGTTTTTCAGCAAAATATCAACCCAAAACACTCTCACAGTGGCGTGACTGCCTGGCTTTAGAGAGTAAACACAGGTTAGATACAGTTGAATTCTGAAGTTTACATACACTCAATTAGTATTTGGTTGCATTCCCTTTAAATTGTTTAACTTGGGTCAAACATTTCAGGTAGCCTTCCACAAGCTTCCCACAATAAATTGGGTGAATTTTGGCCCATTTCTCCTGACAGAGCTGGTGTAACTGAGTCAGGTTTGTAGGCCCTCTTGCTCACACACGCTTTTCCAGTTCTGCCCACACATTTTCTATGGGATTGAGGGCAAGGCTTTGTGATGGCCACTCCAATACCTTGACTTTGTTGTCCTTAAGCCATTTTGCCACAACTATGGAAGTATGCTTGGGGTCATTGTCCATTTGGAAGACCCATTTGCGACCAAGCTTTAACTTCCTGACTGATGTCTTGAGATGTTGCTTCAATATATCCACATAATGTTTCTTCCTCATGATGCCATCTATTTTGTGAAGTGCACCAGTCACTCCTGCAGCAAATCACCCCCACAACATGATGCTGCCACCCCCGTGCTTCACGGTTGGGATGGTGTTCTTTGGCTTGCAAGCCTCCCCCTTTTTCCTCCAAACATAACAATGGTCATTATGGCCAAACAGTTCTATTTTTGTTTCATCAGACCAGAGGACATTTCTCCATAAAGTACGATCTTTGTCCCCATGTCCATAGTCTGGCTTTTTTATGGCGGTTTTGGAGCAGTGTCTTCTTCCTTGCTGAGCGGCCTTTCAGGTTATGTCGATATAGGATTAGTTTTACTGTGGATATAGATACTTTTGTACCTGTTTCCTCCAGCATCTTCACAAGGTCCGTTGCTGTTGTTCTGGGATTGATTGGCACTTTTCACACCAAAGTACGTTCATCTCTAAGAGACAGAACGCGTCTCCTTCCTGAGGGGTATGACGGCTGCGTGGTCCCAAGGTGTTTATACTTGCATACTATTGTTTGTACAGATGAACGTGGTTCCTTCAGGCGTTTGGAAATTGCTCCCAAGGATGAACCAGACTTGTGGAGGTCTACAATTTTTTCTGAGGTCTTGGCTGATTTCTTTAGATTTTCCCATGATGTCAAGCAAAGAGGCACTGAGTTTGAAGGTAGGCCTTGAAATACATCCACAGGTACACCTCCAATTGACTCAAATGATGTCAACTAGCCTATCAGAAGCTTCTAAAGCCATGACATCATTTTCTGGAATTTTCCAAGTTGTTTAAAGGCACAGTCAACTTAGTGTATGTAAACTTCTGACCCACTGGAATTGTGATACAGTGAATTGTAAGTGAAATAATCTGTCTGTAAACAATTGTTGGAAAAAGTACTTGTGTCATGCACAAAGTAGATGTGCTAACCGACTTGCCAAAACTATAGTTTGTTAACAAGAAATTTGTGGAGTGGTTGAAAAACGAGTTTTAGTGACTCCAACCTAAGTGTATGTAAACTTCCGACATCAACTGTATGTGTCAGTTATTGATGTGTAGTGCTTCTTCACTGTGGGCCTGTGTATAATTTTTGGCCATGTTGTTATACACTGAGGATACAAAACATTAAGAACACCTGCTCTTTCCATGACACAGACTGACCAGGTGAATCCAGGTGAAAGCTATGGTCCCTTATTGATGTCACTTGTGAAATCCACTTCAATCAGTGTAGATGAATGGACGGAGACAGGTTAAAGAAGGATTTTTAAGCTTTGAGACAATTGAGACATGGATTGTGTATTTGTGCCATTCAGATGGTTAAATGGGCAAGACAAATTATTTAAGTGTCTTTAAAGGTGGTATGGTAGTGGGTGCCAGGCGCATAGGTTTCTGTCAGGATCTACAACGCTGCTGGGTTTTTCACTCTCAACAGTTTCCCGAGTGTATCAAGAATGGTCCGCAAATGTGGGAAGCATTGGAGTCAACATGGGCCAGTATCCCTGTGGAATGCTTTCGACACCTTGTCCATGCCCGACGAATTGATAGGTGTTCTTAATGTTTGGTGTTTTTTTTGTATTGTAATAATGGCTCAAGGACATCAGAACTGACCAATTAGATACTATAGGATGCATTTTAGAGATGAATATATCATAAAACTATGAACTTCATGAATATTATTCTAAAGACTCAAACCCAGCTAGTGATCTTTGACTGAGGGGTTGTGTTTAATCCAGAGGTTAGACTCATCCCTGCTGTTAGTGAGCGGCCTCTGTAGCCATCTCTGTCTCTCTCGCCTTAATTGAAGCTGATTAAGGAGTCACCTCCCATGCAGCCGCCGCTGTCGCTCAGAATCTCAGCGTAGATGCAGTCAGACCGTACACACTCACAGGGTGGTCACCGGCCCTTTGTTTTTACACAGGCACCAGGGAGGGCACCACCGCCCCAAATAACAGTGAGTCAGCCTGCGTCACGGCTGTGACACGGTGGGCCCAGTGTCTGTGGAGGTTATGGTGGGGTCCCTTGGATGCGGGCCTCTCGCTCTTTCACTAACAGTCATGGTGTGTGTGTGGGGGGGAGCACAAAAGGGGCACACAGATGGGTGGTCTGACTCATACACATTTAATGACCTCTACTGTTTCTCTCTCTCTCTCTCTCTCTCTCTCTCTCTCTCTCTCTCTCTCTCTCTCTCTCTCTCTCTCTATCTCTCTATCTCGCTCTCGCTCTCTCTATTGTTCTCTTTCTCTCTCTCTCGCGCTCTGTCTCTCTCTCTCGTTTTCTCTGCAGATAACCTGGCAACTGAACGCTGATGACTTAAGAGTGACTGACCAATGGCATGAGGAACCCCACAAAGCACAACAACAGTTAAAGATGACTTCACTGGAGAAGAAGAAAAGACCCCCTAAAAACCCTGCAGAGAAATTCTTCAGAGCCTCTTCCTACTCCCACTTCCCTCTCCTCTATTTTACCTCCAGCTTTTTTGTAAGAAAACAAAAACAAAAACCAAACAAAACACTGACTCAAATGATGAATCAAGATGATTGACAACATCAGAAGAATATTACAGGAGAAACCATTTCCTCTGTAGGGGGGGAACAACACTTTGATGCATGTTACTGTAAGTAGTTCATCTAAAACCCCACCTTTTTCCCCCAAGTGGGATCCTCCACTAAGAAGACTCGTCCAAGTCCAGCGTTCCTGATTTAGGATAAAATACCCAAGCAACCCACCTCCTCCCTCTGAAATCCCTTACTCTATTTACCATATCAGAGGTCATTGTAACTACCATTGACAATATGTTCCTCGTTTTAGAGAACTTACTTCCTGTATCATTTTGGAGTTAGTTGGACTGTAAGACTACTATAGTGTATACTATTTGCATAATGAACCAGTCTTCCTCTCCAATGGACATGAGTGATGTACTATAGCATGGATCTGTCTTTACTGTATTCCTCAGTACGCTTGTAGATCACAAAACTCATCATTGTGAATAGTACACCGATTACACCTTTTTAATCCTAGATTCCTATCTTTACCAGGCAGTACTAACTTACTGTATACCATGTAGGGCATTTTGTTGACCTGTATATTTGACTAAATGCATAGAAATGCAAGTAATAGCTCATTGTATTATTTGAATACCTGCAGACATATTAGGGAAACATTTCTGTCTATAAAGACAATGGGACTGTGACTGAGCCATATAGTGTTGACTATATTATGAAGGTAGAACCCAGAATAAAGAGTAAACATACTATAGTGTCCTCAGCAGGGGCCCTGCTGCATCTATGTCATGTGTCCACCTGAGATCCGTGGGCGGCCGATCTTTTTGGTTTGTTTCTTTGTTGTTTCCTCATCCCTTTTGAATAGCTTGTATCAATGGCCCCTCTGGGCTCTGTACTGTGGTCTCTCTCATGGACCTCTCATAGGGCAACACATGTCCTCGGCTAAGGAAGGTGTCTCTCTCTCTCTCCCACATCACCTGGCATGGTTTACCCAGGTGCTCCTCTGTACGGCCAAACAAGGAGAACGGAACATCACAGTATGATTTCAAGGTTGCAGAAACCATATTGACTTTTGACCTATCTCAAACTCTCTACTGAAGACATAACAACAACCAGACAAACTACAGCTGGTGGTGCAAGAGAGGATACTGTGCATGGAACGCAACGCACGCAAGATAACCTGAAAGCATCCTCTTGCATCCTCTACCTATCTATGTGCTTCCAGGACAAACCTGATACAATAACAGCTCCTCGCCCCTCGCCTTCTCCCACAATCCTGTCTGCTCCTCCTCTCGCCCATCCCAGAGACCTGTGAGAAGAGCACCAGTCGATCTATTTATAAACATTACGGATGGACGCTCATCATGACAAACACAACAAACACATACACACATATACCCACACACATAAACACTCTCAAAGGGAGACAAGTGGAATACAGTGGTGTATGTATATATATTCTGTATGTAAAGAACCCCCAGCTGTAAGTAGTACATGTTGACATGTAGATGAAAATATGCATTGTGATGATAATACCTACCGTAGACAGGCTGGTGGCCATTGATTCAGACAGAGGATGAGACACTCTCTCTAAGCCAATGGAAACACTCTATCCTATGTCTTCAAGGTACATACTCTAAGTTTCCTTAATGACAGAAAATATAATGTGATGGAAATACTGTCCTACTAAAAAGGACCTCCTAAGCAAAACCACAGAGCTGAATGGGTTTTAAGCACTTTGAAGGGATGCATAACCCCCACTTTGATGTCAGAAAGAACCTGGCCAGAGAGAGAGAGAGCAGGGTGTGTGGAGGGTGTAGGGGACGAGGGGAGGTAGGGAGGGCAAACTGGGGCGCTCCAATTAAGTGGCAGTGCACAAAGTGGCGTGGGGCGTCCTGCCAGGAACTGTCTATTCATCCCATGTCAAAGGGATTTACACATCTCAATGAGTCAACAGCCCTGCCAGGGCCTAGCATTATGGGGAACAGGGGAGGAGAGGAATAGAGGAAAAGAGGAGAGGTGGAAAGAGAGGATAGAGGAGAGGAGGGGGAGAGGCAAAGAGAGAAAAGGAGTGCATGGGACAGGAGAGAGAAGGGCAGAGATGTAGAGTGACAGAGAGGAGAGAGAAGGGTAGAGATGTAGAGCGACAGAGAGGAGAGAGAAGGGTAGAGATATAGAGCGACAGATAGGAGAGAGAAGGGCAGAGATGTAGAGCGACAGAGAGGAGAGAGAAGGGCAGAGATGTAGAGCGACAGAGAGGAGAGAGAAGGGTAGAGATGTAGAGCGACAGAGAGGAGAGAGAAGGGTAGAGATGTAGAGCGACAGAGAGGAGAGAGAAGGGTAGAGATGTAGAGCGACAGAGAGGAGAGAGAAGGGTAGAGATGTAGAGCGACAGAGAGGAGAGAGAAGGGCAGAGATGTAGAGCGACAGATAGGAGAGAGAAGGGCAGAGATGTAGAGCGACAGAGAGGAGAGAGAAGGGCAGAGATGTAGAGCGACAGAGAGGAGAGAGAAGGGTAGAGATGTAGAGCGACAGAGAGGAGAGAGAAGGGTAGAGATGTAGAGCGACAGATAGGAGAGAGAAGGGCAGAGATGTAGAGCGACAGAGTGGAGAGAGAAGGGCAGAGATGTAGAGCGACAGAGAGGAGAGAGAAGGGTAGAGATGTAGAGCGACAGAGTGGAGAGAGAAGGGTAGAGATGTAGAGCGACAGAGAGGAGAGAGAAGGGTAGAGATGTAGAGCGACAGATAGGAGAGAGAAGGGTAGAGATGTAGAGCGACAGAGAGGAGAGAGAAGGGTAGAGATGTAGAGCGACAGAGAGGAGAGAGAGAAGGAGTAGAGATGTGGAGCGACAGAGAGAGGAGAGAGAAGGGTAGAGATGTAGAGCGACAGAGAGGAGAGAGAAGGGCAGAGCTGTAGAGCGACAGATAGGAGAGAGAAGGGTAGAGATGTAGAGCGACAGAGAGGAGAGAGAAGGGCAGAGATGTAGAGCGACAGAGTGGAGAGAGAAGGGCAGAGATGTAGAGCGACAGAGTGGAGAGAGAAGGGCAGAGATGTAGAGCGACAGAGTGGAGAGAGAAGGGCAGAGATGTAGAGCGACAGAGTGGAGAGAGAAGGGCAGAGATGTAGAGCGACAGAGTGGAGAGAGAAGGGCAGAGATGTAGAGCGACAGAGAGGAGAGAGAAGGGCAGAGATGTAGAGCGACAGAGTGGAGAGAGAAGGGCAGAGATGTAGAGCGACAGAGTGGAGAGAGAAGGGCAGAGATGTAGAGTGACAGAGAGGAGAGAGAAGGGTAAAGATGTAGAGCGACAGAGAGGAGAGAGAACGGTAGAGATGTAGAGCTACAGAGAGAGAAGGGCAGAAATGTGGATTGACAGATAAGAGAGAGAACAGCAGAGATGTAGAGTGACAGAGAGGAGAGAGAAAATGAGACAACAAGCAAACAATGTGACAATGTTGAAGTTAAAGGGTTGCCACATTTAGGAATGTAGGGCAGCATTTCAGACAAAGACAACATTATTCTCTCAGCTAGACTTGACCAGACAAAATCTGCTCTTCTCTCAGGTCACCTCCACAACTCCTCTCCTACCCTTCAGCCACAGTTCACTGACCCCTCCACCCCAGCTAGTGCCACTTCCCCACAGCCCTGTGACCTCACGTCCTATCTGGGTTTGACTGTGTTAATGAGCAATAGCTCTAAGCTTAACCAGATGTTCAGGCTAGCCGTTAAATACCTGTTGCTCTTCCACCCCAGCGATTCCTTTATCCTTCCCCAGTGCAGCTGGGCTCCATGTGCATCAGACCCTCTATGGAGGGGACCTCCACACCACCTGGCTCTGCTCTACTCTGCTGTCCTCATCTAACAATAGCAGTGTTCACTGACTGATGTTAGTCACTTGATGCATCATGGCGTTAACATGGGGATTGATGAGGATTCATGGGCTTCGTGATGACAGGTGTGTTGATGGTATGACAGAGACATCATAATTAAGCAACTATTTGGGTTTACATTGGCTTATATTGTATGTTTCATAAAATTATACACAGACCAATCAATGCAAGTGAATCATGTACAGTGGCTTTCCAGTGTAAAGCATTACCAAACCCAAAACTATATTTAACAGTGGATTAAACAATGGGAAGACATCAGAGATGGAGAGGGATGGACATAGACTGTGACCAGGGACAGTTAATGAAGAGTTGACCCCAGTAGGAAAGTAGAGTAGAGATAGAAACCAGTTCAATTTGGTAAACCATCTTCCTCCCTTCTCCTGTGTGTGTGTGTGTGTGTGTGTGTGTGTGTGTGTGTGTGTGTGTGTGTGTGTGTGTGTGTGTGTGTGTGTGTGTGTGTGTGTGTGTGTGTGTGTGTGTGTGTGTGTGTGTGTGTGTGTGTGTGTGTGTGTGTGTGTGTGTGTGTGTGTGTGTGTGTGTGTGTGTGTGCCTGGCTGCTTGGTGGGGAAGCAGTAGTAGTAAAGCGTTTGATGTGTGTATTAGCTCCCGTCCTTGCGGTCAGCGCGTACACAAACACAACATCAAAAGGAGGATGGGAGCGGCGCTGCTACCTGGCTCTGTGGTGATAAGTTAATGCAGATCTGTTAGGCAGAAACATATTAAAGGATGAAGATGTCAGTCACACACACGGCAGGAGACATCACGTCGAGCTCCTGTTGATGTCCTCCCGAGTTTGAAGCTTTCTGATTTCGCCAAAATGAAGCAAAACCATTTTAGTGAGGAGTTAAAGAGGGTGTAAGTGACAGAGCCAGTTGTGATCCCCCTCGCCTGTTTGAAGAACACCGTTAGTGTGTTTTTCAGTGAGATAAACTAGCAGACTGCACACATGCCGTTTTATCAGAGTATGACCCTGACCATGACATTTCCCAGAAGCCACAGGTTTCTGTAGACGCTCACACAGACACACACACACACGTGTACACACATGCTCTTATACACAAACATGCACACTCACACACACTCAGACACCCGTACACACACTCAGACTAATCTCAACAACAGGACTGTATGTTAAGACTAATCTCAACAACAGGACTGTATGTTAACAGACTAATCTCAACAACAGGACTGTATGTTAACAGACTAATCTCAACAACAGGACTGTATGTTAACAGACTAATCTCAACAACAGGACTGTATGTTAACAGACTAATCTCAACAACAGGACTGTATGTAAACAGATCTGCAAAATAATGGATTGTTCAGTGTGCAAACAATAAACTGTTAGCGTATTCACAGGTCAAAGTTATATTACCCAGAGGGCCACGCGGGGGGTATATTAACATGAGGGATATTTGGGAGGGTGGAGAGAGGGGGGATAGAGTGCTGTCCTGATTCAGATTTACCCCCTATTGTGCACCCTTACCTCCTTTATTTCTCTCTCTCCTCCACTCCAATACATACACAGACCCTCCATTTAATCAGGCTCACCCCTCCTCTCTCTTCTCACTTCTCATTCCTTCTTTCATATGTCTTCTCTGTCTCAATCCCCTTCCTCCTCCTTCTCTCTATCACCTTTCCCCTTTTCTTTCCTCTCTTCGCTTCTCCTTTTCTCTCCTCTTTTTCTGCTCTTTCCGCAAGCTATTGAGGTGAAGCACTTCATCAATCTCCCTGGTGAGAGAGAGAGAGAGAGAGAGAGAGAGAGAGAGAGAGAGAGAGAGAGAGAGAGAGAGAGAGAGAGAGAGAGAGAGTGGGAGGTGAAACGGACCCAGAATCTTGTTTTTGGATTAAGCAAATAGGGGAGTGGGTAATATAGGGCCATCAGGCTGCTTGGTGGGTCATTTGTCAGCCCTCCATACGGCCGCACAACCAAGAGACAAGAGGAGAGAGAAAGTCAATTACCACTGTCAGTGGAGAGGGGGAGAACGAGAAAGATAGAGGGAGGGAGCCATATCCGCTCTCATTAGAAGCCTATGTATCCTTTAGCCAGTATTCTGCAGTGACTACCATGGCTTATGCATGTGTCAAGTCACATCCACAAACAAACCACTAGTCCATTCCAGTGTTGTGTCTGTTAGGATAAATACTCTGTACCTTATTTGCTTTGGCCTCGTGGCTTATCAACTTAGAGGCCTGTATTTGTTTTATCACCTGGCTCCTTCTCTTGCCTGGTTAATAAGAACATGCCTCTCTGGCTATACAGTTCATTAGTGTGATGGCTAGCTGGCTAATGTGTGTGAAGGGTAGGCTCCTGTCCCATTGGAAAAAGTGCACATGGGGGCGGTGTAGCAAAGCAAACAGTGGAGAAGGACAGAGAAGAGGAAAACAGCTTATAAGAGAGACAATGTGACTAGTCAGTTAGCTAATGGCAGTCATGTAATAGTGAAGCCGGTGCCTCCTGTGATTCTGTGGACTCTAGGGGCGTAGTGTGGTGTAGTGGTGTGTTAGAGCAGACGGTCACATAGGGGGACTGTAGAGAGACCTTCCAGTGTTGTGACTGGACATGACACACACACATGCTCACATTCCAACGCATGTCTGTATCTGTGTGTCGTTTTTGGGTTGGCTCTGATGATTAGGCTTGACCTGAGACCTGAGACTGACCTTTGGCCTGAGGACGGACAAGGTATTGGCAGTGAGGTCATACGATTACTGTATAGACCCTCCCCTCTTTTAAGCCAGACCCCCGTCTGCCTCCGTTGCTGTCCCAGGTTAAAATCAACCTCATAATGCTGTACCACAGTGGCAGGGACGATGAGACTACCATACTGCTGTAATGACATCAGAACAGAGTGGTGGAGCTTGGCTTAGGCTACTGACATAATGAACAGAGGGTTTACTATGGTGATAAAGCTCCCATACCCCAGCCTGACCAACCGATTGGATTGGCCTCAAGGGGGCCCACTAGTCTCACATCAACCGCCTTGACCCCTCACCGAGCTGGGATTGGCACCCAAGAAGATTTGGGGGTCTGGATAGAATCGGATTAGCCAAATGGTCCCGACCTGATGTAATTGCCAAGAGACTGACCCCTGTGTAACACCATAACCATAACAATGCTGAATCCTCAGCATCTTGCCTAGTTAATTAAAGGTTCAATAAAAATAAATACACATCTGATTGGCTTACAAGGAGGATGTTGTTCCTGGTTTCGCAATAAGGTTCAGCTAGGGTGACACAGGTATGTCATGTGAGATGTCATATTCAGCTATTAGCTAAATCTGGTCTGACACATGTTTTCTCAGTGCTTTGAGACGTATGTTTTTGTTGTGCATTGTCCCTGCCAAATAAACGTCATAAATAAGTAAATAAAACACAAAAAGGTTGTCGGTAAACGCATAAAATCCCAAACCTGGCTGAGGTTGTTATAGGGGAGGGAACTTCTAGAAAACCTGAGTTCCCGCTCGAGAAATAAATAAATTGTGGAATAATAAATCGCCCAGAGACAATGGACAGGTGGCATTTCAGGCTGCGCCGTTTAGTCGTGCAGTCTGCTTTCTGACAGCTTGATTTAGGCTCCTGCAGCCGAGCCAGAATAATTGAGAGAGAAACAGAGAGAGGGAGAGAGAGACAGAGACAAACAGAGAAACAGAGAGAGACAAAGAGAAACAGAGAGAGACAGAGAGACAAAGGGAGAAGGAAAAAGAAAACCAAGACAGACAAATATTTTTCCATCTTCAATTCTCAGGCCTGAACTGAACTGCACTGATTGCAGAGGATGCCATTCTACCACTCAAATGGCTGCACCCAGATCAGTTCGATGAGGTGGAATAAGGAGCTCTGCCCATTCTACGTCACTGTGGGTTGTGATGCCCATCTGACGCAGGGTCAGGTGCATAGAGTGGTCACAGAAGGGATTGAGTCACCCCTCCACCGTCACAGCCACCTGTGCCTGGCCCTTTCTGAGTCATATAGGGCTCATTGGGGGCAAGTGGATGAGGGTGCAGAGAGGGAGTTTTGGGGGAACTTTCATGGGGAGAAGGGGGGTTGGAATAGGGTGTCCCCCGCTGAGAGATGGGTGTAATCCCTCTGTATTAAAGCAGTGAAACGTTCTCAGGGTCCAGAACATTCTCCCAAAAGCCATCCCCCTTTTCATGCCCCCCAGAGTACAGAGAGAGAGTTAGAACAACAGGGGACAACCATAGGCTTTCACAGGGTTTCCTAAAACAGAGTGCCCCCCAACTCAATCAACATGTATCATTCAATTCCCACAAATAAATAATTGTGATAAAATCTTTATTACCAATTGTCTATACACAATTAAGTTCAATACCCCAATATTCACAATAAAACACATGTTTGTTAGATTGGCCTCTATTTAGCTTCAGGGGTAATATTTTGCTGTGGTTATGTCCCTCCTAATCTCGAGGTCAAGCAGTGATTATTTTTTACCCAATCTGTTTTAAAAGTATTGTCGTTAGAGGACAATTAAACATTTACAGCTCCTGGTGTAAAGCTGGTTTAAAGCCTGTTTCAATAAGCCCCACCTCCTCTCGCCCGCCCAGGTTAATTTGCTCTTCCCCCTCATTTCAATTTCACTGTAGTAAACGTCTTCCTTATTTCCCATAAGGGCTTCCATGGTGAGGTTTTGATTGTCCAAGGGGGTGGGCTGTGGTGTTGGCTGTGGTGGAATCGTCAAAGGGGTCGTCAAAGCCTCGGTGATGCTTGCCGGAGTCTTATTGCCGTGGCAATCAGCCCCCTGCTACTTGGCCTGGGTGACCCCAGTCAGAGATAAGCTTTATGGGATGGCCCATTAACATGCCGGGCAGGCCACCTCCCTCGTTTATCAAAGGCGCTGCTGTGAAATCAACTGTTTATGGACCCCTAGTGAGAGGATAGCGCTGCTGATTGCCTATATTAGGGCCTGGCTTGTAAATGAGGCGCCCATAGACAAAGAACCTTCAGTAGACTAGAGATACATATAATTATATGCTAGTGTTATTCTCACTAACTGAGCAATATATTTAATGACTACTGCAATAGCCGCAAGAGAGTTGTCATTGCAACCCCCAAACCTGAAAACTCTGGGGGAGGGTGTATGTGTTTATCCACGTCTTCCATGTACAGCATGAACCCACACAATACAACAATCAAACCACACCTATATGACGTTACACGTAGTGATGTTAAATATATATATGTCTATGTATGGCTATATAAATGTCCACTCCCATGATGCTGTAACTAAAGAACTCAATAGTCTTCCTTTCTTTCTACCCTGTCAAAGCTTCCTATGGTCCGGTGGATGTCATGTTGTTCTGTGGCTGTTTTGTGGAGATGGACATGTTAGCCACGTTAGCCGTGGAGTAGCGTAGCCTCATGCTAGGGAGGTGAGGCTGTGCGGCATGGCCCGCTTAAAGCCTGATCACTGGTGAAGGCCTTGTCAATATGTCTTCCGTGATGGATGGTGATGGCCCACCGTGCCTTTGTACACAACAGGGGGGCCAAGTGTTTGTCGCTTGAGAGATAGAGGGAGGGAGCGAGAGAGACTCAGCTTAATGTCCTTCACCAGTGCTGTGCATGTTCTCCCAACTCTGTGCTATTTGCTTTTCCCTTCACGGCACGGCTAACACCGTAAATTAACCTTTTCAATCACTCTGTGCTCAGAGTTTGGTGCACAACACAAGCAGAGACAGAGAGGGAGCGAGAGAGAGACAAAGAGCGAGAAAGACACAGTGTTACGCAATGCACTGACTTGAGAGAGAAAAAGAGAGAGAGAGACAGAACATTCTCTTTTATGTGCATGTCCTGTGTACTCTGCAATATGTCCGTATCAAGCTGTTTTCTCTTCACCATTCTAGAGATGTAAATGAAACACATGAAAGACAATGTGCTGTAGAATCCCCCCTCCTTGTAGCCCATGTCTATAAATAGAATGTAAATACCAAACAGCTATGCATGCTGATATACTAGCAGTTCGTTCAGGTACTTTTGTAATCCAAGATTCTCATATGGCATGTACTGAAGAAGAAGAAGAAGAAGAAATCAAACAAGAAAATTAAATTAAAATAAACTATAAAAATGGATACAGTTTGTTAAACAACTTCAAAAACTGGGGATATATGTCTTTGCTGTTAATGTTTTCTTACTGATACTTAAAATGCGATAGCCTGCCATTATTAACAGTGCTCTGTTCATGTTACTAGTTACCTGTTATTATGTTTGTAAGATAGGGTTGAGGCAATATAGGCCATGAACCTCCCGTAGGTTAGCGGATTGTCTAGGTCGGGGTATGATCTGGGAGAGAGGGGAGGGGTGAGAATAGCTCTGACTCGTACTTATCATAGATTATTTCAACGCCATTGCACGTTCATGTACATACTCTCAAATGAATTGTTACATATCCTTAGTTGCTAATTCAGCCAATTAAATGCCAAGGCCAAACGGTTTCGCTTGAAAGCTGCTAGTTGAGACGGCAGGATCTGAGAGACAGATTGAGCTGCTTGATTGATTTATTTAACCAAAAAGAAAATTCACCAGCTTCAAAGAGTGGGCCGCTTTTTAAAAGGTACACATATGTTTCTAACACAACAACACAACATAATACTACAACAAAGCTTAGAAGAAGCTTGGTAGAGAACAACTTTGTAATGTTGATTCACTTCACTTAGAAATTGAGGGTGTAATTAATGAATTACTAATTACTTGCAAGGAGAATGAGTCATTTAAAACTTGGACTGGACGAGTCCTGTTTTTCCAGTATGGTCTTTGCAACGCGCGGGTATATTGAGAAACAAGCAATGGTTATCAAAAAGTCAAATTTGCCTCGGCCCTAGCGACTGAAGTGTTCTGAGAGGATGAGAAAGGAGGAAGGTTGGTTGGATGAGAATGTTTTTGTTTTCTAAGAGTGTTTATTTTCCACCATGTTAGAATCTGAATCCCATGGCGCTCATTTTAGATGGAAGTGTCTAATTTTTAACCTGTGCTAAAGATATTTTAAATTTAATAAATAATCGTTGTAACAAGACAACTGCTCTCCGTGTTGAAGTGTGTGTCATATCGTTGTACAGTTCTAGTTACTACTGGTCTAAACATACACCAGACTGTGTGTGTGTGTGTAGTGTGACTTCTATAAAAAAAATCCTCAGTGTACTGTGCTCCTGTCCTTACAGTAGGGTCAGTAAATGGAGTGTGTGTGTGTACCTGTGCGTATTTGTCTTTCAGAGTGTTTATATCTGCGTCATCGTGTCTGCATATGTACTGTATGTACCACTGACTGTGTCCGTGAATGTGTGCATGTGTGTGTGAGTAGGTGCCATGGTGATGGCCCATCAAGACTAGATAAACAGCATGGACTTCAGGCTCATTCAGGCCATCCTCCATTCAAGCGAGCCACTCAACCAGGCAGGACTGGATTTGATACATAAATAGCCAAATGGGGCCCTCAATCTCTATTCTGGACTAATGCTCCTTCACCAGGGACCTGATAGTACCCTAACCCTCCACTCTAGACTAAAGCTCCTTCACCAGGGACCTGATAGTACCCTAACCCTCCACTCTAGACTAAAGCTCCTTCACCAGGGACCTGATAGTACCCTCAACCCTCTACTCTGGACAAATGCTCCTTCACCCGGGACCTGATAGTACCCTCAACGCTCTACTCTGGACTAATGCTCTTTCCCCAGGGACCTGATAGTACCCTCAACGCTCTACTCTGGACTAATGCTCTTTCCCCAGGGACCTGATAGTACCCTCAACGCTCTACTCTGGACTAATGCTCCTTCACCCGGGACCTGATAGTACCCTCAACCCTCTACTCTGGACAAATGCTCCTTCACCAGGGACCTGATAGTACCCTCAACCCTCTACTCTGGACAAATGCTCCTTCACCAGGGACCTGATAGTACCCTCAACCCTCTACTCTGGACAAATGCTCCTTCACCAGGGACCTGATAGTACCCTCAACCCTCTACTCTGGACTAATGCTCCTTCACCAGGGACCTGATAGTACCCTCAACGCTCTACTCTGGACAAATGCTCCTTCGTTTACATTTTTATTATGGACACTAGCATTGCTCGTTCTATTATTTCTATATTTCTTAATCCTTTCTTTCTATTTTGGGGATTTGTGTGTATTGTTTTGTATTGTTATTACTGCACTGTTGGAGAAGGGAGGATTTTGCTACACCCGCAATAACATCTGTTAATATGTGTAAGTGACCAATATAATTTGATTGAATGGTCCTTCACCAGGGACCTGAGAGGCCAGGATGGCTGGGGACCTCATAAACAAATCAATGGGTTCTCTCTCTCTCTCTCTCTCTCTCTCTCTCTCTCTCTCTCTCTCTCTCTCTCTCTCTCTCTCTCTCTCTCTCTCTCTCTCTCTCTCTCTCTCTCTCTCTCTCTCATTCACTCTCAAATTGTGTTTGAATGTTAGTCAGGCACTATTGAGACTGGGTCACATTTCTGTGAAGCTCTCATCCTTAGTGTATGTGGCCCCAGCGAGAATCAAACCCACAACCTTGTGGCAACCTGTTGCAAGCACCATTCCCCACCCAAGCTTTCAAGCCACTACTACTGCTGTTTGTTGCTTTTGCCACTATACAGCATGTCATCAGCTGGAGACGGATGGGGATGTTTGAACACTTTGAAGCTAATCAATAAGATGACTCCTCCCCCAGACCCCCCACCCTCCCCTCCTCCCCTCCTTGCTAATGGTTGTGTGAAGGTTATCAGAGTCTTCATTCATTAAAAGCCACTCACAGCTGAGAAGAGGGAGGAGGGGGTGGTGATTGGGTGTGTTTGTAAGTTTAAATAAATCGCTTACGAGAGGACACATTCAATTAGTTATTTCATTATACCCCTAGGTGTAATCAATCGGCAAACCCGATAACAAAGCCACATCAATTTGTCGTGCCGCTCCGGCAGACATTTCTCCAAATTATTGAAGAGTACCTCGGTTGAGTGATGCTTCCAATGAGTCCTCTCCGCTCACAACTAAAAGGAGATGGAAGTTTAGCAGCAACCAGTATCATGACATCTGTGTTTTCAATATGATGTAAGGATTTAAGGTAAATCATTAGATTTCAAAGGTTATTTCTAATTTCAGAAAGATCTCTCTCTCTCTCTCTCTCTCTCTCTCTCTCTCTCTCTCTCTCTCTCTCTCTCTCTCTCTCTCTCTCTCTCTCTCCTCTTCACCCATAGAGTGATAAATGGCAGAGTAGAAGCCCTTCTCTCTCTTTCTCTCGTTCCCCCTCTCTCCCCCTACACCCTGAAGCGTAGATAAACAATGTGCGAGTGACAGTCTCTCATCACTCTGGTGGCTGAATCTCTGGCCCTGACCTGATAACATTGAGTGTGCGTGTCACCTGCCAGGTGCCTTCTGTCACACTTCAATGGCAACCCAACAGCCAGAGTGTGGGTAGGGTGGTGTATGTGTGTGTGTGTGTGTGTGTGTCCGTGCATGCGTGTGTGTGCGTGCTTGTGTGTGTTTGTGTGCTTGTGCAGGGGGATTAATGTGTGTGTGTTGGCATGCCAGTACAGACCTTTGTAGGCTTGAGTGAGGGTGAACATGGCAATGGGGGGTTTTGGAGGTATGCCAGGAACTGAGAAGAAGGGGGAGGTGTAACGACCCAAATGAGAAGGACTTGTGCAGGCACTGTGAAACTATCTCATTTTGTGGGCTCTGCTAGTCTCATTCTCATGTTCAGAATGGACATGGTGATCCAGGAACGCAATTATTTTCACCTATAAAAGGCAACATATGCCAAGATCATAAAAGTTCTTATTGGACAGTAATTTATTAAAGCAAGTCGTAGAAATGGAGAGAGGTAGGGCACATAGCTTCAATATAAAGGTGCTTTTCTGCTTCTCATTACGGGCCTAAACGCCAGGAGAATTCAATAACACACTGTCTGGATGTAGAGTGAAGGGGATGAGCAGAGTAGGAGATGTATTTTCTTTATGGGGATCATGGTTGAAATGGGATGGTAATCCATAAAACATTCTATGGCCGGTCGTTTCAGACATTGAGGAACAAAGTGTCCATTGTCCACGGTGTGTGTGAGGAGGTGTGCATATTTGGATGTCAGTGTGTGTGTGTGTGTGTGTGTGTGTGTGTGTGTGTGTGTGTGTGTGTGTGTGTGTGTGTGTGTGTGTGTGTGTGTGTGTGTGTGTGTGCATGTTAGTGTGTGCTCTAATTACTTGTAATCGACCACCACAGTTAAAGAATCACCCAGACCAAAGTCATAATCTGTCCCACAATCACATCTTATTGGACTCTGAACTCCTCACCCTCATGTGTCCATTGGTTGCCTCTGCATCTGTGGGCATCTCTTCCAAATGGCAAAAGGTCACTTTGTGCCAAGCTTCAATGAGGAGCATGAGGAACGTACCCATGTCGAAAGAGACACTACACAGGTTCAATCTGTATTCATGACTGGATTGGATTGGAATTGGCGCGTTCTCCAATATTGGCGAGTGAGCTACAGTAAGTGTGTGTGTGTGTGTGTGTGTGTGTGTGTGTGTGTGTGTGTGTGTGTGTGTGTGTGTGTGTGTGTGTGTGTGTGTGTGTGTGTGACTGTATGTGTGTGACTGAATGTGTGTGTGTGTGTTTGTGTGTGTGTGTGTGTGACTGTATGTGTGTTTGTGTGTGTGTGTGTTTCTATGTGTCTTGTGTGTCTATTGTAAGTGTGTAAACCAGTGTAGAGCTTGAATGCGGTGGTGAATGAGCAGTAATACAGCTTCATTGTGATCCACACAATGGGGAATGATGTGGATTAGCCAATGGGGAGCAGATTGTATTGAGGAGCTTATCAGCATCTTCTCATTATCTAATAGAATAAGTGGAGGGGAGCTAATTGTGTTGGTGCATGGTTTGACACAGAACAATGGTTTCCTATGTACCACTGTTCATCTGCTGAGGAGAAATGAGTGATAAAGGAAACATGCCATTGTCTGGGCTTATTGTAATGGTAAAATACAGTTTTTGTTCATGTAAATGATTGTAAATGACTCTGGTTATTCTAGACAATGCGGAGGTTTTGCATCCTTTAGTGTGATAAATACCAACACAAATGAAGGAGAACAAACAAAACAAAAGCAGGAAACAGACCATTGTGTTTGGCTGGCTGGAGGGGAGGGCTTATCTACTGTACAGTGTGTGTGCATGCTTAATGATGTGTTCTGTGTGTGTGTTTGGTCATTCATACTTGCTAGACAAGGAAACTGGAGACACACAAACACACTAACACAAACAATGATGGTGTGTATTGAAGATATACAATTGACCTTTGACCCTAAGAGAGAATATGACAAATTAGGAACACTCATTTTGTTGGCGAGCGTCTCTCTTGGACAGTTTCCTTGGGTGCGCGTAGCCCCCATCCCTCTCTCTCCTTCTATGTCTCTCTCTTTCTTTCTTTTATTTCCCAGTTGTTAAGGAGGAATGATGTGCCGGCCAATTGAGATAATGATGATAATGGTAGTCCTTCACAGGGCTGTGTCATTTAGCCCATGAGTGTCAATCACAGATCTACCATTCTGAAGACCTTAATTAACTATGTAGGGACTTGATTACCTTGACCTTGTCTGACCCCATGGCTGTACATTCAGATGAAGAGAGATACAGAGCCATAGAAGGAAAATGTAAGCAGGGAAAATGTCTTTAAGAAAGGGGCTTAATCTAGACCCTAATCCTGACCCCTTCTCGCTAACCTTTTGATGCCACAGACATACACAGACACACAGACATCCTACTGGACACAAGCTGAATGAATCAACATTGTTTCATTTCAACAAAAATATTATTTGATTTTCCATCTGACGGTGTTAAATCAACGTGAAAAACTGATTGGATTTGCAAAAAGCCATCAACGTACATGAATTTCGGGAAATGTGTCCCCCCCCCAATGCTTAACCTAAATCCAATGCCATAGTTAGAATGTGGGTTGATTTCACTTTAAATTCACATTAGAATTATAAATGAAAGTGAACTGAACTGATGTCTGTGCCCAGTCGGATCAAACTCATGCCCCACAACAGTAGTCAGACGCTAATCAAATACCCTTTTGCTAGAGCTCCTCACTTATCCTCTGATGGTATATACTGGGATCATCATATTCCCTCTGATAAAGAGGCATCTACTTCCCAGATGAGAGGCTCTGCCATGTTCTCCAGGTGGACCACCAAGCAGACCACTCCATTAAACAATCACAACAACTGACTGATAGAATTGATGAGTAAGGCTCTAAGGATGGCAACTGAGACATAGAGCACGGTACAAACTGCATTACTGCTCCAACAAGTGGAAAAATAGAACATGTTTGTCGAACAATGTCAATATGGTGTATACTATTGTCACGACTTCCGCCGAAGTCGGTCCCTCTTCTTGTTCGGGCGGTGTTCGGCGGTCAACGTCACCGGTTTTCTGACCATCATCGCTCCCCTTTTTTCATGTGTTCTGTTGGTTTTGTCTATTGTACACACCTGTTGTTAATTTCTCCCAATCACGCAACTGTTTATATTCCTTCCTTCCCCTCTTCCCATTGTGCGTGATTGTTAGGTTGTACCATTCGTTCTCGTGTGTTTCCCAGTCTGTGTATTGAGGCTTTATATTTGTAGTTGCCGGGTTGCTGGATTTTTGCGCCCGTTTACTTTGAAGATCGTATGGGTATTGTATTTTCGCCAGAGTTATTGTTTGTGGACTGGTGACTCAAATGAAATACCTTTTCACACGTGAACTACCTCCTGCGCCTGACTCTTTTCCACAACTACCACGAACATTACAACTATACTGTAAAAATGGGAAAAACTGGTGCGAGATTACACATTTTACAATATCTTTCCCAGTCTAGAGGACATTTAACCAATAATATGAGAGGCCATAGTCAATATGAATAGAACTAACGACCAGAGAACGCTGAAAATTGCACCCAACAACCAGTGTTCGTGAATGTAGCATTTGGGAAGGAATCTTGCTTTTTAATGCTGGTAACTCATTGTATAAAAGCAATAGTACGAACAATGCCTTTTCCAGCATGATGGAGCACCTTGCCATAAGGCAAAAGTGTTACCTAAGTGGCTCGGGGAACAAAACATTGATATTTTGGGTCCATGGCCAGTTAACTCCCCAGACCTTAATCCCATTGAGAACTTGTGGTCAATCCTCAAGAGGCTGGTGGACAAACAAAAACCCACAAATTCTGACAAACTCCAAGCATTGATTATGCAAGAATGGGCTGCCATCAGTCAGGATGTGGCCCAGAAGTTAATTGACAGCATGCCAGGGCGGATTGCAGAGGTCTTGAAAAAGAAGGGTCAATACTGCAAATATTGACTCTTTGCAACTTCAAGTAATTGTCAATAAAATCCTTTGACACTTATGAAATGCTTGTAATTATACTTAGTATTCCATAGTAACATCTGACAAAAATATCTAAAGACACTGAAGCAGCAAACTTTGTGGAAATTAATATTTGTGTCATTCTCAAAACTTTTGGCTAGGATAGACTAACAATGTGAATTCAAACCACCCGTTTATAAGCTATTACTGCTATCAAGGCTGGATGGAAATAATACATGAGTTTCATGTGTGCCTTTGATAACTTACTTTTATTTCCCCTCCTGGTAGTGTTCAATCACTTATTGACGTACACCTTGTAAAGGTTGTAGCCAGGCTAGTCAGGCTGCTCAATATCTCTATGTGGACAGGGTCTCTGATCACACAGGTAGACCGTCCAGAGAATATAACTGTAATCCCTTGTTTGCTGTGGAATCAATGTCGTATTGATCACAGAGTAATTATATAATCGTATTGGTATTTATGCCAGATGAAATTCATTTCCATACATTAATTTTCTCTCTAATAACTCTAGTTCACCTTGAGTAGTGTGCATGATCATATGAGCGGGTATTTTAGAGTTAAACAGTCTTTAATAATATAATTACATTTCATACATAATAGCATTTCATTGGGAAAGGTTTCACGTTCATCTTGTGTCTTTCACTGTGTTCTCATTGCATTAGATATAGCATGTTAATTCTGAAAAGAGCGGATAGCGGATAAATTATTTGAAGTCCAGCAATGAACTTCATTAGTCACAGGCATGCACACATGAACACAGACACACCCACGTGCCCATACAGCAATAATGTGCATGTGTGAACACACATGTGAGCATGCAAACACACACACCCACGCACGCGCACACACACACACACGTACACACAATCACACACACTCACACAGCCCTTGGACATGTCTCAATAAAACGTTAATTAAATCCCTCAGGACTGTAATCTGCACCAATGGTGTGCCTGTCACACACACACGCACAGACACACACAAACATACACACACACAAGAAAACTGCATTGGAAGGAATGGTGTTGGAAGAATTTGCAGGTAAGCAGAAACATTGGTGTGACCTGTGTACACAAGCACACCAACGGGGCAGTCACCGCAACTCTGGAATAAACTACCGGTAATACAGTAGGAAACACCTCCACATCTGTCATACTCCAGTCTGTTTAATATCAATACAGTGAAATCTACCTCTACCAACATCTGTTCTCTCCAATGCTTTACAGTCAAACAAGAATTATGAACGGTTTGCTTTTTTTTCAATTTGCTAAACCTTGGTTCCTCCAGACTCTCCCTTCTGAGTCTCAGAGTTGACCTTGTGTGTCCCTATCCCCTTCCTCCCCCAATCTCATACCCCCACCTTACCCTCCCTTCCCAGCTCCTATCCTCCTGCACAACCACAGACCTGACCTTCAGTGGGCCTGTAATTGGTGTGCCAGGGGTACGCTTTGTTAGCTTTGTGTAATTTCTGCAATAACTTTACTGATTGCCTGACACTGTCCTACACTGTGAGCCGCTCCGCCATGCTACACTGAGGATAAATCAGAGAGGAACTTAGCTGGAGCTGAGAGGAGAGGTCACACACCATGGGGCTATCTAACGACTCAATGGAATTTTGGCACATTCAATTCACTGAAAATGTAGTTTGGTTTTCATTTGATAACAGAGAAGAAGATGGGGCTTTTCTGTTCAATTCAATGTAGTGTTTGGCTCTTATGTTTTTATCTCGTCGTTCTTGAACATCACATATAGATTTTCCAGCAGGTGTTTCAAAAGATGACACACACCTCTGCAATACAATGAATCCAACATTCTCCATGGTAAGTGTCTTCAGTTCTCACGTTGTGTTTATTTTTAACTTTTCTGAGAAAGAGTGTACAACCTCCCACTCAGTGCTGGGGATTCTAAAGGTGTCAACATTGACAAAGCTGATATGTAGGAGTCACGTTTCACTTATTCTTCTTATTGAACATTTTCCCACCTATTTAAAACAATAGGACAGCAACCGAAACTTGAGGCGTGGTTTTGTACAAGATTTCAGGGGGAAATCATGAAAGCCATAGTGAGATGTAGAGATAGTGAGCAAATGTTTTTTCATTTTTTACCACGATTGCTTTTTGACATTTACTGATAATGGATACTATTGTTAGGTCAAATAAAAAATGGTATATTCTAGGTTAAGTAAAATAATCCACATTTTATGATTTAAGAGGTGAAAGAGAATATAAAAATCAAAACATAATCTTCAGAGCATGTTCTCAGTCCACCTACCCAACACAGTGAACAGGCTCTGAACAGGGCATGAGAAAGAGAGAAGGTGAGAAAAAAGAAAGAACGAGAAAGAGAGGGAAAAAAAGGAAAAGGAAACCATCTCTGCTGCATGCTGCGAGGCCCTCTCCTGACCTTCACCTGGGTGCCGAGGCAAATTGCATTAGAGAATGACATGTCATTCATCTGGGCAGTACTTGGAGGATCATTTAGCTAATTTAATGATTCATAAGTTTAACTCCTCTTAATAATTTCATTTGGCCTCCGCGTGATTGAAATCGTGGCGAGTGAGCTGCGAGCTGTGAGCTTCATGAGCTTGGCTGTCTGTCTGGATGTTGGAGGGAGAGAGAGGATGGAGGGAGAGCGAGAGAGAGAGAGAGAGAGAGAGAGGAGAAGAAACTCCCGGAGGATGGTAGATCAGTCTATTACCACCCTGACCTTTTCCCTCCTCTGGATCCACCATTAGAGGGGAAATGTGAAAGTAAAGCATTGATTAACACAGTTATCCAGCCTGGTAGGAGAAGGACAAAGGAAAAATATGTTCATACATTAGGAAAATGTCCTGCATTATTAATGTAAGGATTTGTGTTAAGTGGAGAGGCATGGCGATCCTGTTTTATATGGGATGTATAGTGAGAACTCACACTGGCCATAGAGAGGGGATTCAAATAGAAGAGGACTACTGTGATATTTACTTTAAACCATGGAGGGAAAAGGCTGTTCATACCATTTGATGATCACAAAAATGTCCTGAACTGTTTCAGGTTTTGGAAAGTGATGATCTTGGCTTTGATACCTTCATTGCGTGTGAAGATGAACTACATGGCATTGCGGTGGGCTTTGACCTTCTATGAACTCTGTGGTATTGCAAATGACAGCAGAAATACTGTACATGCAAACTTTCAGCAGTTTCCAAAGCCTTACAATTTTTTTTATATTTGAGTGAAGTTGCATACATGCAACTATTGCATAAATATAATGAATGAAACTGCACGGTCAGGAACTTGTATGAACATTGTGGGCCTTTTTGATGTTTCACGTTCACATTTCACACCGTTTCTTGTAATGGTGAATGTATTGTGACATCAGCTTGGAACTATCTGCACCACAGAGTTGTGTAAGATCACCTAACTAGGCCACGGTGCTGGTAAAGAACATGAACATATTTAATAATATGGGTAATGGTGTCATCCACTGAAACTCATCACAAACTGTCGGTTTGAGGGCAGGTTGGCATTTTTTGGGATTACTCATGTACTGGAAGCAGCTCTGCATAGTCTACTAGCTGGCACAGCCACAAAGTCATAAAATTTGTCATCAAACCTAACCTTAACTCTGACCGCACTGCTAACCTTATGCCTAACCCTAACCTTATATGAAGACCCCAGAAAAAATTATTGTTTTCATGAATTTGTACAATATATAGCCAATTATGACTTTGCTGCTGGCCCGTCTAGTGGAAATCGCTCAGCTCTGCCTACAGGACAAGAATTATGCCAATAAATGTCAACCTGCTGTTTGTGCAGCCACTGAGGACAGACCGTGATTGCAAAGAGAATAGAACAGGCCAGGGTTTTATACAGGCTGATAGTCAGAGTGAGCTGACCACAGCACGTTCACTGATACCTCGTAGGAGGAGAGGAGAACTCTGAGCTGAAGGTTGAGAGGGTGGTGGTGGTGACACACAGTCCTCCGGTCGGTAATACACTCTTCCGGTCGGTAATACATTCCTCTGGTTGCAGTTAAGGTTGCAGTTTCGGCTCGGCGCTCGTGTCTGTCTCAGATATTCTACTCTCGGTTCCCAAGGGTTAGTAACTGTGTGATGGCCTACCATGAGGTCCACACTATTGTAACTTGAGGGGGCAGTGATTGCATGTGTAAAAATGGCTCCATTGTATGATGGGTAAAGGAATGATTATGAACATTTCTTCTTAAGATAACTTTCAATTATTTCATAAACTGTTATACTGTGACACTTAGTGCATTAATAAGTACATGAAGTCAAATCCCATACCAATAGCTATAACAGAGCCTATAATGGCTTCACGAATGAAAACATGTTAAAAGGCACCTTGCAGGCCTTTCTCTCTATTCTATTCACAATGCATTATATCAGCAGCAGCTGCAGATGAGTATAGGACAGAATCATGTACAGCACAGAGTCCAATTCAGATAGAATTTAAATGGATTTTGCCCTTTCTCACCATACGTCTCACATCTCCTTACAAGCCCACCGAAGCCTATTAGTTTTGACCTTGTCTGTTTGCCATTGACTGTTCTCTCCATACCTCATCACCATCTCGGTCTCGATGACCCCAAAGACACAAGGTCAAGACAGACCCACCTACATTCATCTCAATCTCTTTACAGAGACCAGGAGCTTGGTGGCTGGTTGTGTTAACATGCGTGTCTGCCAGAACAGTGGAGGACCTCCAGACAACCTTGGTGGGCCCAGCTCCAATCTACCCATTGAGGACGTGATGCTTATCACCAGTTTAGCTGGGAAGAGAAGAGAGGACTCCAATTGTGTGGGCCCTATGTTTTCATGATGGACAAAGAGACTCTATTAAGTTCATGATTTAAGGGTTTGCAAAGATGAGATGCTGAGATGCTATGTGTCAAAACAAACCAAGCCAGCTGGCACCTGTGTGTGTCCACGTATACGCACACATGCTCACATTCCATCTGTCAAGGCATCAGATATCCCTTTCACCATAAACATCTGCTTTACAGCAATGTATCTCTCTCTCCGACTCTCTCTTTTTCTTTCTCACTCACACACAGATATGTGTATGATGCAGAGACAAAATCATCGTCATATGATTCTCATAGCATACTGGCTTTTGGTTGCGTGTTGTAAGATATGTGAAACAAACGAGACCAACAACCACACTTTAGCGTTCTCAACTTAAACTTTATGAAGCATTTAGCTCTGGATTACTGAACACGCAAGTCCAATTCACTTTGAAATCCACCCAGATGTTCTTTTTGTTGGGAGATCAAAAAACACTGTAGCAATTTATTTACAATAAACTTTCACTGGGTCCCACAGAAATGCAGCTCCGCCGACCTCCGACCTCCGACTATTCATCTTCAAAACAACCTGGCGTGTCTATGCTCATGCCCACAGAGGGAGGGACGCACCAGAGGGGAAATGGCTGAGAACTCTGTAGTGGTTTTGGTGGGAGACCCTTGTGTAGATGGTGTATGCACTTAAAATGCATCTGTGAAACTCAAACCTGTGTAAACGGCTTAAGAAAATAAACACGTCTTCTATTACAAATAAACGTTGGTATGGAATACAGACGCAGGGCCGCAGTCTTGGCTTTGGTGACTACCTGGGGAGAAAAATGAAGTACAATTTTTATAAAGGGAGTTTTCTTGGAAGTCAGGGGAACTCAGGGGATTCTCACTTTGAGGCTCTTGGACATCAAGGGTGTGTCTATTAAGGCAGGTTCCTAACAACCACAAACCCCTAGCCAAACACCCTTTACTCAACAGACCAAGCCACCCTAACTCAACAGGGTGCACCTGGAGGACATAGAACCCAGTGTTTAGCTCAGATGAATCTGTAGACCTTTTTCAACACCTCCTCCGCATGTCGTTCCTCTCCCCCCTTAGAGTATGCCTAAGCAGGGGCTGGAGAGCATGGCAGAGTTAAGCTCAACAGTGAAAAGCTACAGTGTTAGAGAGCACAAAGATGATAGACACACACAGACAACACTACAAACACGTATACACACAATCCTTGTTGATTAGTGCTAATTGCTGTTTAGCTGGGATGATTATTGCTTCTGTTGAAGTGAGTGGTGTTGAAGTAGAAGCTTTTGCTGATTTGATGGCTGTTTATGGGTGTATATATCCAGGTCTGTGGTTGGCTGCAGCTTTGGCCAGTACTTAGCTACTCATTTCTCTTTTAATTGCTTCATCTCTTCCACCTGTACATGGAAGAAGAGATGGAAAGGTTTCTCCCCTCTCGCTGAAGAACACAGTAGGCTTTGAGATGTCAGTCGTTCTCTTTAACGGGCCAGTGACAGCATCCTCCTGTCACAACTCTGACTTCCTGTACAAACAGAGCCTCATTAAAATCACCACCCTGGTCTGTAGGCGGTCCTCCTGGTCCTCCCCTCCAATTAAGCGCAGTCAGGACTGTCGCCGTGACGACTCCCCACTTTGAGTTAAAAAGCAGGCACTCTGGGGGCTAACGCCGTGTGTCAAAACATAATTATGATTTCACCCAATACCCCTGTCCAAAACTAGAGGGAGAGAAGGAGGGAGGGAGAGAGAGAGAGAGAGAGAGAGAGAGAGAGAGAGAGAGAGAGAGAGAGAGAGAGAGAGAGAGAGAGAGAGAGAGCAGAGATAGGACAAACTGGACTGGTGGGTGGAATCAGTGGAGGGGATAATGAACTCGGAGGAATAATGAGAATATTAGACCAAAATGTGCATGTCATTCCTCCTCCCCCTTCTCCCTGGGTTTGTCCTCCAAATTAACTGCATTATTTATTCTGTGTACATCTGGCCAGGGCAAGGGTGTGTTTTCCACGTGTCTGTTGACGCTTCGCCTCTCCGCTCTCCGGGGCTTAGTCTAGCAGCAGGGGTTAGGGTCAAAGGTTAAGAAGTCACAGCCTGCCGCTGTAAAGGATTCCAAGAGATGACAGAGCCTACACGTACCTATTCACCCTTGCACTCACAAATACAAATGCAGACAAACACACACAGGCACACATATGAACTAGCACATGCAGGCACTATACTCTGGTGTCATATGTGAATTCTAGGTCCTGTCAACCCCCAGATTGAGCGAGGGAGGAGAGGGAAGAGAGGGAGGGTGTGAAGGGTCACAGATTATCCTGATATGTGAATTCTAGGTCCTGTCAACCCCCAGATTGAGCGAGGGAGGAGAGGGAAGAGAGGGAGGGTGTGAAGGGTCACAGATTATCCTGATATTAAATCCCCCTGTCTGCATCACATAGTGGCCCAGTATGGTCTCACAGAGGTCCAGTGACCTACCCACCACTCACTGTGAGATCACCACTGCAGCTGGTGCTCAGTCTGGCTTGGTGGTTGTCAAGGATGGCGGTCTATGATGGCTTTCTATGATGCCTGTATGTGAACCATCTTTAGGATAGTTGAAATTGTGAAATGTACCATTAGCTTTCATTCTCAACAATGATTAACATCAGACTGGTACTCAAATATGTGTCAGTTGAGTTTCTCTCAGTCTGGAGGTTTGGTATCTTCATGAAACAAGGACACAGTCCCTTCCCTCCTTTCCTCCCTCTCCCTTCCCCCAGTTTTTCTCTTCCCTTCCCCTACTCTCCTCTCCCTGGTTGGGGTGGTGATGGTGGAGGTGCTGGTGGTTTTCAACAGAAACAGACAGGTGTTCAGGTGTGTGATGTTTGACATGTTCACACAGCGTGTGTTCATCACGGGGAGGAGACATGTTTGACAGGCCTGACTCCCACCTGACTCCCGCCTGACTCCCAGGCCATGATTACATTATCTCTGTGTGTGGATCTGAAGGTCAGAGGAGAGAGCAGGCAAACATACAGGCAAACAATGATGCTAGGCTGGGGGTGTTGCAAGAACACTGGGAAAAACCTGAACATAAAACATGTCAGTAAAAGTCATATTTTCTGTTTATTTGCAAAAACATATTTTGGAGTTTGAGTTTCAGATGAGAATCTGATCACCATGTTTAAAGAATGAGTGGTTGTTGTATTGACAAGGAAATGCAAAACAGTGTAAATTAATGGAAATAAGAAACTGAACACGCACACTCACACATGCTCACACACGTTTACCATGAGGTTTTAACCACTCACTCAAGTTTCTGTAAGGTAAAGACTTGACCTACAAAGACAACATGACCAATATTTCATTTTGGGCACCAATTACTTTAGGGACACAACACACTCCTCTTGTGGAGGGATTGAGGAATGACCCTAACACCTTTACCCATTGACCTAACACACCTCTAAATAAATGGGATTGAATCAAGATTCCTAGGTTTGGATTTAATGTACAAAATGGCCATCTAATGTTGAAATGGGGAGGCGGACCAAATCAAGGTGATTGTTATCACTTTCACTGTATAGTTAGCCCCCAGACACACACACACACACACACACCTCTCCCTTCCTCCCTCCCTCTCTCTTCTACTCTTCACCTGAAAGGCCGGGGCACTCCTCTTCCACTGCGGTGACATTAAATGTGACAAGGTTATCTCTTCATACACTCACACCTAGCATATGATTTATGAGTGGGACTGTGTGGTGTGTGTGTGTGAGGCCTCATCCCCCTTTAACAAAGCGTTCTCTCTGAATATGATTGCTGTACCTCTCTCTGTCTCTGCCTGCAGCCACTCCCCTGCTTTGTGGTGATACAGTAACTCTACAGAGCATAAGGACAGGAGCAAAGCATTATCCATAATTTATACATGACTGAATAATGAGTGATTATATTTGATCTTTTTAAGTTTCAAACACGTTTGGCTTTTTAGCCACTTTAAAGGCAATTATGTAGTGCCTCAAACATGTACACTTCAAGTCTTTAGGAGTTCATTAGTACTGATCTGGTAGGAATATAGCAGTAGTGAGAGGTGAGAGAGCAAGATTGACTGACTGTGGCAGAGACAGTGGCATTCTGTGTTGCTGCCATCACTTCACTCCACCACACTGCAGACCTCCCTGCGCCAATGTGAAGAGCCTTCAGAAGAACAAACCTCCACTCTACTGGCCAGTATCACCGTGAACTCTGCCTGTAAACAGGAGAACTTCTCAGTCTAATATGGCTACAAAGATATCAAGTGAGAGACTGAAACAAGGTTATTCCTTATCTTTTTGTACTGTTTTACCTCTAATTTACTGGGCAGTATGGCAATGAAGTCTGCCTAGTAACAGCAGCACTTTACACTATGTCTTTTCTGTTCACTTTGTCTAGAGACCTATGATACATTTTAGCATCACAGGGATACAAGATTGAGAAACAATGTTTTTCTACTTTCTTCTGGCACTGCTAAACTGCCCCCCTTCAGTATGCTCCATGTTGGCCAGGAAATCTCTATCTGAACAGCAACAAACAATCAGTGCTAAAACCGGCCACATTAAGTCAATGAAGATGTCAGTGGTTTGAGCAGAGCCATACTGTGTACTTCCCTCAGGACTGCTGTTGGACTGAGAGGAGACTGAGAGGGGGACACATGGATAAATGGGTCCAGTGTGTGTAATGGAGAGGAGTGTGGCTGCGAGCCAGGCCTTTGAGTTAGCAGGCCTGGAAAGGAGTCCAGCACACACTGCCAACTGGGTCTGCCATGCAGAGAATGACACGGGGGAGTCCTTTGTGTGTGCGTGTGTGTGTGTCTGTGTGTGTGTCTGTGTGTGAGTGTGCATGCATGTGTGTGCATGTGTGGGATTAGGGAACATCCTGTGAAGCATGCTTTAACTGAGGCCTCCTCCTTGATGTAAGCTCACAAAGGGAATGCTGCTTAGGACAGTTCAGAACATTGCCAGAGTAATCTCCAGGGTAGACATGGCGATTGCCTGTTCAATTTCCTTAGCAATAGTTATGTCTGTTGAGTGGGTGCTCTTTGGTAGAGTATGGAGTACAATCCAATATATTTTAACCCCTTGCTTTTAAGAAAAAAAGATATTGGAACACAGACAGTCACAGAGCATGTAAACCTACACACATACTGTAGACAAACACACACACAGGGTTGGGGAGTAACGTATTACATGTAGTCCATTAGATGTACTATAACTGGTTACATAACATCTGTAACTGTAATCCGTTATGTTACCAGCAGAAATATTGTAATCAGATTACAAATACTTTTGAAAAAGTAGATTATTTCGATGATTACTTTTAAATTCAGAAAGGACGTTTGCAAAACAATACTTTATAAAACCTTTCTGTTTTCTCAATGTCATTCAAATCAGCATTGAAAAGGCGCAAGTTTCAGTTTGTTCCGCCGAAGCGAGTCTAACTACAAGTCATAGACCACTATGATGACACCAAATGAGTTTGATGTATCGTGGTAAAAGAGCAGGAATAGGGTTAGGTTCCTTGTAAACTCCTCCGTGGTATTGTGTTCCACATATACTGTCAAAAAACAGTTTCATTTAAAAAGACCACGAGTAGGGCTTTTATTGTTCAATATAATTTCTGCTGATTAAAAAAATCTAAAGGCCTAACGGACATATGCTTAAATTAATTAAAGATGCACTCTCAACTTTTGCATAATTTCAGTAGTTCAGTAGCCAGTAGTTTAGTAGCCAGTAGTTTAGTGGCCAGTAGTTTTGAAATTGGTGCTCAAGAGCCAAAGCGGGTTTCCGTTTTTTTGTATACTAAGTCATCCAATTGTGTACTAAGTCATCCATTTCCTGTGATATGTATTGTATTTGTTGTGCTTAAGATCCGGGTGTGCGTCTTTAAGTATTAAAATTCCTAATTCTATGGTCTCACCAAGAAAAACGTAAACAAAAGGCCTATAGCAAATGCAGCATTTGGGATTGATTTTGCACGGTTTTGGTTTTGCTCAAAGCCCTTCCATAAGAGGAGCATTTCTTTTGCAACCATGTTATGAAGCAATGAGTCCAATCAGTCCTCCATGACAAAAACAAACAACATAGTAGGCTAATAAGTCCTTCATTTTTGGGTTATACTCAGGTAAAACAATTAGTCTAATGTATATTTCCATATTTCCAAATCTTATTCTTGAAGATCAAGGGATATTGAATTAATTGGAATGACTGGAAATCTGACAGACTTTGATTTTTAATGTAAATATATAACGTAATCGGTTTATTATCTGCAGTGAAGTAGAAAGAAAGGGGTTAGAATCTTGCATAACCCATAAAGTAAAATACAGCATTAATTTATAGCCAGCTATGTCAATTCTAACATTGGTTTATCTTGCAATAGATCGTTCAATTGGTAAGATACATTTTTGTCTTCTGCTAATTCCTATTACGGGGAAAGTAATCTAAAGTAATCATATTACGTTGCTGAGTTTGGGTAATCCAGAAGTTACGTGATTGATTCCAATTTTGGACAGGTAACTAGTAACTGTAAAGGAATACATTTAGAAAGTACCGTATCCAACCCTGCACACACACACACACACACACACACACACACACACACACACACACACACACACACACACACACACACACACACACACACACACACACACACACACACACACACACACACACACACAATTGCTGTAAGTGAGTGAGTGTTTGGAGCGGGTGGACAGGTCCGGCTGAGTGGACGGTTTCACGCGTTCATGCACTGCTGCTGCTGCAGCATAATGAGGTGTGACGCATCAGACTAAATGGCTAATGGGGTGTGAAGTCATTAGAACAGTGCCTCTATCCCTCCCTCTCTCTATCTCTTTATCGCTATCCCTCTCTCTCTATACAAGGCTCTCTCATTCAACTCTGTCCATCCCTTCTCCCCCTTTTTTTTCTCCTCCTCCACCATTTTACTCACTTTCTTTCCTTCTCCTCCCTTTGCCCAATCCTCCACTCCATTTTTCTGGTTCTCTTTTTCCCTCTCTTCCTTCTCTTTCACTTCTTATCCTCTCTATACCTCTTTCAGCCCTTTTCTCACACTTCTTCTTTTCTATAACCCTTCAATATCACCTCAATTTTTCATTTTTCTCTTCCCCCCTCTCTTCCCTGGCTAACTCTCTCTGGGGGTATGAGTTGTGTGGTGAGTTCCTCTGTGTGCTCTGACAGAGAGCCAATAGCTCTTTTACTAGCTCAATTAATACACATATTGTGGATTGCACCTCAGCCCGCAGAACAATGGTGTGGATGATGGACGTAGAACATTGGTTGGGGTAAATCTGAACAGTTCCATACCAGTGTTTACATGTGTGTCAACTATTTTGAGGGGATTCCTGCTGTCGTTAAATGAGAGGCCTGTGAGTGAGGGGTGAGTGACGGGTATTAGTGTGTCTGACCCTCTTGTCTCACCACGCGCACTTATTCACGCACGCACGCACGCACACACGCACACACACACACAACCAGTTGTTCCTTGGGGGATCAGACACACTTGTAAACAGCTTCAAGAACAGAGAGCACATTTTAGAGATGGGATCCCTCTGTCACTCATTTTCTCTCTTTTTTTCCATCTTCTGTTCTCTGAACCAGGGCAGGACACAGTAAGGCACAGACCAGTCATCACTTTGTGTCCTCTGACCCATTGTGAGCTGCACACCAAAGCTAGTATGAAATTACTAAGACCAAGACTGCTGTCCTGTAACAGGTGGACTGTAATAAGGGTTGTTATGTGCACATGTAATTCTGTATGGGTTAGCCACACAAAATAATAATTCAAGATATTCTTTCAATAAATATTTAAGCAATAAAGACCAAGGAGGTGTGGTTACATCGTGCCTATGAACAGCCCTTAGCCACAAACCCCTGAGGTGCCTTATTGATTAATTATAAACCGGTTACCAATGTAATTAGACCAGTAAATAGTCATTTTCTGTCATACCCATATACCACAGCTTTCAGATAATCAGTCTTCAGGGCTCGAACCACCTGGTTTCTAATTAATCAATAAGGCCCGAGGGGATGTGGTATATTGGCAATATACCACGGCTAAGGGCTGTTTTTATGCACGACTCAACACGGAGTGCCTGGATACAGCCCTTAGCCGTGGTATATTGGCAATATACCACAAACCCCAGAGGTGCCTTATTGCTATTATAAACTTGTTACGATGTAATTAGACCAAGTTTTGTCATACTAGTGGTATACGGTCTGATACAACACAGCGTTCAGCCAATCAGCATTCAGGGCTGGACCCACCCAGTTTACAATATGTTGATATTGTTGAATACTTGTTTCTTGTTTCTGACTGGCTTGAAGGTCATTTTAGAGCATGCATTATTTCTCTATCTTTGCACAGTAGAATTCAATGGCTACATCTTCTATGTTTGAATTTTGAGTCGAATTTAAAACATTATTGGCATTATTGAATTTGATTTTCATAATGGCAAGCTGGGACTGATGTTTGGTTAGCTAAACTAGCAAGTCTGTTTGGTTACCATGGTAACTACTGCAGCACTCTAGTTAACCTGCTAGCTACTTCAGTGGATGTTGACACAATTATACCGACAAACTAACACATTTCTAGCGGCAAACGTGATTATAGCCATGGTATAAAATGGACAATCAACTCAGGGCTCTATGCGTTCTCTGGAAAATAATGCTACTCCGTGTTCCACTCCGCTAACACGTTGTGGAGCACACCTTCCCCGTCATTCATTATTTTCCATAGAATGCCTAGCCCTGAGTTGATTATCCTTTACATATCAACACGCAAATATGAAGTCATAAGTAAATAAGGAAATTCATTTTATTTAAATTATTTGTGTCATTTTACTCTGGAAACTGACATTTGAGCCTCAGTTTATGTCATGGATCATAATGTGTTATGTAATATTTAGACAAATGACACTGAATTATAGAAAATGTTTGTGACATATTTTTCACTAATACCACAATAAACATGGATTACTAGAAAGCTTGTTGTATTACAACATAATACCCCCTTATTATTGGATAAAAAAGAAAGTCTGATACTCAGAAATTTGAAAATCTCATTAGGAATTTATTCAAGATGCCAAATAGAACCACAAAAGCTAAGACACGTGAGAAAACTATGACTCCATCATAATTATAAAATGAAACAAAAAGATCCACTCTGGAGCTCTACAGAATGTGTGATTGTGTGTACCACATCTGTATGCCTACACTGCACAGCTGCATCCACAACCAATCTATGAGTGGCAGGGCCTAACTGAGGTACAAGCAGAAGCTTACCCCGACCCCACAGATATTCTTTGAAAGGGAGTGGTGTTAGGAATGGGGGAGGTTGTATGTCTGTGAGGTCCTAGGAGATGTTCTGAGCAGTGGAGGGGCCCTCTACTGCTTGAGTACGGGAAAAACAGATGTTTGAGTAAGGGAAAGGGGAAGAGGGTGGTTAAGAGGGGGTTAACATGGTATGCCCGACACACATATACATGCCCACACACATGGACCCCTGTTGAAGGACATGGACCCCTGTTGAAGCTCACAGACAGCTGAGCAGTCCACTGTGCACCCTCTGTGTACCCTACCCACACCCCCCAAACTCCTCAGGCACCAGTGAAAAGGGGCAGGGGGCAGTTGAGCAGGATGCAACTAGTTGGGGGGGGCTGTTTATGGGGTCAAGCTACAGCTGAACATGGAGGGGTAGATGGAGAAGGAGAGCACTCACAGATGGTCCAGACAGAACGATAGCACCAGGAGAGGGGACTCGACCATCACCCTGTCCACAGAGAGCCTGCCGAAGGTGGGCAGAGCCTGGACATAATGCTGGTCCCTGGCTATCAAGAAAGGCAGAGATAGGCTACATTGGTTTACAACTAAAGTGGCCTTGTAAAGAAAGAGCTTCTCGATGTGGTTCCGTTAAATGTGTTTTGCAAGCAAATTCAGAGAATTCCTTTGCATACCTTTATACTGTAGTTGTCAATGACAAACACGATGCTTGTACCTCTCAATACCATTATCACTGAAGAATATACAGAGCTGTATCATGCATGCCGTTTAGCCACTCCAGAGCCTGTTGAAGCCTGTCCTCCTCAGGTTTGCGTTTCCTCTCTGTGCGTCTCAAGCCTGCAGCCTGCAGCCTGCAGCCATGGTGTGGTACGCTACATACCCCTGTGTAATTTCATTAACCTTTAGACAGCTAAGTGTGCATGTTCAGATCCTCCCAGCGGACTCAGAACACCGAGTCCTCCCACACATCTGCTGAGGGTTACAGCCCTGTGCTGTGTAAACGTTTACCTGCCGTGTGTGTGTGTGTATGGGGGTGTAAAATAGAGAGAAAGAGACAGAAAGTCAGACAGAGAGAGAGATTTCACCTGCTGGGACAGCTCTGTCCTTGCACATATATCCACAGGATCAAGATAGGGGTGAGGGGGGGTGGAGGTGGGGGGAGGTTTGAAGCAGGGAGACGTCTATCATCTTGAGACGCCCATTGCCTCACATCTGTGTGCATCCCTCCACTTGACCTTATTACTCTACAAACCAACTTCTCCAGACAGCAGATCTGTCTCTAGCCTTGGGAACCCTCCCTATCAGTATATCTCACAGGGAGGTGTGTGTGTGTATGCGTGTGTGCGCGTTAGCATGCATGCGTACGCACATGTGCGTTTGTGAGGAGTGGGGAGAATAGGAACACAGTGAAACACCGTATCCCCCTGGTATGGGCCCAGGCTGCCCCTAGGCACTGATCCAGGTTAACTTTCACATTCTATCATATAACAGTGAGGTCAGGCAGTGAGATAGGAAAATCTGATCGTGAACCAGCGCATAGCGATAGCCTCTCCCTGGAGCCTCTCTCTTCCCCTCCGAGAGATAACGCTGACAGGCTGGGAGTTGGAGCACTCAGAGTTTGACGGGTCTGGTTGGAGGTATCGACATTTTAATGCCGCTGACTACTCTTAAGATCTCCCCACTGCCCCCCATAGATCCCAGGGTAGTTGTTTTTTAGGTTATAGTTCACCCCATAGACATATCCTCCTCACCCACTGTGGTTAACCCATAATAACAAGTAGAAGAGGTCGGACATGGGAACTTATGAACTAGCATTGCCTCTTCACAGTATGCCTATTGATTACAGCTAGCAGGCAAATCCCCAATCAAGTGCTGGTATGCAAAAAATATTCCTCTTAGAAGTACATGTCTAAGAAAATCTATATCTTAAAATCCCCAAAAGTTAAGTGTGTCCTATATTAAGCCAATTAGCATTCGAGTCTCAAGTTGTTCATTTGGAGAGGCTTGCTTCTCAATTGGCTGTGTATGTACAGTGTATGTGTGCAAGCATGTAAGGGCAGGATTGTCATGCATTTATGTCAGTGTGTGTCTTTGGAAACTAATCAGAACAATACATCAGCTAATGCTAAAGGAAACATTCATATAGAAATGGAAATCACCTCTGAGCAGGTTATCCACAGGCAATCTCACACCTTGCTCATTTGGTGGTGGCTCATTTTCACTGCCATCGGCACCTTCAGTGAGACATTTGATAATGACACACACTTCTTAATCATCAGGTCGTCAGGCGGATTCCAGTAAGAACAACAATTGTTCTTTATTTATAGTCTCTACAAAACCCTGCATTTCCATAATGTTTACCACAGAAGTCTCCCTTCTCTCTCTTATCATTTTTGTAGGTCACTTGCTCACACCCTCCCACACCCTCTCAACCCCATACTCTGCTGTTGTCCCCTCTCTAATCTAGGTTTCTGTCTTACCTCCAAAAAGTGAAAGAAAGAACTGTGGGAGGGTAAAAGTTATACAACGTTACAAGTAACTTATAGCAGGAAACTGATATCAGGTAATCTCTAACAGAATGTTCCTTTGAGATATCTTTATCTCTTATGAGATCTGCACATGAGGTATTCAGGCTTCCTGCAGAGATCTGGAGGTTATAAAACAAGGGTTGAGCTGTGTTTCAATATTTTACTTCACAAATTTAGATAATGTTTCCTTTTTTCAGAAATACAGCTGTGGAATTCCTATAAGCCAACCCCATATGTTCCTGGAAACCTGACATAAGCACAAAAATGTAAGTGCAAAACAAAACAAATGAGCATTTCCAGCTCAGTGCACTGCAGTCCATTGGGTAAATCCTACTCGGTTGGCCTTCAAATCAAATCAAATCAAATCAAATTTATTTATAAAGCCCCCCTTACATCAGCTGATGTCACAGAGTGCTGTACAGAAACCCAGCCTAAAACCCCAAACAGCAAGCAATGCAGGTGTAAAAGCACGGTGGCTAGGAAAACTCCCTAGAAGGCCAAAACCTAGGAAGAAACCTAGAGAGGAACCAGGCTGTGAGGGGTGGCCAGTCCTCTTCTGGCTGTGCCGGTGCAGATTATAACAGAACATGGACAAGATTTTAAAATGTTCATAAAACAGGCAGAACAGTTGTAACTGGAGAAGCAGCACGGCCAGGTGGACTCGGGACATCCGGGTAGGCCTTGAGGAATGGTCCTAATGCTCAGGTCCTCCGAGAGAGAGAGAGAGAGAGAGAGAGAGAGAGAGAGAGAGAGAGAGAGAGAAGAAGAAAAAAAGAAAGAGAGAGATAATTAGAGCGAGCATACTTAAATTCGCACAGGACACCAGATAAGAGAAGAAATACTCCAGATATAACAGACGGACCTCTAGCACCCTCGACACATAAAACTACTGCAGCATAAATACTGGGGGTGAGACAGGAGGGGTCGGGAGACACCAGGCCCCGTCCGACGAAACCACTGGACAGGGCCAAACAGGCAGGATATAACCCCACCCACTCTGCCGAAGCACAGCCCCACACCACTAGAGGGATATCTTCTCAACCACCAACTTACCATCCTGAGACAAGGCCGAGTATAGCCCACAAGATCTCTCGCCACGGCACCAGAAGCCAGTGACTCAGCCCCTGTAATAGGGTTAGAGGCAGAGAATCCCAGTGTGGAGGGAACCGGCCAGGCAAAAGACAGCAAGGGTGGTTCGTTGCTCCAGTGCCTTTCCGCTCACCTTCACACTCCTGGGCCAGACTACACTCAGTCATAAGACCTTACTGAAGAGATGAGTCTTCAATAAAGACTTAAAGGTTGAGACCTAGTCTGGCGTCTCACATGGATAGGCAGACTATTCCATAAAAATGGAGCTCTATAGGAAAAAGCCCTGCCTCCAGCTGTTTGCTTAGAAATTTTAGGGACAGTAAGGAGGCTCAAGGGCCTTGTGACCGTAAAGGGCACGTGTAGGTATGTACGGCAGGACCAAATCAGAAAGATAGGTAGGAGCAAGCCCATGTAATGCTTTGTAGGTTAGCAGTAAACCTGAAATCAGCCCTTGCCTTAACAGGAAGCCAGTGTAGAGAGGCTAGTACTGGAGTAATATGATCAAATTTTGGGGTTCTAGTCAAGATTCTAGCAGCCGTGGTTAAGCACTAACTGAAGTTTATTTAGTGCTTTATCCGGATAGCCGGAAAATAAAGCATTGCAGTAGTCTAACCTAGAAGTTACAAATGCATGGATTAACTTTTCTGCATCATTTTTGGACAGAAAGTTTCTAATTTTACAATGTTACGTAAATGGAAAAAGCTGTCCTTGAAACAGTCTTGATATGTTCAAGCCAAAAAGAGAGATCAGGGTCCAGAGTAACGCCGAGGTCCTTCACAGTTTTATTTGAGACGACTGTACAACCATCAAGATTAATTGTCAGATTCAACAGAAGATCTCTTTGTTTCTTGGGACCTAGGACTAGCATCTCTGTTTTATCAGAGTTTAAAGTAGAAAATTTTCTGCCATCCACTTCCTTATGTCTGAAACACAGGCTTCAAGGGAGGGCAATTTTGGGGCTTCACCATGTTTCATCGAAATGTACAGCTGTGTGTCATCCGCATAGCAGTGAAAGTTAACATTATAAGCCTCCGAATGACATCACCAAGTGGTAAAATATATAGTGAAAACAATAGTGGTCCCAAAACAGAGCCTTGAGGAACACCGAAATTTACAGTTGATTTGTCAGAGGACAAACCATCCACAGAGACAAACTGATATCTTTCCGACAGATAAGATCTAAACCAGGCCAAAACTTGTCCATGTAGACCAATTTGGGTTTCCAATCTCTCCAAAAGAATGTGGTGATCGATGGTATCAAAAGCAGCACTAAGGTTCTAGGAGCATGAGTACAGTTGCAGAGCCTTCGGTCTGACGCCATTAAAAGGTCATTTACCACCTTCACAAGTGCAGTCTCAGTGCTATGATGGGGTCTAAAACCAGACTGAAGCTGCTTTCAGTGATACATTGTTTGTCTTCAGGAAGGCAGTGAGTTGCTGCGCAACAGCTTTTTCTAAAAATTTTTGAGAGGAATGGAAGATCTGAGCATAGGCCGATAGTTTTTTATATTTTCTGGGTCAAGGTTTGGCTTTTTTAAGAGAGGCTTTATTACTGCCACTTTTAGTGAGTTTGGTACACATCCGTAGATAGAGAGCTGTTTATTATGTTCAACATAGGAGGGCCAAGCACAGGAAGCAGCTCTTTCAGTAGTTTAGTTGGAATAGGGTCCAGTATGCAGCTTGGAAGGTTTAGAGGCCATGATTATTTTCATCAATGTGTCAAGAGATATGGTACTAAAAACTTGAGTGTCTCTCTTGATTTTATGTCCTGGCAAAGTTGTGTGGACTCAGGACAACTGAGCTTTGGAGGAATACGCAGATTTAAAGAGGAGTCCGTAATTTGCTTTCTAATGATCATGATCTTTCTCAAAGAAGTTCATGAATGAATCACTGCTAAAGTGAAAGCCATCCTCTCTGGGGAATGCTGCTTTTAGTTAGCTTTGTGACAGTATCAAAAAAGAAACTTTGGATTATTCTTATTTTCCTCAATTAACTTGGAAAATAGGATGATCGAAAGCAGCAGTGAGGGCTCTTCGATACTGCACGGTACTGTCTTTCCAAGCTAGTCGGAAGACTTCCAGTTTGGTGTGGCGCCATTTCCGCTCCAATTTTCTGGTAACTTGCTTCAGAGCTCGGGTATTTTCTGTATACCAGGGAGCTAGTTTTTTTTTGGCAAATGTTTTTTGTTTTTAGGGTGCAACTGCATCTAGGTATTGCTAAGGTTACATTGAGTTCCTCAGTTAGGTGGTTAACTGATTTTTTGTACTCTGACGTCCTTGGGTAGGTGGAAGGATTCTGGAAGGGCATCTAGAATCTTTGGGATGTCTGAGAATTTATAGCACGACTTTTGATGATCCTTGGTTGGGGTCTGAGCAGATTATCTGTTGCGATTTCAAACGTAATAAAATGGTGGTCCGATAGTCCAGGATTATGAGGAAAAACATTAAGATCCACAACATTTATTCCACGGGACAAAACTAGGTCCAGAGTATGACTGTGGCAGTGAGTAGGTCCGAGACATGTTGAACAAAACTGACAGAGTCGATGATGGCTCCAAAAGCCTTTTGGAGTGGGTCTGTGGACTTTTCCATGTGAATATTAAAGTCACCAAAAATTAGAATATTGTCTGCCATGACTACAAGGTCCGATAGGAATTCAGGAACTCAGTGAGGAATGTTGTATATGGCCCAGGAGGCCTGTAAACAGTAGCTATAAAAAGTGATTGAGTAGGCTGCATAGATTTCATGACTAGAAGCTCAAAAGACTAAAACGCCATTTTTTTGTTTTTTTGTAAATAGAAATTTGCTATTGTAAATGTTAGCAACACCTTCCGCTTTATGGGGATGCTGGGGATATGGTCACTAGTGTAACCAGGAGGTGAGGCCTCATTTAACACAATAAATTCATCAGGCTTAAGCTTACATGTTTCAGTCAGGCCAATCACATCAAGATTATGATCAGTGATTAGTTCATTGACTAGAACTGCCTTGGAAGTGAGGATCTAACATTGAGTAGCCCCATTTTGAGATGTGAGGTATCACAATCTCTTTCAATAATGGCAGCAATGGAGGAGGTCTTTATTCTAGTGAGATTGCTAAGGCTTAACACCGCCATGTTTAGTTTTGCCCAACCTAGGTCGAGGCACAGACACAGTCTCAATAGAGATAGCTGAGCTGACTACACTAACTGTGCTAGTGGCAGACTCCACTAAGCTGGCAGGCTGGCTAACAGCCTGCTGCCTGGCCTGCACCCTATCTCATTGTGAAGCTAGAGGAGTTAGAGCCCTGTCTATGTTCACGATAAGATGAGCACCCCTCCAGCTAGGATGGAGTCCGGTTTACCTCAACAGGCCAGGCTTGGTCCTGTTTGTGGGTGAGTCCCAGAAAGAGGGCCAATTATCTACAAATTCTATCTTTGTGTGGGGCAGAAAACAGTTTTCAACCAGCGATTGAGCTGTGAGACTCTGCTGTAGAGCTCATCACTCCCTAACTGGGAGGGGGCCAGAGACAATTACTCGATGCCGACACATCTTTCTAGCTGATTTACACGCTGAAGCTATGTTGCGCTTTGTGACCTCTGACTGTTTCATCCTAACATCGTTGGTGCCGACGTGGATAACAATATCTCTATACTTCTACACTCGCCAGATTTAGCCTTAGCCAGCACCATCTTCAGGTTAGCCTTAACGCCGGTAGCCCTGCCCCCTGGTAAACAGTGTATGATCGCTGGGTGATTCGCCTCAAGTCTAATACGCGAAAGTAATGGAGTCGCCAATGACTAGAGTTTTCAATTTGTCAGTGCTAATGGTGGGAGGCTCGGCATCTCAGACCTCAGAACGGGAGGAGTAGAGATCAGAGAAGGCTCGCCTCTGACCGACCGCTGCTTAATGGGGAAACCGGTTGAAAGTTTCTGTCGGCTGAATGAGCGACACCGGTTGAGCATTGCTCCAGCATTTCCTTCCAGAAGCCGTGAGAAAATTGTCCGCCGCGGGACTGTGCGAGGGATTTCTACGACTATCTGTACTTACTGGTGGCACAGACGCTGTTTCATCCTTTCCTACACTTACATTTCCCTTGCCTAACGATTGCCTGAAGCTGGGCTTGCAGCACAGCTATCTCGCTTAAGCCGACCCCTTTCCTGTATGTTATGAGTACAGCGACTGCAATTAGAAGGCATGATGTTAATGTTACTACTTAAGCTTCGGGTTGGTGGAGGTCCTGACTAAACACGCCCAGATAAAGCGTCCGGAGTGAAAAGTTGAATGAAAATAAACGGTAATTACAAAGTAAAAACCGTAAAACTGTCAGGTAGCAAAGTTACATGTTATGTTCCACTATTGTTTTTTAATTTGGAAGTAAACAAAAGTCCATTGAAAATTGTCTGTGGCGTGGTCTTTGAGCACCTCCAAAGTACATACAGTCCTATAAATAGTGACATTCATGTTATCTAATAGTTCTCTGGGTCTCTGGACCCTTGCACAGTGTCCAGTCTGTGAGTCATCATAGTAAACATAGTATAAAGTCTATTGATATAGAGGTTGCATTGCTGAATAGTGAAGGGGAGTGGTGTTAGGAATGTGAAGGATGTCAGAGAGATTTGCTTCTCACTAACCACTGACTCACCCTAACCTCTAACCCTTCTGGCCATAGCACTTGACTTCCTCTTACTGGGGGCAGCTGTATCTCAGATCTGAATAAATCTGAGGGACAGACTGTACAGTGAAATAAAATGACAGACACTTGAGCACTGCCTTGTCTCATTGAACACTGCCTTGTTAGATTACTGTTAGATATTCTGCACTGTCGGAACTAGAAGCACAAGCATTTCGCTACACTCGCAATAACATCTGCTAACCATGTGTATGTGACCAATACAATTAGATTTGATTTGATTTCTTTGCAGCACATTCTTTTAAATGCTATATAGGTATTCTATGTTTGCCCTCTTGAATACATATTCATTTTGACATGCAGAGCAGGGACAATATTGGATAGATTATTTATGCATCAAAAAGAGAGAGAGAAAAAAAACTGGGAGATTCTAATGTAATTCCTCATCACTCCGAGTGGATTTCGTAGCTTTCCCAATGTCTCTAACAGCATCCAGGAAAATGGAATACACATTTAACTTGCTGCCGGCGCAGGAGTGATCCATGTGTAATTAGATCAATATTCACATTTGACTATTTAGCTTTTAATATGAAAAGATTAGAGGTGCCCCCAGAAGGATTAGGCGTTAATTTAAGGACTGGCGGTGTGTGGCCACTACCCCTGAAAGGATTAAAGAAACTAATTAAGAACAATTTGCATCTTGAGCTAATTGGGTGTACACACTTAGAGAGAGAAGGAGGGATCAGGAGGTTCAAGGGGTTTTCTCTCCAATCAGATTTATCCCACTCTCCCAGCACTCTGACAGAACACATTGGAATCCATTTGCATATTGTGGTTGTAATTTGCCAGAGAGATGCTTTCTATTAGCATGGAAAATGACATCCAGTGGAGAGAGAGATGATTGGATAGAGAAAGGGAAGTTAAGAGTAAAACAGCAGAGGAGAGAAAATAATTAGAGAACAGAGAAGCAAAGATGGGGTAATGCAGAAGAATAAAGAGAAATAAAGCACATGAAAGGAAAGAGGAGAGCGGGATATGGAACGGCAGAGAAGAGAATATGGGAGGATGAGCGGGGCCGGTGCTGAACACTGTCTGATCATCTGTAAACAGACACTGCTGTGGACCAGGTGTGTGACCATATGTACAACACTGCTGCGGTGCACCCTGATACGGAAAGAGGAGGCCACGCCCTGGCCGCGCCAACCAGCCAAGCGACTGCAACAATAGAGTAAGACATCAGAACAATAAGGTGCTGGTGCCAAAAACAGTAGCAATTACTGATGCACATATTATAGGCCTTTCGGACTCCCTCTATTCAGTACCGTAATGTTTCTATCCCATATTGTAATGTTCACGTCAGACACATAGCAGCTGCTACATGGGCCGTTTGGAAAGATGTCTCGATCAGTGGAGGCTGGTGGGAGGAGCTCTAGGAGGATGGGCTCATGGTAATGACTGTAATGGAATTAATGGAACGATATCAAACACATCAAACATATGGAAACCACGTTTGACTCCGTTCCATTTATTACATTCGAGCCATTACAATGAGCCCGTCCTCCTATAGCTCCTCCCACCAGCCTCTACTGGTCTCGATGCATCTGTCTGTCTCTCTCTGTCTCTTCAGTCATAGCTACAACCTCTAACCTTAAGCAGCAGCAGGGATAGTGAATGAGCTACTCTAGTAATAACCATTAGACCAATGGTTCTCCATTCTATTACATGGCATTCCAGTGACGCTCATGGTCACCACAGCTTGAGTGAAATTCACCTGCCATGACCGTCTAACGGCAGCACATTATGTCAGGAGGGGGAAGCTTCATGCTCCACGGTCCATGGGACTGCAACGACGGGGTCAATTCCTCAACCTCCAATGGATCTCTATGGGTCACGTGAGAGCAGAATGCTCTGGAACACTCGTTACCGCAGATAGACCCAGGAAATGATTATCAGGAGGTCAATTTATGCGAGGGAGAGTTGAGATGAAAGAGTGAGGGGTCAAAGCCTCGTCCATATCTCTGGGCATTAACTTCTTAGGGAGCGGCAGCAGAGGGGTCGGTTTTGGAGAGCCTGGCGTGCCCAAAGTAAAATGCCTCCCATTCAGGCCCAGAAAATAGGATATGCACATATTTAGTACCATTGGATAGGAAACACTCTGAATTTTCCAAAAGTGTTAACCATTTGTCTGTGAGTAAAACAGAACGCATATGGCAGGCGAAACCCCGAGGAATTTCTGTCCTGGAAAAAGTGATTTTGACACATTGCTCATTTGGAACCCCTCCCTCATGAAAATGACCATATAAGGGCATATGAATGCAGTACCCATCGCTTCCTTTAGATGTCAACAGTCTCGAGACAGTGTAAATTTTCATTTTTGGATGCTTTAGACCAGAGAATAAGAGCAAACCAGGAAGTGTACTTTTTATGTCAACAGTACCCAGCGCGCTCCCGACAAGGCACAGTGTCTTTTACCGTCTTTATCGATCAGTTTATATTCCGGTTGATTTATAATAGTAAATATACGTAAAAGTGTTCCTAAGGATACATTTAAAACTATGTTTGATTGTTCTTGGACAAGTTTATAGGTATAAGTTGAACGAGTTCTCTTCACGTTTCAATGGAGGAGTGGAGGCTGTCGTTTCTGATTATAACGCGCGAACTAAATGGAGGATTTATGGATAAAATACATTACTTTTTCTAACAAAAGAACCATGGATTGTCTTTGTTGGACACTTAGGATGACCTCAGCAGAAGTTCTTCAACAGGTCATTGATTTGTTTTTGCTGTGAAATGTGTTATGTGTGTGCCATGATGGCTAATGGATTCATGGCTATGGGAAAAATATGTGCGGTGCTACCATCAAACAATCAAATGTGCTGCTTTCGTCGTAAAGCCTTTTTGAAATCTGACAACGCTGTGATATTGCCAAGAAACAGAGCTTTTGATGAGTATGGAACACTTGTATATTGGTAGATGTTTAATAATTCAACTTTTGGATTTTGAATTTGGCGCCTTGCATTTCACCTGGCAGTGTCGGGATTGGGGCGCTAAAGATTGACATACAGTGATCGCTGAAGGCCTCGGCAGTCTGTCCTCGACACACACACACACACACACACTTCCACATTTAAATATCTGACAGATGATGAAAGTGCAGCCATTAAAATGTCCGCCGCGTGTTTCAGGAAATGGGAGAGATAAAAGAATTCCCCGGGGTAATCAATGGGCCTATGAATTAGCCCCGGGTTTAAGATGGTGGAGATGTGAATGTTTAACATTTTCCGTCATTCGTTTGCACTGAAAACATCCGCTTAGAGAGGAAGCCGGAGTAGTTGGATTATGTCCTCCATTTTATGCTTAAGCTGCCCAGGTAGGAAAAGAGTATTTAACTAACCTGTAAACTGGGTTTTAGAGAAGCCTCTGCCGTTTTCTTTTATGTGGCGTAGCATAGTTAGCCATATAAAAACACACTCGATCAGACGCTCCCAAGCCTGTTCAACCTCTGGTAAGTAAATAAAGATATGATATGATACTCTCTGCCACTCACACAGACACACACCGCCCACGTCCCTGTATTCTCCAGCTGAGAGATTAAACTGCCAGTCGTTTGACGCTAGGCTGAAAAGGAGTCTGTCACACGAACAAGGCCAAGGCACTCAGGCAGGAGATGTCAGCTGAAGGGCCAATGAAGTCACTCATGGAGAAAAAGAGAAGAGAGAGGGAGATGATGGGGAGAGAAAAACACACACACGGTGAGAGATAATGAGAAAGATGGAGAGATACAAAGAAAGAGGGAGAGACAGGGACTGAGACAGACACAGAGACAGGACAGGCAGAGATTATACACAACAACATTGAAGTGTAAATGCAGTGCCCCCAAGCACCAAAGAGGTGGCTGTACAGTATTGTCTGCTCTAGTCCAAAGTCGCTGGTACAAAACAGGTTTGACATGCCATTCTGGGGACATAAAGCCCTCACTTGAGGGTAAATCTTTGATATTATCAACCCAACACTCATTATGTAAAAATAGTGCTGTCACTACAGTAACCAGTGTTATTTGAATGAGTGTGAATCCCTTTAGTGGAGTTTGATATCTATTCTCTCCTATGACTCATGGAACCACCACTTGTCTATGGGCCAGCTAGGCACAGGACAGTGACAGACTTATTTGGATACTTTTCTTAGGTGAATCCTAACAGGTTTTCTTAGAAAACAGTGGGTGATTTTGCCTGTGACTTATCAGCCCCTCCATTCCACCTTAAGCAAGACTGGATGAGTGTGAAGGGATGGGTAGACCAATAGAAGAGCAAGAGATATTAGGATCCACACCACTGTATCAAACCATTTACTGTATACATCAGGGAATGGGGAAAGGTTCTATGACACAATCTTGGTGAATGATGGTACTATACGATCTCTCAACACACACACACACACACACACACACACACACACACACACACACACACACACACACACACACACACACACACACACACACACACACACACCTGTGTTCAATAGGCTCTCAGTCACCAAGGCTACCCTTAGCGCAGAGCACAACACACCATCCATTACTTTCAAGGGCTCATTCGCTACAATTTCCTCAGCCTGTTTTCACTGTGTACAGTGACAGAGTGTGTGAATGTGTGAGTGTGTGTGTGTGTGTGTGTGTGTGTGCGTGTGTGTGCGTGTGTTTGACTCCGTGTCTACATGTAGTGCAGAGGGTTTAGAGGGGAGAAGGATGTCACTTGGGAAAACTATAACGTTTTATCAACAGCGGCAAAAGCAGTGTTAAATTTGTCCATTTCAGAGTTTATGAATGATGACAAATACATACTTTAGCTAGAGGATTTTGGCTGTCTGGAACACAGTATTACAAAGGTCCCTTGGTAGAGGTTCCTATCTTGGTATGGTGACACATGGTATGGAGAGAAAGAGGGACACTGTTAGTAATGGGGGAAATATGGGTATGACATCAGGAGGAGAATTGTAATAGAGAATACACTTGTCTGGATTTGAATTTCTCCACTGTGTTGGCGGTTGGAGGGGGAGGGAGTGGGGGTGGACACAAGGAAAAGTCTGGCGTGCATCATATTTGGAAAATGTACACCACAGTCCCTTACTATCTATTAGCACCATCTCTTAAACATAGACACACTTCCATCAGATAACACAGGCTGCAAGTCTCCATTCAAACCAGGCGTGATATCATACCACCACCAGTATGAATATATGCATTGTGCTCAGTTAAAATAGACCCTTAATGGCCATTCGGTAAGGCTAGATTTGCTTAAATGGAGTTTGTGTTCAAAATGGCTGCCTCGGAGGCAAAAGCAGAGAAAGTGGAATCGACATCTACTGTTTACCACAGGGAATAATGCAGTAGATACTGCCATCAAATTGAGATATGCTTATGGGGTGTTCATGTGGACTGCCTGCTGGGAGGAACAGATAATTTAGTCATTTAGAAAAACATGATTTTGAGCGAGTTGATTTAAATATGTTGCACTCTACTTAACTTTAAGAGGAAAGAGAGGTTAGTACATGACTTGACTGTTGCAGGAAGAAATGGCCTCATTTTCTACCCACCACGGTTCTATAAAACTCCTATAAGAAATGCGAGACACAACTTCAACATTTAGAAACTGTGATTTAGTTTAATTGACCAAAGTGAGGGAAAAATGAATGTTATTCCACACAGAAATTGCCATAGATGCATGATAACCAAAGTGTGGAAAATATAGGTCACTTCTAAGCAACAGCCACATGCACCGAAGCTTACACTTTATATATTTGCGGGGAAAATAAGTCTTTAAAAGGCCAATAAACATGTTAGTGATGCTTCGTTGAAGGTACTTATGCCACAGAGGGAGGTCTCGCTATCTATCAGAATTAAACTCACTAGCGTGGAGGGAAACAGTAACTACTTGGTGCTCCCACAGGGAAAAACACATACACGAGAATGTACACACACACCACACACACACACACACACATATGCGCCTATGCACGCAAACAAGCGTACAAGCGTGCACCTTTACACCCACATGCACGCACACACGCACGCACACAGTACACACCTGCTATGTCTTGGCCCTGGTTTAATTGCTGGTCGTAGAAAGTGGCATCTATAGTTGAAGTCGGAAGTTTACATACACCATTGCCAAATGCATTTAAACTCAGTTTTTCACAATTCCTGACATGTAATCCTTGTAACAATTCTCTGTCTTAGGTCAGTTAGGATCACCACTTGATTTTAAGAATGTGAATTGTCAGAATAATAGTAGAGATTTATTTCAGATTTTGTTTCTTTCATCACATTCCCAGTGGGTCAGAAGTTTACATACACTCAATTAGTATTTGGTAGCATTGCCTTTAAATTGTTTAACTTGGGTCAAACGTTTCAGGGTAGCCTTCCACAAGCTTGCCACACTACGCTGGGTGAATTTTGGCCCATTCCTCCTGACAGAGCTGGTGTAAGTGAGTCATGTTTGTAGGCCTCCTTGCTCGCACACGCTTTTTCAGTTCTGACAACAAATTTTCTATGGGATTGAGGTCAGGGCTTTGTGATGGCCACTCCAATAACTTGACTTTGTTGTCCTTAAAACCCTCCAAAGAGTCACAGGAACAGACACGGAATGAAGGTATTGGGCTTACACTGATGATTGTGGACTCGATTTTTCCTGTTCATTAAGCCATTTTGCCACAGCTTTGGAAGTATGCTTGGGGTCATTGTACATTTGGAAGACCCATTTGCGACCAAGCTTTAACATCCTGACTGATGTCTTGAGATGTTGCTTCAATATATCCACATAATTGTCCTTCCTGATAATGCCAACTATTTTGTGAAGTGCACCAGTCCCTCCTGCAGCAAAGCACCCCCACAACATGATGCTGCCACCCCGTGCTTCATGGTCTTCTTCGGCTTGCAAGCCTCCTCCTTTTTCCTCCAAACATAACGATGTTCATTATGGCCAAACAGTACTATTTCTGTAACATCAGACAAGAGGACATTTCTCCAAAAAGTACGATATTTGTCCCTATGTGCAGTTGCAAACCGTAGTCTGGCTTTTTTATGGCGGTTTTGGAGCAGTGACTTCTCCCTTGCTGAGCGGCCTTTCAGGTTATGTCGATATAGGACTCGTTTTACTGTGAATGTAGATACTTTTGTACCTGTTTCCTCCAGCATCTTCACATGGTCCTTTGTTGTTCTGAGATTGATTTGCACTTTTCGCACCAAAGTACGTTCATCTCTAGGAGACAGAACGTGTCTCCTTCCTGAGCGGTATGACGGCTGTGTGGATCCATGGTGTTTATACTTGCGTACTATTGTTTGTACAGATGAACGTGGTACCTTCAGGCGTTTGGAAATTGCTCCCAAGGATGAACCAGACTTGTGGAGGATTTTCCCATGATGTCAAGCAAAGAGGCACTGAGTTTGAAGGTAGGCCTTGAAATACATCCACAGGTACACCTTCAATTGACTCAAATTATGTCAATTAGACTATCAGAAGCTTCTAAAGCCATGACATAATTCTCTGGAATTTTTCAAGCTGTTTAACCTCTATAATCCAAGATGGCGTAGCAGTCAGATGTCTTTTGTCCTCGTCCTGTCGTGTCCAGTGTATATATATATTTGTATATATTTTCTTCGCATATTATTTTATATATTTTTTTCTAAAACTCAACTTCAAAACACTCTCCTGCAACCCGCCTCACCCGATGTGGTACGGATCTGTTTTTCTTTCAAGTATTATCCACCTCGAATCCGGAATGTCCCTAACAGAAGCTAGCTCACTAGCTAACGTTAGTATTTAATAATTCATCTTTTGGATTTTGAATTTGGCGCCTTACATTTCACCTGGTAGTGTCGGGAGTGGGGCGTTAGCGCCTCAGCGCACCTTGCTGCTCCTTAAGAAGTTAACTTACCATTGCTAGCGAACAGCAGCAGCAGCTAACCTTTAGCTCGAAAAAGCTCTCGCTGTTCGTATAACGTGACTCAAACCAGAGCATTCCGGACCTATTTTCTCTCCATATTCCCGGATTCCTACCGCAAGCTCTGGATATTTTCACCTGGATCTTGCAGCTAGCTAGCTGCTTTCCGATTGGCTAATGTTGGACCCGGAGCAAGCACCAATTAGCCTGAAGCTAGCCCGTGCTTGGCCCATCTTCCGGCTAGCTGAAGAGTCCCATCAGCCACTCCTGGGCTACAACACCTATCCGGACCCATTTTAACTGACGTTATCTGCCCCGAGGGGGTTATTCAACCGGCCCTCCGTCGCGACGTCACCTAAACGCCCATCAGCTATCTGCGGCCCGCTAACATTTTGCTGTCTAGAGCATATCGGCTGCTAGCTAAACAGGTCCATTGGACAATTTCTTGGGCCACTATTACCTATTTTGCCAATTGGCCTGGTCCCCTTCACCACACGGAACCCCACTAACCCATCACGACTGGTCTACTGACGGAAACGCACGAGGAGGCTATAAACAGACTTCCTTCGTCTTTGTTAGCCGGCCTGCTAGCCTTTGCTAGCTTGCTAACCCCGGCTAGCTGTCTGAATCGCCGTGTCCCCAACCAGCCTCACTACTAACTGGACCCTTATGATCACTCCGCTAAGCATGCCTCTCCTCAATGTCAATATGCCTTGTCCATTGCTGTTCTGGAAAGTGTTTGTCTTATTTCACTGTAAAGCCTCTAGCCCTGCTGAATATACCTTATCCAACCCTTCAGTTCCACCACCCACACATGCGATGACATCACCTGGATTAAATGTCCTACCATACGTCCTACCATACCTTTGTCTGTACATTATGCCTTTAATCTATTTTATCGCCCCCTGAAACCTGTTCTTTTTACTCTCTGTTCAGGACGTCCTAGACGACCAGTCATTATAGCCTTTAGCCGTACCCTTATCCTACTCCTCCTCTGTTCCTCTGGTGATGTAGAGGTTAATCCAGGCCCTGCAGTGCCTAGCTCCACTCCTATTCCCCAGGCGCTATCATTTGTTGACTTCTGCAACCGTAAAAGCCTTGGTTTCATACATGTTAACTTCTTAAGGAGCAGCAAGGTGCGCTGGGGCGCTAGCGCCCCACTCCCGACACTACCAGGTGAAATGCAAGGCGCTGAATTCAAAATCCAAAAGTTGAATTATTAAACATGCATCGATATACAAGTGTTTCAAAGTCATCAAAAGCTCTGTTTCTTGGCAATATCACAGCGTTGTCAGATTTCAAAAATGCTTTACGGCGAAAGCACCACATTTGATTGTTTGAGGGTAGCACCTTCACTATTTTTCCCATTACCATGAATTCATTAGCCTTCATGGTTCACACAAAACACATTTCACAGCGAAAACAAATCAATTACCTGTTGAAGAACTTCTGCTGATGGCTTCCCAAGTGTCCAACGAAGACAATCCATGGTTCTTTTGTTAGAAAAAGTAATGTATTATATCCATAAATCTCTGTTTGGTTCGCGCGTTTATAATCAGAAACTACAGCCTCCACTAGTCCATTGAAACGTGAAGAGAACTCGTTCAACTTATACCTATAAACTTGTCCAAGAACAATCAAACATCCTTTTTAATGTATCCTTAGGAACACTTGTATGTATATTTACTATAATAATTCAACCGGAATATAAACTGGGCTATAAGAAAGGAAACCACAGAGCGCTTGGCGAGAGCTGCGTCCTCTTCTATTGACATCTCTGGGGACACTTCCTGATTCCTCTTCTTCTCTGCTCTAATAGCATCTAAAAGAAATCTGAACACTGTCTCGAGACTGTTGACATCCAGAGGAACCGATAGGTACTGCATTCATATGCCCTTATATGGGCATTTTCATAAGGGAGGGGTTCCAAATGAGCAATGTGTCAAAACCACTTTTTCCAGGACAGAAATTCCTCGGGGTTTCGCCTGTTATATCCGTTCTGTTTTACTCACAGACAAATAGTTAACACTTTTAGAAATTTCAGAGTGTTTCCTATCCAATGGTACTAAATATATGCATATCCTATTTTCTGGGCCTGAATGGGAGGCATTTTACTTTGGGCACGCCAGGGTCTCCAAAACGGTCACCTCATGCGCTGCTCCCAAAGAAGTTAACATTAGAAGCTGCCTCCCTAAGTTTGTTTTATTCACTGCTTTAACACACTCTGCCAACCCGGATGTCCTAGCCGTGTCTGAATCCTGGCTTAGACCACCAAAAATGCTGAAATCTCCATCCCTAACTACATCATTTTCAGACAAGATAGAACGGCCAAAGGGGGCGGTGTTGCAATCTACTGCAGAGATAGCCTGCAGAGTTCTGAATTACTATCCAGGTCTGTATCCAAACAATTTGAACTTTTACTTAAAAAAATCCACCTTTCTAGAAACAAGTCTCTCACTGTTGCCGCTTGCTATAGACCACCCTCTGCCCCCAGCTGTGCTCTGGCCACCATATGTGACCTGATTGCCCCCCATCTATCTTCAGAGTTTGTGCTGCTAGGTGACCTAAGCTGGGACATGCTTAACACCCCGGCCATCCTACAGTCTAAGCTTGATGCCCTAAACCTCACACAAATCATCATTGAACCTACTAGGTACAACACCAAAGCTGTAAACACGGGCACCCTCATAGATGTCATCCTAACTAACTTGCCCTCCAAATACACCCCTGCTGTTTTCAACCAAGATCTCAGCAATCACTGCCTCATTGCCTGCATCCGTAATGGGTTTGCGGTCAAACGATCTCCCCTCATTACTGTTAAACGTTCCCTAAAACACGTCAGTGAGCAGGCCTTTCTAATCAACCTGGCCCAGGTATCCTGGAAGGATATTGACCTCATCCCGTCAGTAGATGATGCCTGGTTATTCTTTAAAAGTGCCTTCCTCACCATCTTAAATAAGCATGCCCCATTCAAGAAATGTAGAACCAGGAACAGATATAGCCCTTGGTTCTCTCCAGACCTGACTGCCCTTGACCAGCACAAAAACATCATGTGGCGTTCTGCATTAGCATCGAAACGCCCCCGTGATATGCAACTTTTCAGTTAAGTCAGGAACCAATATACACTGGCAGTCAGGAAATCCAAGGCTAGCTTTTTCAAGCAGAAATTAGCTTCCTGTAACACAAACTCAAAAAAGTTCTGGGACACTGTAAAGTCCATGGAGAATAAGAGCACCTCCTCCCAGCTGCCCACTGCACTGAGGATAGGAAACGCTGTCACCACCGATAAACCCACAATAATTGAGAATTTCAATAAGCATTTTTCTACAGCTGGCCATGCTTTCCACCTGGCTACCCCTACCCCGGTCAACAGCCCTGCACCCCCCCCCTCAGTAACTCGCCAAAGCCTCCCCCATTTCTCCTTCTCCCAAATCCAGTTAGCTGATGTTCTGAAAGAGCTGCAAAATCTGGACCCCTACAAATCAGCTGGGCTAGACAATCTGGACCCTTTCTTTCTAAAATGATCTGCCGAAATTGTTGCAACCCCTATTACTAGCCTGTTCAACCTCTCCTTCTTGTCGTCTGAGATTCCCAAAGACTGGAAAGCAGCTGCGGTCATCCCCCTCTTCAAAGGGGGAGACACTCTTGACCCAAACTGCTACAGACCTATATCTATCCTACCCTGCCTTTCTAAGGTCTTCGAAAGCCAAGTTAACAAACAGATTACCGACCATTTCGAATCCCACCAGACCTTCTCCGCTATGCAATCTGGTTTCAGAGCTGGTCATGGGTGCACCTCCACCACGCTCAAGGTCCTAAACGACATCATAACCGCCATCGATAAGAGACATTACTGTGCAGCCGTATTCATTGATCTGGCCAAGGCTTTCGACTCTGTCAATCACCACATCCTCATCGGCAGACTCGACAGCCTTGGTTTCTCAAATGATTGCCTCGCATGGTTTACCAACTACTTCTCCGATAGAGTTCAGTGTGTAAAATCAGAGGGCCTGTTGTCCGGGCCTCTCTATGGGGGTGCCACAAGGTTCAATTCTTGGGTCGACTCTCTTCTCTGTATATATCAATGATGTCGCTCTTGCTGCTGGTGAGTCTCTGATCCACCTCTACGCAGACGACACCATTCTGTATACTTCTGGCCCCTCTTTGGACACTGTGTTAACTACCCTCCAGACGAGCTTCAATGCCATACAACTCTCCTTCCGTGGCCTCCAACTGCTCTTAAACGCAAGTAAAACTAAATGCATGCTCTTCAACCGATCGCTGCCCGCACCTGTCCGCCCGTCCAGCATCACTACTCTGGATGGTTCTGTCTTAGATTATGTGGAAAACTACAAATACCTAGGTGTCTGGTTAGACTGTAAACTCTCCTTCCAGACTCACATCAAACATCTCCAATCCAAAATTAATTCTAGAGTTGGCTTCCTATTTCGCAACAAAGCATCCTTCACTCATGCTGCCAAACATACCCTCGTAAAACTGACCATCCTACAGATCCTCGACTTCGGTGAAGTCATTAACAAAAAAGCCTCCAATACTCTACTCAACAAATTGGATGCAGTCTATCACAGTGCCATCCGTTTTGTTACCAAAGCCCCATATACCACCCACCACTGCGGCCTGTACGCTCTCGTGCCTCAGTGTGTGTGCACCACAGTCTGTGGTGCTCTGTGAGTCTAGTGCAGTATCTTATGAGAGATAGAGTTAGTCTGAATGGGTTATACATTTGCAATGCCTGCATTTACAGGATCTATGCCACCGAAAGTGAGCTCACACTCCAAAATGACAAAAGTGGGACAAATCATTGAAATAAAAGTGAAATTCTCCCTCTCAGTCAATCAGCAGTGGCCCAGAAAATACCTTTTCAGCAGGAGCCAGAAGCAGTCAATCCAGAGGCCTGTCTAAACAACAGCACATACAGGGTTAAAACTGAAGCGCCTCTCTGGGGTGGGCTTGACTGAGGCTGGACAGGGTGAGGGGGTTAGGAGAGGGGCGCTGTGCGCTACAAGGCCCTCTGTCCCAGGCCAGGCTGAGAGCCTTAGCCCCTCTGCTGATAAGACTGTAATAGTCCTCCTTAGAGGAGCCAGGGCTCAGCTCCCCTTATTAGTCATTTATCACACCTGGCAGCCTCGCTGAACCATAATTACTCTTCCCTTATCCCCCCGCACTGTCATGTCCAGGAGAGAGGGAGGAAGGGAGAGGAAGAGGGAAGGAGGTGGGGGCAGATGAGAGAGAGAGAGAGAGAGAGAGGAGAGAAAATGAAAGAAGAAACAGTGTTAGGAAGTCAGGACTGAGAGAGGGGAAGAGAAGGTAGAAGAGGAAGAGAAGAAAGAAAAGAAGGAGGAGGAAGAGGACTACAAGGAGGAGAAGGAGGACGAGGAAAGGGAGGAAGAGAAAGGGCTAGAGCAGACAGGGAGAAAGAAGGCCAAACTGTAAGAAAGGATAGAGGGGATGGCCAGCAAAGGTCCATGTTATTGTACGACCATCCCTGCCTGACAGCTGGACAGAAATGAAAAGAGGATTTTCGGAAAGAGAGAGAGAGAGAGAGGGCAAAGGCTAAACCACTGGCCTACCTTTAATTCATTTTAATAGCCTAAAAAGGTGTTAGGATTTAAGGAAATGTAATCTACAAACTGCCCTTTGTGCCTCAAATAGGAAACTAGTGCAGAAGGTTCTGGCCATAGCCAACCTGCTGGCTTTGTATGACAAGATGGGGAAAGTCTTCCTAGACAAGCAGTGACATTTCACCACAAGCCACATACAGTACCATTTATTTAAGACAATAGATGATGAGGGCAGAATAATACAAAATCAGTCCCATATTGCTTCATAATGGCAATGATTACTCTGTTCCTTACTCTAGTCAAAATGACCACAGTTAAACTATATTCTGGCCTAACTCATTGCCTGCCTACTGTTCTGTCAAGTTTCACTCCTGGTTGTTTTGATTGTTTGCCATGCCAACATTTCCATGCATTACATTTTTTTTGCCACATGCCTGTCTGTCGCTGAGGCGCCCTCCTCGACCTGGTAAGCACATACAGATGTGGAACACATGGTTTTAATCTTAGGCCCAGGTTGTGTATTCACTACCAGAACAACACCTAACCTCTATCGGTCAAAACCAGGTCTGACAGACGGATGATTGGTATGGTACAAATACAGGGGTTTCACCTAATAGAAATATATTAACACAGACAGACTGACACACAGTTCAATATGGCGTCTTGTGAAGATAATAGCAGTCACATACTGACTGCATTGTGTCTGTGATTGTATCAAATATCAGTTGTATCCTTTGTTCTGACAGTGCTAGCATATTCCCATATCATTCTTGACCCCATTGGTCTGGAGGGCCAGCCACGCTCCTACCCAGGCCCCCCTCTCCTCTCCTGGGCCGTGCCTGTCCTGGAGCTGCTGGAGCGGCTGCTATGCTTTGTTGCTTCCTCACAGATGGGGAAAACACGAGGGCCCAGACAGCCAGCTCCAGATGTGTAGAGAGGGAGGAGAGGGGGGAAAGAGGGGAGAGAAATGGAATCGCATGAATTTTGCTGTCATTAACAAACCTGACAGATGTGTGAGCCCCACAGGAAAGGACAGCTGGCTTTAGAAAGGGTGTAAAACGTCCCTCCCTCCCTCTCTTTCTCTCCCTCCCTCAATCTCTATTTTCATCAACAGGCAGTAAGGTGGGAGAGTGAGGAGAGGAGGCTCTTGGCTTTTTAAAGTCTGTATTGCTGTGCTCCTCCATTTTAACAGGGATTTTATGGAGCAGCTTCCTTAATAGCCAGTCACTTATAAAACAAAGCTGTAATGACATGCAAATGAGTCACAGGGAAACGCTGTAAAGAAGACGTGATGTATGGGCCGTCTGTGCACCGTACACTGGGCCTAGCACTACCTGAGCTGTACAAACTCTCTCACACACACAACACACACTCACATTCACGCACAATGTTCATGCCAGATCTGAATCAAAGCTTGGAAACTGAGAGCACCCTAATAACATGCCTTGTCTGGTGGAACAATAGAGTCACCCCACACACACACACCTCCCCTTGAGTCTCTCTATACACACGCACGCACACGCGCTCACACACACACACCTGCCTGTGTCTCCTCCAAGACAAAACATCTCTGTCACACAACTAATTAAAGCCTGCCAGGGACTGTCAATAGTCTGCCCCTCAGTATTGCTCTCTCTGACTCCATTCCTCCACTCCATATCCCTTAGGAAACAGATAAACCCCTGAATGCTGTGAGAGGAAATTGAAAACCCAAGCAAACTAAGGCAATAATGAGGACAACAATAACATGGGCCTGTAAAGCCATGTTTTCTGAGAGTCTTTAAAAGAAACAATGAATGGCCTATGAATAGGGAGGTCTCTGTCTTGTCATAAATCACCCTCTATATCATTAACCATGTAATGGTTGTACTGAGAGAAGCAGGGGTCTTTCATCTGACTTCCCTCTGGTGTCCATGCACACCACTCAGTACAGAAGAATATACAGTATTTGTATATGTAAATATAAACATATATACCAAAGTACAAGGTAATTTAGTAAATGATACGTTATCAAGGATGGCATAATGTGATTGTTGATGATTGGTTGGCCTTGTCGATAGACTGAGGCAAAGTCAACACATATGCACAAACTGCCAAGCACACACACACTCACATGACTGCTCCCCTTAGACAGTTGGTCCTCAAAGTCACTCAAAGCTCAGGATCCTATACTAGCAACTGGCAACAAGGAAGAAACATAAAGAGGACTCCTCTCATTCTGAACGGTCTGTTTGTTATCTAAAAGTCACAGTATGCTGCTTGCTCCCTACAATAATAGGCTAGGCCAGGTGTCGCTGTGTGTTCGTGTGTTGGTTGGTGTGTGTGTTTGTGTGTGTGCTTGTGTGTAGGTGTGTGTTGCACAAGATTAGCTTCCGTCTTTCTATCAACCTCCTTGCAGGTTGAAGTATGAGTTCAAGTTCAAGTTCTCTTGATGTCAGAATGGAGGTGCTGTTAGCGTGTGGTAAAGATGATATCAAAATCACTCCACAAATCAAATGCAAACACTTGTGTGGTCAGTGGTTTAAACCCCCCTGGTGTTTCACCCTGGACTGTGCTGGAGTTGGTTTGATTCATAAATGTTACACTAGATCAGACAACTCATTTCAGATTGCAGGTCAAAGTAAAATTGTCATCAAAGCACTTACAGCACGCCTACGAGACTTTTGAGAAAGTACTTCTAAATGTTCATCAAGAACAGTGTGACTGTTTTGGGTACATCATGCTATACTTTCAAAAGATAGAACGTACACAAACCCTATTCTGGTAGACTTAACTAGACCATAAGCACCTTTTGCCATTACATGCAGAAGATAAAACGTCTCCAAAAGGTATCAAAATTATCTCGGAAAAATTATCTCGGTATCCAGCCATGAGTTAAATCAAGCAATAAGGTATAGTATAACATGTTCCTCTGCACAGTCATTCTGTCCAACAAGCCAGTTCAACCCTTTTGTTCAAACAAAGCCACAAGCATCCTTAATGACCACCAAGCACTGTCCAACAACTGTCTGTCCAGCCACACCACTTACCTGGAAAACAGAACTAAATAATGAGAATGGCTGGTCGGTGCCTGCTCGGCTAACGGCTAATATCCTTTTAAACTCTAGTCTCGGTGAGGGACTGAGTGGGTTGAATGATAGGGAGTGTGGGTAATGGCTTTATAGGGCACGGTGGAGCAGTAGACCCTCTCTTCATTATGATAAGGAGGTTATCTGATGGCATGCTCCATGGCTTGTTTTCCGTCTGGGGTTTCGGTGTGCCGGGCCCGGCTAGCTCAATGGTAGAGGGAAGCATGGACAAGAGGGGTTCTATGAGGCCAAGTCTATGAGGACAGATTATTCAAGGTAAGGCTTCATCCACCTTTACTAAATACCTCACCACTTCTGATTTAGGGAGTCAAATTGTCTTTGTTTCATGCAAGTGACTGACGCCTCGCTATAGCCACAAGAGAATGGATTTGTGAGGTAACTCAATCGAACGACTGAAAAATGTGCTAAGGAATTAAATTGTGCCATATTTTGATAATATAAGTTGTATCCCTTTTCATATGAATGCTTGAAGACCCCCTATACTCTCCTTCTCCCCTCTCTCTCCCTCTGTGTTGGTTCAGTCCCAGTGGAGGTGTGCTGCGTCTGCCTGTCTCAAGCTGCCGTGGCATCTGCATCCTGACTCTAATTAGGGGAACCAAACGCAGGGAGGAGTACCCACTGCCAGCAGTTCAAAGGTCACCTGACAGGAAGTGGGGACAAAAGGGAAGGAGACAGGCGGCAGGTTGAGCAGCAGCAGCCGGATCCTCCTCGCCTCGCCAGAACTTGACTTTAATAACGACTTTCTCTCTCTGTCTCTCTCTCTCTCTCCTGTTTCCTCGTTTCCCTATCTTTTCCTTGGTTTTGTTCTTTTTATGACTTCTTCTGAAATCTCAGGCTCCTGCACACTTATGTGAGGCGTAAATCAGCCGTTGAGAATGACAGTGGACAGGAAGGAAGAGAGAGGGAAGATAGGAAGGGAGCTAGCACTGTACTCTGAGCACCCATTGAAAGGCCCACATGAGAGCTATAAAGCTGGGACCTGCTGGAAATATTATGCAGGAAGACAGGAGTCTCACCAACACAGACAGTTAGCAAATGGCTGTGTGAATATATATCACTATCAGTTTAGCCCTGACAACAATAGCATGCACAAGTGCTGTAAAGTCAATGAGCAATAACAAACCATTTCAATGACTTACAGTCAAGTGATTTGGTCGTGATTTGCTTGTTGACACTTGAAGCATCCAAAAGTGTCTTGGTACGTACTGTATGTTCCATTGGCCACAGATCCCAGTGTAAGTCCAGAGCAGTTCAGCAGAAGTTTGTAACTGTGTTGTATCGGACTCTGGGGTGATTCGTTTTTGAAGTGTGTCATAAAGAGCTATGAGATCCATAAACAGGAGAGTGTACAATAGGCAGTCCCTAGGTAGTGATGGCCACTGTAGCGCACCAGTCTTTTTAGGAAGAGTCTGGTTATGACAAACCTCATCTGTCCAATGTTGTCTTTGGTGCGAATGTCAGTTAATGGTTATGATTTACCATTGAATATGAATGACTTTGGAAAATATGGGCTTTAAGTTAACCAGCCATAATACACTTGATTTATGATTTCCCCCACCTCCTTGTGCTTTCATAACCCGGCCAGAGACATGGAAATCACACCACCAGTATCAACAGAAGATTATAGAAAACTATTAGATATAAACTTAGATAAGTTAAATCAGGAGTCTTGTGTACTACAGGTACCCCCTTCCCCTTCCATATATACAGCGGCAAGAACAAGTTACATACCCTTTGGAATTATCTTAATTTCTGCATAAATTTGATCTGATCTTCATCTTTGTCACTACAATAGACAAACACAATGTGCTTAAACTAATAACACACAAAGTATACAATTTCCATTCTTTATTGTGAACATTCACAGTGCTGGGTGGGAAGAGTATGTGAACCCTTGGATTTAATAACTGGTTGACCCTCCAACATTAACCTCAACCAAACGTTTTCTGTAGTTGCGGATTAGACCTGTGCAGTCAGGAGGAATTCTGGACCATTCCTCTTTACAAAACTGTTTCAGTTCAGCAATATTCTTGTGATGGCTGGTGTGAACAGCTCTCTTGAGGTCATGCCACAACATCTCAATCGGGTTGAGGTCAGGACTCTGACTGGACCACTCCAGAAGGTGTAAATTCTTCTTTTGAAGCCATTCTGTTGTTGATTTACTTCTGTGTTGTGGGTCGTTGTCCTGTTGCATCACCCAACTTCTGTTGAGCTTCAATTGGCAGGCAGACAGCCTAACATTCTCCTGCAAAATGTCTTGATGAACTTGGGAATTCATTTTTCTGTTGATGATACTAAGCTGTCCAGGCCCTGAGGCAGCAAAGCAGCCCCAAACCATGATGCTCCCTCCACCATACTTAACGTTTGGGATGAGGTTTTGATGTTGGTGTGCAGTGCCTTTTTTTTTCTCCACACATAGTGTTGTGTGTTCCTTCCAAACAACTAAACTGTTGTTTCATCTGTCCACAGAATATTTTACCAGTAGCACTGTGGAACATCCGGGTGCTCTTTTGCGAACTTCAGATGTGCAGCAATGTCTTTTTTGGACAGCAGTGGCTTCTTCCATGGTGTCCTCCCATGAACACCATTCTTGTTTAGTGTTTTACGTATCGTAGACTCGTCAACAGAGATGTTAGCATGTTCCAGAGATTTCTGTAAGTCTTTAGCTGACACTACAGGATTCTTCTTAACTTCTTTGGGAGCAGCGCACGACGAAGTGACCGTTTTGGAGACCCTGGCGTACCCAAAGTAAAATGCCTCCCATTCAGGCCCAGAAAATAGGATATGCACATAGTTAGTACCATTGGATAGGAAACACTCTGAATTTTCTAAAAGTGTTAACATTTTGTCTGTGAGTAAAACAGAATCGATATGGCAGGCGAAACCCCGAGGAATTTCTGTCCTGGAAAAAGTGGTTTTGACAGAGTGCCTCATTGGGAACCCCTCCCTTATAGAAATGCCCATATAAGGGCATATGAATGCAGTACCTATCGCTTCCTCTGGATGTCAACAGTCTCGAGAAAGTGTTCAGATTCATTTTAGATGATTTTAGAGCAGAGAAGAAGAGGAATCAGGAAGTGTCCCCTCAGATGTCCTTTACAAGACAACGCGCGCTCCCGCCAGGCACGTTCTTTGTTTTTTTCCTTTCTTATCGCCCAGTTTATATTCCTTTTGAAATATTATGCTATTTATACAGAAAAGTGTTCCTAAGGATACATTAAAAATGATGTTTGATTGTTCTTGGACAAGTTTATAGGTATAAGTTGAACGAGTTCTCTTCACGTTTCAATGGACGATTGGAGGCTGTATTTTCTCATTCTAACGCACCAACCAAATGGAGATTTAAGGATATAATACATTACTTTTTCTAACAAAAGAACCATGGATTGTCTTCATTGGACACTTGGGAAGACCTCAGCAGAAGATCTTCAACAGGTAATTGATTTGTTTTCGCTGTGAAATGTGTTATGTGTGAACCGTGGAGGCTTATGAAATTATGGTAATGGAAAAAATATGTTAGGTGCTACCCTCAAACAATCAAATGTGGTGCATTCGCCGTAAAGCCTTTTTGAAATCTGACAACGTTGTGATATTGCCAAGAAGCAGAGCGTGCGCCCCAGCGCACCTTGCTGCTCCTTAAGAAGTTAACTTCCCCACTCCCGACACTACCAGGTGAAATGTAAGGTGCCAAATTCAAAATCCAAAAGTTGAATTATTAAACATGCATCAATATACAAGTGTTTCGTAGTCATCAAAAGCTCTGCTTCTTGGCAATATCACAGCGTTGTCAGATTTCAAAAAGGCTTTACGGCGAAAGCACCACATTTGATTGTTTGAGGATAGCACCCCACATATTTTTCCATTACCATGAATTCATAAACCATGCGGTTCACACAAAACACATTTCACAGTGAAAACAAATCAATTACCTTTTGAAGAAGTTCTGCTGAGGGCTTCCCAAGCGTCCAACGAAGACAATCCATTGTTCTTTTGTTAGAAAAAGTAATGTATTATATCCATAAATCTCTATTTGGTTGGCGCGTTATAATGAGTTTATACAGCCTCCAATCGTCCATTGAAACGTGAAGAGAACTCGTTCAACTTATACCTATAAACTTGTCCAAGAACAATCAAACATAATTGTAAATGTATCCTTAGGAACACTTTTATGTATAAATAGTATAATATTTCAAAAGGAATATAAACTGGGCGATAAGAAAGGAAAAAACCACAGAGCGTGCCAGCCGGGAGCGCGTATTTACTTGTATTGACATCTGCGTGGACACTTCCTTATTCGTCTTCTTCTCTGCTCTAAAAGCATCTAAAAAGAATCAGAACACTTTCTCGAGACTGTTGGCATCCAGAGGAAGCGATAGGTACCGCATTCATATGCCCTTATATGGGCATTTTCATAAGGGAGGGGTTCCAAATGAGCAATGTGTCAAAACCACTTTTTCCAGGACAGAAATTCCTCGGGTTTCTGCCTGCCATATCCGTTCTGTTATACTCACAGACAGAATGTTAACACTTTTAGAGAATTCAGAGTGTTTCCTATCCAATGGTACTAAATATGTGCATATCCTATTTTCTGGGCCTGAATGGGAGGCATTTTACTTTGGGCACACCAGGCTTTCCAAAACGGTCACCTCGTGCACTGCTCCCTAAGAAGTTAACCTCATTGAGCCTTCTGCACTGCTCTTACAGTCACATTTGCAGGACAGCCACTCCTAGGGAGAGTACCAACAGTGCTGAACTTTCTCCATGTATAGACAATTTGTCTTACCGTGGACTGATGAACATCAAGGCTTTTAGAGACACTTTTGTAACCATTTCCAAGTCTACAATTATTAATTTGAGGTCTTCTGAGAGCTCTTTTGTTCGATGCATGGTTCACATCAGGCAATGCTTCTTGTGGATAGCAAACTCAAATTTTGTGAGTGTTTTTTATAGGGCAGGGCAGCTCTAACCAATCTCGTCTCATTGATTGGACTCCATGTTAGCTGACTCCTGGCTCCAATCAGCTTTTGGAGAAGTCTAGTGGTTTGCCTAGGGGTTCACGTACTTTTTCCAACCTACACTGTGAATGTTTAAATTATGTATTCAATATAGACAAGAACAATACAATACTTTGAGTGTTATTACTTTAAGCACACTGTGTTTGTCTATTGTTGTGACTGTAATGAGTACTCAGGGAGAAAAAGGTGTAGATTCACACGCAGAGTACGGCAGAGGTTTATTAAGCCTTCTCAGAAGGCAGGCAATGGTCAAACATAGGAAGGCATTCAAAAACAAACAATACCTCACAACATACAAGCAGAAAGAACTGAACTAAATACGGAGCTGATGAGACCAGGTGAGAAACGAACACAGGTGAAATAAATGAACAAAAAGGAAAGACAGAGCCCTGTTCCAGAACACAAAGAAACAGGGCTACGTTCTAGAACACAAAGAAACAGGGCTACGTTCTAGAGCGCAAAGAAAATGGGCTACGTTCCAGAACACAAAGAAACAGGGCTACGTTCCAGAACACAAAGAAAAAGAACACAAGGTTGACTAAGAAAAGAAAAGCAGAACCTTACAGATGAAGATCAAATCACAATGTATAACCAATTTATGCAGAAATCCAGGTAATTCCAAAGGGTTCACATACTTTTTCTTGCCACTGTATATTTGGCAAAATCCATTGACAGCTGCCACCTTTGGGTCACCTTTAAAACAACAGTGCACTCGTCCAAACAATACCCTGCTAATCTCAGGAAGAAAACATTGAAAGAAAGAGAGAGGAGAGAAAAAAAGAGACTGTTCTTTCATTAATGTACCCCTAAGAGAAGCTAGGACAGTGGCGGAAACAGTGGAGGAAGGGGGAAGAAGGTGTGTGTGTGTCTTATCAGACCTCATCTCTGAGGAAAGCCCCCTTCCACCCCCTCCTCTGAAGTGTGCGTTCATCAGGCCTCATTACTCTAATGCTACTGGCAGTGATTAACGCTTCCTGGCTGCAGACCCCTTTGTTTGTTCACTTGTAATTTCCCCTCCGTAAAGGGCCCAGTCCTCAGGATGCCTGTGCCCAGCTCCCCCCTCCTCTCCAGGGGCTGTGGAGCTGGCCAGTTCCCCCTGGACCTTGGAGTAATCTTTTGGGGTTGGGACAGGTTATCACAGAAGGAGAGAAGAAAGCCAGGAACCGTTGGGGTCCTGCACACACACTGATAATATGGGCAGCCAGTGGGTAATTAGTGGTAACAATGCTCTGGATGTCTCTTCCTCTGAGTGTGTGCATACACAATTATACACATTTATTAACGCCACACACACACACACACTTCTTTTATCTCCCTCTCACACACATTCTTTCTCTGTCTCCCCCACAGAACAAAGGAGAGGGGAAATCTTAGCTCCTTCAGTGGTCTGTGTTAGGCATGACTGAAGCAATCCTGTCCCTAGTCTCAGTCAAGTGTTCAGTGACATGAGGTACTCCGTCTGGGCTTCTTCAGTTACACTTCGATTCACTTCTCTCCTTCCCTGGTTCATTCATAATGGATGGAACTTGGGACTCTCTCACCAAGACTGAGTCGATGAGCAAAGACCCACTGTGGAATTCAGTATCGGTACCATGTTCAGTTCAGCGCTGTTGTCAACCTAAAGTTAAAACGTCAAGCTAATTAGGGAAACAAAATATCCTTCATAAATCTATGAAAATACTCAGGTTAGTGAAGTACTCTTACATGCAAAACATACCTCAAGAGGCCATTTTGAGTTGTCACGTGGTTTAAGAAAATGTATGAAATGACAACCAAGCAAAATGTTGCCGAGTGACTGTCACAGGAGACCAACAAAAGAAACACGTAAACAAAACAATGAGCAAACAAACACAATATTAAACAAAAGACCATGTGTAAACAAAGAGCGGTGTGTGTCGCTAACACGTCTGGGGTGAGAGCAGGGCAGAGCGGTGGAGCTGAGGACCAGTGAGCAGCTGCTGTCTGTGGGCTGGGGTGTTCTGTTAGTAGGCCTCACCAGGCCCTGGAGGTCCCCATGGTGGGGGGGCTGGGACGGTCTGGCTGTCACATCTGGACTGCACAGGAGGGAGGACTCTCTCTATGAGCTGCCTCAATCACCGATCTCTATCTCCACTGTGGCGGAGTCTACAGTCAACAGTCACAGGGGAAGCGATGATGAACAGCTCTACAACAGCCAGCTGACTATAGCAGTGGGACCTCATGCTCCTCTCCCCTCTTCTTCCCCCTCTCTCTCCCTTCCTCCCTCACCTCAATCCACCTCTCCCCCACTGGCGGTGGCATGCGAAGGAAGGAAACTGGGATGCTCAGAGGGGGCAGGTGTGTGTGTGTGCGCGTGACTCTCGTGACATCCCTCAGGTCGTTAATCACTTCTGTGTGAGTCGGGGTGTGTTAATGTAACATTTAATGAAATGTACCACCTAATCCACTTACTTATCAGCTGATATAACCATGCACACAAGTCACATAGATTGTGATATGGTAGAATTTTTAAAGACCACAAAATTGTTTTATCCAATAACTGGATTAACATATTGCTTAAATAAAATATATTGTCATCAAATCCTACTGTTCTAGTATAATTTCTTAGTGCCCCATAGCCACTGCTAAGCTGCCCTCCATTCTGGCTCAGAACACTGGGTCATTTTCCTAGAGAGTCCCCCTAGATATGATCTGTCTCATCCATGTTCTGTGTGACTCTACTGGGTGATTGGGGATGGACTCCAGGCCCATTTTATGACTGCACCAGGGCTAGCTGAGCCACTCAGTCCCCTGGCCCTCTCTGGATCTAAGGCTATAATCACACTGAGCCATAGTCACTGTAATTCTCAGATATTGCAGTGCTCTGGTCTGTTGCTGGCATACTAAGGGTTGTTTATTTGATCTTATTATAGTGTCCTTATTATAGCGTCCAAGTTTCTCTGGTTGAGAAAAATCTGTTGTTTAAAAGCAAACTGGACTAAATTCAAACTGTGGTTGATAGCTTTGACGATAAGATAGAGAAAAGGAAAGGGGGTTGACATATTTTTGTAAATAAAAAGTAAACAGTTTCTAAAGAACACTAACAACTTTAACCCCAATGCATCATGCTCTCTGTTTAGTCCAAAGTTGTACAAAAGACTAATTTCCTTAAACAGATCTTTGTCCTCTATGGATCTCTTTGTAATGGTGCACACACCTCATCTCTCACTGCACACACTGCCCCTCATCTACTCAACACTTACAATAGTAAGACTGCCATAACCTTCTGTTATTCAATTCCTTCTTCGTTCTCATCCCTCGACCAATAAAGGTATACCAGCCTCCAAGGTCAGAACGAGGGAGAGGGTTGAGAGGAAGAGAGGAAAGGGGGATGGGACGGTCCCCTTGTGGAAAGGAACAACAAGAGTACTTCTCTTTTACATTAAGAGAAAAAAACTAATCAAAATCTTTCAATTCAATTCAATTTCAATGTCAATTTAAGGGCTTTATTGGGATGGGGAACATATGTTAACATTGTCAAAGCAATCTCTCTTTCTGTCTCTCTCACTCTCGCGCGCTCTGTCTCTTTCTGTCTCTCTCTCTGTCTCTCTCGCCCTCACAAAACTGGCTGCATTCAAGCTGGATGAATGAGATTTGTCAGGCACAAAATAATAATTACGAGCCCATATTCCCCTCATCGCTGGAGGATGACTTTATCAGGCAGATTCTGGTCTGTGATGGTGGTGTCGGCTATGGGAGTATCCTCTCCTAGACCTTCTCTTGTCTGCAATCTGTGATTGTTGTATTCCGATGGGGGCGGGTTCTGAAAGGAGTGAATTGAACCAACCTAATTATCATGCCTTAATTAGTATCAGGGGTAAACCTCAGTGGGACACGTTCAGACTTAATTTATATCCTGACAAGCTAGGAACAAGTGTTAACGTGCTGTATTTATGTGTGCATCAGGAGGAGGAAGCTGGAGGAAGAGGCTCAGATGTATATATACACAGAAAAACAGTAAAACAGAGCCAGGCAATTACAGTAAAGGGCTAGGAACCGTTAAGGGATGCTGAGGCCCAATGATGATGCGTTGGAGGTGCAGTAACATTAAATGCAGTGTATCTACAGCACTGACATGGTCTAAATTGGGCCTTAGCTATTCTGAACCAGGATGAGGAAATAAAATACAGTTTAGATTTATGAATATTGTCTTGGTGATTGGATTTGAGACACATAAATGCATTGCTGTATTTACACTTAACAAAAATATTGTAAGTTGTCCGGGGTGTGTGGAAGGAGTCAGGCGCAGGAGATATGTTGAATATTGAGTATTTTAATATAGTCGCCAGAGAACATACAGGCACACTAGCAGAACAAAAATGCAACTACCCGGAGTACCGAAAATATAAATCAAATAACCTCACAGAGCAAGACGTAGAACGGTAGCAAACTACTCTGTCAATAGACAAAACAATCACGCACAAGGGAAGATGGGAAAAGGAGGAAAATATAACAGGGGCGTGATTGGGAGAAATACAAAACAGGTGTGAACAATCAAAACCAAAACCAATAGACACACAGGAAGGAATCGGTGATGGTTAGAAAACCGGTGACGACGAACGCCGAACACCGCCCGAACAGGAAGAGGGATCAACTTCGGCTGAAGTCGTGACAAATATAAACGCAACATGCAACTGTCTGCCATCTGCCATCTACAGTTGAAACCTGAATTAATCTGTGAAGAGCACACTTCTCCAGCATGCCAGTGGTCATTGAAGGTGAGTATTTGCACACTGAAGTTGGTTACGATGCCAAACTGCAGTCAGGTCAAGACCCTGGTGAGGACGACGAGCACGCAGATGAGCTTCCCTGAGACGGTATCTGACAGTTTGTGCAGAAATGTTTTAGCTTTTCCGGGTGGCTGGTCTCAGACAATCCCGCAGGTGAAGAAGCCAGATGTGGAGGGTCCTGGGCTGACGTGTTTGCCAAATTCTCTAAAACAACGTTGGAGGCGGCTTATGGTAGAGAAATTAGCATTAAATTCTCTGGCACCAGCTCTGGTGGACCTTTATGCAATCATCATGCCAATAACACACTCCCTCAAAACTTGAGACATCTGTGGCATTGTGTTGTGTGACAAAACTGCACATTTTAGAGTGGCCTTTTATTGTCCTCAGCATGAGCTGCATCTGTGTAACGATCATGCTGTTTAATCAGCTTCTTGATATGCTACACCTGTCAGGTGGATGAATTATCTTGGCAAATGAGAAATGCTTACTAACAGGGATGTAATCAAATTTGTGCACAAAATCTGAGAGAAATAAGCTTTTTGTGCATATGGAAAATGGGATATTTTATTTCAGCTCATGAAACATGGGACCAAGACTTTACGTGTTGCGTTTATATTTTTGTTCAGTGTAGATATGGACACATAAAGAGATAGGCTATAAAAGTACTTATTGTGACACAATTGGTGACAGATCCTATACTGCAACGAGTCGTGACTGGGAGATACTAGCATTCAGAAAAAAAGTCAAACAATTGTAGGCCTATTAGTCACAAATAGAAGTGCCGTCTGTTGTCTGTTGCCCTACCACAAACATACCTTCGCGTTCAATAAAATGGGTTAGCAGGGCACGGAAGAAACCTGGAAAATGGCAAGCGTACGTGCGCTTTCTGTCTCTACCTATTATCTCTAACCACTACGGAATTCCGTTAGGCCTCACAAAACCCCTGTCTGTGGGTGCATTGAGCTATCCTGCCCTACCAAGCAAAAAAGGCAGTAACTGCTCATAGCATGGAACTGAGAAAAATTGCTTTTATTTATCTTGGTTTCACAGTAACTTTATGCAGTTACTGCTAACAAAACATAAACAAATAAAGGCAGGATACTTGTCCACATGATTAAGCATGTATTTAATGTAGCAAAAATGACTAACTCATTTTAGACCAAATGATCAGTTACTGGCTTTTCCCTTGGTAGGGCAGTATAGAGGTCATGAAGGATTATGATGACGATCTCAATCATGCTCTGACAATCAATACATTTATTAAAATAAGCTTAATGTATAATTGTTCATGAGAAAGAAATAAGTTGTCAATTTCACAATCTTTAGTTGTACAAACAGGATCTTCCCTTGAACCAGTTTGCTACAGCAGAAAAATAATCCTGCAGCAACAGGAAATGTGAATTATTATGTGGATTATAATTAATGGGGTTAGATTTTTCGTAAGGGATAATGAAGTCTGACCCTTCTAATTGGAAATTATAAACTTCAGAAGCCTTTTTAAACCACAAATACAAGTTCTCCTGCAACAGGTTGATAAAATTAAGATCCTAGAACTGTAAGTGTGATTTTTAAGCATAGTGAAATGGAATCTTCCAATGACTGTGTCAAACAGCAAGCCATAGAAACATAGAAGTTCTGTCAAATTTACAGAGAAATATCATGACATCAAATGGTTTCACTGACTTTTAGAAATCTGTCCCATTACAACCTGTTTGGTGACGCTTATTTAATCGTTTCGTAACATTTGTACACATCCATTGTCACGTCACAAGTAAAGGATCATGGGACCTAAAACAAGATGAGCAAATGGAAACTGCTTTTTATTCAATGGCATCCGCCCTGCCTTCCAAGAAACTGATGACAGAGCTGATCACAAACTATACTTTTTCCCAAAATGGAGAGCACAGCCTTTTCAGCCCAATGACAGATGGGCCACACCAAACCCCACATAGGTGACAGGAGAAAGGTCTCAACTTTCAGGTCTAAAAGGCTTCCGATGCATTTTAAATCAATTTGTGTGTTCTCATTAAATGCCTTCGTTCAGCGCAGGGACCGTGTCTGTGTGGGCTGAAGTGATGTGTGTTTATAGCTGCTATAACCTAACCATTGGGGCCCACACAGATTATGAGGTGTTTGTAGTAACCTGACACCTCTGATGGGACTATACAATTAAATGTACTGTATGTGTGTGTTTCAGTCCTTTGCGTTTTCTTGTGGGTGTTATAAACCGTTGCTCATGTTCTTTCTTTTCTTTCATTTTCAAACTTAGAAAACCTAGAAGTCACATGACACATCAGGCATGCAACATCCAAATAATCAAATACAATTGCATTCAATTATGTTACTGGTGAGTATCACTGATGCCCCATGACATTCCCCAGTCCAAGCATTGCCTTACCTTGGGTTTAACCGTCCTACCCTGAAGTAAATGTCTCTTTCCTGGGCAGGAAAATGGATGCCCAGGAGGTGTGGATGATCCATCATACGCTGAAAGCAGAGGTCATCAGAGAGATGATCACACGCAAGTGTGTGGGGGGGTGTGAGGGAGAGATGGAGTGTGTGTGTGCGTGTGTGTGCTTGTGTGTGTGTGCGCAGAGGTCCAATTCCAGAAGATAATCCCAGGTAAGACAAAGATGTCCTCTATATTCTGTTGGGACACTCTCCCCCACAATGTAAAAAACACTGAGGTAAATTTCAAAACAATAATGCTAAATCTTGCCGCCAACTTCCCTATAGCTATCCAGTGAGCAACCTATTGAAATTGTAGAGTGTGCAATGTCTTTGAAAATGTGGCTTACATTCAATGGTCGTTTGGTGTTCAGTGTATTGTTTGTTTTAAACAAGGATTTACTGTTGCGAATAAGCAACAATATTTTGTTCAAGCCTGCTGTGGGAGAAAAACAACCTTAAAAACACCATTACAGCTTTTTCATTCCTCCATCTACTGTCCCTCTGTACCCTTGGAGCAGCACGGTGCGCTGTATCCCTTTTATCTGGGTCTGATAGGCCGTCTCAGTCCGTTGGCCTTGGGTCACAGACATCATAACCCAAAGCTAGGGGCTGGCTGGATGCCCTCAGTGTAATGGCAACATTGTTGAACTATCTATCTTCAACCAAAACAGAACAGCTAAGTAACAAGGCAGTATGGGTTACTGCAATTCAATGATATACTATTTGTGATCAATTGTGAACATAGATGTGTGGAAACCATGTGTTTAATGACATCATTTTTTTCTTAAATCAGTTGTGGGCATTGTAATTATGCAGTTAGTGTAGCATCTGTGTCATGCTAGTCAACAGAGACGTTTTCCTGTTTCATTTCACTTCTACATCAAAAGTTAAATAAAGGTAAAATAAAATAAATATGAATTATATCAATTTGACCCTCGCTGTTTGATATCTTTTTTCTGCAAGTGATTGTTTTATTTCCAACAGTATTTAAAGGAATAATGTAATAGCATAATATTTAATTAGGCATGGTGTCAACATTATGTCTGAAATTGAACGTGACTTTGTCCTGTGGGTATTTAAGTAGATAAATTGAGATGGAGTCGTCTATTGAAAACAGCCTATAGTGACTTTCTCCTTACTTTCAGCGTCTTCCATATGCCTTCATATTTAATAACTTGTTATGTTGACTTTAGAGGCCTCCAAGGTTGGAAAACAATCAATTTCATACAATGTATTGAGCTGTGCTTACCAAAACGAGTGTGAAAGTCAGAATGAGACAAAAACAGAACAACTAATTGAATGAATATACTGTATCTATGCTTCTTTGTATCTGTGTATCTGTAATTGCTCCATACTCAGACAAGGTCACTGAGTAGTGGGTTTCACCTTCGCACATAATCCTTTACACTACAGCAAAAACCTACAATAGCACACAGCATACATTCCAATAACCTTAAGAATACTGTCTTATCAGCAGTAGCCTTCCCTGTATCAGATATTGACAGGTGAAACTGAGGCCGTCCATGAGAGTCTAGTGGGTAGACTGTGTGGAAGGAAGGAGAGGAAAGAAGAGAAGAGAGAAAACAACACAACAGAACAGGGCAGAAGAGAAGGTTGCAGCTGGGCCTGGATTGAGTAATCAGGCAGTTGGCAGGCAGACAGAAGCCCTCCAGTCGAGCTGAACTGCTTAAGGAGCCCTATCTGCTGTTGTTCCCTTCTGCGCTGGCAGCTTATCACCCAGACGGATTTCAGAGGCCTTGAACCGTGCAGGAGAGTCCGTCCACGTGTGAGAAACCCCAGTGCTCTCTCTCTCTCTCTCTCTCTCTCTCTCTCTCTCTCTCTCTCTCTCTCTCTCTCTCTCTCTCTCTCTCTCTCTCAGAGTAGCCCACCCCCCGCCACAGAAAAACAAAGATAACTCCTCACAGCCCATGTCACCGTGAGAAAAACAAGTGAGAAAAAAGTGTTTTTCTCCTGTTAGTGCCAGGAAGGGAGGAGGGTAAGAGATTGTCTTACCAAAAACATGCATGTGTGTCTTGGGCTGTGAGAGAAGAGTCACGATCACGACACGTTGACTGGCTCCATTTCAGTAGTGAATACATGCACACACACGCGCACGTGCACGCGCACACGCACACACACTCTCACACACGTTGAATGGCTCCATGTCAACAGTGAATACATGCACACATCCACCCACACTGTACACCCTCCTAACACCTGCCCTCTGAAGGTGCTCTCTGATTAATCCCAACATTAATTATTGACTCTGAGTTTAATTTGAAAGGCCCATCCATCCATAATTTTAACTGTAAGCCAGGAGACCCTGCTTTAAATAATGTATACGGCCCATTCAGAGGTAATCATATTGTCATTGATTAATATACATCGGTGCAGCCGAGCATACCTGATGCGTGTGGGAGCTAGGGTTGAGCTAGGAGCTAGACTATGGAGATGGGTATGATAGAGCTCAAAGCAAGGAGCTACGGTGTCAAGCCGGGGAGCATCTCCAGGATCCTGTCCTCCTTGTCTGATGTTTCAATCACAGTTTAGAGCAGGCGATGCATGGAGGCACTCCACTGCTATCATCTGACTGGATAACACTAGGAGCCCTGGAGAATGACAATAACCAGAGAGGAGATGGAGGGAGTGGAGGAGGGAGAGGGTGGGATGAGACAAGGAGACAAAGGAGGGGGAGAAGGATAGTGAGAGACAAGGAAGGGTAGGAGAGGGAAGACTTGAAGGAGAGAGAGCGTGAGAGAGAGTGAAGGGTGAGGGAAGAGGGAGAGGGAGGAGGTAGACATTAAACAAGCGATATCATAGTTGTACACTTACTATGAAGTAATAAGAGGATCAGATAGAGGCAAAAGCAACAGGACGCCACCACTGACAACATTCCAAATCAGGTTTTTCTGTCCCTATAAAATTGCCCCTCAAAATGTTTATTTGTTTTACCTACAGTACATTTATCTACTCATCGAAGGAGAGAAACCTTTCCAATGGCAGGGAGAGAAGATAGTTCACAGAAGTGCTAAGTAAAAGCACAGTTGGATTCATATGGGAGTAGTGAGGTAGTGTATAGTAAGAGAGGATTCTCTGCCTGACAGACTGAGGGATCAACATGGTAATATATTCCTGTGCTCCGGCACTCCCCTGCACTCCTGCTGACGTCCAAATGCAGATGTCATGTCACCTACGTTTAGTTTAGACAAACAGAGGTGTGCTTGGGGAGGAGGAAGAGGAGTCAGGAGCTGAGGCTGTGCTGCTCAATGAAAAATTTATACGCTTCTCGTTAGTGAGACGCCACTCAAAGTATACAGGGAGTTTAGGACATGAAGCAATTATAGACCCACAACTCAACTGTCTGGACACAGAGCACAAGAGTATTCTGACAGACATAAACATACACAAACACCTAGGTACCGGAGCGCCAAGTCTAGGTCCAAAAGTCTCCTTATCAGCTTCTACCCACAACCCATAAGACTGCTGAACCATTCATCATTATTTTATTGTGTTACTTTTTAAGGGGGTGTGGGGGTTATTTAATAAATATTTTCTTAAGACTGCATTGGTGGTTAAAGGCAGACAGATACACACACACACACATACACACACGCATTTACACACTGACACACACACACTCACTTGGAAGAACACTACTCCATCAAGCAGACAAACAAAACCCACTCCAGTGGCCCCTCCATCTCCCTCCAGGAGATTGTGAAAGCTTTGGCAAGCCTAAGTGAAGATGTTGTTTTTGTTAATACATAAAGATTAGGAAACAGACTCCAGTCTAAATCCCCCCAACCCTTCTCTCTCTCTACCTCACTCATTCCCTCTCTTTCTCTCTCACTCTCTCCATCTATCTATCTCCCTGGCAGGAGAGTTAGCCTTGTAAGACCGCTCTTCTTCCCCAGATGAGCTGATGAGTTCTGAGAAACGTGAGACGCCCCCCGGTTTCTTTCCTCCCCTCTCCTTTCTTAAACTGTAAGTAGATTCTCCCTGACAGTACGTGTTGTGTTTTATACTTGACAGCGGCATAAGAACAGCATACACTGGATTCGAAAAATGCCAGAGGAACAGAACCAGACTCCTACCCATTCTGAGTGCACTAGACAAGTTGAGCAACATGCCCATGACCCTGCCAATGGGTTCAATCACTGTCAGTGAGATACGCATTTTTGTGCTCACCATCTAGGATGTCAGTTACATAGTGCTAACCACACTGACAACATGTTAAGAGGTGTGCAGTTTTCTAGGAGGGTAATAGCGACTGAAGTGTGAGGTTTAGAGAAGGGCCTCTTATCTCCGTCTTGTGGTGTTTGGAGTTGAGGCGTGTATGAGATGGGGGAGAATTAGATTAACACCTATGACTGAGTGAGGCCTTATGTCCTTGATTAGATCTGTTCAAAAATGAGGAGACGAAAGTGTTTGTGGAAAAAAGTTCAAGAAAAAAATTATAACATATAGACGACTGCTATTGAAACCATTACCAATATTCGTTTTTTTATAGGGACGTTTGACTAAATGTTGTCCAGTATACTAATGTGACTGTCTTGGCAACTCATTCATACATATAAAGAGGACAGTGGTCATTTCCCCCTTTTGGCTCTACCCACAGCCAGAGCATCAGTGGTCGTCCCCTTCTCTCCTCCTACTCTTTCTTCCATCATCACAGCCTTAACCTCCATCAACTCTCCTTCTACCCACAAGCCTCGGGGGCACTCCAGCCCGCCCCTGGAGGGAGGGAAGGTTTTTATCATCCAAAGTGAGAAAGAGAGAGAAATGAGGCAGAATCACATCAAAAGGAACAGCAGCAGCACATCAAGAGGTTCTGAGGCAACAATGGGCCCGCCATAAGCACCACCTCCATCACCCACCTGAGTCACAAAGGCACATCTTAGCCAATCACAGGCTTCAAAGCAGCCTCACGGCGGACCAAAGTTCAGCCGGCATAATCTAATTGTCATTGTATTGCTTTCTGATGTAAAAGGCTGCTCTTTTCAGGGCTTCTGAAAAGGGCTGGAGTATGGATGAATAGGTCTCAGGCAACTGCCGGAGACCTTAACCTGATTTAAGAGAGTTAAAAGGAGGCTGGTATGGTATTAAGCTGCACTTTGGGGCGACTGTGTTATTCAGACTTCACAATGGGCCTCTGTTAGAGTGGTGGTGCACTGTAGTTATTATCATAGCCTTGGAAATGTACCCATCTCATCTCAGAGGAAAGGTGTCCCAAAGCAAACGAATACAGGCTGAGACACACACATGCGCACGCACACACCAACATATCTGCTTAGAAGGATCTTGATGAAACCCAGGACAGGAGTCAAGGGCAGAGTGGGAGGGAGGTGTTTGTCATCTCTCCCTCCTCTCCCTCAGACTCTCATCCACCTCAGGCCATCTCAGATGCATCAGCCCTATAATGAAATGTTGGTGTGTTTCTAGTGTGATGGGGACAAGTACTGTAGCCTCTCTTCCTCTGTCTCTGACTGAGCACTTTAATGGTATTCAGCACGCTGCGTATTTAACACCCACCCCGTTTACATACGAAAAGGAGAACATTCACTAAGCTAATTCCAACACGATGGACTGTTAGACGTTCAGACTAATTCATTATTTCATGGGATTTTAATCAATCCCGGAGCCTTTGTAGGTCATATCTGTATCACTGATTATATGGCTATATCTATTCCCTGAATTGGACATATGATCTTATAAGAAGGACACTAATGGTTGTAGTCACTGTTATCATTGTTGTCTCTCTCTAGCACTGTAATACATGTAATAATCTTTATGTTAAATCATATCTGTTTTTGATAGATACATCACATAATTTTTAAGGATTTTCAACATGTGGCCCTCTGTCCATCCATCCAACCATCCATCAATTCATTATTTAATTCATTGTTTCATTTATTTACCCTTCCATTCATCCTTCCTTCTATCCTTCCATCCATCCATCCATCCATCCATCCTGTGCTCTTCTATATGTGAAGATAGATCATGTTTTAGAGAAGGACAATAATTCCTCCCTGGGTGGACAGATGAACAGTGTCAGGCTGCTCTTAATGCTCAGGGAGAAAACACACCTGCATGTCTGACTCTGCTATAGCACTGCCCCGCATCCATCTGCACTTAGCCGTAGCCTCCTCCTTCATTAGCCAATGGCACCTTTAGCTTATGGCCGGGGCAGCGACAATGTCTATATCATAATGACATTTATGAAGAAGAGCCACTTGGTATGCTAGCTATGCGGCAGCTAGGTCCCCGCGCTCAGAGAAACCCACACGCTCTCTTTTATAGATTGCATAATGGCTTGCATGAAAATGGTTTCACACTAACATAAATCAAATGTCAAAATACAACCGGAGCAAGACAATTCCCATGGCGTGCATACACACACATAGAAACACAAATACCTGTACATGTGCACACGCACACATACACACACACTGAAGACACACAACGGAGCCAGCCATCCAGAGAGCTCACAGCCCCTGCTTATGCAGATCCATGTAGTACTTAATGGCATACATAATAATTTATTAAGAAATGTTAAATATTCATCAATACTAAATTAATCATTTATAGCAGATCTTTAAATTAAAGGGTGTCCTTGAAGTTGCAGATGTGAGGAGTGTCTTCTGCAAAGAGACAATCCCCCTCGGACATTTTATATCTCCGATGATACTTGGACTGCTATTGTTTAATGAGTATCCCACTTTGCTACATCCAGCCCTTTAAAGAAAAGGAAGGGAAACACACAAATGCACAGAACAAATGTCACAGTAAAAGTCATTAATTGCTAGTGCAATAATTAACATAATCACACTGCGTAAAATGCTCTGGAAAACACATTGTTTTAAAGATACAGTGTGTATCGGTCTGAAATCAGAAAGAGAGAAAGAAGAAGGAGAAAGAGGAAGCCAACTTCCAAATGGTAATATGCTCCCTACTCCTGATTCTTCTTCCTCATCCCCTTCTCCCCCTACCTCCCTCTCATTATACCCCCTTCTCTCTTGTTCTCTCTCTCTCTCTCTCTCTCTCTCTCTCAAGGTTACTGCTGATTCTCGTCATCCTGCTTGTTTTCATTAAACCAAGTTTACAGGATGAACGGCCATCCACGCCCGACCTGTGCTGAACACGCATTGGTGTCTTTCATGTATTTGCAGCAGCAAAGAATTGAATCCCCTTACAATAGTCAAACAAGTCTTAAATCAAAGTTAGAGTACCGTTAGTAAACACAGAATGACCGCTGTGTGTTGAAGAAACTCCAGCCCCATGCGGTGTCCATGGAGTCATGAAAGCATGAGAACATCTGTGTCCATACAGTATCTTTCAAGGACACGGCGCTCTGCCAGGGCACGCCGGCTGGTGAGACCTCGCATGACACACGGTGGTTACACAGCAGCCTAGCGTCATGTTACACCTGTCCCCACGCGCTAACCACAACCTGCCATGCACCGAGTCACCTGGGCCCTCTCCTCCATACATGTCCCCTCGCGTTAACCACAACCTGCCATGCACCGGGTCACCTGGGCCCTCTCCTTCCATACATGTCCCCACACGTTAACCACAACCTGCCATGCACAGGGTCACCTGGGCCCTTTCCTCCATACCTGTCCCCTCGCGTTAACCACAACCTGCCATGCACCGGGTCACCTGAGCCCTCTCCTCCCACACCTGTCCCGCACCTCACCCCCCTCACCCACCCACAAGTACACCTGGACCCCCTCTATAGGCGCAGCAAGGTTAGAACATAGAGATGAGACCTAATGTTGAGGAGGCAAATGTGCAGTACTGTATGATAGCCAACGTAAGAATGGAATACCTTAGGTGAATCACATTGGCTTGATAGGAGTTTCTTTTCGTACACACAATGATATTCCCCCAATACCAGTGGTGTAAAGTACTTAAGTAAAAATGCTTTAAAGTACTACTTAAGTCGTTTTTGGGGGCATCTGTACTTTACTTTTTTGACACCTTTTACTTTTATTCCACTACATTCCTAAAGAAAATGATGTACTTTTTCTCCTTACATTTTGAATGCTTAGCAGGACAAGAAAATGGTCCCATTCACACACATCTTGAGAACATCCCTGGTCATCCCTACTGCCTCTGATCTGGCGGACTCACTAAACACAAACGCTTTGTTTGTAAATTATGTCTGAGTGTTGGAGTGTGCCCCTGGCTATAGATAAATTAAAAACAAGAAAATTGTGCCATAATATAAGGAGTTTGAAAGCATTTCTACTTTTTATACTTCTGTATCTTTAGCAATTACATTTACTTTTGACACTTAAGTATATTTAAAACCAAATACTATTAGACTTTTACTCAAGTTGTATTTTACTGGGTAACTTTCACTTTGAGTCAATTTTATTTGAGTATGACAATTAGCTACTTTTTCCCATTACGACTGCCCATTACGCTTCTTCTTTCTCAATAACTCTTCTCCAGCTCGATGCCCCGGGCCGGAAGGTTTCTGTTTGTTGTCTCAGTTGTTGTCTCAGTTTGGGGTCATAATAGTGAGAGGTTCGGCGTGAGGTTAGTCAAAAAGCGGCTTATAAAAGATTACGCCTCCATGATAGCAACTCATCAGGAGATAATTAATAGTGCGGGCCACTCACCACTCCCTAAGCCTGCTTATTAGAGGGCTTCCATTTACTCCAGGGCTCATCTTATCTCTCCCATTTACACAGTACTGAGTTAGAGGAAGACTGCACATCCATGTTTGATTCTGCCCTTAAACTCACACAGCTCTTGATCATTGCGGTTGAGATGCAGTGAGATAGGCACACTAAACCCATGGCCTAAGGGATTGAGAAGTTTTTGTGAAATGTATTACTCCAATCAGAGGATTTAATTTAGCTAGATCTGTTTCTTTTAATGATGAAAGCCAATAACAGGCGAGTCGTTAGATAAAAGGGGTCTTATAGGCCCGATTGGTTTTGATGATAAAATCCAGATTGTTTTTGGTAAAGTTTAGGATCATTTCATGTAACTGGAGATATCTGACACAAGGTTCCCTGTTCATGTAGTATCACATCATTTCCTTGTGCATTAAAACCAATTGCAATATTGTAATAGATCATCAAGCTAAAATGAAGCAAAATACAATGGCATGTTTTAGCATATCATTATTAATTTTTTTACTGAATGCAGCTATGATTTTTGTGCGACCACCCAAAATTGTAGAGTATGACAAAGAGAATATGTAATGATAGTTGAAACTCTGATTAAGAGCCATACCATACATAGTAAGGTCTTACTCTCTTATTAAGGGCCATAGCATACATAGTAAGATCCTACTATCTGGTTAAGGGTCACACCATACGTAAGAAGGTCCTACTCTCTGATCAAGGGCAATATCATAAAAAGTAAGGTCCTACTCTCTAATTAAGGGCCATATCATACATAGTAAGGTTCTACTCTCTAATTAAGTGCCACATCATACATAGTAAAGTCCTACTCTCTTATTAAGGGCCATACCATACATAGTAAGGTCCTACTCTCTGATTAAGGGCAATATCACACATAGGAAGGTCCTACACTCTGATTAAGGGCAATATCATACATAGTTAGGTCCTACTCTCTTATTAAGGGCAATATCATACATAGTAAGGTCCTACTCTATTATTAAGGGCAATATCATATACAGTAAAGTCCTACTCTCTGATTAAGGGCCATATCATACATAGGAAGGTCCTACTCTCTTATTAAGGGCCATACCATACAAAGTAAGGTACTAACCTCTAATTAAGGGAAATATCATACATTGTAATGTCCTACTCTCTTATTAAGGGCCATACCATACATAGTAAGGTCCTACTCTCTTATTAAGTGCCATATCATACATAGTAAGGTCCTACACTCTGATTAAGGGCCATATCACACATAGTAAGGTCCTACACTACGGTTTTGGAGCGCCTGGCGTGCCCAATGTAAAATGCCTCCCACTCAGGCCCAGAAAATAGGATATGCACATATTTAGTACCATTGGATAGGAAACACTCTGAAGTTTCTAAGAGTGTTAAAATTCTGTCTGTGAGTATAACAGAACGGATATGGCAGGCGAAAACCCAAGGAATTTCTGTCCTGGAAAAAGTGATTTTGACACATTGCCTCATTTTGAACCACTCCCTTAGGAAAATGCTCATATAAGGGAGTATGAATGCAGTACCTATTGCTTCCTCTGGATGTCAACAGTCTCGAGACACTGTTTTGATTCTGTTTAGTTGCTTTAGATGGCAGAAGAATAGAATTAGGAAGTGGCCACACAGAAGTCAACAGAAGTGAATGCGCATTCCCGGCTTGCGCGCACTGTGTTTTTTTCCTTTCCTATCGCCCAGTTTATATTCCGGTTGAAGTATTATACTGAATATACATTAAAGTGTTCCTAAGGATACATTATCAAATATGTTTGTTTGTTATTGGACAGGTTTATAGGTATAGGTTGAACGAGTTCTCTTCACGTTTCAATGGGCGAGTGGACGCTGTATTTTCTTGTCATAACGCGCCAACCAAACAGAGATTTATGGATATAATAAATTACTTTTTCTAACAAAAGAACCATTGATTGTCTTCGTTGGACACTTGGGAAGCCCTCAGCAGAAGTTCTTCAAAAGGTAATTGATTTGTTTTCGCTGTGAAATGTGTTTTGTGTGAACCGTGATAGCTTATGAATTTATGGTAATGGTAAAAATATTGGAGGTGCTACCCTCAAACAATCAAATGTAGTGCTTTCGCCGTAAAGCCTTTTTGAAATCTGACAACGCTGTGATATTGCCAAGAAGCAGAGCTTTTGATGACTATGCAACACTTATATATTGATGAATGTTTAATAATTCAACTTTTGGATTTTGAATTTGGCGCCTTGCATTTCACTGGGTAGTGTCGGGAGTGGGGCGCTAGCCATACATAGTAAAGTCCTACTCTCTGATTAAGGGCCATATCATACATAGTAAGGTCCTACTCTCTGATTAAGGGCAATATCATACATAGTAAGGTCCTACTCTCTTATTAAGGGCAATAGCATACATAGTAAGATCCTACTATCTGATTAAGGGTCACACCATACATAAGAAGGTCCTACTCTCTGATCAAGGGCCGTACCATAAATAGGAAGGTCCTACTCTCTGATTAAGGGCAATATCATAAATAGTAAGGTCCTACTCTCTTATTTAGGGCCATACCATACATAGGTCTTTTTATTTTATATATTTCACCTTTATTTAACCATGTAGGCTAGTTGAGAACAAGTCCTCATTTACAACTGCGACTTGGCCAAGATAAGCAAAGCAGTGCGACACAAACAACAACACAGAGTTGCACATGGAATAAACAAACATACAGTCAATAATACAGTAGAAAAAGTATATATACAGTGTGTGCAAATGAGGTAAGATAAGGAAGGTAAGGCAATAAACAGGCCATATTGGCAAAGTAATTACTATATAGCAATTAAACACTGGAGTGATAGATGTGCAGAAGATGAATGTACAAGTAGAGATACTGGGGTGCAAAGGAGCAAAAAAATAAATCAATAAATAACAGTATGGGGATGAGGCTATTTACAGATGGGCTATGTACAGGTGCAATGATCTGTGAGCTGCTCTGACAGCTGGTGCAACTAGTTAGGGAGCAGCAGCAGAGTTCGGAGTTTTGGAGAGTCTGGCGTGACCACAGTAAAATGCCTGGTACTCAGGCCCAGAAACTAGGATATGCACATAATTAGTAGTATTGGATAGAAAACACTCTGAAGTTTAAAACTGTTAAAATAATATATGTGAGTATAACAGAACTGATATGGCAGGCGAAAACCCAAGCAAAATCCATCCGAGAAAATGTGATTCTGTGAGCTGCCTCTTTTTCCATTGAATTGCTATAGAATATGCTGAAATCCAGCTCCCAGGTTGCAGTACCTATGGCTTCCACTAGATGTCAACAGTCTTTAGACATGGTTTCATGCGTTTACCTTGAAAAATAGGGGAGTAGAAGAATTTTATCCAAGGAGAGTGAGGAAGTGATTTTTCTCATTGCGTGCTTTCTCAGCGCGCGCCTCTGTTTTTTCCTAATCTATCGCCAAAGATATTACCCGTGTGAAATATAATCGGTTTGAACGGGTTCGATTTTGACAACATCCGGTGAAATGCAGAGCGCCAAATTCAAATTACAAAAATACTCATTTCAAACATTCATGAAAATACAAATGCTGCACACCCTTCAAAAGCTTAGACTCTTGTTAATCTAACAGCATTGTCAGATTTCAAAAAGGCTTTACGGCGAAAGCACAACATTTGATTGCCTGAGGACAGCGCCCCACTCAAACTCATTTAGCATAATAACATAACCAGCAGAGGTGTCACAAAACTCAAAAATAACATAAAATAAATTGCTTACCTTTGATGATCTTCCTCTGATGGCATACCCAAGCGTCCAGGTTACACAATAAAAGGTCATTTTGTTCGATAAAGTTCCTCTTTATATCCATAAAGCTCCGTTTGGTTGGCGCGTTTTGTTCAGTAATCCACCTGCCCAAAGGCTTTCATCCATGCAGACAAACGATATCACAAAAGTACCCGTAAAGTTAATCGAAAAAAGTCAAACAGCATTTGTAATCAATACTCAGATACCCTAAAATTAATATAAACTATAATATTTCAGACGGAATTTAACCTGCTGAATAGAAGAGAAAAAGAACTGTGAGCGCATTACCTGTTACGCGCAAAATCCAAAACAGTACACTTGACGTGGACTCAGGATCAAGTGGTCTTACTCCCTTGATTTTCATGATTGAAGCTTCAAATCTTTTTCTAAAGACTGTTGACATCTAGTGGAAGCCATAGGAACTGCAATGTGGGGGTTAAACTATGAGGCTTTGAATAGCTGGCCTATTGAAAACAGTGTGACATGACTGATTCAGACATCCCGGATGGATTTTGCTTGGGTCTTTGTCTGCCATATCAGTTCTGTTATACTCACAGACATTATTTTAACAGTTTTAGAAACTTCAGAGTGTTTCTATCCAAAGCTACTAATTATATGCATATCCTAGCTTCTGGGCCTGAGTAACAGGCAGTTCACTTTGGGCATGTTTTTCATCCGAACTTCAAAATACTGCCCCCTGCACTAAGAAGTTAACAAACCTCCAAACGAGCTTCAATGCCATACAACACTCCTTCCGTGGCCTCCAACTGCTCTTAAACGTTAGTAAAACCAAATGCATACTCAATCGTTTGCTGCCCGCAACCGCCCGCCCGACTAGCATCACTACTCTGGACGGTTCCGAAATAGAATATGTGGACAACTACAAATACCTAGGTGTCTGGCTAGACTGTAAACTCTTCTTCCAGACTCATATTAAACATCTCCAATCCAAAATTAAATCTAGAATCTGCTTCCTGTTTTGCAACAAAGCCTCCTTCACTCATGCCGCCAAACATACCCTCGTAAAACTGTCTATGCTACCAATCCTCAACTTCGGCGATGTAATTTACAAAATAGCCTCCAATACTCTACTCAGCAAATAGGATGCAGTCTATCACAGTGCCATCCGTTTTGTCATCAAAGCCCCATATACCACCCACCACTGGGACCTGTATGCTCTAGTCGGCCGGCCCTCGTTACATATTCGTCGCCAGACCCACTGGCTCCAGGTCATCTACATGTCTATGCTAGGTAAAGCTCCGCCTTATCTCAGCTCACTGGTCACGATAACAACACCCACCCGTAGCACGCGCTCCAGCAGGTATATCTCACTGGTCATCCCCAAAGCCAACACTTCTTTGGCCGCCTTTCCTTCCAGTTCTCTGCTGCCAATGACTGGAACGAATTGCAAAAATCGCTGAAGCTGGAGACTTATATTTCCCTCACTAACTTTAAACATCTACTATCTGAGCAGCTAACCGATTGCTGCAGCTGTACTTAACCCATCTGTAAATAGCCCATCCAATCTTCCTACCTCATCCCCATATTATTTTTATTTACTTTTCTGCTCTTTTGCACACCAGTTTTTCTACTTGCACATCATTATCTGCACATCTATCACTCCAGTGTTAATTTGCTAAATTGTAATTACTTCGCTACTATGGCCTATTTATTGCCTTACCTCCTCACGCCATTTGCACACACTGTATATATACTTTTTTTTCTATTGTGTTATTGACTGTATGCTTGTTTATTCCAAGTGTAACAATGTGGTGTTGTTTGTGTGATTTATCTTGGCCAGGTCGCAGTTGTAAATGAGAACTTGTTCTCAACTAGCTGGGGCGGCAGGTAGCCTAGTGGTTAAAGCGTTTGACTAGTAACCGAAAGGTTGCAAGATTGAATCCTTGAGCTGACAAGGTAATAATACGTCGTTCTGCCCCTGAACAAGGCAGTTAACCAACTGTTCCTAGGCCGTCATTGAAAATAAGAATTTGTTCTTAACTGACTTGCCTAGTTAAATAAAGTTAAAATATATTTTTTTATAATAAATAGCCTACCTGATTAAATAAAGGTGAAACAAAACAATTACAATAAAAAAAATTGTCGGGGGTCCAGATTTTTCAGCTCTTTCAGAACATCAGCTATCTGGAATTGGGTGAAGGAGAAATGGGGGCGGCTTGGGTGAGTTGCTGTGGATGGGTACAGGGCTGCTAGCGGGCCGCGGCTAGCAGGCTAGCAGATAGGCATTCATGGGACGTTGTGACGGAGGAGCCTGTTAAAAAATCCCCTTGGGCAGATTACGTCGGTAGTTCAGTCGTGATGGATTGGCTAGGCTCCGTATCAGCAGTAAAAGGGGTCCAGGCCAATTGGCAAAATAGGTATTGTAGCCCAAGGAGTGGCTGATGGACCTCTTCAGCTAGACGGGAGATGGGCCTAGCATAGGCTAGCTCCAGGCTAATTGGTGCTTGCTTCGGGACAGAGACGTTCGCCAGGATGAGCCACTCGGATAGCAGCTAGCTAGCTGTGATGATCCAGGTGAAAAGGTTCAGAGCTTGCGGTAGGAATCTGGAGATATGGAGAAAAATAAGTCCGATATGCTCTGGTTTGAATCGCGTTGTGCAGACTAGCAAGAGTTGTCCGGGCTAAAGGTTGGCTGATGACCGCTAGCAGTGGATAGCTGACTACTAGCTGGTAGCTAGTTAGCTGGCTAGCTTCTGTTGGGGGTTCCGGTTCTAAAGTAAAGAAAAATAGCAGATCCATACCACATTGGGTGAGGCGGGTTGGAGGAGAGTATTTTGCAGTTGAGGTTAAGAAAAATATAAAAAAAGATATGTGAATAAAAAATATATAAAAGATATATAGACGGCACATGACAAGACGAAAACAAAGACGTCTGACTGCTACGCCATCTTTGATTTTTACATAGTAAGGTCCTACTCTCTGATTAAGGGCCATCTCATACATAGTAAGGCACTACTCTCTGATTAAGGCCATATCATACATAGTAAGGTCCTACTCTATGAAGCCTGTATAAATCAGGCCAATATCCATAGAAATAGGAACATAGTAGCCTACATCTACTGCTAAAATAGCACCCAGCCCAGGGCTAACTCTGATTGAATGTTTTATAACAGACAATCCTGAGTGCTGGAAAAAATAACAAATTCATTCATCCCTGTTCAAGTAAAGCACTGTAACAACCAAGTAATTCTACCCAGATTTTTCTTTTTATACTACTTTGATTTGTCATGTTATTTCGGTCTCTTCCATCCTCCAAACCTATTTTCTTCCCTCGTTCACAGAATGCTTGATATCAGTGTGCAGTAATTCACTTATTGAGTATCCTGCCTCAGTTGTGTCATGGCAGGGCGACGGGAGTTATTCGGCGCTCTGCCACGGTAAAAGGATACAGTAAGTAGGTGTCCGGGGAAGCTTAGGAAGGGAAGGGAGATCCATCAGAGTGGCGTGTATGATGGATCGTGCCAGCGTCCGGGATGAATAGACATGCAATGCAAAACACTCGGAGGCCAAAAAAGGAGGAGGAATGTACATTACATTCATTTAATCATCTACTGCCACACGTGTGTTACTGTAGTGAGGCATTCAGGCCTCTCTCTCTCTCTCTCTCTTCAAAGGCCTCAGCCAGATTGATTATGTACAGGAGAGCGAAACGCAAAACACCTGCCAAGGAGAGGATGCTGCACGCTACTACTGTAAGATGACAGTGAGAAGAAAGAGAAAAAGCAGTTGGCTTCATAACAATACTGGGCAGAATCTTGTGATTTAGTAATACAAAATACATCAAGGATATTCTCATGGACCTACAATTATAATTCCAATATAATATCCAATAGGCCAGGGCACTCCAACCCTGTTCCTGGAGAGCTAACGTCCTGTAGGTTTACTCGCCTGTAACTCTAATCTAGCACACCTGATTCTAATAATTAGCTGGTTGATAAACTGAACCAGGTTAGTAACTATTGGGATTGAAGCGAAAACCCTGCAATAGTCCTACATGCTGTATGTTAGCTTTTCAACTGGTGTGGCACTGAAGAGAGATAGGAGGACTCACACGGCAGCATGACAAATGAGAAGCATCAGTGTGTTGACACATCGGGGGACCAGAGAGCTGAGAGTTCAGTGGGGAATTTTACACAGCTGCAGGGCAGAGGATCCCAGAATCCCTCACTACTGTCTGACGGAGGAGGGTAAAGAAGTGGAGGCCATTAGGAAGGAATACCAAAACATGGAAAAGACATAAGGTGCTGGGTGGGTTGGAGGTCTCATCACCATCTCCTGCACGTAATTGCCTTCAGGTTGCCTCCAGGTTGAAACACTCAACACCTTTAGACTGCCGTATTAAACAGCACCATCAAGGTCAACCTGAAGAAATGTATTCATGCGCTGAGATTTGCATGAATAGGAGAGAAGGTAGATGATTAGGGCGACAATACAGCAAACTCTTTAGAGTTTTCGCACAACAAAATCTGTTGTGCATGACTGGCATTGTTGTCAGTGTGTGTGTTGTATGCTGACAGTATTCATTGTTTATCTGATGTAGTGTATGTCCTGATATGTACAGCGTACTGCTCCTATGCATTCAGCTCAATCAATGCAAACGTCTCCTTCTTGGCCCATTTTGACGAGAGCTGTCCTACATGTCAAGGCTGACACCAAAGTACAGGCCTTCCCTCCCCTCCCGAGACCAACAAAACACTGATCGTTTCAACTCACTGTGTTCCCTGTTTAAAGTTGGGATTTTGAAGGACTCCAGCCTAACTCAAGATGAAGGGGGAAACAGCAGATTGAGGGAAATGGGGAGGATGAGAGGAGATCAAGACTGTACGACTTGAAAATACACTTTCAATAAAGGAGAGCAAAGCCCCTTTTATGTTTCTTTCATGAGAGGATGAAGACATAGGAACCACTCAGATATTCCAATATACATGGTGAGGTTGTGGTGCTCTTTCTTCCAGATTCAATACCCCTCACCACTCATAAATATACATGAGACATATGTAAATTATATTTCTCATAACCTTTTTTTATGTGTATGTTGCTTTTAGCCATGTGTGAATGTTATGCAGCTTTTCTTTTCATAGTATATTATCTCCAGCGGTAAAGATAGAACAAATTAATCTGTACTTTTTTTTTTTTTTTTGGGGGAGGTCTACAAAGCAAAAACATCCTGTTGAAATTACGATGAAGAAGGTTAGGTTATTTTCTACACCAATAAGCTCTGTAGTATTTGAGGTTGTGGTGGGTTAACAGTCTTTTGACACCAAGGCATGGTGGAGCCTCTCTGCCAGCCGGACCCACAGATTCCCCTCTCACCTCTGGTTGCTCATCTAGGGAAGCTCTGGGGCCTGGCCAAGGGAGGAGGGAGATGGGAGAGAGGGGAGGGGCTGGATGAAAAACGAGGATGTCACAACATTGTTGCAAGGTTAGCACTGGTGCTAATGGAGCTGTGCTGGGGCAGGGCGCCCCAAGGATCGACCCCGCCAAGGGGGGGCATGTACGAGTCCGAGATAAACTACTGTTGGGGGCATGGCACTACCATAAGCCCCACCACTGCCTGCTAAGCTTGCACACACACACACGCAGACACAAACACACACAGAAACACCTCCCCCTCACATTTATCTGACCATCACATCCAGCTCTGAGAGATCTCATTTGTTCATAAAGGATGAAGTTTGACACAGCACTATTCACTGTTTATATTAACACTCTTACTTGCTTCTTACAGGGTTAGGGTTAGAGTGAGGACCTACCTATCAGGGGATCGTTTTGATATTCTGTTTGACCCTGTCACCTACTCTCATTTTGGAACTATTCCATCAAATACTCAGAAATGTAATGCTTGAGGAAAATGATCAATAATTGGACAAAAACATTGTTTTTATTCCACTCACACTTTAATCCATCTGTCTGACAAATCAAGTGAGCCCTCCTGTAGTGCTGTAATAGTGCTATAATAGCAGGAAACCTCTCACTTAAACTGGCAAACCTAATTGAACTATTGATCTAATTGCAAATCAGGAGACAGAGAGCGAGAGGAGACCACTTTACGGTTCACATTTCAGGAACTCTGCCAAGCCGTGCTGCTGCTGTCTAGCCTCATCTACATGGGAACATGCTTGCCGCAGTCCTCCCCAGTTCAACTACACAGATGATTTTAACACAGGGAGATGGTTCCTGAAGAGAAGAGCTCAGGGGTGCCACAGTAGACAGTCATGGGAAAATGAGAGAATAATGAAAAAGACTTGCGATTATATGAAATGGCGTTCTCCTACAGTGTTGAGGTAGACATGAAATGAGCGGACAGTGGGTTAAAGGGATAGGGGGACAGGTTTAGGGGTGACACACCCAGGAACCTGGATGGTCCCGGTGTCACATCGGATTCAGCTTGGACTCAACTTGGACAAAGATGGCTGTGTTTTGGCAGTGCAGCGACGATATTAATGACCAGTTTATGGCTGTTTGTCTATGCTCATTCAGAGCCAGAGAGGGAAAAAAGGAAAATAGGGAGAATCTCTCCCAGTAGGGCTTTAAGGAGCTCCACTTCCTGCCAGGAGAGGAAAGGAATGCTGACATCTCCCTGTTGGCAGCTCATAGGCAGTTTTGATTGGTCAAGAGGGGACATGGAGGTCAATACTCTATGCTATGATTGGACAAGGAAGGATATGGAGAGGTCATTGTGAAGTGTTCTCATGCCTTTTAGGAGCCAGGGTAGATGGGTGACTGGAGATATGACAATAATTAGAAAAGAACGGAGGGAAGAAGGGATGAGGGAGGGAAGGAGGATCATATGGTCTGAGAGGAGAAAAGCGAAGGAGAAGAATGTACGCATGAGTGCTTTGAGTTTGGCTCTAAACAAATATGTGGAATCTCTCTCTTAGTCTCCTCCTTATATCTCTCTCTTAGTCTCCTCCTCCGCGGCAGCAAGTAGCCTAGTGGTTAGAGCGTTGGACTAGTAACCGAAAGGTTGCAAGATCGAATCCCTGAGCCGACAAGGTAAAAATGTGTCGTTCTGCCCCTGAACAAGGCAGTCAACCCACTGTTCCTAGCCCGTCATTGAAAATAAGAATTTGTTCTTCACTGGCTTGCCTAGTTAAATAAAGGTAAAAAAGATATACATAGTCTTTATTATAATATATGATGTGAAAAATACAACTTCAGATACATACACACTACAGGACCAAAAGTATGTGAACACCTGCTTGTTGAACATCTCATTCCAAAATCATGGGCATTAATATGGAGTTGGACCCCCCTTTGCTGCTATAACAGCTTACATTCATCTGGGAAGGATTTCCACTGGATGTTGAAACATTGATGCAGGGACTTGCTTCCATTCAGCCACAAGAGAATTAGTGAGGTTGGGCACTGATGTTGGGCAGTTAGGCCCGGATCGAAGTTGGCGTTCCAATTCATCCCAAAGGTGTTTGATGGGGTTGAGGTCATGGCTATGTGCAGGCCAGTCAAGTTCTTCCACACTGATCTCAAATAACCATTACAGGGGCATTGTCATGCTGAAACAGGAAAGGGCCTTGCCAAAACTGTTGCCACAAAGTTGGAAGCACAGACTCATTTAGAATGTAATTGTATGCTGTAGCGTCAAGGTTTTCCTTCACTGGTACTCAGGGGTCTAGCCTGAACTATGAAAAACAGCCATACCATTATTCCTCCTCCACCAAACTTTATAGTTGGCACCAGTGGAGGCTCCTCCTCAGAGGAGGGGGAGGACCATCATCCTCAGTGAATTTCATAAAAAAATGCAAATTGTAAAACATTACAAAGTTATCCTTTTAGATAAAACTATACTAAATATAATCACATCACCAAATCATTAATTAAAACACACTATTTTGCAAAGAAAGTCTACAGTAGTGTTGACGGAGGACTTCCGTCCTCCTATGGTTACATTGACTTCAATACAAAACCTAGGAGGCTCATGGAGGCTCCTCCTTGATAGACTAACACAGTAATTATGACAACTTCCTGAGGACATCCTCTAACCTATCAGAGCTCTTGCAGCATGAACTGACATGTTGTCCACCGAATCAAAGGATCAGAGAATTAATCGAGTACTGAAAGCATAAGCTACAGCTAGCTAGCACTGCAGTGCATAAAATATAGTGCGTAGTTGACTCAAAGAGAGAAAAAGACAATAGTTTAACATTTTTGAACAAATACATTTCTTGCAATTCCAAAATTAAAGAGAAGCAAGAGAGAAATCGAGGGACAGAGATATTTCGTAATTGTTTTTCACTTTCAGTTTCACTTAGCTAGCAACTGCAGCTAGCTAGTTTAGCCTACTGAAACACCCTATCCAACACAACACTGGAACTTTTCCACGTCAAAGTAAGCTTTTGGTTTTAAAAATGTATTGCCACGAGGCCCGCCAGTGTAACTGCTTACTGACTGTACACTGTAACGTCACTGCATGATTGTAGCAGGTTTACTAACGCGTTAGTTCTATTAGCTATGCTGACTATGACTTTACTTTAGCTAATATGGTGACAACGATGTGTGCTGTGTGTAGCAGTTTGGCTTGTAACATTTTTTTTTGCCTGGTCACATACAGCTGATGTATTGTGCATTGAAGTCCACAAGCAAAGGGAAAAGGTGAGAGGAGGAGAGTTCATAGATGTGAGAAGGAATATAACTTGGCTGCTATGAAAGTGAACTGTGCTTACGCGTGATCAGGGGTGAATTCATTCCGCTTCTTAAACAGAACAAAACAGGGATAAACATTCCTGAATTTGTCGAATGGAAACTCTTGTTTGCAACTGTAGAGAGAGAGAGAGAGAGAGAGAGAGAGAGAGAGAGAGAGAGAGAGAGAGAGAGAGAGAGAGAGAGATAAACCCCTGCCTATAGATGTATGGTCCTGAAGAGAAATGATCTGGGCCACTGGAACAGCATAAGTACTATGAGTAAGCTGGAATCATTATCACTGATATTACCACTTCAACACACTTCAATCAAGCCGTGGACCACCAGCTTTCACAAGGCTTTAAATGATGCCCAAACCCCTCTTCACTTCCCCTGCCTCCCTCCTCCCCCTTCGTCAGACTGAAACCTTAGATGATCAGGCCTGGCTGGAAAAAGAGCCTGAGGTTTTCTGGGGTTCCCTCCTGAGCCGTGACATCACTGATGCTGTCTCCACTCCTAATCTCACCCATATCTTGCTGCCCGCTCTGCCTGGCCTTTGGGAGATAATGCCTGATGGAGAGAGTGACTGAAAGGGGGAGAGAGAGAGAGAGGGATTGTGTGTGTGTATGTGTGTGTGTATATACACATGTATAACTGCGTACGAGCTTATGTGTGTGTGTGTGTGTGTACTTTTGCGTGTGTGTGCAATGGAGCGATTGACAGAGACGGGGGCCCTTACACAACCCCACAGAGACAGCCCTGTCCAACAGCCTTCTCCAAAGCCACCACTGATCTAACAAAGCCCCTCTTATTCAGGGCAGCAGACTGAAGCCTACGGGGAGAAAACCTCAAAGACTAACAACACCTCCAATGCCAGCCACCATGACGGCTTGTTTTCATTATTCAGCTCAAACAGGGTGCCAGTGTGGGCATGCCCGTATTAGAGAGAAAATAATCCTCTGCCCACACACTATCAACTTGCATAGCACCGGCACCCACAGGCCTTATTGCTGGGAACTTTCCACTACCAGCATCATCACCCAGAGTAATATGTTTCCATGTATGGTGGCAATTAAAGGATCCCAGCACAGAGGTGTAACAGGAGCCATGCTGGCTCTTCATGTGTAGTGCACAGACCACGTCCCTGTAAACCACAGGGGTACACTGCGACTACTGTACACGGGGCCCTTGGTACAGACGTAGGATATTAATTTGAGGCAGTTTGCTACAGCAGGAACATAATCCTTCAGCAACAGGAAATATGAATTATTATGTGGATTAAAATGTATGAACATTTTTGTAATAATTACAAACTTTAGAAGCCTTTTTAAACCTCAAATGACAGGTTGGCATTTCCTGCTGTGCAGGAAAATTCTTAGCAACAAAATAGTGATCAAATTTAGATCCTACATGTGTAGGAGACATACTGGCTCATAACCTATGGTGTTTACTTGCATAACCACACTATGAGCTAAGGTAACATCTTTATTTGAATTTTGATACCCTTCTACATATTGTCTAGTTGAGGGATTCGTTTGTACATTATGGAGTTGGGTTGGGACAAAACCTCTCAGTCTAGGACACAACTTATCAGTGTTGAGAAAAGTTTGGATGGTCTTCAGCAAAAAATGGCCAATCAAACCATAGCATTTGTGTACTTTATTAACCTGTTTAGGGTTTCCTGGCCATTTCTCAGTTCAGTGTGGGAATAATGATGTTGAACAGTAGCGGGGGAGTAATAGAGCATGAGAAGAAGATTTCCTTGGGCAAAGATTCAGGCTTTGGTCTTTTCTCTCTCTCTCCCTCTCTTGCTGCCATCCTTCCTCCCCAACTTTTCTTTATGGCAAGAATGGGGTGGATTTAGGCATGAACCACTGGCTCCGTTTGTATTTTCAGAAACATTTGGACGTCCCATCACAGAGCTGGAACCCACTAGACAGCACATAAACGTTGTGCTACCAAGGTGAACAACACAAACAGACCATTTGAACCAAGACAAAGTACTGTAAGCGTTTCCCTTTTCCATTATATTAACATTGCGACCATGCAGATTCCCATTAGGAAGGTAATGGTCTGATTTGTCAGATGATAGCGCCTCTGATCTGTGGAGATATATGGACAGGTTTGGATCCAGCCTATTTATATTCATGCTGATCTAAAATACAAAACGGATCTGTGATCAGTACTCTGAGAGGATTTTTGAATGTGGGCCATGGCCCTGTCCTTCTGACTGTTATGGTTTTATCTGCAGCGGCTTTGGACCATCAATAGTCCTCAGAATGAGCTGCTGATAGGAAGTGAGGATTTTATGATCATGGCCTGCTTCTGATTTTCCTCTCTCCGAGTCCCTGAGTTTCTTTACGGTTCCTCAGATGTTGTTTTATCGTTTTATGGCTCTAAGAGGTTTTGCAGCAGTTGTATGTATTCTCTGAAGACAAGAGCAGAACGATGCCCATCTCCCCGACTGCACTGGCTTGTTGCCAAAATGTCTCCATAATCCTGTACATACAAACAGGTGGTTTACTGGGTGTTTGGGTGGTTTAGGTGTTCTGTTTCTATGTTTTCAGTGGTGTACAGAGAGATCCATATTCTAAAAACAAAAAATGGTGCTATTTTCAAGTAACTAATGTACAGGCTGAACAAGAACATCACCCACGGAACCGCAACAAGACATACGCAACTATCATCTCCTCTAAGTGTCGCTTTCCGATAACCATCACCTACATACAGAAACATCCTCTTCCACTCACCTCATCAACCCACAGCGCACTCAACACACAGAGTCAGTGTGCTATGAGCACTGAAAATGGACAGTGATCTATCATAGGCCACCAGAGCTGAGAGGCTGCACTCATTGTACACCAACGATTATCCACTGAAAGAGAGAGAGAGAGAGAGAGAGAGAGAGATGGAAAGGTAAGGAAAGTAATGAACAAGAAAAATGGGGCTTGGCCAATTGAAAGCCTCAGTGAGAATACATTATACTGTATACTGTAGAACAGAGAGGGAGAGAATTGAGTGGAGAGCTGGAGCTTGGAGAAAGAGAGAGGAGAGGCTGATTGGTGTTATGGTATTGAAGGGCATGGGGAGAGTGCTTTGGGGACAGTAGGGTTAATAGTCCAGGGGAAGACAGACCTGGCACCAGCATGTTATAATAATACACTTGGCAGGCCAAGTGGTGTCAACTCCTGTCATTCCCCTGGGGAGGGAAGGACACAGCCTAATCTGTATTCAGTCCTGACATTGTCCACATCTGATATGGAACATTAGCCCCTAACTCCCTCTATAGACTAGTGTCCTTCAGTTTATATTACTTTATGTTAATAGAGAGAGAAAAGTCGGCAAGCCGTCGTTTGTCATTGTTAGTGGGGGTGCTCCATGTGCCTGTTTTAAATGCATGTGTTTATCAGATAGAGAGAGGTAAAGGAGGAGAGGGGGAAGTAGACCTGACGGGGCAGGGAACCTCCTTGTTTTTCCATCTTTATTGATATTTGATCCAACTAAAGAACAACCCCCCTTCCCCCTCCCTCCATATCCCTCTTCCCCTCCCTCTTTTGGCTATGTTCCGTTCCTCTTTGACCGCCTATTTTCCATTCCTACGCTGAGCATCCGCATCTGAGTGGCGCCAGGCATGAGGAACGTTGTTAGGTCCATGTGAAACAGCGAGCAGCAGGGAACTTGCTCCTCCACCTGGATCATTTGGTTCCCATTATTTTCCTCCTGGATATTCACTCAAGAAAGTACTCTCTACCAATGGGGTTGAAGCTTAGGGAGAAAAGCAGTGCTAATACGTTACATTTGGACCCAGTGCCTTGACGTGTGGTGGGAAGATGTCTGATTTGAACAGGCAAACAGCTTAAGTAGTTTAACATTGAAACAGACATTAGGGATCTCAATGAGCTGTTATGAAACATAAAACAGTGATAGGAAGATTGAAGAAAATTAGGAGTCAATTGTTTGGGAGAAAGCACAGACACACTGAAACTGATACGAACCCTCATCTTTCTTACCCCTTACACTCATAATCTGATACTGGCCACTATAATTTGTCTAGTAATACCCAAATATATTGGCCTACAGTAACAAATAATGTTACATGGGGATGTATTGAGTAGCGAAGCAACCCCACCACCCACTACAAGTGTACTAGAAAATGTGCTATACTGTATGTCAACTAAACGTCTTACATCAGCGTCTTGTTTTCTCAATCCCATCCACATCACCAGACCCTTGTATAATCCTTGTAGAACTTTGTTTTGTTGTTTTGTGTACTTCAGAAAAACAATGATCTGGTTAAACAGAAGATGTTATTTACAATACAATTGAAAAGTACAACAGCAACACTAATGATGATTCCACCAGTCAATTTCAAAACAGAACACGAGCAGTGCTACAATTAGAACCCTGCTTAACACACCGCACATCATCTCATTTGAATAAAATAAAACGAGAGTGAGCGTCTGATGAAGTCAGTCGAGGGAATATTGTTTAAATCCGACTCTATTCTCTGACTTCTGTTGGAATTAATGCGGCTAATTGTCTTCAGCCAATTAGGAGTCTATTCCCTGCTGCCGTCTGGTGAAACACTGCCAGCTAATTGGATTAAATCTTTATCATTTCCTGTGAAACTGGGAGCGAAAGGGGAATATGAAAGAACGCTATCGCCTTATAATTAAAATCCCAACCTAATGACTGTGTTTTTATTAACATCCAACACCCAACCCTCTTTTCATGTGTGTCTCTTTGCCTTAAATAGGGGTGGAAAATCAAGCTGCCTGACGATGCTGGGGATCTTAGACTACATTACCAATTTGATGACGTTGAATCGTTCACTGTAGGGACACTCCCTTCTGCTAATTCCTATTACTCTGAGAGCAATCCTAGTCTTTGTTTCAATGTCCATACTATTTTAGAATGCATTCCCAATGTATTGGTTTGTTCTAAGTGGTACACTAGCTGGTGCCCATATTGGAATACAACCATAGGCTGTGTTTACACAGGTAACACAATTCTGAAAAAAGCCAGACTACAGTTTGCAATCTGCACATGGGGACAAAGATCGTACTTTTGGGAGAAATGTAATCTGGTCTGATGAAACAAAAATAGAACTGTTTGGGCATAATGACCATAGTTATGTTTGGAGGAAAAAGGGGGAGGCTTGCAAGCCGAAGAACACCATCCCAACCGTGAAGCACGGGGGTGGCAGCATCATGTTGTAGGGGTGCTTTGCTGCAGGAGGGACTGGTGCACTTCACAAAATAGTTGGCATCATGAGGCAGGAAAATTATGTGGATATATTGAAGCAACATCTCAAGACATCAGTCAGGAAGTTAAAGCTTGGTCGGAAATGGGTCTTCCAAATGGACAATGACCCCAAGCATACTTCCAAAATGGCTTAAGGACAACAAAGTCAAGGTATTGGAGTGGCCATCACAAAGCCCTGACCTCAATCTTATAGAGAACTTGTGGGCAGAACTGAAAAAGCGTGTGCGAGCAAGGAGGCCTACAAACCTGATTCAGTTACACCAGCTCTGTCAGGAGGAATGGGCCAAAATTCACCCAACATATTGTGGGAAGTTTGTGGAAGGCTACCCAAAACATTTGACCCAAGTTAAACAATTTAAAGGCAATGCTACCAAATACTAATTGAGTGTATGTAAACCTCTGACCCACTGGGAATGTGATAAAAGAAATAAAAGCTGAAATAAATCACTCTCTCCTATTATTCAGACATTTCACATTCTTAAAATTAAGTGCTGATCCTAACTGACCAAAGACAGGGAATTTTTACTAGGATTAAATGTCAGGAATTGTGAAAAACTGAGTTTAAATGTATTTGGCTAAGGTGTATGTAAACTTCCGACTTCAACTGTATAATTAAATGCACAGGTGACCGAATGTCAACAGCTGTTTGAAATCACTCCATAAATATTTGAAGGACATAAAGGATCTAGTTTTGCTTTTGAGATGTCTTTTCCTCTGTAACTCCCACCAGCTGTCAGAGATCTCCCATCATCAGCTCTGATGGAGCAGAGAGAACGGAATGATACTGATCATCACACACTTGGTCTTTGTTCTCTAAACACCACCATCCTCCATCTGGTCACCAACGTGGAAATAGTATAATGTGGACATAAGACATTGTATCACTTTCCTTATAGTGATAATTTGATGTCCAACTTGATTAGATTGATCCATGCTTACTACACTTACCAACCCTTACTACACCATATTTCCCTGCCTCTTCAACTCTACCTCATTCTTTTTCTTTCTCTTTCTCTCTCTCCCACCTCCCCCTCTCTCTCTCTCTCTCTCTCTCTCTCTCTCTCTCTCTCTCTCTCTCTCTCTCTGAGCTTGATAATCAACTTGTGAGCGTGCTGTGCAGTAAACCCTGTCCCTGTCCACCCATGGGCCCTGCTCATCCTCTTAAATGACAATCAGAATGAATGGTATGACAGGGGATTGGCAAGGCGGGGCTAGATGCACAGAGATTAGACTCAGAGGTAATGTATACTGGGTTTCATATCATCAGAAACAATAGAAGGTATAGGGATGTATACCACACAGGACAATGCTAATGCTAAATGATTATAAAGAGAGAAGAGGGAGGCTATAGGTCATTATTATTGCCATAATCATTAGGTTCCTGACCTCTCCACATGACAACATAACAGATTTATTATGACTACTTTCTGAATTGGCACAGAGACATTATGAAACGTCACCAGTTTGGATTGGAAAGCCTGATAGTCCACTTAAAACACACTGAGCAAAGCTGAATAGCTAGGTTGTTTTTATTGTCCCATTACCTGATTGGTTGTTATGAAGGTGTGAGGGGATATTTTTGTACCACACTTAATAGCCGTGATGTATTTCCTCCCCAGTAACAACACAGACGCTGTTGCTGTTGCTCACCAATCCTGCAATTCCGTCCATACTAATTTCATCACTGGCCCATGGCTCAACCAAACCACTGGTGCGGACATCAATTCTCTATTAGCACAATGCTGTCAACATAGAGGCAAACTACTTACTGCAGGCTCACTCTGTGGAGTGACTACTGTTTACGTTTCTGGTAATAATGTGTTTACTTGAGCTGTCCAGGGAATCAGAGCCAGTGACAAATCCTTCCTTAAGGATAAACTACTTATTCAGAATTAAAGACAGTTCCTCAAAACAACGATTAGGAGAAACAGAGAGTGAGCGGGTGTGTTTCTGTGTGTGTGTGTGTGTGTGTGTGTGCGTGTGCGTGTGCGCCTGTGCTCATGCACTTACTTGTGTATTAAATACACAATTCTAGTAAAGGGTCTTAACGATATCTCTCCCTTCTGCTGGAGGATAAGCAGAGATTTGGACTAATGATGTCATCTAAAAACAATAACATTTGGGAGTAAAACAGACAGACAAGCCACTTAGCTGATGGCTAGTGGTTAGAGTGACAGCAGTGACAGCCAGCTAACCAGCTTGGCTCTAAGCAGCACTTGAGTAATATGGGGATGAGCTGTTTAGCCATAGTTGTTACCATGATGATCCTGTAGAGAACAAAGCTCAAAAGCTGGATTTCTTAGAAACATCAATACACGTTCAAGTAAGCAAGCCCTTTTCAATCGTTTTTTTCAAATGGTGAGTGCATTGTCATATAACCTCTTGAGCCATAAAAGGTGCTGGTTGAATTATTTGAAACTACAATATCAATTCAATTCCTTTCAAATAACCTTTATGAATGTGTGGGATGAATGATACATACAAGACGCATACAACTAAAACATGAAGGCTACAGTATAAAGGACTAGAAGCATTCTATGCAATCCCAGGGAATATACACATATATACAAATACAATTAAAAACGTAAAGAATTAAGGAGTTTGATATGGCCACACATCAGCTCTTGCCAGGGTGAGAAGTATTGCATGTGTAAACTCAGGTGTCCTCTCTCAATACATGCAGTACCTCCGCAACATGGCCACTACACACCAATTCCCTGACCATTCAGTTAACCCTTCTCCACATTGGCTCCACCATAATGATTCACAGAGAGCTTCCTCCTCTCCCTTCCTCTGAGGGAGCCGTCGTGGGCCAGCTCCTCTTTGCAGCTCTGCTCCTAGTGTCGTTTCCCTGCCGACACAGAGGGACAGACCAGGGATCAGGGAAAGCATCTGGAAAAACAAACAGGAAGCCCGGAGAGAGGAATCTTGGGATGAAATACTGCCGAGTTGGACGACTGCAGCGCTCTGCCATAATACGAGGGGCTGGAGGTTGAGGGGGATTGAGGGGCCAAGAGGGGCTTTGGTCCCATTTGTACTGCATGCCTCATGAAAATATAATGAACAGGAGGCAGTGACCCGGCGCACACACACACACTTGCGGATGTACACACACACGTACACGTGCACGCATACGGTACACACATGCGCACACACAAACGCGCCCAGGCTCACACACACACTGTACAGTCCAGCTCAAACACGCTCTAGGCTGCCAAGAGATTTGATAGCTGTTATTGACATGACGTTCTTTTCATTGGTCTTATCGTTGTGAGAGTTGTTGTTAAATTCTTTGTGAGCCAATACTATCAGAACAAAAGTAATGCAATATAGTCACTTAGCTCAAGAGCAAAGGACAGTCATGTCTGATGTCATTTTAGTGGAACATGATATATCTAAACCATGTTATTTCATGCCTGTCTACACACACTCTTCATCGTGGAAATGTCTCACGCTGACATTTCAAATAGAATTTCAAGGATCTGTTTTGCAGCTGGGAGAACGGCTCAGTTTTATTGAAAAGGACTAGAGAGGTAAATGGATGTGTATCTGAGTGGTGGAAATGACATTGTGCAGAGCATGGAGCAGAGGGAGAGAGATCAATGATGATCATAAACAAAATACAATAAAGTAATCTATTGCCATTATGAGATAAATGGGCATTGTATTGGAGGCCATATGCAGTTTGAAACATGTAGCGTTTAGCTTTGCCAAGAAACTTGGACGAACACATGGAAAACAATTGGCGTGTTATGCAAAACAAATGCACAGACGAATACGCTCTGTGGACCTCTTCACACTGCACCTCTTCACACACACACACACACACACACACACACACACACACACACACACACACACACACACACACACACACACACACACACACACACACACACACACACACTCTCTCTCTCTCTTCCACACACACACACTGACAGACAATCGCCTAGCACGCGTCAGAGAAACCCGAGTGCTGTTTTGTCACACACCAACATCTGGATCTGCTAAGGAAATGAACGGCCATTCTCCTATCATTTAACCTGCAAGCTATTGACCCACGTGTTGAAAAGTTTTCTTGGATACTTACAGAGGCCTACTCAGGATACAGCCCCGCGCACCATAAATCATTGAGCTCCCTCCTTCCACGGGGTATTCGGCGTCTGGTTGTAATTTTGGGGTTTCTTTCGGAAACATTTATGGTAGTGCACAGATTACGGAAGCGCCGTTTCAAATCCGCGGCAGATGCTCCACACTGAAAGATGTAAAAGATGCTTGCAAGGCGGATCGCATATGATCGTATACAGGCACGAGAAATTAATTACCCCAGAGTGGAATCCATATGGCTGGAATTGATTTTAGTTTCTGTCATCCTTTCTGTTTTTATGGTACATTGATTAAGACTGGATGGTTGATAGTAATCCAGAGATATGCTCTGTTGATGGGGCGGTTTAGGATGGTTGATAGTAATTCAGAGATATGCTCTGTTGATGGGGCGGTTTAGGATGGTTGATAGTAATCCAGAGATATGCTCTGGTGATAGGGCGGTTTAGGATGGTTGATAGTAATCCATAGATATGCTCTGTTGATGGGGCGGTTTAGGATGGTTGATAGTAATCCATAGATATGCTCTGTTGATGGAGCAGTTTAGGATGGTTGATAGTAATCCAGAGATATGCTCTGTTGATGGAGCAGTTTAGGATGGTTGATAGTAATCCAGAGATATGCTCTGGTGATGGGGCAGTTTAGGATGGTTGATAGTAATCCAGAGACATGCTCTGTTGATGGGGCAGTTTAGGATGGTTGATAGTAATCCAGAGACATGCTCTGTTGATGGGGCAGTTTAGGATGGTTGATAGTAATCCAGAGACATGCTCTGTTGATGGGGCAGTTTAGGATGGTTGATAGTAATCCAGAGACATGCTCTGGTGATGGGGCAGTTTAGGATGGTGATAGTAATCCAGAGACATGCTCTGTTGATGGGGCAGTTTAGGATGGTTGATAGTAATCCAGAGACATGCTCTGGTGATGGGGCAGTTTAGGATGGTTGATAGTAATCCAGAGACATGCTCTGGTGATGGGGCAGTTTAGGATGGTTGATAGTAATCCAGAGACATGCTCTGTTGATGGGGCAGTTTAGGCATGAAGAGGAGTTACTTTAGTTGTTTACAGCACACAATAAAGCCGTTCCTGGTGAGTATTGGAGTTAGTTATATTAACTGTTGTGGTACTGCTTTAAATAGAACAGTGATTTAGCAGTAGCACTATTCTAAATCTATTGCAGCCTACATTACTGCTTGTCTACACCAACACCATCCTTCAGGCCGGATAGGATTGTCCTTGAACAAAATGTATGGATGATATTGCTATTGAACTCAACTCTGGATAAAATGTGTTGAACACGGAAGCAACAGAATTAATTAACATATTTGCTTTGAACAGCTGCTGGCCACTGAACCTCATTCACTACACTCAATTCTAGAAGACCAGAGAACAAAACGCCTGGTTCTCGGTCCTTGGCCATGCAGCGAGAGGGGAAGAGGTAAATTATTCACCAAAACAAGACAGGACTAGGAAATAGAGCTGAGGCCTCCAGTAACACAATCAGAACCTAACGTCTGAAGCTCACATCGCTGGCCCGAAGCCTGCAGGCCTGTGATGCTCCACCCTGCCCCCAGCACATAGACAAGGCTGCAGCCTCTACGAGGTCAAAGTCTGTTTGTCGACCACAAACCACATGAAATTGACTCGCCTGTCACAGCAGCCGGCAGAAGATCACAAGACGGTCATCGCTAGAGGCTTAGGTCCCGTATAAACACACGTGTGCGCTCACAGAGAGCCACACACATACATTCTATATATGTACTGAGCAGTGAACCTTCCACTCAAAGTTGAAGTAGTCCACTGTTGTACAGAAAGTGTCACAGTATGAAGCATTTTGTATCATATGATGCAAAACTAATCATACTGTGACACTTTCTGAATTTTGAAAGTTCTATATTCGCTGATATGCAAAACATTTTGGGACTCTATCAACAGTGGACTAATGAAACACATACCAAAATATCTGAATTTTCCTTTAAAGTGCTTCAGGTAAGATCTCACTGATATGACTCAGTAGCCCAATTGCACAATCTTCTTTCACAAAGGTACAACTGTCTAAAGTACAGGTATAAAACAAAAACACTCTCCATTGACATATGGAAAGTACAATGTTAACTTCTCAGGGATCACTGGGGCGCTAGCGGGCTGCTCCCGACACTACCAGGTAAAATGTAAGGCGCCAAATTCAAAATCCCAAAGTTGAATTATTAAACATCCACCAATATACAAGTGTTCCATACTCATCAAAAGCTCTGTTTCTTGGCAATATCACAGCGTTGTCAGATTTCAAAAAGGCTTTACGGCGAAAGCAGCACATTTGATTGTTTGAGGGTAGCACCTCACATATTTTTCCCATAGCCATGAATCGATTAGCCATCATGGCACACACATAACACATTTCACAGCGAAAACAAATCAATTACCTGTTGAAGAACTTCTGCTGAGGTCATCCTAAGTGTCCAACGAAGACAATCCATGGTTCTTTTGTTAGAAAAAGTAATGTATTTTATCCATAAATCCTCCATTTGGTTTGCCCGTTATAATCAGAAACGACAGCCTCCACTAGTCCATTGAAACGTGACGCAAACTCGTTCATCTTATACCTATAAACGTGTCCAAGAACAATCAAACATAGTTTTAAATGTATCCTTAGGAACACTTTTACGTATATTTACTATTATAAATCAACCGGAATATAAACTGATCGATAAAGACGGTAAAAAAAAAGACACAGCGCGCTTTGTCGGGCGCGCGCACTGGGTACTGTTTACATAAAATATACACTTCCTGGTTTGCTCTTGTTCTCTGGTCTAATTCATCCAAAATGAAAACTTACACTGTCTCGAGACTGTTGACATCTAAAGGAAGCGATGGGTACTGCATTCATATGCCCTTATATGGTCATTTTCATGAGGGAGGGGTGCCCAAATGAGCAACGTGTCAAAATCACTTTTTCCAGGACAGAAATTCCTCTGGGTTTCGCCTGCTATATGCGTTCTGTTTTACTCACAGACAAATGGTTAACAGTTCTGGAAAATTCAGAGTGTTTCCTATCCAATGGTACCAAATATGTGCATATCCTATTTTCTGGGCCTGAATGGGAGGCATTTTACTTTGGGCACGCCAGGCTCTCCAAAACCGACCCCTCAGCTGCCACTCCCTAACAAGTTAAAGAAACAACTGCACTTCCTCTCACTGTTTCCTTAGACTGCCTGTTTAGTTTGGACAAGAGGAGGTTGAATGAATCATACCTCATAGTTCAATAAGTCATCCCTCCATTCTTGCACAATATATTTCAATCGTTTGTAATTCATTTGACGTGTTGTTGACAGCAGTCTGTTCTCTTTTCAGCACCTCAGGTTCTTGCTCCAGGGGTGACCTATGTGTTTGGTGTGTTTCTCTCATTCCCTACTGTGATATCACATAGTCATTACGTCTCTTAGAGGTCTAGTCAGCCTGACCATAATGACTGTGCCTTTCTCTCCATTTGGTTCAATTGCACGTACATGATTCTGCCAATATAAACGAATACTAAACCACATAAACAACAAGGATGAAGATTACAGCTGAGAAAAGATAATGGTAATGATGATGATTATAATAATTATAGTGGTACAATGCCAAAATCACTTCTCTATGGACGCACGAGACGTAACATTCTATATGGACTCAGCACGAGACGTAACATTCTATATGGACTCAGCACGAGACGTAACGTTCTATATGGACTCAGCACGAGACGTAACATTCTATATGGACTCAGCACGAGACGTAACACTCTATATGGACTCAGCACGAGACATAACATTCTATATGGACTAAGCACGAGAAGTAACGGGTCAAAGAGATTATTTAAAAGACAATCATAGCTGGAGTTTGTAGGCCTAAATATGGCCCAGAGTTTTCCATGCCAGGTTACAGTGTGAGTAAAAACTCCTGGCCACAGTTATAGTTTAGTTTAGTTTATTAGTTTATAATGACGTGGACAGTCCCTTTTGATAAAAAGAGCAGCTTGAGCCTCTACGGCTAATTTCCAGCTGTAGTCCTCGGCCATCAAATAAAATACATTACAATTATATTTACAGCAGGACTAAACAAGAGGGAGTAGACATACTAAATGTGTGGCACACAATTGAGGCAAGCAAGAAACAAGCAAGCACAGATTGCAAAGACATAAAAACAGTTCATACAATAAAACAGTACAAATCGACATAAAGAATAATCACACAGAGGCCACATTGAAGCACATACAGGACATAACATTGAGGCAGGCAGCAAGGATCAAGTGGCAGCAGCATGACCATGTCACATCAAATCTGTGATGACAACCAACGTGTCACCAGAGCAAAAGTAAAGAGTTAAAAGAGGGAGGTAACAGACAGATATAGCTCTGGTGCTCGTGATTACAAACCTCAAGACAGAAACAGAGCGATGGAAAAGAGAGAAAAAAATGCCTGTGTTCCCCGGTGGACAACAAGGCCATGAAATCAGCGCCAAAGCCATAAAGAATAGAGATTGGCAGGGAGAAATGGGGGGAGGAGGGGGGAGGGAGATGAAGGGGGAAAAAGACAGAGGGAGATGTGGGGTTGGCCTAATGTCTCCAGTACAGGGATCTGAGGGAGAGCCAGTAAGGAGAGAGAAATTAAGAAAGAGAGAGAAAGAGAGAAAAGAGAGATTTGGGAATACAAGAGCAAAACAAACCTTCATGTCCTAAGATTACTTATTGTAAGACCTCACACTCAGCTTTAACATCCATCCACTTCTCATTCCTGACACAAAAACACAAATTCATAGTACAGAGGACAATGAGAACTTAACAATGAGAATGTCATTAATACAAGCAGGACATAGGAATGCACAGCCCACATTCTTTTGGGAATCAACTGTTGTTGAGGCTAGCAGCAAAACAGATATACAATTCTCAATGTCGCCTCTAGTGAACAGGAAAACAGTTAAAGGACATTTACACACAGACTGGCCAAATGATGTAATGATCAAGGGTGTTTGGTGTTTTATAATGGGTTAGTGGTAAAGGGCTCCCTATCCACACAACACAAGAATGGCCAACAAAAGATCCAAGGCAGGGAATTATCCTGCTCACTGCATTAGAGTGGAGAAGCCCCGCTCTAGGAAAATGCGTGTTGAGAATTAATTCACCTTCATGTAATATTCATTGAGTTATAATAAAACTGTCCCTTACCACACACGTGGGCAGTGGAGCCCTTCGGAAAGACCAAAAGCTTCTCTACGGCAATATAAAGTGCAGCATATAATTGTGTTTTATCACAGTTTTGGCTGTGAAGTATGACTCTAGACTAAAAAGATGCTGGTGTGCTGGTGTAATGTGGACTGCACAACACAGCGCCCCTACTGACTTGGCTGACTGCCCTGCAGTTTCCCACAAACCACCAAAAGGAAAATATGGTTTAAGAGTAACCTTAACCCCACCTACACAATGACTCTACTTATACTTGGCAACTGATAATATCTCTTTGGCTAACAACAGAGAGATCCAGATTGATATTTCTCTGTGATATCCTGCAAGTCCTTATCCATACTTTCTTTGCATTTTAATTTCAAGACTATTCACCTTCCTCTCAAGAACAGGATTATCTGCATTGGTACTGAACATGCCACTAATATTTTTCCTGCGTAATAGTGAATTTAAAAGAGCGATGATGAGAGAGAAAGAGACAGCAAGGGAGAGAGAGAGAGAGAGAGAGAGAGAGAGAGAGAGAGAGAACGAAAAAATTAGTGAGAACACTCCTCTATCTCGTTTCTGGCTAGACCCAGAAAAGGACTACAATCAATTAGTCTAGCTCTACAATAGCAGGAAATCTCATATTGGGGTCATGTATCCCTTATCTGACTGGATTTTCACATGCTAGATAATACTCTAATGGGGAATGGTGGGGAATGAATAATGATGTCAAAGGGAGTGTTATTTTTGCCCCCGTGCACTTGGTAACGGACACAAAGTGAGGATCACACAGTTTAGGGAACTTTCTCAAGTCCTCCCACACAAGTGGGTTAGATAAAGATCAGATGAATTATGACAAAAGGCTCCTTTCTATATAATTACTTTTCTTCACCACAGATAGAGACTTGGATATTCATAAATAAATATAAAATTAAAGTAAAATGTAAAATTCAAGGCTTACAATTGAACAAAACATTTTTTTAACACAAAGGCTAAATAAATACTGCTTTGGGTAACATAAGAGGAGTCTCTACTTATTACCCAGTTCAACTATTAAACTATTCATGTCAACACAACCCAATGGTGCTCTTGTGTCATGGTGTAGCTGGTAACCATTTTAACTATGGTGGAGCGGTGTCAGTTTCACTCCTTAACATTACTGATTCATCAGGAGCAAGACAGGACAGGTGAAGGCGATATGAGTCATGCCTGTTAGAAATCCATCGTATTGCCTGTCCAGGTTTTAATTTCAGTGTGAGACAAGAAAAAGAAGACAAGAAAAGGAGGCCTCTTTACACTATTGAGATGCACGCCCGGTCTCTCTCCTTTCCCAACATCTCCTTTGCAATCCGGACAGGTGTTGTGTGGGTAAACTGGCACCGGTGGACGCGCCACTCTAATTCCACTGACAGCTTTATGACCTTTTATGTGTCCCAGCTGCCTTGTTTATGGCCGACTGACTGTGCGTTCATGTTCAACAACATTAAACATGCATAAGCTAGGCTCTGTGGCCCATCACACTGCACGGTACACACACCCTCCAAGCCCCGAGCTGCTAATGCTAGACGCTAACACATCTACAGAAAAAAGGAGGCCATGAAAGCCTTAAAAATGAATTTGGTGTAAACCCTAAGATATTATTCAATGACATGTTTGTTGGTTCAGTATGACCAAGTAGAATTGAGAAAACAGTAGTGTTTTGATAGAGAGGGGCTCCTATACTAAGACATGGGTTTTATGGGACCCCCTAAGTCTGATTTATTTCCCCTGTCCGTACAGTAAGACAAGGTCAGAAGAGGCGAGGTGGAGGGACCAATGGCTCCAGGGACACTGACCCTGCGGACCCTAATGCATGATGGGTAATTAATGATGCCTCTGGGAAAATGTTCCAAAAAACAGAAGCTCCCCTTGTTCCTGGAGTACAGTAACCTACTCATCAGATAGTGGAGTGGAGTGTGTGTGTGTGTGTGTGTGTGTGTGTGTGTGTGTGTGTGTGTGTGTGTGTGTGTGTGTGTGTGTGTGTGTGTGTGTGTGTGTGTGTGTGTGTGTGTGTGTGTGTGTGTGTGTGTGTGTATGTGTAAAGGAATCGGAGAGGAAACAGCCAGTGATTTATGGACCATTGTTGTTTGGAGGGTATTTGGCCAGAGTCCCTGTTCTTATCAAGCATGTAGGTCTGGGACCTCAGTGGAGCGCTCTCTGACCCCTCTCGCCCTAAATCTCAACGCCCTGGCCCCTGTGAACCAGATAAGGCGGCCCTTTCACCTGTACCCTGGAACCGCCAAAGAACGAGTCCAGCTTACACTCTTGATAAATCGTGCGTGTTGTCCCACTTCCTAGATCCAGTTTCTCAGGTACTCCATTATTTCCATCTGAGAACCATAGTACTTGGAGATTAGTGAAATGATCTTGAGCCGTGCTACTTTACACTCTAGAATAAGACAGGGAATCAGATCCTTTATCTCTATCTGTGTCCCTGTCTGTGATGGCTGCCCTGGGAATAGGGATGGGGGAGGCGGGGAGCCATATGGAACACGTTGGTTCCTGAAATGAAGCGGTTGGAGTTTCAGTGGGCCACGACTGTTAAATCTGGGCAGCTTCCCTGCTCCTTACCAAGCAGGCCTGGCTGGATAGTCAATGAAGAGAGAGGGAGCGGGACAGAAAAAGAGAGAGAGAAAGAGAGAGTGAGTGAGAGAGGGGGAAAGAGAGACCGGGAAAGAGAGAGAGGGGGAAAGAGAGAGAGGGGGAAAGAGAGAGAGCGAAAGAGAGAGAGGGAAAGAGAGAGACAGAGGAGGAGAGAAATGGCAGAAAGAGAAAGAAAAAACTGTGAGAAAAAGGGAGCGATAAATATAAAGATAAAAAGAAAGAACATAAATGCAGCGAGAGGATAGGAGGCCTCAGTATCGCGGGCCATAACAAAACATGTCAGTATCATTATCAGCCTAAAGATATGATTAGAGCCACTCTGGGCCGTGTCCCTCTCTCTCTCCTCTCTCTTCTTCACATGCGGAATCTATTCTTCTCCACTCCCCCTGTTTTGTCTTTCTTTTTTAAATGGAGGTTATAATTTGGTTGTCAGGAGCTGATCCATGGAAAAAACAGTACAGTGCCCATGCCTGATCAGGCATGCTGAAGGCCAGCCTGGCCCGGGGACCACTGCCAACTATCCATTTAACACAGCAGTCGCGCAAGATTTGTGGACTCTTACTATCACTGTAGAAGTATGGTGATGTGTGTATGTGACTGTGTGTGTGTTTGAAGTAACACCATGAAATACGGGTGTTTTGAAGACCTGCATGAAGCCAATGTGAGCGTATAAAACACCCACCTGGTCTCATGTGCATGTGTGCGTAAATTCACCTCATCAGATAAAAGCATTAGCTACAGCGGTTCATGGACATTTATATGGTTTGGTAACAAGGTAGCTACAAGCACATAGGGGTGGGAAGTGTGTGTGCAGACACACACTCACACACACAGGCCTCTATCCAGTGTTCAGCGATTTGCTCTTTATTAAAAACAAACAGAAGAGTAACAGGGTGTTCAGACATGAAACTGCTGCCTTTTCTTTATGAAGCCCAGGAGTCCCAGACTCCCAAGAGCCAACCAACAGTAAAAGAAAGAAGCAGCCAGTCCAGATGAATATTATTTTGCTCCAGTATTTATTTATTTATTTTTTATTTCACCTTTATTTAACCAGGTAGGCAAGTTGAGAACAAGTTCTCATTTACAACTGCGACCTGGCCAAGATAAAGCAAAGCAGTTTGACACATACAACAACACAGAGTTACACATGGAGTAAAACAAACATACAGTCAATAATATAGTAGAAAAAAAACAAATCTATGCACAAAGAGTGCAAATGAGGTAGGATAAGGAAGGTAAGACAATAAATAATTGTCTAGGATAAGGTAGGATAAGGAAAGTAATTACAATATAGCAATTTAACACTGGAATGGTAAATGTGCAGTAGATGAATGTGCAATGTAGAAAAAACTGGGGTGCAAAGGAACAAGATAAATAAATAAATACGGTAGGGGATGAGGTAGTTGGTTGGGCTATATACAGATGGGCTATAAACAGGTACAGTGGTCTGTGAGCTGCTCTGACAGCTGGTGCTTAAATCTGGTGAGGGAGATAAGTGTCTCCAATTTCAGGGATTTTTGTAGTTCATTCCAGTCATTGGCGGCAGAGAACTGGAAGGAGAGTCGGCCAAAAGAGGAATTGGCTTTGGGGGTGACCAGTGAGATATACCTGCTAGAGCGCGTGCTACAGGTTGGTGCTGCTAAGGTGACCAGCGAGCTGAGATAAGGCGGGACTTTACCTAGCAGGGACTTGTAGATGACCTGGAGCCAGTGGATATGGCGACGAGTGTAAAGCGAAGGCCAGCCTACGAGAGCGTACAGGTCGCAGTGGTGGGTGGTATATGGGGCTTTGGTAACAAAACGGATGGCACTGTGATAGACTGCATCCAATTTGTTGAGTAGAGTATTGGAGGCTATTTTGAAAATGACATCACCGAAATCGAGGATCGGTAGGATGGTCAGTTTTACGAGGGTATGTTTGGCAGCATGAGTGAAGGAAGCTTTGTTGCGAAATAGGAAGCCAATTCTAGATTTAATTTTAGATTGGAGATGTTTGATGTGAGTCTGGAAGGAGAGTTTACAGTCTAACCAGACACCTAGGTATTTGTAGTTGTCCACATAATCTAAGACAGAACCGTCCAGAGTAGTGATGAAGGACGGGGGGACAGGTGCGGGCAGCGATCGGTTGAAGAGCATGCATGTAGTTTTACTTGCATTTAAGAGCAATTGTAGGCCACGGAAGGAGAGTTGTATGGCATTGAAGCTCCTCTGGAGGGTAGTTAACACAGTGTCCAAAGAGGGGCCAGAAGTATACAGAATGGTGTCATCTGCGTACAGGTGAATCAGAGACTCCTCTACAGCAAGAGCGACTTCATTGATGTATACAGAGAAGAGAGTCGGCCCAAGAATTGAACCCTGTGGCACCCCCATAGAGACTGCCAAAGGCCCGGACAACAGGCCCTCTGATTTGACACACTGAACTCTATCAGAGAAGTAATTGGTGAACCATGCGAGGCAGTCATTTGAGAAACCAAGGCTGTCGAGTCTGCCAATAAGGATGTGATGATTGACAGAGTCGAAAGCCTTGGCCAGATCAATGAAAACGGCTGCACAATAATGTCTCTTATCGATGGCGGTTATGATGTCATTTAGGACCTTGATCGTGGCTGAGGTGCACCCATGACCAGCCCTGAAAACAGATTGCATAGCAGAGAAGGTACGGTGGGATTCAAAATTGTTGGTAATTTGTTTGTTAACTTGGCTTTCAAAGACCTCAAAGAACAATTTCGGCAGATCATTTTAAAACGAAAGGTTCCAGATTGTCTAGCCCGGCTGATTTGTGGGGGTCCAGATTTCGCAGCTCTTTCAGAACATCAGCTAACTGGATTTGGGAGAAGGAGAAATGGGGGAGGCTTTGGCGAGTTACTGAAGGGGGTGCAGGGCTGTTGACCGGGGTAGGGGTAGCCTGGCCAGCCGTAGAAAATTGCTTATTGTGGGTTTATCGGTGGTGACAGCGTTTCCTATCCTCAATGCAGTGGGCAGCTGGGAAGAGGTGCTCATATTCTCCATGGACTTTACAGTATGGGAAGAGCTCTTTTAAAGGACAACTACCTCTTAGATCTAACTACCCCTCTGGTTTTAAATGGCCTATGTGGCATCGATAAGAGTCAGAAACATTAATTATAGTGTCAAAATAAAGTACAAAGTGTAAAAAGGATAATTCTGGTCATGAAGTCAGTCTCGTCCAAAACTATTTTTTGGAAGGTTGGGTATGGATTATGATCACTTGCCCAGTGCCCACTAACACGAGAGAAGCAGCCGTACTGCGCTCTATCCAATCATAGCAGCCAGAATCTCCAGACAGTGAGACAGACATGTCCATTAAGCAGCGCCTCAGAATTGTTTACATAAGACAACACGTCACCAATGTTAAGCTGAAATAACTCTTGGCCCTAAGCCCTTTATGGAGTGGCCACTTGCTGATGTGTATCATAGTGTCAATCACTCCAGTCTGCCACTTTTGGCAAAATGAGAATTGAGACGATCAGATCCCAACTGCAACTTGTCAATATTCCAAAACCCATTTGCGAGCATCTTGTGGCCCCCGTGACCTGTTTCGTAACATGATTCCCTATGAAACACGACGCACACACACCTCACCACTCACCAGTGACTTGATAAGCCGATTGTGGCCTGGCTGCTCAATGAATGTGCCTTCTATCTAATACTTGCTAGCTTCATTCACAAACTTAGCTAGCTAGCTAGTGATTTTAGGCACTAATAAACAGCATGTAGCGTGTGCTTCATTTACAATAGTTTGACAGCTTGCAGATGATGAGGGGGCACCTTATTGTTCTCAGAAATCCGTCCTGAGCGCGCAGCCAGACTTTCCCGACTCGATAGACTGTATGCAGTTCACTGACTCGTTTTTAATGCACATTTCTTAACTTGAGAAATACTGCACCAAACACAAACTATTTTGAGGAAGTGGCTATGTTGTTGCTACGGTGACTCAGGAGGAACAAACAACAGTACCTGCCGGGGCACGATATGCGAACATAACACACCCACATCAAACCACACCTCCAAGACAACTTTCTTTTGGCTTCAATCAAGGCCGCTAGCATTTCTTAATGAGCAATCTTCAAAATGAGGCCAAATCAGGAAGTGCAGTGGCCTTTTAAAGAGACAGAGCCTCATTACATCTGTCTGTTCCATTTTGGTTGAGAGACTGAAGGCATGAGGTTCACATACACATAGACACGCACACTGAAAGGGGTTCATTCATTTGTGGTGGAAGAGCTGTTATCATGTCTGATCCATATCACGCTCACACACACCAGTCAGGGGTCTGTGAGTGGCCCATGAATATCAGTCTCTTCGCTTCTAACAGATGATTGGCCTGCACAGTACAGTCTGTTGGCTGAGGCTGTGCCCTCTGGTTCTGGGCCGTGACAAGGACGACAGTACATGGTGTCCCAACTCCTCTACCTCCTCTTTTACTACTGACACCTACAGTCATCTTCTTTCCCTTAAAATCTCTCACACTTCTGCTGTTCCTATCCAGGATATGAATGGTAATGATATGTTTAAAACAGAGGACATATGGCATGTGAGAAAATGAACATACAGTATGTATTTAATGGATTTCATATACAGCTGTGTAGGAAGTGAGTGTCTTTACACCTTCAGTTTCCAGACTGACCCTGCCTGTCTCCACTCCTGTGGCCTCAATTGCTCCCCTCACACGCCTCAACACCAAGGCAGGTAATGGGCTCTGACACAACGGTGTGTGTGTTTGTGTTTGTATGTGTGTGTGTTTTTTTCAGAAGACAAAGAATGCTTCCAAAAAAGGAGGGATGAAAAAGCAGAGGAACATCTGATGGGATCAATCGTTGTCATGTCCTGGCCATAGATAGCCCTTTTGGCTGCTCTATGGTGGTTTTGGTCAGGACGTGAGCAGGGGTGTGTGTTTGTTTGGGTTCCCAATTAGAGGCAGCTGTTAGTCGTTGTCTCTAATTGGGAATCCTATTTAGGTTGGTTAGTCCCCCCACCTGTGTGTGGGATATTGTTTATGTTCAGTGTGTTAGTTGCTGTTGTGTGCTACATGTTGAGTTACGATCATTGTGTTCTTCCTTTTTGTTTTTGTGAGTTCAACTAAATAAATATGTTTTACTCAACCCGGCACGCTGCGCCTTGGTCCGTCCTTGAAGATCGTGACAATCGTACACTGTACACAGCAGTTTTACTAAGATATCGTTTTACAAAAGAAAGAGCAGCAGCCAAATCACAGTTCCACCAACCATCCAAAAGGGTTCTACCTCTATGGGAGGAATACACAGTATTTCACTAAGGTATCCTGCCTGATCGTTAACATTATCATGTAAATACTGTCCGTACACAGAGTAACGTTTAAAACAATCGGTAGCCTCTCTGATAAAAATCCCCTCTGTACTGAGATCTGGGCAGGAGTAACATAATGCAGGAAACAGATAACTAACTTGCATTGATAATGGCCTTTAAGTCACCTTGAATGAATCTAGCTGTCGTGTCTAATACTTCAGCATAGGAAACAAACCTCTTGTTCCGTGTTCTACTGTTGTCTGACAGAGTGTATTGTGATGGCTACATGACTAGAACTGTTGATATGAAAGCATCCTGGCAGCCTGTTCATTGAGCCTTTTGATAATTGTCTGATAACCGTCTTCCTTTCTTAGTAATGAAGCGAGTCTTCCCAAAGTCAACAATGAGAAAACAAGATTGCTGCAACATGGTTTTCTGACAATGACTACAAACGCAGCTGAAAAACATGTTGCATTTTAATAAGCACACAGTCATAAACAGAAGGCCTTCTCAAGAAATTCTATGATTCAATTTCAACTGCTTAATCACTTTCAGGCCTGGTACTCATAACTCAGCCCGGTTGGCACAGCTGTGACACTCTTTCATTCCCTCTTTTTTAAGGGGAATAAAGGAGATACAGAGTCATTGTAAGATGGGGAAGGACAAGTGTACATTGTCATACAGTGCTTTAGCTCTGATGCATTTGTGTCAATGGCATTTTATTTTACCTTTATTTAACTAGGCAAGTCAGTTAAGAACAAATTCTTATTTTCAATGATGGCCTAGGAGCAGTGGGTTAGCTGCCTTGTTCAGGGACAGAATAACAGATTTGTACCTTGTCAGCTCGGGGATTAGAACTTGCAACCTTTCAGTTACTAGTCCAACGCTCTAACCACTAGCCTACGCTGCCGACATACACTGTCTATGGCACACTATATATACAGAAGTATGTGGACACCCCTTTAAATTAGGATTTGGCTATTACAGCCACACCCGTTGCTGACAGGTGTATAAAATCGAGCACACTGCCATGCAATCTCCATAGACATACATTGACATTAGAATGGCCTTACTGAAGAGTTCAGTGACATTCAATGTAGCACCATCATAGGATGCCACCTTTCCAAAAAGTCAGTTCGTCAAATGTCTGCCCTGCTAGAGCTTCCCCGGTCAACTGTAAGTTCTGTTATATGGAAACATCTAGGAGCAACAATGTCTCAGCCGCGAAGTGGTAGGGCACACAAGCTCACGGAAGGGGCCGACGAGTGCTGAAGCATATAGCGTGTAAAAATCGTCTGTCCTCGGTTGCAACACTCACTACCAACTTCTAAACTGCCTCTGGAAGCAACGTCAGCACAAGAACTGTTCGTCCGGAGCTTCATGAAATTGGTTTCTATGGCCGAGCATCCGCACACAAGCCTAACATCACCATGCGCAATGCCAAGCATCAGCTGTAGTGGTGTAAAGCTTGCCGCCATTGGACTCTGGAGCAGTAGAAACGTATTCTCTGGAGTGATGAATCACGCTTCACCATCCGACGGACGGATCTGGGTTTGGCGGATGCCAGGAAAACGCTACCTGCCCGATGCATAGTGCCAACTGTAAAGTTTGGTGGAAGAGGAATAATGGTCTGGGGCTGTTTTTCATGGTTTGGGCTAGACCCCTTAGTTCTCTTAACGCTACAGCATACCATGACATTCTAGACTATTCTGTGCTTCCAAGTTTGTGGCAATAATATGGGGAATGCCCTTTCCTGTTTCAGCATGACAATGCCCCTGTGCACAAAGCGAGGTCCATACAGAAATGGTTTGTTGCGATTGATGTGGAAGAACTTGGCCTGCACAGAACTCTGACCTCAAACCCATCGAACACCTTTGGGAATTGGAACGCCGACTGCGAGCCAGGTCGCCCAACATCATTGCCCGACCTCACTAATGCTCTTGTGGCTGTATGGAAGCAAGTCCCCACATCAATGTTCTAACATCTGATGTAAAGCCTTCCCAGAAGAGTGGAGGCTGTTATAGCAGCAAAGGGGGACCAACTCCATATTAATGCCTATGATTTTCGAATGAGATGTTCGACAAGCAGTTGTCCATATACTTTCGGTAATGTAGTGTATGTCTACTAGGGATCTGATAGGGCCAACAGGGACCTGCACGCCATTTCTTCAGGTACAAGAGGAGAAAGAGGCGGAGGAGAGTAGAAGGAGATAGAGAGATGGAAGAAAGGAGGAAGCAGAGATTATAGTGAAGCAAGAGGAGGGGCAAGAAGAAAGCAGAAGACAGTCTAGGAAGAAGAGTTTGAACAGTAGGAGGAGAAAAAGACAGGGAGGGAGGAGAGATGCTTCAGACTGATTTATACCGGACTGTGAATATGCAGAGCAGCCCTCGCCTGACAGCTCACCATTAATAAAATGGTGGCTGAGAGCGCAGGTAGCCATAGCTCATCTATATAAAAATACATGATGATGGTTTTACACAGTCATCTTTTAGAGATGGGACCATGTGCCAGAATGGGGCAGATACCCAGAAGTGCACATTGTGATAACACTAAACATCTCTAGCAGCTCTAGATCTATGCATACATGCAACCTACAGCACTACATAGCAGAGGAAATGGATTAGATCAAATGGTGAAAATGCCATGTTTGTACGTCGAAAGAAAAACTCCATATTATAATGTGAGATTTGTCTTGTGCTTTCTAATTTATAGCGCTATAGCTTTCACACACTCGTTTAGGGCGGAATCTGACACTTCTGGATATGATAAAATATCCAACTCTGCTTAGCATGATTGATAGGAAACATACTACGTCAGTGTCCCACACCACTGACCACATGTTCGGCCAGTTTTATACCTCACCATCTGGAAGAGCATCATTTAACCCTTCTAATTTGATGAAACAAATGTCCTTTATGCATCCCCATGATGGATGCCTGTGTTACTTACACACTTCACTCTTCAATGAGCCAAAAGTCCAATCCACACAGCCAATCCATTTAAGAGACATGATTCCCTTATGATTCACATAAAAAGCATTCATCATACATACATTACACAAGTGTTTTGAACATATAGCACGTGTGCTGTGGTCACTGTAACACTGTAACCATAAAACCATAGCCAAACTAGATGAAGCCAAAACCAACATTAAAATCATAATCCTTTGAGGATCACCTTGTCAGTTGATCCATTTGGGAATAAAGTCAGTATATTAATCACATGTGTACTTTTGTCCTAGCGATCATTTATCTCCACTCCAGATCAATCCCTCAGGTAGCTAGACTACAGATCAGGCAGAGATACATTTACACATTACAAATCCCCGTATATCAAAGACTTACATCACACACTACACTTCCCCAGTCCCTCATCATAAAGTCTTCATAGTGAGACCCACAGAGGACCAGACGGGGGCAGAGAGCGGAAGACAGAGAGCAGGAAGAGGAATCATCCAGTGTCCAGCCCCTAGAGCCCTGCTAATACCTACTCTGGCTCCATATATTTTACATGAACAATCCTCAGAGGATAGGAATCTTCCACTATTTAAATACAGGATTTGGGACATCAAAGCCTAGTCGATATTGGAATAACAGAAATAATTAGGGATGTGGAGGGAGGCAGAAATAGACACATTTCCATAAGATGATAATTAGTCCCAGGGCTAGCTCGGTCAGGATTGTGCGTGCATTGCATGTGTGTGTGTGCGTGTGAGGAAGAAATTAGAAAATCATGTCTGAAATATTCCAACCAAGTATCGATTCTCATTCAATAATCCTAGTCCATAATGGTGAATGGCAGGGACAGTAGTAAATGATAACAAAGGAGATATTCCTCTGCCCAATCAATCAGTTCACAGTATTGAATAAATGTAGTTAAACTGAGTGAAGATAAACTTTCATATCCCTACATACAGACACAATGGTACTGTAAAAATACAGTGTGTGGCTGGACACTTTAATTAGGTATCCAGCTCCATAACATCCAGAAGTTATGTTTTATCTTTCCTTTTCTATCATTCTAAATGAGCCTCTGATGAATACTTACCATAGCCCCTGTACAGCCCTGTTTAACAGATACAGATCATAAACCCTATTTTCTGGGTACTGTAAGGTCAACTACGTACGTTGTTCCTTTGATCAACATAACGAGGAGAAAGTCTGGTCACACATGCCTGGTGAATGATTTCATGACTGTGTGCATGACGGGTACAAGATGAAGCGGCAGAAACCACAATTACCTTAAAGCTTGAATCAAGCGGGACTAGTGAACTAAAATCACACTTCTCTCAGTACAGTCATTTACAGCGTCTTGTTCTATTTCACGTTCTGTAGTGAAAAATAGTATGTTTTGTTTTCTCCTGCTGAGAGGCACATTTAAGAGGGGCCAGCTAGTCTGTCTCCTTATCTACGTAATAACCCCTCCACAGACCTGCCAACACGGGTAAACACAGGGTGCTAAGGGTGTGTGTGTGTGTGTGTGTGGGGTGTCTGTGTGTGTGCGTGCGGCGTGAATGTCTTTCAGCATCAACTTCAAGATCCAGGACCAGTTAGTGAAAAGCACACCAGCCAGTGGAAGTGTGGTGTGCACATCTACTGGCCTGTAAGCTCTTTCCCTGCATTTCCACATTCAATCACTCAACAGCCTTTAAAACAGAGCGCCGCTCTCCAATACACAGTCAGAAACACGCTATGAAATCTGATTTATTTACACCCACAAAAATCTCTCCCCCAGGACGTATTATCACCTCCATAAAAGCAAAGTCGGAAATTACCTTGGAGAGAGGGGGAAAGGAAGCTGAACGCGGGTGAATTTTTAGTTTCCTTCTTTCTAATCTTTTTTTCTGCTCTTCTTCTGGAGTTTGTCATGTTTAGGCATTACCAGTAAACCAGCGCATGGCTGACTGGCTGCCTGGCTGTCTGGTTTCCTGCCTGACGACTGTCAGAGTGATCGCCATGGTGATGGATGAATGGAAAACAGATAAAGTGATACTTCCTGCTGCTCACCTGACCCGACCCCTCCGAGCCCCTCCCCTTCATCGCTCATAGCGATGACCTTGTGTGATCCGCACATGCTTGGTTGAGTCGGCGTTGAAGGGAGGCATCATGGCGTGGGTCTGTATTGAGCCGGGAGACATCGATTGATGGACAGGCTAAGTCTGGACACGGGATGCTGGAGAAAGGGAAGTGAAGAAAGACAAGGTCCATTGGAGTCAAGTCCATTCCGAGGCATTTGAATTCAGAACATGACTTGGATATTCAATTAAAATTTTATGTGGATTTAAAACTGGGAAGTCCATTTAAATTCCAGACTGAAATTATATTGAAGACAATACTAGAAGCATAGGAGCATAACGGAAGCACAGTGTCCAAAAGGATCATACTATGTGAAACCCTATTTTCCATAACATGATTATCTTATGCAATCCCTATCCCATGTTCAAATGTTCACACCCCACAGATCGTTCACACAGGACATATCGGTTGAATGAAACACTAACCACCCATGAACCAAAAACCTTTGAACCCCATAGAGACAATATCTACCAATCTCACTGTATCTCTAATAAATCTATTGGCATCTCACCATTTTCCACCTAGCATCATGGGAGACAGTGTCCCCTGGTGTCTACAATTATACTCCTCTATCCAACATCTCCCATTGAAGCTCCAAACCAAACTACACATCTAGATCATCATCCTCCCCTCATAAACATATCATTATCTAAGAGCCATTTCATTCCCAGTGTCTATCTGCCTGTCAGTCAACTCCCCTCTATCAGAGCTGCTGCCAGTGTTGTACAGCAGTGTTGAATGGTGCATGTGTCACCAGTCCAAACATACTGGAGCAATTAGAGAAGTTGGTCTGGAGCAAAAAGATCAGTGGGCTCTTCTTTTTGGCGCTTTCAGCACCAAAACCCATTATGAAAATGAGAGGAGGCTATTACCATCCATCAAACTGTGGAGGAGGAGGAGGAGGAGGAGGAGGAGGAGGAGGAGGAGAAAGAGGAGAAAGAGGAGGAGGAGGAGGAGGAGGAGAAAGAGGAGAAAGAGGAGAAAGAGGAGAAAGAGGAGAAAGAGGAGGATAAAGGGGAGGATGCGGGAGAATATTATCTTTTCTCCCCAAACTGAGGATGTTAGAAGAGTTGTGTTTGGCCAGGATGCCAAGGCTCTGAGTGCAGCAGCTATCAGGTTCAATGTCTTTAACTCCACTTGTAAGGACACAGTATATGTCCTCAGCTGGCATATACAAGCCCGGTGGAAAGATGGATGAATGCAATGTGGTTCTTTCTAGAGTGTAGTGTGCACTACAGTATGGCTGCAATGCAGTCATTCAAATTGAACCCTTCCAGAATTTGCAGTGCACTTATCTAATGTCCACTCGTCAATATTTGACTGTTCACCCATCCTCCCTGTGCCTACACACCTGTTGCTGAGGAGACGCCTGGTGGACTATAGCAACCAGAAATCCCCACCAGGCCGCTAGGCTTTCTGGCCCTTTGTGGAGCCAACCGTGTGCGGTAGCCCTGGACCCGTCACCATCAAACTGCTGACTGGACGCAGTCTTTGTTGCTACTGAGCGCTATTGGTGCTAGTGACATCCCCTCACACACTGGAACTGTGTGGGATATGGGTTAGGGCTCAGGCCTATTGTTTTCTCAGAGCCAACAGGGTTAACAGAGCCAGGGCACACGTCCCAGATCACCCTACCACAGCGTCACTCTATTGTCCCCAAGTCTGGCTCCTCTGTCCTGGCATTCTCTCAGAATGAGGTAGTATGAGAGAACTAATCAGCCAGTGGTGTCATGGAGGTTAGTGGAGTAGGGGGATAACCTCAGTAGCCAAATGCCAGAGGGTTAGAGGGTACAGTAGGCGCTAGAGGGCAGAGTAATGGAATGGATCTCCAGTTTTTGTAACATACTGTAGCTGCAGGCCAGGGTTAGTGGCCTGTGGCCTGCTGTTTGGAATAGAGGCCAGGAGATTTGAGGAATAGCATCATTCTGAAACCACTGGTGCTCACGTGGAGACACATGGACACAGGCACACACACAATCATTTTGGTTACACACATCTATGACATTATCTTCAATGTCCATCCATTCAGAAGAGTCTGTTCTCTGGAGCCACTCATAACTGAGCTTTAGAAAAGTAATGATCAGAGGGCTTAGAGAGTAGAGAGAGGCTGTTCTGTGATGTTCAGGGTTAGAATGTAAACCCATGAAGACATGAAACTCACTGCTCTGGCTTCTGTCCTGTTTTGTGACCTCTATGTTATCCAGATAAAATACTCCCTTTTTCCCTCTCATCCTCCTCTTCCTCGTCCTTATTCTGTTCTTCCTCACCTTGCTTCTTCTCATGCCTGCTTCTTAGTGTGATCTCAGAGGAGAAGTGGTACTATGCTTTTCCAATCAGAAAAAACTATCAGATTAGATCGGTGCAACTAACATTCTGTTCGGTCAATGACGCAGAAAACGGTGGCCACAGTCGGAGCACCTAATTAGTGGTGGGCAGGAATTTAATATCCAGGGACAGAGCAGCATTACCACTGATCCAGGTTTCTCCCTCTGATGCAACCCTCGATTCTCCAGGCGCAACAGCACCTACAGTATAGCACTACAGTCTATCTTCTGAGAGAGAAAAACAAGCCTGTCTCACTCCGGCAGACAGATTTGAGAAGCCACTCCTGACACCAATCTTTTCCACATGGATGGTCTATCGGCGTCCTCTTTTCCTGAACGTGTTATTTCCATAATCCGGCGGTTTCTCCATTGCTTGGGGTTAATAGATGGGCCAGGGTATGTGGGATGGCAGGCCTTTGTAGGCCCTAACGAACGGTCTGCGGTCTGATGAATGGCGTTTGGGCTGCGACCACGTCACTTGTTCCATTAGCAAAGCCTCTCCCCCAACTCGGCCGTATTGAACCAGGGCTTTCAGCTATTAGGCTGATGCATGACATAGTCAATTCCAGTTACGCTTTAATAAGTGAATATTTATCTGAGCCCCCCATCTCAAAGAAAGAGGGTATGAGGGAAGAAAAAGGAGACAGAAGAGGGGTCTGAATCTCCAGACGTGTGTGTGTATATATATATATATAGATATAGATATATATGTGTGTGTGTGTGTCTGTGTGTGTGTCTATGTGTGTGTGTGTGTCTGTGTGTGTGTGTCTGTGTGTGTGTCTGTGTGTGCGTTATACGCCCCTGGTTAATCTCCTTTGTCAGCAAGCTTCCGCGAGGTTGTGTTTAGTGTGATTTATCTACAGTAGTCTATCCCAGCAGGCAGTGTGGTAGTAACAAGCACACCTCAAACATACAGAACAGTGCTACTGGAACCATCTACCACGCATCCCTGTGTCTGGAAGAAGTGATGCAGGGATTGCAGGGTTTAGCTCCAACCAGACACTGTCACTAGTTACATGAAAACTGAGCTAATTGATCAAAATCAGCAATTACCAAAATCCACCTACAGTACATCTCCCAGGTCTACAAAAAAGTCTGTAGACTAAAAGTGTGGAACACACAGGGTTTCCTACTGCTCCTGTAATGATGTGGAGTCACATCACCGTGTACACCAATAACATATTCCCTCAGCCCAATCCCATGTGGAAAGTTGTTTCTTCTTTTCTCTGTAATGCAGACTGATAGAACATTAAATGCAGTGCTAATGAACAGGACTCATTGTCGTTAGGAGGAGTAATGTAGGTTGTGAATGAATCTGAGAGAGAGAAAATGAGAGAGAGAGAGAGAGAGAGAGAGAGAGAGAGAGAGAGAGAGAGAGAGAGAGAGAGAGAGAGTGTCAGTGATCCTTCAGCCTGGTCTGTATAGAGACGTTGATCTTTGTGACCAAGTGTTGCTGAGTGCCACTCTGACAGGCTATTAGTCATAAGGCTTAACGACTCACCTCCTATCGCTATGGTAATCCATACTCCAGGATAGGGCCCCTCTTGCTAGGTTAGGGGCCACTCACACACTTCAACATAATACACTCACTCACAAACATTGCCGCACTCATGCATGCTACACATGAACACACATGAGCATGCACGTACGCACGCACATGCACACAAACACACACACACACATACAAGCAAGCAAACACACATGCTAAGCAAAATAAATGCATCACTCCTGGTGACATACAAGGTTAATCAAGGTTGACAGTAAAAAATAAGTGAATGTTTCAATCAATACATCAATCAATCACTAGAATTTAGTGTGTGACAGAGAACAGTACAATAACCAAGTCCCTCTCTCCTGTCCCTGACCGGTGCCCCACTCACCTGAGGGACATGTCCCACTCTGCATCTGTTACTCTGGCATCACTTGAGTGACATCTGTACAAGCTAAAACATTTTCCTAAAGTGCTTTTCTAAGGCCTCTGACCCTTGAACCATTGATTGAATGAAAGTGTAAAAGTGTGTCCGTGTGAGTGCATGTGTGTTTCGGATCTCAACTGTTCTTGTCCTGTTTCTCTAGTCTCTTGAAGTTGACCATGTCATGAAAACAAAACAGACACTTGGCAGTACACCAAGTGGGACAAGCTGTCCTGTGTTCTGGTCAAACTACCAGGTCAAGACAGGGCCATCCTATGCACGGGCCAATATAATCCTACTATAGCAAAACCTTGGTCAATAAATGTGCTATATTAGTTGCAGTTTGAGTAAAGCTTTTTTAATTGGAAGATACTGTAGCTTATTTAACCGCCATGAGAGTCAGAGGTCAATGTCACCCAGTAGTCAAAAGTAGATGAATCACTGTGATACAGTTCGATGCTAATTTGGTGTATTTTTGACTGGTGTTGGCACCCCGCTGGACGAATGCCACATGAATTGCTCACTAAAGTGTATTTGGGAGCACAACTTTAAATAACCTGCTTGCCAAAATAAACTCCCACTGTAGGCATGTGTGTATTGGTTGATGTGCATTCCATATGGTGTGGCCTAAATTGGCTTTCAATATAGGCCACACCTATGTTCAACTACAAACTGAACACCAATCAATCAAAATAAATGGGATAAATTAAACAAACCATTGTTTTGTCCTTTGCTATGGAAGCCAGGCTGCTGCAAGTGCCCAAGTAAAAGTAATTCAGTTAAGTCAAGTATTCAATTAAAAGACAAAACAGTGAGTGTTGGGTACAGCGGGATTAGCGTGTCATGGAATACATTGTGAGAGTTGCTAAGAAACAGAGAAACAATCGTCCCCCCGTTCATTGGGCCACAGGGGACTAGTTTGGAGTTAATTGCTGCAAATCCAATTTTTTAATTAAAATGAACATCATGACGATCTGACTTGATTGTGTTTTTCTCTAGCTCTTCCTCTCCCCTGTAGGACGACTTGAAAGAGTCCTGTTGTTTTATTTTAATTGGGGAAGTGATGTAATTGGCCTACTCCATGCTGGTCCATTCAATTTAGCCCTGCCGTGTGTGTGTCTGAGAAATAGAGAGAGAAAAAGAAAAGAGAGAAACCATGAAAATATATATAGAGCGAGATAATGGTGTAATGGGGAGAGGGTGATGGAGAGAGAGAGAGAGAGAGAGAGAGAGAGAGAGAGAGAGAGAGAGAGAGAGAGGTGGTTAAAAGAAGTAAAAAGATGAGATGCTGAGATGTACAACAAGGTATTGCCCAACAACAAATGAAACCAGGAATTTAAATTTGGATGGCAGAAAAGAGAGAGGGAGAAAAGCATATTAAGAAAGAGTGGGTAAAGCCAGAGAGGGGTATTTGTTGATGCCGTAAGGCCTTTCACCCTACTCTCTCTCCGTGTCCCCATTGTCCCACTTAGGTAACTTTTGGACGCCCTCTGAACATGCCGCACCCAAAGATTATTTCTATGCAAATTCATAGATAGGGAGAAAGAGATAAAGAGAGGGAGGGAGAGGGGAGGAGGAGGAGAACAAGGGAAAAATGCAAGCGGCAAATGAAATGTAAAAAACACTGCAAAAAATCGATTCCTCATGCATCGGCTTGGGTGGTGTACCTTGCAGAGGTGGCACATTTATAAATATTCATAGTGTGTGTATATTTTGCCTCTCCAAATGGCTGTGTTTTTAAACCAGGGGTCAGGGAAAGAGAGGGGGGTATGAGGGAAGGCTAGGGGGCAGACTCTGTAGGATAGCACCCCAACAAAAGTTACTTAACCACAGTATGTTTTTCACTTTAGCTCTAGACATCTCACCCAACACTTACACAGTGAGAGGGTTGTGGAGTGTGTGTGTGTGTGTGTGTGTGTGTGTGTGTGTGTGTGTGTGTGTGTGTGTGTGTGTGTGTGTGTGTGTGTGTGTGTGTGTGTGTGTGTGTGTGTGTGTGTGTGTGTGTGTGTGTGTGTGTGTGTGTGTGTGTGTGAGAAAGAGAAAGGGAGAAAGAGAGAGAGAACAAGCGAAAAACAGAACAAGAAAAATGTGAGAGAGAGGACGGGGAAAACAACAGTAGTGACCATGGGACATCTACTGTTGAGGTCCACCTTTTTACTAAAACTGCCCTGATTTTCTCATTCGGGGGAGGCTCGGAGATAGCACATCCACTTTGAACACAGTCCCCCACGTCTAATAATATCCCTGTAATTAGCATATGCTTTGATTATAAAGGTCACTCTCTCAGCCTCACAGAGCATCATGAGTAGTGTTCCAGGGGAAGCTCATTTAACACACTATTTCCATCTCTTTTAATCTTTATTCAACAATTTAACATGCCATATATCTTTATGTGGGGCCAACGACTGTCTGACACTTTAAACCCAAGAGAGAAGTTAATGGCTGAGTCCCCTGTAATCCTTCATCACTGTGTCCTTATTTTTGATGCATGTAGGTGTAATCGACATGTGTGTAGGCCTACTGCCATGGAATGTGATCCATCTCCTTTCTGACTGCTATAGAATACAGTGGGAAGACACTGTTATACAGGAGGATGGGTGTGCCGGTTGGTTTGATTACCCTGAATTAGTGTTATGAAACGGATACAATTAAAAGTCTATAATACCCACTGTATTGAAAAGGTACCTTACCTTTGTGGAAAGCCACACAGTTCTGTGTAACATTTCATTGTTTTGACATGTGAAGTGTGTGTGTTAACTCTGTTAGTTAGTATGTATCCCAGTATCCCAACAGGCCTAAACCAAAGGTTTTTCCTGAGCTGGTTGCTAGTGGTGGGCTATTTTAATTCTCCTCTTGCAAATGGGCTGAAGAACAACAGAGGGGGAACCCCTTGGGAGAGCATTGTAAACATGCAGCTATGTTGCACAGAGCAAGATCCCACTCCTTCTGCCTGCGTAATACAAATGCTGCTCCTTTCATCTGAGACAAACAAGTGGATAAAGCAATGCCTACACTCACACACACCTCTTTAATTAACAGATTCATTTACCATGTTTAATCTGTGTGCAAACTCCAAATACAACAAACAAACACAAGCAAAGCAGGATTTTTTCTGTTGTTTTATTTGTTTGTACGGCTGCAACATTTAGTAGTGCACTGAAATCCGAGGGAAATTGGTCTGGAAAACAATGTTCTGGCTATGCCTCCGACAATCAACTCCACAGAAGATATTTCTGGCTTAATGATCTAGGTTACTTATGATAAAAGAATGTTATTAAAAATGATCTGGGTTATTTGCAGCCCTGTGTAAATAGCCCAAAAAACTTCTTAGATATTCAGATTACACTACTTATGATTACACTACATCAAATGTTAACTGCTGTTTCACCGTCCCAACCCTTCAAAACAGTCCTTATGAGACAAGGAGAAAGGGAAACATCAAAATGTAGCTGCAAGCAGCCATGGAGGGGTTCAAGCCCTATTGCACTTCAGCACCACAATCAGGACAAATTTCACTCATTGTCCTTGGATGAGCTACCAGACAAAAATAACCTTAGGCTCCCCTGGCCTGAGTGGCTAAATAATGTGTTGGAATACGAGACACCAGTACAGTGACTATGACACCGCAATTACAGAATAATACAACAGATTGGGTAACACGTTCCTTCCCAAAAATACGGTTAACATTTTAGGATCAGATAGTGGGTGTTTCAGTATCAGTGTATCACCTCTCCATTACCTGTGTGTTCCTGCTGAGTCTGGTCACCTGAGCTCTCTCCATTTATTATCAAAGTACACAGCACATTCAAACCTGGGGGGAAAGGCGATGCCTGGCCAGCTTCAGTGTCCAGTGCAAACAAACTAGCTGAAGTTTCACAATTATTGGCGACCGAGCAGAAAAATAAATTAATAAATAAATCAAAATTGCCCCTACGCATCACCATGGGAATCCTAGACCTGCCAGATGTTATAGATCGCTCTGCGGTTGCGGCTGTTGAGGTAACTCAAGGTGTGGGAGGGTTTGACCATCAAGATAAAAAAATAAAATATATATATATGTATACACATTCGCTAACAATATTCTCACAACTCGACATCAGTCAGTATTGTAGTTGAACTTCTTTCCCCAAAAAACATACATGTGACACTTACAAAATGATTCCAGTTGAAATTCTAGCATTGACTCAATTATTTAAAGCTGTTGAGTTGAGAAGGGAAGTGTATTTCCCCCCCAAAGGGATATGTTTAACAGTATTTTTGTATAAAGCGAGGCACTTTGAATTTCTTGGCAGGATTGCTGTCATTTGCATGTCCATTGTGAGAGAAGACAGGGCTGTGGGATATGTGGGATTTCAAATGAAACGAAATAGTGCCACAATAAAAGACAACAGTGGATTTCAGAGAGGGAGGATTCAGGTGTATGCGGTACACGCTAGAGAAATGAACTAGACGCTATGGAAATATCCCCCTTCTCACAACAAGACTTTTGTAGCCGTGACTTCAATGGAGATAATTGAATTTTACAGAAAAAAACACAGACAAAAGGAGAATTTTGCTTTGTGTGAATGTTTGTGTTTATTTTTTCACTTTCTCAATGGAGAAAATCTGTTATCACTTTGGGCATTATAAACAGTACCAGATATACAAGCAGTACCATACATACAAGCAGAAAAGGACTAGGTCTATGAGAGACTGAAGACGAGAATTAACATATAGAATTATAATTCATCATGAAAATGACTATATATTGAATAAATGTTTAAGTTACAGCAAATGTAATTTGCAGACAAAAATGCCTTACTACTAAATAAATTAGCCAAAATTCTCCAGTGGTCAAAAATAAAAAAGTTGTCATGCTCTTTCAGATCAAAAAGACATTTCACACAACATAAGGATATAAATATCCTCACAAAAAAGGACCTAGTAGGGTATTTTTACTACCACAATGACAGGGCCATGGACACAGGGTTTGTTGTCAGTCTGCTTCAGCTTTGATCAAAAGGCTTGTGAGAGGTTGAGGTGGATATTGTGAAAGAACTCAATGGTTTAGACACACTAGCCTCCACATCTGGGGGAAGTCCCCTGTCCACAGCACAAAGAACCAGGAAGGACGATGGAGAGGGGGCGTCAGACACAAATGACACAACATATCAATGAGACTGGCCAAGGGTCAAAATGTTGAAATCAGTTTGCATCAAAATGAAAAAAAGTCTGATTGAGACACATTTTGAAACTCATCAAGTTATTTTGTATTCACAGTGTTGGATTAGAATCATCACTTCAAGGTAGAAAACTGTAATATGCACACATTACACAGGGCTAAAAGTGTCTCTTGTCTGCAATAGAATAATGATTCAATGAAAAACCACTGGTGTTAAGTAACTCATTAAGCTATCCTGTGACATTTCTGTACAGTATGTAAAATGCTGGCAGATGTCTGGTAGCTGAAGCTGTCTAGCTCCAACCTCATTCTCTATTCTAACCTCTTCATTATTCTCTTCTAAGACCCTGAGGCCAGAACACACAAACACACCCGCTGTTCCATTACACTAACTAGCTCCCTCCTGTGTTTATTTAGCACCAGAGCCGGGGTCTCGTACACATCTGACAGCTCAACCCGACTCTTAACAGATATTAGAGATGAAATGACCTTCCTCTCTCCCGTACGTACAGCACTCCCTCCCTCCGAATACAGCTGCAGTTCACCTCTCTAAAGATAGAAACATTCTTTTGTAAAAAGAAAAGGAACACACATCCTCCACTCCGGCGTGTGGAGTGCACCAGCCGTTTCCATCTTTTTATTTTTTTCCCTGAACTTGAATAGCAATTAAATTGATTATCTCGCTCTCTTTTCCTCTCACCTAGGTCTTGTCAGTGAGTGAGTACTTTTGTGTGAGAGGAAGAGGGGAAGGGGAGGAGTGACATATCTAATCGAATAGGAGCTTCATCTCTGCTGGAAGAAATGAGAGGCAGAGAGTGATCTTTATAAGGCTGGAATTAAAGCTGGGCTGCAAGGCTGCCTTCACTAGATCCGTTTGGGAAGTGTATGAAGTGATTCCATTATAAGAGGGAGCCTTAAAAGGAAGGGGACCGCAGCCCAGAGGACACCTTGGGAAGGAAGGGAAGAGAGGACCTTGCTGTGTTGAGGAGCAGGAGGAAACCTTGCTGAACCAGCAACTCTCCACAGGAGAGAGAGAGAGAGAGAGAGAGAGAGAGAGAGAGAGAGAGAGAGAGAGAGAGAGAGAGAGAGAGAGAGAGAGAGAGAGAGATTGCAATCGGGCATTTGCTCAGGGCATCACAATTACCTCCAAAATAAAGGTCATTTTTACATCACTCCAACACTCGCCAAATAAGAAAAAAAGAAATTAAAGTTATTGTAAAGGTAAATTGAAAGTGGAATGCTCATTTGTACAGTACGGATATAGCAGAAGTAGCAAAAAACAGAGTTATAGTAGCAGTAATACATAGGGTAGGGACTCTGCTATTAGAGTGTATCACCCTGTCCATACCTGTACTTTTTGTATTGCTTATTTGAAAAATGTACTTCTTTCGCAAATTTATTCTCTCCACTCTTATAGTTTGGATAAAATGAAATAAAGACAAAAAGAAGATGATTCTTCTTCCTGGACTTGATGGGGGACATTATAGTCTCTCAGTCTATCACAAGACATCAACTGTCCTTTCTCTATCCTCTCTTCCCTCTTTCATAATGGACATGAACCTGTTTCCCTGTGTCACACATAGAGACAATCTCCTCATCGGGCCCTCCCTAACCTCTCCTTCAGACACAAAGAGCACACCACTCTGCGGGGCCGAACCAGAACTCTGTTACACTCTACACAAGGGCCCTCACTATGGTCAACAAGTGGACTATTGATTAGTGCAGCCTCTCCTACACTAATTACTCTAGGGCTCAGAGAGGAGAAGGAGGACACAGTTATTCTCTCTCTCTCTTTATCACTCCATCTCTCCGTCTCTTGCATTCTCTCTCTGTCACTCTCTCTTAGAGACTCAATATGGGCAGGAGAAGGAGAGAGATAGGCCACTATGGTTACTGCATCAGACAAAAAACAACCACACTCTAAAATAATGCTTAAATGCCTTGATTGTCTAATAGTCATTTTTACCACCCCCCACTTTCAGCACATTAGCAATTTCCCAACTTGATGGTGGACAAAAGCAGGAAAATACAGGGATTTTCAGTAAGCTCCAAGCTCCACCACAATCCTTAACTTGACTAATAGGCACGGACATGGCTTTCTGGCAGAGCTCACTTTGCTTTGACACCTGTAAGTTGTCTACTGATGGTCAGCAGGGTTTGGTCAAGGTTTAAAGTCTGTGTGGTTGTGAGTTGGTGTGAGTGTAAGCTCTCCTTGACAAGATCGCCAGTGGTCAGACACATTAGCCTTCAGTATCAGAACCGTGAAAGTCTCCTGAAAATAGCTTGCACAAGTCACAGCGACCAAACCTCAGACTAGGAGATCTATTAAGGAGGGGTCAACTGGTGTTCTACATTTACTAAAGCCTGGCATTGTGGTTTGAATGATTCAGCACTACGGAAATGTACAATTCACTCACTGCTGTAATTCTATCTCACAGCCTGAGTGAGAGAGTGAGTGAATGTGTGAAAGAGGGAGAGGGAAAGTGAAGGGATAGGAGAGGAGAGAACACTTGCACTTGTCCCTATTATAAATGAGCTGATGATAAGGTAGTGGACCTTTTGAATGAATGACTGTAGTCCATTTAGCCAATGTAAATATGAGAATGACACTAGAAATTACTAATTCAAGTTGTGATGGACATCGATAACATTTCTGTGCATTACCTTTTAAAATTATAAATGTCCAGGGAATAATCCCATACATTTCTAACATACTTTCTTTTTAACAAAACTAGAATGACAAAAATGTTGAATGGCAAACTTGGACTTTTGAAAATCCTCTAGGAACTTAATAATCTATTCAACACTGCATTATTTCATTCTGGCTGAGTGGATCCACTGTACTTGTCACACCTAGTGTATGTGAATTACCGTAGGTATGTAACGTGTGCCCTCATATTAATCTTTTGACTTTGATTGTGGATTTGCCGGATCTGCTCGCTCTCATTTGCAAGTAAAAATATGAGATTGAAAATGAGATACATTTATCAAAGGCCACTCATACAGTGTCACATTAAAACACTATCACCACAAATAAAGCACACACACACACTTCTGCACAAACACGTGTATGCATGTGTGCGCGTGCGTCTGTGACCGCACACACCAGTGACCGCACACACCAGTTACCGCACACACCAATGCAATACATTCCTTTTATTACTGTGGTTTAGTGACCTATGCAATACACAATGCATCACTGTACATCACGATTCAGAGCTGTAAAATATCTCATACCATTTCCATCCATTTTTGTACATAATAATCATCCTCTGGCATAAGTTGACCATTATCCTTCCATAACGTGTCTGATAACTCACTCAGCCCACGAAGAGAACCAAGGCCAGCATCTCCATCACTACTTAGGAAAATAAAATAAAAAAGAGAATAAATATCAAAGCATAAACATTTTGTCCGTCTCTGACGATGACCGTAATGTTTGGAGATGTAAAACCCTCCTAATGAGAGATTTGTTTTCTCCTCTAGCCAGGCAAAGCCCCAGAGTGCGCGTAAACAGGACTGTATTAGTCTCGGCATTGAGCACGGAGCGGACTGCTGCCCCTCATGCCTAATTCATGGAGGGGAGTCAGAGAGAGGCAGGCAGAGGAGGTAGAGGCGGTAGTCGCTAACACTGCCAGGCCAGAGCGGACTAGGGGTCTGAGCTGCGCTCTGCTTTCATATTCTAATCAGCCAGCGCAGAGCAGGAAATCTTAGCTCTACAGCCCCACCGTGTTAACACTGTCACAAACATAACTCACAGAGAAAGAGAGAGGGGGGAGAGTGGTAGAGATAGAGGGAGAGAGAGAGAGTGGTAGAGATAGAGAGAGAAAGAGAGAGAGGAAATCAAAAAGTAAAGTAAAAGCGAAGTAGCAAGGCCTTTGATTATGATAAAGGTTTGCTGACGACAGCAATAAAACAAGCAACAGCCCAGCCGTGAAGAGGAAAGGCGGATAAGGAAATCATGGAGGTTACTTTACTCTGTTTTCTCTCATATACCAGAGCACTACTTTATGAAGCCCCCCGTACATACGGTTCATTACACTAGAGACCATCGTGACCTGTTAAAATGAGGGGAGACAGATCAGTTTAGATGCTGAATTAACCTGGAGGTGAATCAGAATCATTCCTGAACACGTTCTGAGACTCACGTGTATTTGCTTGAATTACTGTGGTCTGAGAGAGAGACTGTACTATAGGTGTAGGATCTTAATTTGATCACTTCTTCATTGCAGAGAACTTTCCTGTACCGCATTAAATGCAGATGAGCTTCGTGATTTACATAAATTCATTGAAAACCCACAATAATAGTATTGCATTGTTCATGCAGCCTACGTTTGTCCTGCTAATAGCCTAACCACCAATCAAGCAACTGTCACAACTTCGACGTCACCGGTTTTCTAGCCATCGTCGATCCACTTTTCTTTTTCCATTAGTTTTGTCCTTGTTTTACACACCTGGTTTCAATCCCACAATTACTTGTTCATTATTTAACCCTCTGTTCCCCCATGTTTGTTTGTGAGTGTTTGTTTTGTAATACGATCCGTTATTGTGGGCTCAAATTATTTTGAGTAGTATTTTGTGAATATTTTGAGTAAATAAGTGTATTACTCATATCTGCTGTCCTGTGCCTGACTCTTCTGCACCAGCTACACACAGGCACAATTACAGAAACATTATGGACTAAACATTAAAATCCTGTTGTGGCAGGATTATTTTGAATGAAGACACTCAGGGTTTCACTAGAGACCTGATAAGGTATCTGGGGAAGATAGAGTTGTTGTTACATGAACATGGTTTGGTGTTGATATTGTGTGTGAGCATCACTGTTTGCCTGATTGGAATTTATCGTCTTGGTGTTTGTCATCATTCCCATTTGTGTCCAATATTTTCAGATCTTTGTTATTTACTGTCTAATTTCCAAAGACAAATCTTGGTAAAGGGCTATTTCAACCTTGAAACAAATTTTGTCAAACACATTATACCTTGGGAGTGTCCTCAAGTTGTATACATTTATTCCACAAATCCATAAATTGTCTGCAATCTTGATTCCCAGAAATTCAGTCAAATGATAGGTTGAAAGGTGAACTCTTTAGCTAGCTGTATACTAATCCGGGTGCTTATAAGAAATCGTGCCATGCCCTCCGACGAACCATCAAACAGGCAAAGGGTCAATATAGGACTAAGACTGAATTCTACTACACCAGCTCTGACGCTCGTCGGCTGCGGAATGGCTTGCATACTATTACGGATTACAAAGGGAAGCCCAGCCGCGAGCTGCCCAGTGACAAGAGCCTACTAGACGAACTAAATCACTTATATGCGCGCTTTCGAGGCAAGCAACACTGAAGCACACACGAGAGCAAGAACTGTTCTGGACGACTGTGTGATCACACTCCGTAGCTGATGTGAGTAAGACCTTGAAAAAAGGTCAACATTCACAAGGTCGCAGGGCTAGACAGATTACCAGGACGTGTACAAAGATGCGCTGCCCAACTGGCAAGTGTATTCAATGACATTTTCAACCTGTCCTTGACCGAGTCTGTAATACCTACAATCAAATGCCAACCATATTACCTCCCAAGAGGATTCTCTTTGGTTACAGTTACAGCCGTGTATATTCCCCCTCAAGCCGATACCACGACGTCCCTCAAGGAACTACACTGGACTTTATGCAAACTGGAAACCACATATCCTGAGGCCACATTTATTGAAGCTGGGGATTTTAACAAAGCAAATTTGCTAAAAACACTACCGAAGTTCTATCAACACATTGACATTAGATCACTGCTACTAGCCTTTTCGAGACGCCTACAAGGCCCTCCCCCACCCTCGATTTGGACAATTTGATCACGACTATATTTTGCTCCTCCCTTCCTATAGGAAGAAACTCAAATACTAAGGTCTGTTCAACGCTGGTCTGACCAATCAGAAGATTGTTTTGATCATGTCGACTGGGATATGTTTACACAGACACGGTGACTGAGTTCATCAGGAAGTGTATAGGGGATGTTGTTCACATGGGGTCTATTAACCTACCCAAGCCAGAAATCGTGGAAAGATGGAAGCATTTGCGCAAAACTGAAAGTGCGAACCATCACATTTAACCATGGCAAGGTGGCTGGGAATATGGTTGAATAAAAACTGTGTAGTTATTCGTGTACAAAGAGGCAATCAAACAGGCAAAATGTCAGTACAGAAACAAATTCGAGTCGTAATTCAATGTCTCAGACACAAGATGTACGTGGCAGGGTCTACAGACAATCACAGATTACATAGGGAAAACCAGCCATGTCGTGGACACCGACGTCTTGCTCCCGGACAAGCTAAACACCTTCTTCGCCCGTTTTGAGGATAACACAGTGCCACCGACGCGGCCCGCTCCCAAGGACAGTGGGCTCTCGTTCCAACATTTACTTTTAGTTTTGTGTATTATTGTGAATTTTTAGATACTACTACACTGTTGGAGTTAGGAAGCATTTCGCCACATCTGCAATAACATCTGCTAAATATGTGTATGTGACCTATAAAATTTTATTTTATTTGATTTATTTCAAGCAGACCACCATAGTGCCTGTGCCCAAGAACGCCAAGGTAACCTGCCTAAATGACTACCGACCCGTAGCACTCACGTCTGTAGCCATGAAGTGCTTAGAAAGGCTGGTCATGGCTTACATCAACACCATCATCCCAGAAACCCTAAACCCACTCCAATTTGCATACCACACTACCCTTTCCCACCTGGACAAAAGGAAAACCTAAGTGGGAATGCTGTTCATTGACTACAGCTCAGCTTTGAAAACCATAGTGCCCTCAAAGCTCATCACTAAGACATGGACCCTGGAACTAAACACACTCCCTCTGCAACTGGATCCTGGACTTCCTTACAGGCCGCACCCTGGTGGTAAGGGAAGGAAACAACACATCTGCCACGTTGATCCTCAGGGATGAGTACTTAGTCCCCTCCTGTACTCACTGTTCACCCACAACTGCGTGGTCAAGCATGACTCCATGACAACACCATCATTAAGTTTGCCGACTATACAACGGTGGTAAGCCTGATCACCAACAACGATGAGACGGTCTATAGGGAGGTCAGAGACCTGGCAGTATGGCGCCAGGACAAAAACCTCTCCCTCAACGTGATCAAGACAAAGGACCAGATTGTGGACTACAGGTAAAGGAGGGCCGACCATGCCCCCATTCACATCGACAAGGCAGTAGTGGAGCGGGTCGAGAGCTTCAAGTTCCTTGGTGTCCACATCACCAACAAACTATCATGGTCCAAACACACCAAGACAGTTGTGAAAAGGGCACGATAATGCTTATTCCCCCTCAGGAGACTGAAAAAGACTGAATAAAATCTGACTGCAAGGCACTTCAGAGGGTAGTGCATACGGCCCAGTACATCACTGGGGCCAAGCTTCCTTCCATCCAAGACCTCTATACCAGATGGTGTCAGAGGAAGGCCCTAAAAATGGTCAAAGACTCCAGCCACCCTAGTCATAGACTGTTCTCTCTGCTACAGCATTGCAAGCGGTACTGGAGTGCCAAGTCTAGGTCCAAAGAGCTCCTTAACAGCTTCTAACCCAAAGCCATAAGACTGCTGAACAGTTAATCAAATGGGTACCCGCACAATTTGCATTGACCCCCTTTTTTTACGCTGCTGCTACTCGCTGTTTATTATCTAGGCCTAGTCACCTTACCTCTACCTACATGTACACTACCGTTCAAAAGTTTGGGGTCACTTAGAAATGTCCTTTTTTTCCATGAAAACATACATGAAATGAGTTGCAAAATGAATAGGAAATATAGTCAAGACGTTGACAAGGATATAATGATTTTTAATTGAAATAATAATTGTGTCCTTCAAACTTTGCTTTCGTCAAAGAATCCTCTATTTCCAGCAATTACAGCCTTGCAGACCTTTGGCATTCTAGTTGTCAATTTGTTGAGGTAATCTGAAGAGACTTCACACCATGCTTCCTGAAGCACCTCCCACAAGTTGGATTGGCTTGATGGGCACTTCTTACGTACCACATCTTTTATTTTTATTAGCCAATCTGAGATATGGCTTTTTCTTTGCAACTCTGCTTAGAAAGAAAATGTGCTCAGTTGTGCAGTGGGGCCTCTTACTCCTCTTTCTATTCTGGTTAGAGCCAGTTTGCGCTGTTCTGTGAAGGGATTGTACGGGACCTTCAGTTTCTTGACAATTTCTCACGTGGAATAGCCTTCATTTTTCAGAACAAGAATAGACTGACATGTTTCAGAAGAAAGTTATTTGTTTCTGGCCATTTTGAGCCTGTAATTAAACCCACAAATGCTGATACTCCAGATACTCAACTAGTCTAAAGAAGGCCAGTTTTATTGCTTCTTTAATCAGAACAACAGTTTTCGGCTGTGCTAACATAATTGCAAAAGGGTTTTCTAATGATCAATTAGCCTTTTAAAATGATAAAGTTGGATTAGCTATCACAACGTGCCATTGGAACACAGGAGTGATGGTTGCTGATAATGGGCCTCTGTATGCTTACAGTATGTAGATATTCCATAAAAAATCTGCCGTTCCCAGCTACAATAGTCATTTACAACATTAACAATGTCTACACTGTATTTCTGATCAATTTGGTGCTATTTTAATGGGCAAAATGTTTTACTTTTCTTTCAAAAACAAGAACATTTCTAAGTGACCCCAAACCTTTGAACTGTAGTGCACATGTGAACTCAATTATCTGGACTAACCCGTCCGACCGCACATTGACTCAGTGCCAGTACCCAGTGTATATAGTCTCGTTATTGTTATTTTATTATTTAACTTTTTTACTTAAGTTTGTTTAGCAAATACTTTCTCACTCTGCACTGTTCATTAAGGGCTTGTAAGTGAGCATTTCACAGTAAGGTCTACACCTGTTGATTTCTGAGCATGTGACAAATACAATTTTATTTCATTTAATGTCTTGTTCTCCATCCTTGAATTCAGATATTCATTTCATGTAATCTAATTAGCATTGGTAATTTGCTTGTGAGGCTGCTAAATCACAAATAAAAATGTGATTCCTGATTTTGTTGGTACGAGACCTGACCATATTCCCTCGAGATTGGCCCCAATTTACCACAAGAACTTGCGGGATCACATTCAAAGCAGAAAGCTAATTTGAATCTGTAGTTTAGTAAATTACTAATGCTAAATAGATTAAATGAAATGGATATATTAATTCAAGAATGTAGAACAAGACAAGTACAGCTAGCTTTCCTATTCCTTCTGGGAATCAAGACTGCAGAGGTTTTTATAGATTTTTATGCCACTCCTAAGGTATAAAAAAACATTTGACAAAATAACATTCCATTCTTTGGTTTGTGTTGAGAACAATTTAGAGAGGATTTGAGGACAATAATCATCCTCTCATCTACTATCATCCAGACATCACAGTTCTATCAACACTCTGTCCTGAGATTATCCCATAGTCAAGCACTTCAACAGCATTAGAACTAACGTGAGCTATTCAAAACCCTTAGAAATAGAGAGAGGGGATGGGAAAAAGGAGAACCATCAAAAAAGCTATATTCCAGAGATCATGCCAAAAAGCTACATTTTAAAAATCAATACCAAAGAGTTCAGCAAAACTCTCATGTATCATTGAAAAGTAGCTGTGATTTTATTACCTTTTTACTGTAAGGAAGAACTTTGATACAGGTTCACTTTTGTTTTATGATGAGCAGTCATTATTATGGCTGATAGAATTTCTTAGACTTCTGAATCCATAACAAAGGAATCAGACGCTGTTTCAGCACTCTGCCGGGTTAAGGAGGAAAACAGAGACATATCAAAAGTTGAATAGGCCATTATGACTACTGTCTACTAATAAGCATGACTACGGCTAATTTAAGGGGCATGTAAGGGTTTTTGGAACAATGGGTCATAATATTGTTTCTAATATCCTTCCTATACTCTCTTTACTGTGTGTTGATTCTGGGGACAACCAACATGATCCATCTCCTCCCACATGTGAGAATAATTGACAGTAATGGTGGAAGTAAACTTCTGTCTGGCTCCTTCGAGAGGAGAGGGAAAGAGTGGTGGGAGAGAGGGGAAGAGTGGCGAGAGAGAGGAAGAGAGTGGTAGGAGAGAGAGGAAGAGTGGAGAGAGAGAGGAAGAGAGTGGTGGGAGAGAGGGAAATAGTGGGGAGAGAGACAGAGGGGAAGAGAGTGGTGGGAGAGAGGGGAAGAGTGGAGAGTAGGAGAGGAAGAGAGGGAAGGGAGAGAGGGGAAGAGTGGAGAGAGAAAGGAAGAGAGTGGTGGGAGAGAGGAGATGAGTGGAGAGAGAGAAGAAAAGAGTGGTGGGTGAGAGGGGAAGAGTGGCGAGAGAGAGGAAGAGAGTGGTGGGAGAGAGGGGAAGAGTGTCAAGAGAGAGGAAGAGAGTGGTGGGTGAGAGGGGAAGAGTGGTGGGAGATAGGGGAAGGGTGGCGAGAGAGAGGGGAAGAGAGTGATGGGAGAGAGGGAAAGAGTGGCGAGAGAGAGGAAGAGAGTGGTTGGAGAGAAGGGAACAGTGGCGAGAGAGAGGGAAGAGTGGCGAGAGAGAGGAAGAGAGTGGTGGGAGAGAGGGGAAGAGTGTAGAGAGAGAGAGGAAAGTGTTGAGAAAGAGGGGAAGAGTGACGAGAGAGAGGAAGAGTGTGGCGAGAGAGAGGGGAAGGAAGTGATGGGAGAGAGGGGAAGAGTGGAGAGAGAGAGGAAGAGAGAGGTGGGAGAGAGGGAAATAGTGGCGAGAGAGAGAGAGGGGAAGAGAGTGGTTGGAGAGAGGAGAAGAGTGGCAAGAGAGAGGAAGAGAGTGGTGTGAGAGAGGGGAAGAGTGGAGAGAGCGAAAGAGAGTAGTGCGAGAGAGGGGAAGAGTGGAGAGAGAGAGGAAGAGAGTGGTGGGAGAGAGGAGAATAGTGGAGAGAGAGAGGGGAAGAGAGTGCTGGGAGAGAGGGGAAGAGTGGAGTGAGAGAGGAAGAGAGTGAAGGGAGAGAGGGCAAGAGTGGGAAGAGAGTGGAAGAGAGTGGTAGGAGAGAGGAGAAGAGTGGCATTAGAGAGGAAGAGAGTGGTGGGAGAGAAAGGAAGAGTGGTGGGAGAGAGGGGAAGAGTGGCGAGATAGAGGAAGAGAGTGGCGAGAGAGAGGGGAAGAGAGTGATGTGAGAGAGGGGAAGAGTGGCGAGAGAGAGGAAGAGAGTGGTGGGAGAGAGGAGAAGAGAATGACGGGAGAGAGGGGAAGAGAGTGATGGGAGAGAGGGGAAGAGTGGTGAGAGAGAGAAAGAGAGTGGTGGGAGAGAGGGGAAGAGAGTGGTTGGAGAGAGGGGAAGAGTGGAGAGAGAGAGGAAGAGAGTGGTTGGAGAGAGATGAGAAGAGTGGCAAGAGAGAGGAAGAGAGTGGTGTGAGAGAGGGGAAGAGTGGAGAGAGCGAAAGAGAGTAGTGCGAGAGAGGGGAAGAGTGGAGAGAGAGAGGAAGAGAGTGATGGGAGAGAGGAGAATAGTGGAGAGAGAGAGGAAGAGAGTGCTGGGAGAGAGGGGAAGAGTGGAGTGAGAGAGAGAGGAAGAGAGTGAAGGGAGAGAAGGGAAGAGTGGCAAGGGAGAGGAATAGAGTGATGGGAGAGAGGGGAAGAGTGGCAAGAGAGAGGAAGAGAGTGGTGGAAGAGTGGAGAGTGAGAGGAAGAGAGTGATGGGAGAGAGGGGAAGAGTGGCGAGAGAGAGAGAGGGGAAGAGAGTGGTTGGAGAGAGGGGAAGAGTGGAGAGAGAGAGGAAGAGAGTGTTTGGAAAGAGGAGAAGACTGGCAAGAGAGAGGAAGAGAGTGGTGTGAGAGAGGGGAAGAGTGGAGAGAGAGAGGAAGAGAGTGGTGGGAGAGAGGAGAATAGTGGAGAGAGAGAGGAAGAGAGTGCTGGGAGAGAGGGGAAGAGTGGAGTGAGAGAGGAAGAGAGTGAATGGAGAGAAGGGAAGAGTGGTAAGAGAGAGGAATAGAGTGGTGGGAGAGAGGGGAAGAGTGGAGAGAGAGAGGAAGAGAGTGGTGGAAGAGAGGGAAATAGTGGCGAGAGAGAGAGAGGGGAAGAGAGTGGTGGGAGAGAGGGGAAGAGTGGATAGAGAGAGGAAAATAGTGGTGGAAGAGAGGGGAAGAGTGACGAGAGAGAGGAAGAGAGTGGTGGGAGAGAAGAGAAGAGTGGAGAGAGTGAGGAAGAATGTGGTGGAAGAGAGGGGAAGAGTGGAGAGAGAGAGGAAGAGAGTGGTGGGAGTGAGGGGAAGAGTAGAGAGAGAGAGAAAGAGAGTGGTGGGAGAGAGGGAAAGAGTGGAGAGTGAGGGGAGAGTGATGGGAGAGAGGGGAAGAGTGGAGAGAGAGGAAGAGAGTGGTGGGAGAGAGGGAAATTGTGGCGAGAGAGAGGAAGAGAGTGGTGGGACAGAGGGGAAGAGTGGTGGGAGAGAGGAGAAGAGTGGCGAGAGAGAGGAAGAGAATGGTGGGAGAGAAGGGAACTGTGGCGAGAGAGAGGGGAAGAGTGGCGAGAGAAAGGGGAAAAGTGGTGATAGAAAGGAAGAGAGTGGCGAGAGAGAGGCGAAGAGTGGGGAGAGAGAGGAAGAGAGTGGTGGGTGAGAGTGGAAGAGTGGCGAGAGAGAGGAAGACAGTGGTGGGAGAGAGGGGAAGAGTGGAGAGAGAGAGGAATAGATTGGTGGGAGAGATGGGAAGAGTGGAGAGTGAGAGGAAGAGAGTGATGGGAGAGATGAGAAGAGTGGATAGAGAGAGGAATAGAGTGGTGGGAGAAAGGTAATTAGTGGCGAGAGAGTGGAAGAGAGGGGTGGGAGAGAGGGAAATATCGGTGAGAGAGAGAGTGGAGAAGAGAGTTGTGGGAGAGAGGGGAAGAGTGGCGAGAGAGAGGAAGAGAGTGGTGGGAGAGAGGGGAAGAGTGGAGAGAGAGAGGAATATATTGGTGGGAGAGATGGGAAGAGTGGAGAGTGAGAGGAAGAGAGTGATGGGAGAGATGAGAAGAGTGGATAGAGAGAGGAATAGAGTGGTGGGAGAAAGGTAATTAGTGGTGAGAGAGAGGAAGAGAGGGTGGGAGAGAGGGAAATATCGGTGAGAGAGAGAGTGGAGAAGAGAGTTGTGGGAGAGAGGGAAGAGTGAGAGAGAGAGAGAGAGAGGAGAGAGAGGAAGAGAGGGGAGAGAGGGAAATGTGGCGAGACAGAGAGAGAGTGAGAGAGAGGAAGAGAGTTGTGGGTGAGAGGGAAGATGTGGAGAGAGAGGAAGACAGTGGTGGGAGAGAGGGAAGAGTGGAAGAGAGAAGGAAGAGAGTGGTGGAAGAGTGGAGAGAGAGCGAAGAGAGTGGGGAGAGAGAAGAGTGGAGAGAGAGAGGAAGAGAGTGGTGGATGAGAGGGGAAGAGTGGCGAGAGAGAGGAAGACAGTGGTGGGAGAGAGGGGAAGAGTGGCAAGAGAGAGGAAGAGAGTGGTGGAAGAGTGGAGAGTGAGAGGAAGAGAGTGAGAGGAGAGAGAGGGGAAGAGTGGGAGAGAGAGAGAGGAAGAGAGTGGTGGAGAGAGGGGAAGAGTGGAGAGAGAGAGGAAGAGAGTGGTTGGGAGAGGAGAAGACTGGCAAGAGAGAGGAAGAGAGAGTGTGTGAGAGAGGGAAGAGTGGAGAGAGAGGAAGAGAGTGGTGGAGAGAGGGAAGAGTGGAGAGAGAGAGGAAGAGAGTGGTGGGAGAGAGGAGAATAGTGGAGAGAGAGAGGGGAAGAGAGTGCTGGGAGAGAGGGGAAGAGTGGAGTGAGAGAGGAAGAGAGTGAATGGAGAGAAGGGAAGAGTGGCAAGAGAGAGGAATAGAGTGGTGGGAGAGAGGGGAAGAGTGGAGAGAGAGGAAGAGAGTGGTGGAAGAGAGGGAAATAGTGGCGAGAGAGAGAGAGGGGAAGAGAGTGGTGGGAGAGAGGGAAAGAGTGGATAGAGAGAGGAAAATAGTGGTGGAAGAGAGGGGAAGAGTGGCGAGAGAGAGGAAGAGAGTGGTGGGAGAGAAGAGAAGAGTGGAGAGAGTGAGGAAGAATGTGGTGGAAGAGAGGGGAAGAGTGGAGAGAGAGAGGAAGAGAGTGGTGGGAGTGAGGGGAAGAGTAGAGCGAGAGAGAAAGAGAGTGGTGGGAGAGAGGGAAAGAGTGGAGAGTGAGGGGAGAGAGTGATGGGAGAGAGGGGAAGAGAGGAGAGAGAGGAAGAGAGTGGTGGGAGAGAGGGAAATTGTGGCGAGAGAGAGGAAGAGAGTGGTGGGACAGAGGGGAAGAGTTGTGGGAGAGAGGGGAAGAGTGGCGAGAGAGAGGAAGAGAATGGTGGGAGAGAAGGGAACTGTGGCGAGAGAGAGGGGAAGAGTGGCGAGAGAGAGGGGAAAAGTGGTGATAGAAAGGAAGAGAGTGGCGAGAGAGAGGCGAAGAGTGGGGAGAGAGAGGAAGAGAGTGGTGGGTGAGAGTGGAAGAGTGGCGAGAGAGAGGAAGACAGTGGTGGGAGAGAGGGGAAGAGTGGAGAGAGAGAGGAATAGATTGGTGGGAGAGATGGGAAGAGTGGAGAGTGAGAGGAAGAGAGTGATGGGAGAGATGAGAAGAGTGGAGAGAGAGAGGAAGAGAGTGGTGGGAGAAAGTTAAATAGTGGCGAGAGAGAGGAAGAGAGGGGTGGGAGAGAGGGAAATATCGGTGAGAGAGAGAGTGGAGAAGAGAGTTGTGGGAGAGAGGGGAAAAGTGGCGAGACAGAGGAAGAGAGTGGGGAGAGAGAGGGGAAGAGTGGAGATAGAAAGGAAGAGAGTGGCGAGAGATAGGCGAAGAGTGGGGAGAGAGAGGAAGAGAGTGGTGGGTGAGAGTGGAAGAGTGGCGAGAGAGAGGAAGACAGTGGTGGGAGAGAGGGGAAGAGTGGAGAGAGAGAGGAATAGAGTGGTGGGAGAGATGGGAAGAGTGGAGAGTGAGAGGAAGAGAGTGATGGGAGAGATGAGAAGAGTGGAGAGGGAGAGGAAGAGAGTGGTGGGAGAAAGGTAAATAGTGGCGAGAGAGAGGAAGAGAGGGGTGGGAGAGAGGGAAATATCGGTGAGAGAGAGAGTGGAGAAGAGAGTTGTGGGAGAGAGGGAAAGAGTGGCGAGAGAGAGGAAGAGAGTGGCGGGAGAGAGGGGAAGAGAGTGGTGGAAGAGAGGGGAAGAGTGGAGAGTGAGAGGAAGAGAGTGATGGGAGAGAGGGGAAGAGTGGCGAGAGAGAGAGGGGAAGAGAGTGATGGGAGAGAGGGAAAGAGTGGAGAGAGAGAGGAAGAGAGTGGTTTGAAAAAGAGGAGAAGACTGGCAAGAGAGAGGAAGAGAGTGGTGTGAGAGAGAAGAGAGAGAGAGAGAGTGGAGAGAGGAGTGGTGAGAGAGAGGAAGAGAGTAGTGAGAGAGAGGGGAAGAGAGTGGAGAGAGAGAGAGGAGAGAGAGTGGTGGGAGAGAGAGGGAAGAGTGGAGAGAGAGAGGAAGAGAGTGATGGGAGAGAGGGGAAGAGTGGAGAGAGAGAGGAAGAGAGTGGTGGGAGAGAGAGGGAAGAGTGGAGAGAGAGGAAGAGAGTGATGGGAGAGAGAGAAGAGTGGAGAGAGAGGAAGAGAGTGGTGGGAGAAAGGTAAATAGTGGAGAGAGAGGGAAGAGAGGTGGGAGAGAGGAGGTGAGAGAGAGAGAGAGTGGAGAAGAGAGTTGTGGGAGAGAGAGGGAAGAGTGGGAGAGAGAGAAAGAGAGTGAGAGAGGGGAAGAGAGTGGTGGAAGAGAGGGAAGAGTGGAGAGAGAGAGAGAAGAGAGTGGTGAGAGAGAGGGAAGAGTGGAGAGAGAGAGGAAGAGAGTGGTGGGAGAGAGGAGAGAGTGGAGAGAGAGAGAGAGAGGAGAGAGTGATGTGAGAGAGGAAGAGAGAGAGAGAGGAAGAGAGTGATGGGAGAGAGGGGAATGGAGAGAGAGAGGAAGAGATTGGGGGAGAGAGAGGAAATAGTGGCAGAGAGAGAGAGGAAGAGAGTGGTGGGAGAGAGGGAAGAGTGGAGAGAGAGAGGAAGAGAGTGATGTTGGAGAGAGGGAGAAGAGTGGCAAGAGAGAGAGAGGGAAGAGAGTAGTGTCAGAGAAGGGAAGAGTGGAGAGAGAGAGGAAGAGAGTGGTGGGAGAGAGGGGAAGAGTGGAGAGAGAGAGGAAGAGAGTGGTGCGAGAGAGGGGAAGAGTGGAGAGAGAGAGGAAGAGAGTGAAGGGAGAGAAGGGAAGAGTGGCAAGAGAGAGGAATAGAGTGATGGGAGAGAGGGGAAGAGTGGCAAGAGAGAGGAAGAGAGTGGTGGGAGAGAGGGGAAGAGTGGAGAGAGAGAGGAAGAGAGTGATGGGAGAGAGGGGAAGAGTGGCAAGAGAGAGGAAGAGAGTGGTGGGAGAGAGGGGAAGAGTGGAGAGAGAGAGGAAGAGAGTGGTGGAAGAGAGGGAAAAAGTGGCGAGAGAGAAAGATGGGAAGAGAGTGGTGGGACAGAGGGGAAGAGTGGAGAGAGCAGAAGAGAGTAGTGCGAGAGAGGGGAAGAGTGGAGAGAGAGAGGAAGAGTGTGGTGGGAGAGAGGAGAATAGTGGAGAGAGAGAGGAAGAGAGGAGTGAGAGAGGAAGAGAGTGAAGGGAGAGAAGGGAAGAGTGGCAAGAGAGAGGAAGTAGAAGGAGAAGAGTGGCAAGAGAGAGGAAGAGAGTGGTGTCAGAGAAGGGAAGAGTGGAGAGAGAGAGGAAGAGAGTGAGGGGAGAGAGGGGAAGAGTGGAGAGAGCGGAAGAGAGTAGTGCAAGAGAGGGGAAGAGTGGAGAGAGAGAGGAAGAGAATGGTGGGAGAGAGGGGAATAGTGGAGAGAGAGAGGAAGAGAGTGGTGGGAGAAAGGGGAAGAGTGGAGTGAGAGAGGAAGAGAATGAAGGGAGAGAAGGGAAGAGTGGCAAGAGAGAGGAATAGAGTGATGGGAGAGAGGGAAAGAGTGGCAAGAGAGAGGAAGAGAGTGGTGGGAGAGAAGAGAACAGTGGCGAGAGAGAGGGTGGAAAAGTGGCGAGGGAGAGGAAGAGAGTGGTGGGAGAGAGGGGAAGATTGGAGAGAGAGAGGAAGAGAGTGGTTGGAGAGAGGAGAAGAGTGGCAAGAGAGAGGAAGAGAGTGGTGTCACAGAAGGGAAGAGTGGAGAGAGAGAGGATGAGAGTGAGGGGAGAGAGGGGAATAGTGGTAAGAGAGAGGAAGAGAGTGGTGGGAGAGAGAGGAATAGTGGTAAGAGAGAGGAAGAGAGTGGTGGGAGAGAGGGGAAGAGTGGAGAGAGAGAGGAAGAGAGTGGTGGAAGAGAGGGAAATAGTGGCGAGAGAGAGAGAGGGGAAGAGAGTGGTGGGAGAGAGGGGAAGAGTGGAGAGAGAGAGGAAGAGAGTGGTTGGAGAGAGGAGAAGAGTGGCAAGAGAGAGGAAGAGAGAGGCGAGAGAGAGGGGAAGAGAGTGATGTGAGAGAGGGGAAGAGTGGAGAGTGAGAGGAAGAGAGTGGTGTCAGAGAAGGGAAGAGTGGAGAGAGAGAGGAAGAGAGTGATGGGAGAGAGGGGAAGAGTGGCAAGAGAGAGGAAGAGAGTGGTGGGAGAGAAGGGAAGAGTCTCGAGATAGAGGAAGAGAGTGGCGAGAGAGAGGGGAAGAGAGTGATGAGAGAGAGGGGAAGATTGGCGAGAGAGAGAAAGAGAGTGGTGGGAGAGAGGGGAAGAGTGGAGAGAGAGAGGAAGAGAGTGGTGGGAGAGAGGGAAATAGTGGCGAGAGAGAGGGGAAGAGAGTGGTGGGAGAGAGGGGAAGAGTGGAGAGAGAGAGGAAGAGAGTGGTTGGAGAGAGGAGAAGAGTGGCAAGAGAGAGGAAGAGAGAGGTGTCACAGAAGGGAAGAGTGGAGAGAGAGAGGAAGAGAGTGATGGGAGAGAGGGGAAGAGTGGAGAGTGAGAGGAAGAGAGTGGTGTGAGAGAGGGGAAGAGTGGAGAGAGCGGAAGAGAGTAGTGCGAGAGAGGGGAATAGTGGAGAGAGAGAGGAAGAGAGTGGTTGGAGAGAGGAGAAGAGTGGCAAGAGAGAGGAAGAGAGTGGTGTCAGAGAAGTGAAGAGTGGAGAGAGAGAGAGGAAGAGAGTGGTTGGAGAGAGGAGAAGAGTGGCAAGAGAGAGGAAGAGAGTGGTGTCAGAGAAGGGAAGAGTGGAGAGAGAGAGGAAGAGAGTGATGGAAGAGTGGAGAGAGAGAGGAAGAGAGTGATGGGAGAGAGGGGAAGAGTGGAGAGAGAGAGGAAGAGAGTGGTGGGAGAGAGTGAGAGAGAGAGGAAGAGAGTGGTGGGAGAGAGGGGAAGAGTGGAGAGAGAGGAAGAGAGTGGTTGGAGAGAGGAGAAGAGTGGCAAGAGAGAGGAAGAGAGTGGTGGGAGAGAGGGAAGAGTGGAGAGAGAGTGGAAGAGAGTGGTTGGAGAGAGGAGAAGAGTGGCAAGAGAGAGGAAGAGAGTGGTGTCAGAGAAGGGAAGAGTGGAGAGAGAGAGGAAGAGAGTGATGGGAGAGAGGGGAAGAGTGGAGAGAGAGAGGAAGAGAGAGGTGTCAGAGAAGGGAAGAGTGGAGAGAGAGAGGAAGAGAGTGATGGGAGAGAGGGGAAGAGTGGAGAGTGAGAGGAAGAGAGTGGTGTCAGAGAAGGGAAGAGTGGAGAGAGAGAGGAAGAGAGTGATGGGAGAGAGGGGAAGAGTGGCAAGAGAGAGGAAGAGAGTGGTGGGAGAGAAGGGAAGAGTGGCGAGATAGAGGAAGAGAGTGGCGAGAGAGAGGGGAAGAGAGTGATGTGAGAGAGGGGAAGATTGGCGAGAGAGAGAAAGAGAGTGGTGGGAGAGAGGGGAAGAGTGGAGAGAGAGAGGAAGAGAGTGGTGGGAGAGAGGAAATAGTGGCGAGAGAGAGAGAGGGGAAGAGAGAGTTGTGGGAGAGAGGGGAAGAGTGGAGAGAGAGAGGAAGAGAGTGGTTGGAGAGAGGAGAAGAGTGGCAAGAGAGAGGAAGAGAGAGGTGTCAGAGAAGGGAAGACTGGAGAGAGAGAGGAAGAGAGTGATGGGAGAGAGGGGAAGAGTGGAGAGTGAGAGGAAGAGAGTGGTGTCAGAGAAGGGAAGAGTGGAGAGAGAGAGGAAGAGAGTGATGGGAGAGAGGGGAAGAGTGGCAAGAGAGAGGAAGAGAGTGGTGGGAGAGAAGGGAAGAGTGGCGAGATAGAGGAAGAGAGTAAGAGAGAGGGAAGAGAGTGATGTGAGAGAGGGGAAGATTGGCAAGAGAGAGAAAGAGAGTGGTGGGAGAGAGGGGAAGAGTGGAGAGAGAGAGGAAGAGAGTGGTGGGAGAGAGGGAAATAGTGGCGAGAGAGAGGGGAAGAGAGTGGTGGGAGAGAGGGGAAGATTGGAGAGAGAGAGGAAGAGAGTGGTTGGAGAGAGGAGAAGAGTGGCAAGAGAGAGGAAGAGAGTGGTGTCACAGAAGGGAAGAGTGGAGAGAGAGAGGATGAGAGTGAGGGGAGAGAGGGGAATAGTGGTAAGAGAGAGGAAGAGAGTGGTGGGAGAGAGAGGAATAGTGGTAAGAGAGAGGAAGAGAGTGGTGGGAGAGAGGGGAAGAGTGGAGAGAGAGAGGAAGAGAGTGGTGGAAGAGAGGGAAATAGTGGCGAGAGAGAGAGGGAAGAGAGTGGTGGGAGAGAGGGGAAGAGTGGAGAGAGAGGAAGAGAGTGGTTGGAGAGAGGAGAAGAGTGGCAAGAGAGAGAGAAGAGAGAGAGAGAGAAAGAGAGGAGAGAGAGAGGGAAGAGAGTGAGAAGTGGAGAGAGAGAGGATGAGAGAGGGAGAGGAAGAGTGAGAGAGAGAGGAAGAGGAGAGAGAGAGGGAAGAGAGTGATGGCAGAGAGAGGAGGTGGAGAGAGGAAGAGGAGAGAGAGAGGAAGAGAGTGGTTGGAGAGAGGAGAAGAGTGGCAAGAGAGAGGGAAGAGAGGTGTCACAGAAGGGAAGAGTGGAGAGAGAGAGAAGAGAGTGATGGGAGAGAGGGGAAGAGTGGAGAGTGAGAGGAAGAGAGTGGTGTGAGAGAGGGGAAGAGTGGAGAGAGCGGAAGAGAGTAGTGCGAGAGAGGGGAATAGTGGAGAGAGAGAGGAAGAGAGTGGTTGGAGAGAGGAGAAGAGTGGCAAGAGAGAGGAAGAGAGTGGTGTCAGAGAAGTGAAGAGTGGAGAGAGAGAGGAAGAGAGTGGTTGGAGAGAGGAGAAGAGTGGCAAGAGAGAGGAAGAGAGTGGTGTCAGAGAAGGGAAGAGTGGAGAGAGAGAGGAAGAGAGTGATGGAAGAGTGGAGAGAGAGAGGAAGAGAGTGATGGGAGAGAGGGGAAGAGTGGAGAGAGAGAGGAAGAGAGTGGTGGGAGAGAGGGAAATAGTGGCGAGAGAGAGGGGAAGAGAGTGGTGGGAGAGAGGGGAAGAGTGGAGAGAGAGAGGAAGAGAGTGGTTGGAGAGAGGAGAAGAGTGGCAAGAGAGAGGAAGAGAGTGGTGTCAGAGAAGGGAAGAGTGGAGAGAGAGTGGAAGAGAGTGGTTGGAGAGAGGAGAAGAGTGGCAAGAGAGAGGAAGAGAGTGGTGTCAGAGAAGGGAAGAGTGGAGAGAGAGAGGAAGAGAGTGATGGGAGAGAGGGGAAGAGTGGAGAGAGAGAGGAAGAGAGTGATGGGAGAGAGGGGAAGAGTGGCAAGAGAGAGGAAGAGAGTGGTGGGAGAGAGGGGAAGAGTGGAGTGAGAGAGGAAGAGAGTGAAGGGAGAGAAGGGAAGAGTGGCAAGAGAGAGGAAGAGAGTGGTGGGAGAGAGGGGAACAGTGGCAAGAGAGAGGGGAAGGGTGGCTAGAGAGAGGAAGAGAGTGGTGGGATAGAGTGGAAGATTGGAGAGTGAGAGGAAGAGAGTGGTGGGAGAGAGGAGAAGAGTGGAGAGAGAGAGGAAGATAGTGGTGAGAGAGAGGGGAAGAGTGGAGAGTGAGAGGAAGAGAGTGGTGGGAGAGAGGGGTAGAGTGGAGAGAGAGAGGAAGAGAGTGGTTGGAGAGAGGAGAAGAGTGGCAAGAGAGCGGAAGAGAGGTGCGAGAGAGGGGAAGAGTGGAGAGATAGAGGAAGAGAGTGGCGAGGGAGAGGGGAAGAGAGTGATGTGAGAGATGGGAAGAGTGGCGAGAGAGAGGAAGAGAGTGGTGGGAGAGAGGAGAAGAGAATGACGGGACAGAGGGGAAGAGTGGTGAGAGAGAGAAAGAGAGTGGTGGGAGAGACGGGAAGAGTGGAGAGTGAGAGGAAGAGAGTGATGGGAGAGAGGGGTAGAGTGGAGAGAGAGAGGAAGAGAGTGGTTGGAGAGAGGAGAAGAGTGGCAAGAGAGCGGAAGAGAGGTGCGAGAGAGGGGAAGAGTGGAGAGAGAGAGGAAGAGAGTGGTGGGAGAGAGGGGAATAGTGGAGAGTGAGAGGAAGAGAGTGGTAGGAGAGAGGGGAAGAGTGGAGAGTGAGAGGAAGAGATTGGTAGGAGAGAGGGGAAGAGTGGAGAGAGAAAGGAAGTGAGTGATGGGAGAGAGGGGAAGAGTGGAGAGAGAGAGGAGGAGAGTGGTGGGAGAGAGGGGAAGAGTGGAGAGATTGTGGGGATATAATTCACAGTGAGTACTACAAAAGGACAAGGGAGTGTTATTGATGGAGCTGTGTAGGTCTCTGTCGTCCCTCAGGCCTCCTGTTCAAACTGAAGAAGTGTTAACTGGAATTGCATTCAGTGTAATACAAACACACCTATACACTGGCCTCGAGCACATGCATGCAAGCACACTCGCACTCAAACATGCACCTCCACACCCATGCACACACACACACAGAGAATGTCATACACACAAACAGACACACACAATTTCCATATTTACTGCTGGGTGAAGAAGGAGAAAGGAGAGGAACAAAACTCATAAATAAATGACAATGCACAGCTTGCCCTGAAAATAGAAGTCTCATTTTGTGTTTGTATTATATTCAGACGGTAAAATGTAATCTCCCTTTTAATACCCTCCATTGTATAAACAGGAGAGAGGTTGCTGAAAAATAAACATTAAGAATGCAACCTTATGAAAATCGATTTGGGATTGAAAAATATTATCTCTGCTTGGTTGTTTATTAATGCAACTTCAGGCATAGCAACACTATCTACAGAAAAATCTAAAGAAAACATTTTTTTTTTATGGGGAAGGCTGCAGGAGGGGGTGAAGCAACATGTAAAGTTATTGAAGATGAATGCCAAAAAGTGTAAATGTTTGCAGCATTGTTTTGAATAAGATTAGAATCAAAACGTATCTGAATAGAAAGTGGTTATCACCACTACATATGTATACTGTGGGTATTTTTGTAAATATAGAAAATGCAAATGCATTTCCTTCCTCTGAAACCTCCGGAACCTCCTGTTGTTGTAAAGTAAATTAACCACCCAAAGCAGCAGGTCTACACAACATCTAACACACATTCTTTATGGCTGCATATGTGACATAGATTGACTGCCATAGGATAGGAGTGAGAAACACTCTAGGGAATACTAATACGCCTCTCAAAAACATATCATAAAAATACAAAAATACATAATTGACAGCAGAAAGCAGACTTGCCTTTTTTTTCTTCAGTTAAATTAATTATAATGGTGTTACTGATTAAACAATTGGGGTTAGTGGTTAGAGCGTGGGACTTGTAACCGAAAGGTTGCAAGGTCGAGTCCACGTTCTGACAAGGTGAAAATCTGTCGTTCTGCCCCTGAACAAGGCAGTTAACCCATTGTTCCTAGGCCGTCATTGAAAATAAGAATTTGTTCTTAACTGACTTGGGTAGTTAAATAAAAATTACTGTTGTTTTAACTGTACCAAATAAGCAATCATGTCCTTTTAAAAGCACTGAAGCTGTAAGAATAGATTGTTACACAGAAGATTTACTGTACAGTATGTATTGTGAGACCAGAGGTATTGAGTAAAGATGACTAATGCGATTTGTTTTGTTGGGAGGGAACTGATAAATTGTACCTCTGTGGACCATTGGGCTGTTGGGCTGTGTGGCTGGATCCAAGCCGCCCGCTGTATTATATCATGCTGTAAATGGCTGAGCCACAGAAAGCAAACGATTCTGCCGGCAGACTAGACTAATCACTTGTGCTGGTAAGCCAATCCTCCACGGACACGCACCGCAAGTATGAAAGTGTGTCTGTAGCCTCGATTATTTATTCATTTTGTTTGATTCAGGGGCAATGTTCCTCTGTTGGATTACCGCGTCGACTCCCTATCTGGTGAGAACACTGGCACCCTGCCCTTTGTTTAAGATATCAAAGATTTGCGGCATCTCGTTGCCTGGCGTTGGCTCGCCTTTGGGGAGTTTCACTAAACATGAAATGGATCAAGCCACAGCGATGTTGAGAGAGAGGGAGGGAGATGGAAAGAAAGTGCGAGGGGATGGAGGGAGGGAAAGAAAAATGAAAAGATGTAATGGGTTCTTCTGTTTCAGAGGAAGAAGTGCTGTCGCAATAACAACATACAGCTGGCTGGTTAAACGATGTACCGGGAGGATAGAACAGCGGCGTCCGGTAAGACAAGGGGATGCGGTCTATGTACTTTTGTAAACCATAGCTGGTGCACGATACCTAAGGAAGACTCAAGCTATTGCTCGCCTGAGGTAAAGTATCTCATGATAAGCTGTAGACCACACTACCTACAGAGAGAGTTTTCATCTGTATTCCTTGTAGCTGTTTACATACCACCACAGTCAGAGGCTGGCACTAAGACAGCATTGAATGAGCTGTATTCCGCCACAGCAAACAAAAAAACGTTCACCCAGAGGCGGTGCTCCTAGTAGCCGGGGACTTTAATGCAGGGAAACTTAAATTTGTATGACCAAATTTATATCAGCATGTTAAATGTGCAACCAGAGGGAAAAGAACAATGGACCACCTATACTCCACACACAGAGACGCATACAAAGCTCTCCCTTGCCCTCCATTTGGCAAATCTGACCATAATTCTATCCTCCTGATTCCTGCTTACAAGCAAAAATTAAAGCAGGAAGCACCAGTGACTAGATTAATAAAAAAGTGGTCAGAGGAAGCAGATGCTAAGCTACAGGACTGTTTTGCTATAGCACAGACTGGAAAATGTTCCAGGATTCCTCCATTGAGGAGAACACCACATCAGTCATTGGCTTCATCAATAAGTGCATCGATGACGTCGTCCTCTCTGTGACAGTTCGTACAGTACATACCCCAACCAGAAGCCATGGATTACAGGCAGCATCCGCACTGATCTAAAGGCTAGAGCTGCCGCTTTCAAGGAGTGGGACTCTAACCCGGAAGCTTATAAGAAATCCCACTATGCCCTCCGACGAACCATCAAACAGCCAAAGCATCAATACAGGACTGTAGTCAATGCTATTCATTGACTACAGCTCAGCGTTCAAAACCATAGAGCCCTCAAAGCTCATCAACAAGCTAAGGACCCTGGGACAAAACACCTCCCTCTGCAACTGGATCCTGGACATTCTGACGGGCCGCCCCCAGGTGGTAAGGTAAGGTAACAACACAGTGGCCCCTCAGGGCTGCGTGCTCAGCCCCCTCCTGTACTCCCTCCAACACCATCATTAAATTTGCCGATGACACAACAGTGGTAGGCCTGATCACCGACAACGAAGAGACAGCCTATAGGGAGGAGGTCAGAGACCTGGCTGTGTGGTGCCAGGACAACAACCTCTCTCTTAACGTGATCAAGTCAAAGGAGATGATTGAGGACTACAGGAAAAAGAGGACCGAACACGCCCAATTCTCATCGACGGGGCTGCAGTGGAGCAGGTTGAGAGCTTCCACATCACCAACAAACTAACATGGTCCAAGCACACCAAGACAGTCGTGAAGAGGACACGACAAAACCTATTCCCCCTCAGGAGACTGAAAAGATTTGGCATGGGTCCTCAGATCCTCAGTACATCACTGGGGCCAAGCTTCCTGCCATCCAGGACCTCTATACCAGGCGGTGTCAGAGGAAGGCCCTAAAAATTGTCAAAGACTCCAGCCACCGTAGTCATAGACTGTTCTCTCTGCTACCGCACGGCAAGCGGCACTGGGAAGTGACAAGTCTAGGTTCAAGAGGCTTCTAAACAGCTTCTACCCCCAAGCCATAAGACTCTTGAACATATAGTCAAATGGCTACCCAGACTATTTACGATGACCCCCCATCTTTACACCACGATGACCCCCCATCTTTACATCACTGCTACTCTCTGTTGTGATCTATGCATAGTCACTTTAATATCTCTACCTACATGTACATACTACCTCAACTAACCGGTGCCCCCGCACATTGACTCTGTATCGGTACCCCCCTGTATATAGTCTCGCTATTGTTATTTTACTGCTTCTCTTTAATTACTTGTTACTTTTATCTCTTATTCTTATCCATATTTTTTTGCATTGTTGGTTGGGGGCTCGTAAGTAAGCATTTCACTGTAAGGTCTACACCTGTTGTATTCGGCGCATGTGACAAATAAAATGTGATTTGATTTGATTTTGATGTCATTGTAAAATGACAGGAAGAGATTGCTTACAGCTTGTACTTGTGTAATGCTTAATGAGGACTAATGGCTGACGGTATTCCCACAATCAGGATATAAGACAACTTGAGGAAAACCAGGAGGCTAGGAACTATTTTCTGCTCAAACCTTACCTCAATCACATCACATATTTTGTTACAAACCAATGAAACACAGCATCCATCATGGCCGCCATCTGTCTGACCCAGTGTGAAGGTGTTCTTATCTCCGAGCTTCTCTGATCAAAACAACCCGATCTGTATCCTCTATCCTCCAAAACGGAACCAATCCACAATCACCTCTGCATAATGGCTTGGGATAATCACAGGAGACCCTGGGGCTAATACCACACTGGGTTTCTGATTTCTCCCCTAAATCGCCATAAAGCATCCTCAAGCATCCTCCTGACTTCAGATAGATTACCTGTCTGTGCATTAAGCATAACTTAGACCACGTCTGAGACCACAGAAGACGCCAGCACACTGGCTGCTTAAGAGGGAGACGCTACATCTAGCTCCATCCTTGGCCTCTTCAAAACCACAGGGCTATTACGGCTGCCTGTTAAAAGCTTTGAGGGAGCGAGACGTCCACTCCACACAGTCAAAGTCAGAGGGGAAACAGAGGGGAAAGCGAAGCGCCCCATGCCAAGGTGACTGAACCCATTCGTCTCTCTGTCTCCATCCTGCATTCCACTTCTGATGCAACCAGTCCGAGGTCTCTAGAGCTGTTTTACAACAACTCATTAACTGCTGTGTGATGAAGAACTTTGTAGTTTGTTCTCAGCATTGTGGGAGTAGAAAGTAGAAGGTAAACAGCACTATCTTGGTGTAGTACCTGAGAGTCAAAGGTCACATTACACTTGGAACTTTGCTCTCAAAGTTTAAACTCTTCATCTTGATATCTGCAACTATAATAGAGATAGGAGTATAGCATCCCGATAGCAATGTATTGACTCTAATGTAAAGGCAGGGGAGAGGATAAAACCTTTGGGAAAGCAATGCTAAGTGATCAGTTGGTATGCCCTGCAATGGCTAATGTCCCCTGACTGTGTTGGAGAGAGTGTAGGCTACATGAAAGAGGAAGAGTCAGTATGGGATATCTGACATTAAGAGAGGAGGGCTACCAATCTAATAAACAGGAGCCCCCCCGGATCAATGGCCTCAATTGGAAGGCGATGGATTTCAAATTATAACCAGCCAGCTCATTATTGGCTGAGTAAGCGTCCACTCGCTACTTCCCCCTCTTTCCTGTTCCTATAGAGGAGTGGGGATCAATGGTGAGGGATGACTTCTACCCAGTGGGTGCACACACACACACACACACACACACACACACACACACACACACACACGTAAACACACACAGACCCTGTACATAACACTCTCAGAACCAATGGATTGAGAATGGATCAGTGGAGTGTTTGTGTGTGTGTGTGTGTGTGTGGTAGGTGGCGGGAGGAGGGTGGGGGGTGGCCATGTTCCCCGCTTACATGAACAATGGCTCAATTAGAGGTCCCTGTTGATGTTATGCGATTGCTTTTCTTATGCTAATCTGTACACTTAACTAAATGCTCCTCGGTAAGGGGCCCGCACTCTCTCAGGTTACCCCGCCATTTCATTATGTAGTCACGTGTAAGCAGCCCAAAGCATCGACCGCCGCCGTATATCATGTTCATAGGGAGGGATAAATGCGCCCCGCTGATACGTAAGTGGATTTCGGGGATCATTTTCCTCTCTCCTTGCATTGGTAAAACCTCCGCTAATCAATCAAACATTTCTCCCCATTGACGGTGGCCATGTTGGATAGCTGAGGTGTGTGTGATTTGGAGGAATGTGCTGTGGTGAGAGGAGGGGAGGAATCTGATCTGAATATGGAGAAGCTATAAAGAGAGGCTAGTTTTCTGTGTGGAAAATATTCACATATGTCTTGATTCCACATGGGTCAACAGGAAGGTCAAAGTAAAACCTGATCAGAATCCATAAGGAACTCTAACAGTAATTAGAATCAAGGGGTTGGAGGTAGCACCGCACCGCTCTGCATTACGCCAAACTGATTTTAAAAGATTATATGCACATAACTTGATGCCAATAAACAGCCAAGGGGACTTTAATTGTGTTATTCAATCTGAAAACAGGAGCTGTGAGCTCTGAGTAATGATACACACACTGTCAGTCCCCCCTGTTTTACTGTGGGAGTTGACATTAAAAAGTACTCACATATCCTCCTCAGCTCCATTTGAACCCCACTTTGCAGATTGAGTCAAATTCCATTCCGAGGGAAAACACTTTCCCTGATGTGATGTGGAAAAACCCACAGAGAGAGAAGTCAATGATAGAGCACACAAACATGCATGCTTTAATGTCACTAAGCGACTCCTATTATCATATGTAAGCTCATGTGAAAGTTGGCCTGAACTATCCACTCAAATTATATGGCAGGTAGTGTCTGTCTGTGAGGGGGTGGTAGTGGTGACGGAGTGTGTATGTGTGTGTGTGTGTGTGTCTATGGTTGCAGGCGTTTTATCTGAATGCAGAGATGTGTTCCCATTATAAATAAGAGGCTGGGTGGAACAGGACCTTGATGTAAGTGGGGACCGCTTGCAGTAAATAAAGCACTCGTCTCTTAGACTCTTAGGCAAAGGCCCAAGTACCTCTCCACTCCTCTTTCTCTCTTTAGCTCTCTTTCCATCTCCCTTTACCCTCAGTTTCATCTGTTCCCTGCTCTCTCTTTCTCTCTCACCCTATCTCAGCTTCCCTCACACACCCTTTCCTTTCTCTCTGTCCCCTTCCTCTGTATCTCTCTCCACTACTCCCCCTCTCTATCTCCATTCTCCCCCCTCTCTCTCTCTTCACTCATCCGGGGGATCCCACTGCCTATCTGTCGTTACTGTAATCAACACAATTAAGTTTCTGTCCTCACCCACACTGACCCTCCCTAGCCATCGGCCATCGCCCCTGGGGGTACAGAGTGGGAGATGAGAGAGAGGCTGGATCTGCCAATCACTGAATCATCACCGCTATGGAATATAACAAATGGATGGAGGAGAGAGAGAGAGAGAAGGAGAACGGAAGTTTCTCTTTCAACACAGTGGTTGAATAATGGCCCCAGGCTACAAAGCTCTTACCAGTGGTTACTCCCCTGATCGCTCTCGTTTGTGGCCAGACAGAAGAGACCACCTGTAATTACCTGTTAGCTGGAGTAACTGACCTCAGGGCACAGAATGACAATGTACTGAACTGTAGTGTGAAAGCTGCATTGGATGAGTTTGACTACAAAAGAAGACAACTTGGTACGGTGGACAGGCATGGAGTTTTATGAAACTACTCAAACAGTATAAAACAAAACAGTATCACATAAGTATTAGAAAGATAAGCATATGTAGTTGTAGGGTAAATTATTAGAATGTTAACCCTTTACACTTGTACCCATATACAGGTTGAAAAAGGGAGATTTCAAATATTATTTGTCACTTGCGCCGAATACAACATGTGTAGACCTTAATGTGAAATGCTTACTTACAAGCCCTTAACCAACAGCGCAGATTTGGACATTAATAAGTGCCTGAATTGGAACGTAATGGCTGTACAGTAACATGCTATACATGATGTCAGATCTCAGGCTCTGCACTTCACAGCTCTGTATGGGTTTTGACTGACAGACGTTCTGAACTTGAGCACCGTGTCACGACTTCGGTCCCTCTCCTTGTTCAGGCAGCATTCGGCGGTCAACGTCGCCGGCTTTCTAGCCATCGCCGATCCACTTTTCATTTTCCATTTGTTTTGTCTTTGTTTTATACACACCTGGTTTCAATTCCCCAATTACATGTTCATTATTTAACCCTCTGTTTTCCCCATGTTTGTTGTGCATTATTGTTATACTATATTGTCAGTCCATTTGGTGGGCTTGGTATTTGTTTACTACTTTGTATATTATGAGTAAACTACGTTGTGTTGCTCATCTCTGCTGTCCTGTGCCTGACACTTTTGTACCAACTACACCAAGCCTTCTGACACACCGCACACGACCAGAAGTTGCCCCCATCCCTCCCGCTAATTGGGCAACTTTAGAAAATGTTTTGTCTGAGTGAGGGAAATTCTGTAAATGAAGAGGACTCTATGTGTTCTGAAAGATGAGACGTTGAGGATTATAATAAATACCGCTTTGATGTCATACTAGCAAGCCAAATCTGCACTTCACATTTCCAAATCATAAATCTCATGTCATACACAGTGTCAACATTTATGATCACTATGTTTGAATGAACAGTTACAAGATGACATGTTGTCATACACTGGGTTGTTCTTTGTTACTGTGAAGAAAATTTGCTGCAGAAGATGCAGCTGAATGCACTCATGACTCCTTTCTACGCGCACCAAAAGATTTATCTGTTTCTCTGAATTGCCTTGTGAAAGGCTAACACTGTAAGATCGTATTTTATAACTTAGCTAATCATTTTTTGCAATAGAACAAGCTTACAAATGATGCCCACCTGACCCAGATTGTGATTTACAATGGACCGTTTTTGGATTGCGTAAACAACAGCAATTGTGTGACGGTGGGGATGCAGGGTTGTGTTCCAAACAAAACAAGTGTTGATTGATTTGATTTGATTTGTGCTTGCTCTAGTTTCTAAATGGCACAGCTAGGAGACCTCAAACAAGTAGCTACCTTGTAGTTGAAGACTTCTTTGAGTCATAAAAGTGCATTGAAATTGTTTAGGAACAGTTCACACTCTGGAGAAGTGTGTGGCCACTTAGAGACACCAGTTTCCTCTCACTCAAGCCCTTGTAAATGTGTTGTCTTACAGTATGTTGCACCTGCTCCACATGTATACAGAGTATTTTCAAATGTTGTTATGAACAAATGTGGCGAAAAGTACAGTAAATTTAAAACCCACATAAAATCAACAGTATAATGTCTGGATTCAGTGTTGTGTTAAGAGTACTGTTGTATACTCACGTTTGGTCTATTAATTTTCCCATTATCTCCTAAATGTCCCCTTTCAATTGATACAGTGGTTATGCATTTTCATATTTCTTCTGTATGAAACATTCCAATTTAGCTCTATCCATATAGACCAATTCCAACGAGTGTAAAGAGTTAAGAAAATAACACTTACCATATGACTGCATAAGAGAGAATAAACTTTGGAGAAAAAATTGAATTCATACTGCTCGGAAGGGATATTGCTCAGAGTTGATCCACACTAAGGTGTGAGGTCTCTCTTTCCTCTCTCTACCAGTTTTGACAAATGCTAGTGCTTATTTTCCTAATAGTGTCCTGCTTGCTGCAAAACCTTCCCCATTACCTCCTGCAAAATGGCCGATGCAGAGCAAGGGATTACCTAAGCACACATTTAGGACTGCGGAAAAATGGACACCTCCACAGATTTATTGGCATTTATTAGAGTTGTTCTTGTTTAAAGCATAAAACCTCCCACTAAATGCATAATTGAATGGGCTGTTTCTCTGGCTCGCGCAAACCATTAGCGAGGAAATTTATGCATTTAATACATTAGAATAGAAAATGAATTTAAAAAGAAAAAGCCATGAGGGAACACATTATCTTTCCTGTCGGCAGTTTTCGAGTTCAATATTTGGCAGGCTCGTCAGTAAATGAAATAATTATTTCAATTATTGTACAGCATTAAATTATAGTTTGTGGAGAAAGTAGTGACAGGTCTGCAGAGCTATAACACTTCCCCTGCCTCTGACTCCTCTGTCAGTTTTAATGAAGAAACCTCTCCACATTACAGTGAGAGAGTGTGAGCGAGAGAGAAGAGGAGGAGAGAGAGAAAAAAGAGAGAGACTGGGAGAATTCTTAGTCCACAGTTTCTTGTAATTTCCTATTCACGTGACATGCTTAATGGTATTGTAGTAGACTTATGGATAGCGCCCTCCCTATGCTTTAGAAGGTGTTAGGGAATTCTCACTGCCTACAAAAAACTTATTTTTCACATCGCTCCCACAATATGTCTTGGCTTTCTGAAGGTAAATGCTGTTGGCCTTGAACAACGAGGTTCAATGCTAAATTTAGTAAATAACGGTTAGAGCTAAAATATACTCCAAGCCTTGCTGTACAATTCTATTTGACATAGACCTCACAGATCCATTACTTGCTGCAATGTTGTACATTGGACAGTGTGGCTGATGGATTCAAAGCACTTCACATAGATTTTTCCACTCCTCCCACTCTCGCCTTCTGTGACGTGTGTGGAAATATACCACCAGTCGCTAAAGCCCTGTTAAGGAGCCTCCTAATGTTTGCATTAGCCCCCCTGCTAGATGTCCTGTCCTCCTGCACACAGCAGAATGCACTCTATAAACAGCCAATGAGGGGTGGGCCTCTTTAAGCCAATAGATCCCGTCCATGCCGCCCATTTAACTCCATCCCCTCCATACAGATACCAGATCTCTGATCCCTACAGCATCTAACCAAATTAAAACCAACCTTCATTAGCCAGACATCACCTAGCTGGTGGAAGCATGAAAACCAGCCCTGCCCAAGGACACGGCAGTGTAAAAGGACTAGCATGAGCTTAAAAAGGTAGCGGCACCAGTAAGGCTACATTCACTAATGTGCCAGCACCTCTCACTGTACGTGGCCCACTGCTCCCAACACACGGTGAGTAATTACTAACACTCAACCTCCATACTGCACTTCATCAACATGGCAACACCAGGGGAATAAATTCCTGAACAATACAGCAGGAATAATTCATATATTGGTCAACCAACACAACTAATGGGCAAAGCGGTGTTTAGTGCCAGGAGTCACATGACATTTTGCCAAGGTTACGCTGTCTGAGAGAAATACCAAGTGGAGGGACAGAGATATCCAGGATGCAATGCAGCAGTGCCATCTCCTCAGAGTTTCAAAATGCACGATTGGGAGATGGATCTCAAGGCAAAGTGAAACAGGCAGTGGTGTATTGCCGAAATGTATTGGTCATCTCCCTCACTGTACATGGTCTAAAATATGCATCTGATTCACACCTGTCTACGATGTGTCTGAATTGTTTTTGTTTATGTTTGTTTATGTATATGAGAAAAGAAAAGCACATGTTCTAGTAGTACACAGAGATGTACGAGATCTTAAGTTTCTTGGCAATTTCTCACATGGAATAGCATTCATTTCTCAGAATAAGAATAGACTGACGAGTTTCAGAAGAAAGTTATTTGTTTCTGGCCATTTTGAGCCTGTAATCGAACCCACAAATGCTGATGCTCCAGATACTCAACTAGTCTAAAGAAGGCCAGTTTTATTGCTTCTTTAATCAGAACAACAGTTTTCAGCTGTGCTAACATAATTGCAAAAGGGTTTTCTAATGATCAATTAGCCTTTTAAAAGGATAAACTTGGATTAGCTAACACAACGTGCCATTGGAACACAGGAGTGATGGTTGCTGATAATGGGCCTCTGTACACCTACGTAGATATTCCATAAAAAATCTGCAGTTTCCAGCTACAATAGTCATTTACAACATTAGCAATGTCTACACTGTATTTTTTATCAATTTTGATGTTATTTTAATGGACAAATTTTTTGCTTTTCTTTCAATAACAAGAACATTTCTTAATGACCCCAAACTACTGAACGGTAAAGTACATGAACAAGCAATCCCATTTTACCTGGTTTGCAATATAATGTATATTAATGATGGGGGGAAAAATCGTTACAGTTATATATCGGGATATAATTTTTTATTATATATCGTATCATATCATTTTGACAATATAGCAATTTTATTTTTGCAGTAGTTGGCTGTACCAGCACCAAAACTTCAGTATTTTACCTTCATAGCTGGTCCTCTGTGTTCTTTTTGAATAGGAAGCTAATTGGTTTTCAGCACTTTATTTCCATGACCGATCAAACCATGGTTTCTCATGGCTCTCGCTTGTCCCTTTGCAGCAGACATATGGTGAGTAATATGTTTGGAATATTGAATCACAATAAAATCACAGTATCGAATCACAATACATATAGAATCGAGATAATCGCAATACATATTGTATCGGTGCCTAAGTATTGTGACAACATCGTATTGTGAGGTCCCTGGCAATTCCCAGCCCTACTGTACATCGTGGCAAATGATTCAATCTTTAGACCGATTTGTTTTAGGATGCAGTCAATCGCTTCCAATGGTGAAACAATGGAGCGTTGCAATCCATGAATTGGATGTATGTTCCCTGGTTCAGAGCAGCCTGTTCATCACTCTGTACAGTATCCCATTTGTCTCCATTGTCACCTTTGACCTGGAGGCAAATGGTGATAAAAGCACCCTTCATTGCATTGGACAATAAAAACGATAGGCAGCTTCTCGAGTCAAACGGCACAGTAAACAAACATAAATAAAAGAGAGTGGGAATCAATGGAAGAGACTCTGTAAAAACAGGCCCAGCACTGAGCACATACCAGACCTAGAGCAGCACTGGAACACACAGTTATAATATAAACTAAGGTTCCTCTAGCAAAACAAATGATACAGATCATAATCAAAATACACTCACAGTGTATCAAGGTAATAACATTGCTATATTAGGATGCATATTATTTAACAATGCCGAAGACGTAGTTCTGAAAGCCTTTTTAACAGATGAGAATCCAAATGATTATAGGTTTTCTCTCTTTATATATATATATATATATATATATATATATATATATATATATATATATATATATATATATACTGTATATATTAATAAAATCCACATGCATGTTTATTTTCTTAATGGGTCCTGTGTCCCTATTGATTCATATTGACTTAAATCTCGTATTGGTGATTATGTTAAGAGATTGTACAACATCTTGTTTTTATTGTAATACAGTAGACAAACGTCATTCTGGGAAGTGTTTATTAGAATTACTGTTTTACATACTTCAGAAACCAGTTGAACTTGAACTATTTGCAGAACATAAGGCAACACAACCGGACAGGGTTTCGTCTATCCTCCTGGACTCTTAGGTACAGGATATCATTCCTCCATTCATTTGAACTCAGTATATAGTATACAGCAGATGGATAAATTATTTCTACAGTGATAGAATATGTAAGCGTTGTAACTTGTTTTTAACCATATCTTCTTTACAGTCCAGGTGCTGAGATACATCAGGTCTACAGACTCTATCTGGTTCATTGAACATTATTGAGAACTGAAATGGAAACCGTCAACAACACAGAGTTCCTGGGGTAAGTGAAACTAATAGGGATTATCATTTACATATAAAAAAATAACATCTATATTTAATAACAACCCATATATACACTTGATTTGATAAAAAACGATGTTCCTGGAATAATCATAATTATAATCATAATAATCTAAGGGATTATGACCACCATGCAGGGACTTCACACTGAACGGTGACAATTCTCCAAGATTGAAAGAGACGATCAGTAGAGACAGCATAGTGATCAACCCAGCACCACCTGCAAGGTACCTGCTGAAGACCAAGCGGAAGGACGTGGATGGGAGGGACGGAGTCCGGAGATGGACCATAGGAAAGCACAACCCCTGCAAGAGGAACAAGACCATGCTGATCCTAGGAGAGGTTGGGGCAGGGAAGACCACACTAGTCAACGCAATGGTCAACTTCGCCATCAGAGTTAGGTGGGAGGATACTGCCAGGTTCCAAATCACAGAGCATTTCAAAGACAGAGAGACGTGCTGGGCTCACGATCCTAGAACCAATGCTGTGACAGCCAATGAGATCTTTGGCTGGGAAGACGCTGAGTTGCCTTTCTCTCTCACCATCATTGATACACCTGGGATAGAGGACAGAGATGGACTCAGACCTTTGATAGAGAAACTAAGAACGCTGCTGGAAGAGGAGAGAGTGGACCACATCGACGCAGTCTGCCACGTGGTGAAAGCAACGCAGAACCGTCTGACAGAACATCAGAAAAACATCTTTGTCGCGTTCAAGTCCCTCTTGGGCAAGGACATGTTCTCGACATCATCATGGAGTACAAACTCCTAGGCGACAAGGTTCCAGTTCATTTCACGTTCAACACTCACCTCTTTCAGACCAGAAACCCTTTCTATGACAAAATATATGGGACAACAAACGGCATGAAAAGCATGAGAGGGTTCTTTGATAAGCTAAACAGAATGCAACACGAATGCACCAAGCAGACGATAGAGGTATTGGTGGAAAGCTTGAAGCTGGAGGACTTTTTCAAACATGGAAGGATCCCGTCAGAGGTGGTAGCAATCTGCTGCACAGTGTGTGAGATTAACTGCCATACCGGGTGTGTAGCTTGTCAACCCTACTTCTGCCAAGTCATGTTACAAGGGAAATGCACCATGTGCCTACAGAGGTGCAGTCACAAGAAACATGTCAGAGGACACACGAGATATGCTGACATAGAACGCCTTGACGCCTCACTTGGATCTGAGTCTCAAGAACCAGATTCAGCGTGCCAACGAGAAGGGAGACAAGCAGAAGTTGAAGGAACTTGAGGAAAAGAAAGGGGCAATTGCCGATTTAATCAAGAATAATATGGAAATGGACAGAGAGTAGGGTGAGAAACTGCTGTGAGATCACATGCGCCGAACACAACAGGTGTAGACCTTTCCGTGAAATGCTTCTTACAAGCCCTTAACCAACAATGCAATTCAAGAAATGTGATTTGACCTTTACATCAGCTTAAAGAGGTCAGTAGTGTAGTATGAATGATTTGTTTGCCAGTAACCTTTACCATATATTAATCAATCTTTAATCATTGTGTCATATTTTTCCAAGTCACATACTGCATGTCAGAAAACATGCATCATCTGAACCCACAACTAAAAATGTGATGTTCTTTCTAGGCCCAATGCAGACGTTTTTATATCAATATCAAATAATGTCTGAGTAACAATTAATGACCTTACTGTAATAGATTACCATAAATAATTAGCAAAACCTGCTTTTTTGCTAGCACTGTCTGGAAGTTGTCTGAGTGGTCTAAGTGGGAAGGGGAAAACTGAAAAAGGCCTGTTATTGGCAGAGAGGTATGGAACTCTCTTTCTTATTAGTCTATTAACTAAATGACTGCATGGTGATGTCACCATGGAAAGCTGAAACTCCATGCAAACCTGCTGATTAGAAGGTCTTGTGTAGATTGTCTTTTCACCCACCAACTATCAGGAGAATAACACTGATCAAATGTTTTCACACTTTTACAGTGTTAGTTTCATCAGCTGTATACAACACAAGAAAAACAAAATGCTGGCTGCACTGGGCCATTAATGTTATCATTTACGTGGTTTGTAATTAAATGTTTAATACGTGATCAACATCTTTACCTGTGTGTGTAAACCAGTCAGTATCTGGTGTGACCACCATTTGCCTCATGCAGTGCGACACATCTCCTTCACATAGAGTTGATCAGGTTGTGTATTGTGGCCTCTGGAATGTCGTCCCTTCTCCAGCGTGCCAGTTGCCATCAAAGGGAGCATTTGTCCACTGAAATCGGTTATGACGCCGAACTACTGTCAGGTCAAGACCCTGGTGAGGATGACAAGCATGCAGATGAGCTTCCCTGTGATAGATACTGACAGTTTGTGTAGAAAGTTGTGCAAACCCACAGTTTCATCAGCTGTCTGGGTAACTTGTCTCAGACCATCCCGCAGGTGAAGAAGCCGGATGTGCATGGCTTACATGGTTACACGTGGTCTGCAGTTGTGAGGCCGGTTGGAAGTACTGCCAAATTCTCTAAAACGACGTTGGAGGCGGCTTATTATAGCAAAATTAACATTTAATTATCTGGCAACAGCTTTGGTGGACATTCCTGCAGTCAGCATGCCAATTGCATGCTCCCTCAAAACCTGAGACATCTGTGGCATTGTGTTGTGTGACAGAACTGCACATTTTAGAGTGGACTTTTATTCTCCCCATGCACCTGTGTAATGATCATGCTGATGAGCAGCTTCTTGATATGCCACACCTGACAGGTGGATGGATTATCTTGGCAAAGGAGAAATGCTTACTAATAGGGATGTAAACAAATAATTGCACAACATTTGAGAGAAATAAGCTTTTTATGCGTATGGAACCTTTCTGGGAGCTATTATTTCAGCTCAGGAAACATGGGACAAACACTTTACATGTTGCGTTTAGATTTTTGTTCAGTATATACATTTTATAAATCGTACATTTTTATTATTATTACTTTTTTAACCCTTTTTCTCCCCAATTTTTTGTGGTATCCAATTGGTAGTTACAGTCTTGTCCCATCGTTGGAACTCCCGTATGGACTCGGGAGAGGCGAAGGTCGAGAGCCATGCGTCCTCCGAAACACGGCCCTGCCAAGCCGCACTGCGTATTGACACACTACTTGCTAAACCCGGAAGCCAGACGCACCAATGTGTCAAAGGAAACACCGTCCTACTGGCGACCGTGTCAGCGTGCATGCACCTGGCACGCCACAGGAGTCGCGAGAGTGTGATGGGACAAGGACATCCCAGCTAGCCAAACCTTCACCTAACCCGGACGATTGGGCCAATTGTGCGCCGCCTAATGGGTCTCCCAGTTGAGGATGGTTGCAACACAGCCCAGTCTTGAACCCAGATCTGTAGTGATGCCTCTAGCGCCTTAGACTGCTGCGCCACTCGGGAGGCCCTTCTTTTTTATAACACAACTATACAAACAGTATAGACAACAGCACTCCTCTTCAATCATCCTTCCGTTCTCCTCTTCTCCATGCATCTTCCCCTCCATAACAGATGAGCTGTGAGGGAGACCCATTTCATCCCTGCGGCTGCTAAAATATTAATCAAAACACGGAGGACCACGCGGCACAGAGCCACGGGCTCCCAAGATGCATGTCTTCTAATGGTAATACATGGGGAGGGCAGAGAGGGAAGAGAGCAGATTCTAATAGCCTGGGAGATGGGGAGGTGGCACGCTTCTAATAGCCTGGGAGATGGGGAGGAGAGCAGCTTCTAATAACCTGGGAGATGGGGAGGAGAGCAGCTTCTAATAGCCTGGAAGATGGGGAGGAGAGCAGCTTCTAATAGCCTGGGAGACGGGGAGGAGAGCAGCTTCTAATAACCTGGGAGATGGGGAGGAGAGCAGCTTCTAATAGCCTGGGAGATGGGGAGGTGGCACGCTTCTAATAGCCTGGGAGATGGGGAGGAGAGCAGCTTCTAATAACCTGGGAGATGGGGAGGAGAGCAGCTTCTAATAGCCTGGGAGATGGGGAGGAGAGCAGCTTCTAATAGCCTGGGAGATGGGGAGGAGAGCAGCTTCTAATAGCTTGGGAGATGGGGAGGAGAGCAGCTTCTAATAACCTGGGAGATGGGGAGGAGAGCAGCTTCTAATAGCCTGGGAGATGGGGAGGAGAGCAGCTTCTAATAGCCTGGGAGATGGGGGGAGGTGGCACGCTTCTAATAGCCTGGGAGATGGGGAGGAGAGCAGCTTCTAATAGCCTGGGAGATGGGGAGGAGAGCAGTTTCTAATAGCCTGGGAGATGGGGAGGAGAGCAGCTTCTAATAGCCTGGGAGATGGGGAGGAGAGCAGCTTCTAATAGCTTGGAAGATGGGGAGGAGAGCAGCTTCTAATAGCTTGGGAGATGGGGAGGAGAGCAGCTTCTAATAGCCTGGGAGATGGGGAGGTGGCACGCTTCTAATAGCCTGGGAGATGGGGAGGAGAGCAGCTTCTAATAGCCTGGGAGATGGGGAGGAGAGCAGCTTCTAATAGCCTGGGAGATGGGGAGGTGGCACGCTTCTAATAGCCTGGGAGATGGGGAGGAGAGCAGCTTCTAATAACCTGGGAGATGGGGAGGAGAGCAGCTTCTAATAGCCTGGGAGATGGGGAGGAGAGAAGCTTTTAATAACCTGGGAGATGGGGAAGAGAGCAGCTTCTAAGCCTGGGAAATGGGGATGAGAGGGGGGAGGGGGCAGGGGGAACAGTGGCTGTCACAAGGGCCAAAGAGAACGAGCTGGAGAAGGATAGAGAGATAGGAAGAAAGAGATGGAGTCGGTAGATGGGAGAGAGGGGGAGGCTGGAGAACCGATGGGATTCATAGACTGTGGTGAGAGAGGTTTTGGAGGAGAGAGGGAGAGACAGGAAGCTATGAGAGGGAAATAAATCCTACATTTGGGAGATCAAAGAAGCATCAACACCACAGCTCGCTACTCCTTGTGTTTCTGTGTGTTTAGTAGCCATGTAGGAACTGATATCATGCATAATACATAACAGACCATACAAATTGCGAAATTAGCAGATTTTGTTTTCTCAGCTCACTGGAAATTCCCAAACTGCCCCATGCCAAATGTTTGCAAACTTGACTCTGTTTTTATGTTTAGCGTGCATTTGTGTGTGTGGGTGTATATGATAGAGAGATGGTGAGAGCAAGAGAAAAACGAGCTCTGAAAGCTCTCACAGCCGCTACAATAGTATTTATCTGCTCTCTCTGTTAATAATAATAATAATCATTAATTTAATTTGTAAAGCAGTTAAACAACAGGCACTAAACAACATCTTATGAATTTTAACTACCACTACCAACTACCATCTGTTATCTGTAGGCTTGTCCTGATGAACCCCCCCAAAACATATATATGGCCGATGCATTGTATGAATGATACCCGTGTAAGGCCTTCCTCTCGGGGGCTGAAAACCATAGACAGTACAGTAGAGCTCAACGACTGGAGCCTCCGTGTTAGCGACATGCTAATCATTTCGCTCGGCTCTGCTCAAGCGAGGGGAGGCTAAAAGGGTTATTCCTTCTATTTTCCACCCTTGCCCACACAGGCAGTGTTCCAGGGTGAACGCGCCACCGGGACAGTTGTCATATTCTATAGGAGAAGATGAGAAGCGTGTCGGCTCACCAGATGCCGTGAAATTGAAGCGCTCCCATCACACAGGGTGAGTGTGTGGCGGATTAAAGCTCTCTATGATACTCACAAGTGTACTAGCTTCACTAGTAAAGACATGTCTAAACAATTTGATGCTGCCAAATTCAGGAGAGACTTGCATATACAAATAATGTATGACTGTCCTCTCAAATGAAATGCCTTCCCAATAATCATCTCTTATAAGTAGTAGAGCCAAAACATATATGAAAGATATACCATCTATTCCACAGACCGTAATAATATAGATATCCAAACCTCGAGTATTTACCTCTGTAATCTGGACCTCTGAGTCGTCCAGATGACAGTTGGCCTTGTGTTCCAGTGTTCCAGTGTTCCTGTGTTCCAGTGTCCCAGTGTAGGGTAATTAGCAGGACATGCCTCCCCCTGGGTGACATCCCAGCCAGCAGGTGTTCCTCGCCGCTCACCCCTCCATAACCCCCTCATCCTCTTCACCCTCCTCACCCCCTCTCACCCGGACGCCTCCAGGGAGACTCTGAAGTTTTGTGAGGGTGACACGTACCAGTGACCTCTGTCTACATGGCCGTGTCGATAATGAGATGCAACAGGCGCTTCATTGTATTTAAATGAAGTAGCTTGTGACAGTAATGTTAAAGAGATGCCACTGCAGGCAGAGCGATGGGCTCGTCACCCAAACACAGCCGATAGACAAAGTAGGGGAATTTGGAAAACAGGTTTTGCAATACATCAAGTATATTGTCACAGGATATATAACAGAATAATACAATTTATTTGAAGTTAGTTCTGAAACACAACAATAAACAAGGAAGATAATGTAAAAGCTTGTCCACACTGAAGTTAAACACCTAAAGAAGGAGAGGCCATCCTTCCTTCTCTTCCTCCCTGTCTCCAGAGAGGGATGACCAGGGGTTAACCAGGCCTGTCCCAGGCTTGGGGCTTTGACTATTGTGTTGCTTTGCTTAATGTAAACCGATAAAGCTGGCTAACCTTGTGGGCCCGATCAATGCTTATTTAGAATACCATTGATTAACAGTTCTGATTATTGATCATGCCATGCCGCTCGAGCGATGCCGATGGCTCTGATAAGAGTTTACCCTGGAGCAGATAGGCCTGTCCACCCTGAAAGAGACAGGGCTGCATGCTGCAGACGTCTGGACACACACACACACACACACACAGGGATGGCCCTGAAATGATCTGCATTGGATTCTGCATTGGACTTATTATGTCACTTGTTAAGCATATTTTTACTTGTGTACTTATTTAGGCTTGCCATAACAAAGGGGTTGAATACTTATTGACACTAGACATTTCAGCTTTTCATATTTTATGAGTACCACTTTGACATTATGGGGTATTCTGTGCAGGCTAGTGACAAAAAAAATCTACATTTAATTCATTTTAAATGCAGGCTGTAACACAACAAAATGTGGAAAAAGACAAGGTGTGTGAATACTTTCTGAAGGCACTGTATGGTGTGCTGAGGGCGTGTACACACAAACACACACACACAGACACTAATACACACACAAACTTCCAATCACACATACACGGTAAAGAGAGGGAAGACACCGCAGATCTGTGTTGACATGGGGTAATGTCCTCTTATCTGAGATGCAACATTTAAATTAACACGCCATTTGTTCTCGCCGTGTGCCCAGTGGCCATTTTGAAATTCCGTCACAGCGGATACGCACTTTTCTCCATCCAACATGCAGCTTCTCCTAGACATTGTCTGCCGTGTCTTATTGGTATCTCTTGAGAAGGGTGTAACTATGTAATTATCAGGGGTGTACTAATGTTTTGGACTAGGCATCATCTTACTTTACAGTACACCTATCAAATCCATGGTTGTAAACACATCAACCAATATGATTGATATGAATTTACATGAATGGAAATGGCTCCGTCCTGGGTCAATGACAAGCACCATACAAATCTGAATACAATATGGCCACAAAGACAGCCATGAGAGAAACCACTGAAGGTGAGCTTTACTACAGGGTGAATGAATGTTGAATATTATACAGGTGTCTAATACAGCATCTTGACAAAAGGTTCATTGTATTTATCTAAGCTGTCCAATCGGCATTGAGAAGCTGAGCCCTGTCTCTGAGGTCATCTTCCTGCGTCGTAAAGTGTGATGATAAAAGGGTTTACAACATGGCCGTTATTAAAGAAAGAGTGAGTCAAAGCCATCAATAACCCAGCTTTCAGGGATTACCATTAGCAATGCTAGTGCTCTCAGAGTGGAGCCAGGGGTTCGATTTTTACAGTGGGTCGGAGAGGTTTAAATGCATTTAAAAACAGGAAACGATAAACAATATGTACGTACAGTTGCTTCAACATGAAGGACGTGGTTTGTTTAAGGACTACACTGTACAGTCAATACACAGCACCCATGTACAGAATGATGTACAACTGTGTTGATACACATGTAGTTGCTGTATGTATAAGATAAGTTGTGTTCCAAACCCAGGTGTTCCTGGATGGGTCACAATTGCACAGCACCTCAATGAAGTCAGATTAGAATAACACAATAACACTTAGATTCTGATAACTGGTCATTCATAACAATATAATATCATAATCACTTTGAATCTACAGAACAACCTTCACCATTCCCTGTCACATAGTACAATGTTGCTGGCTTTCTATGTATAAGTAAGTACCTGTAGAGGTGCCAAGTAAAGGATGTTGCTCAGCCTAACGGATGAAAGAGCCATTGCGCTGAGCTGTGGTTGTTGGGGATGCCCCCCTTGTCTTATTGTTAGGTCAGCAGTGCTAGGCTAGCACCTGTCACCCAGCCAGTGGTGAGCTGTGCATTTTGCATAGGGAAAGGCAGAGGGGCTCTTCTCTCTCCCGTAATGAGCCACTATGTCTGGGTATCATGTGAGATATCTGAGCTAGCGCTTACTGTTCTATCCATGGCCAAGGTCAAAGACTTGCCCACCACACACCCACCACCCCACCCCCCTGTCGCCCTCCACACCCCCATCCCTACACCATCCCAGCCCCATCCATCACCCTAACATAGACCGCCAGCTATGTTCACATCCCACCCCCTCTCTCTGCATGACCTGATATCATTTTTGTCTGACCTCCATTTTCTGTGAATGTATGTCATGTATGCTTGTTTTATTCCATTTCTTTATTTGCTAAATGCTAGGTCGACAGTCTTGCACAGCACTGGTCGTCAGTGACAAATGCTGTCAGTTCCGAAGATATTAGATAATGAATGAAATACCAATATACCCCATCAAGATGAGTTGTTATGTGTATTATCAGATAAATGACAGGGAGTGGAAGGATGAAATGAAGACCATTCACAAACACAGTCATAGAGGCTGGACAGGGAAATGGACGTTGATCATCTTTCACTTCACTGAACACAGTGGAGAAGAATTGCAAGCAGGTCATATTCTGGAGATGGCCCTATCAAATACATCTTTAAAACTCTGTCAGGTCTAATCGTTTGTGGTGTAACATAAGACAATATTCATCCCACGCAATAATGTGCACATTTTGCTTTGTTAGCGAATAAGCATTTGTTATAAACATGGGATATTATAAAAAGTGGGATATGCATTAACAGTTTGGTTGAGGCAATGAATTAAGTGTTCGGGGCCTTGGAACAAGACTGTCCAAACACCACCACATTACCGGTCCAGTCCCCACAGTAATCAATGGACTTCCCTCTTCCGGATCGCATGTCAATTCCATGTTGGACTGTGGGGATGACTCCAGCACTACTCTGGACATATGAATAAGGCAGGTCATGTCGCTGACTGATGTGGGCTATAAAAACACAAACTGACCCATCCATCCAATTAGATAGGGAAGTAGAATGGAGCAAATGATCATTAGATGATAACATGAAGTGAGAAGGATTGAATGCAGTGTTAGTGTGGATACATTACCTTGTCTAGCCATGTGATATTACATGTGTATAAGAGGATACACCATTCATTTAAAATGTTAGATACCAATTGAAGTGCAGGCCTCTCTCCCCCTTTCATACTGCATGCACTATCAGACTACCAAGAAGTTATGCATCATTGTTTATTTGTTATATGACCATACTTAATTAATGAAGGAAGCAGCAGTGTGTGAATCAGGGTCAGTAGAGCAGAGACATTGAGAAGTGGCATTTCAAGTTTGTCATTCCAGTGACGGCCATGTTGTCTCACATTGTAGACAGACTAGTCAGACCATCGGGCTGCAGCAAGGAGGTATGGAGCCCAGTGGGGGACAAATCTCATGATGAAACCTGAAATCAATTTACCTTCAAATATTCATGGCTGTCCCACAACTGTGGCTGCAGCAAATAAATTACCCCCATCCCCACCATATCCCTAAAGACAGGACATCCCAGGGTATCGACACTTAGCCCAGCACAATAAACTTTATTGACAACCCTTGCCTTGGGCAGTACTAAGCTAGAATCATAAGGAGTAGGTGGTGGTACACTGGACATACAGTAGTCCGGTAAGGTCAGTGGGCAAACTCTGGTTTGGATGAAACCAAACGGACAAAGTGGACAACAATAAAAGAAGACGGTCGACACGACAATATTATGTTTTGTTAGAAAGAGAGAAGAATTAAGAAATAGAGAAAGGAAGGGAGAGATTATCTGAGAAAACAGCACTTTCAATAGTACTGTACATCTTTCCAGTTGTGTGCACTCTCAGTTTCCCCTTTGAGGACAATTCAGGGTGAATTACTAAAAAGATTAGGAAAAATCTGGGATATCAAAATGATCAGAGTAAATGAATGCATGATTTAGCATAGAAATGACCGCAGATGAATCCACAGAAAAATAAAGATAGAGAAGCAGATGGACAGACAAATAAAAAGGAGGGATGATTTCCTGCCATTTGTGATTTATGACCAATCAGCTGTCCATCTTCAAATATGATGTTAATGACTAATGGCCGCCATTTAAATCCTTACTTCTGTGAATTGCCCCCAATCAATACATTGGCATGTGTTTGATTGAATGCTCACCTATTGTGTGAAAATTATGCTGTATTAGTTTGATCTTTTTGATCAATGAGTTGATCTTCAAAACAATAGCTAACACTGGGATTCACACATTCCCAGAGACACCATTGATTTGACATTCTTCATGATGAGAAAATACAGGCTAGTGCTTCTATCTTGCTATTGAATTATCAAGTAAACACTTGTCAATAATTGATTGAGGGAGAGTGTGAAAACAACAGAAAGTTGGTTCACCTTGAAATCAGCCACCAATCTCAATAATTGTGTTATATCTTTTTTTTTAAGGTAATAGGTGTGCCCTTTTCCCAGGTTTTCTACATATCATAAATGATCAATACATCTCAAGCAGTATGAATGATCAAATCTCAGAAAGGTGGTGATATAGTGAAGACAGACTACAGTCTCCAAAGGGCAAAGACATAGTCTATATAAGATAATAAGCACAACTTCATGAGCAACCATGATTTTTCAGAGGCGTAAAAAAAATATGAAACTGTTGTAGCGTCAAAGCAGCAGTGCAAATTGAGTAGCGCGAGCAGTGTTAAATTGATCTGTTCTGCATTTGAATGTAATTTCATTATTTCGATTTGAAGGCGGCTCTATTGTGTGGAGAAAGCAGGGGGGCAAAGCGTATTATTCTGACAAGGATGATCTTGTTTTGTCAAAGTGACTCTCGGGGTAGATGGTTTATCCCTTTGTGTGTGTGTGTGTGCGCGTGTGTGCGCGTGTACATGCCTGCATGCCTGCGTGCGTGCGTGCGTGCGCGCGTATATGCATGCATATGTGTTTGAACAAATTTGAACTCTCAGGGGTTTCAGAGGAAGTGCATTCCTCCCCAGATTAATTCAGCAACAATAGCATCTAATTCTCTCTGAGCCTAATAGCAGAAAAAAAAGATTTTATATCACGTGAAAAATTACAAGGTGATGCCCTGAATCAAATTAGTCAAACTGGAGAGAGAGAGAGAAAGGAGGGACAGAGAATAACCTGTTGGGTGTATGATACATACAGTGCATTCGGGAAAGTATGCCCGCAAGGATGATCAATGGAAACAGGATGCACCTGAGCTCAATTTCAAGTCTCATAGCAAAGGGTCTGAATACTTATGTAAATATGGTATTTCTGTTTTTTTGCTAAAAATTCTAAAAACCTGTTTTCACTTTGTCATTATGGGATTTTGTGTGTAGATTTATGAGGAATTGTTTTTATTTAATCAATTTTAAAATAAGGCTGTAACATAACAAAATGTGAAGGGGTCTGAATACTTCCCGAATGCTCTGTAGTTACGCACTTGAAGTTTCCCCTAAAGGGTTTCACCTAAATTCCCCTAAAGGGTTTCACTCAAGAGCTGAAACCAGAGTAATTGCCATATTGCACACATCAGATAGCTTTTATTATGATATTATGGTATAATTTCTCATATACAATGACAGTATACAGTGGGGGAAAAAAGTATTTAGTCAAGCACCAATTGTGCAAGTTCTCTCACTTAAAAAGATGAGAGAGGCCTGTGATTTTCATCATAGGTACACTTCAACTATGACAGACAAAATTAGGAAAAAAAATCCAGAAAATCACATTGTAGGATTTTTTATGAATTTATTGGAAAATAAGTATTTGGTCACATACAAACAAGCAAGATTTCTGGCTCTCACAGACCTGTAACTTCTTCTTTAAGAGGCTCCTCTGTCCTCCACTCATTACCTGTATTAATGGCACCTGTTTGAACTTGTTATCAGTATAAAAGACACCTGTCCACAACCTCAAACAGTCACACTCCAAACTCCACTATGGCCAAGACCAAAGAGCTGTCAAAGGACACCAGAAACAAAATTGTAGACCTGCACCAGGTTGGGAAGACTGAATCTGCAATAGGTAAGCAGCTTGGTTTGAAGAAATCAACTGTGGGAGCAATTATTAGGAAATGGAAGACATACAAGACCACTGATAATCTTCCTTGATCTGGGGCTCCACGCAAGATCTCACCCCGTGGGGTCAAAATGATCACAAGAACGGTGAGCAAAAATCCCAGAAACACTGGGGACCTAGTGAATGACCTGCAGAGAGCTGGGACCAAAGTAACAAAGCCTACCATCAGTAACACACTACGCCGCCAGGGACTCAAATCCTGCAGTGCCAGGCGTGTCCCCCTGCTTAAGCCAGTACATGTTCAGGCCCGTCTAAAGTTTGCTAGAGAGCATTTGGATGATCCAGATGAGGATTGGGAGAATGTCAGATGAAACGAAAATAGAACTTTTTGGTAAAAACTCAACTCGTCGTGTTTGGAGGACAAAGAATGCTGAGTTGCATCCAAAGAACACCATACCTACTGTGAAGCATGGGGGTGGAAACATCATGCTTTGGGGCTGTTTTTCTGCAAAGGGACCAGGACTGACTGATCCGTGTAAAGGAAAGAATGAAGCGGGCCATGTATCGTGAGATTTTGAGTGAAAACCTCCTTCCATCAGCAAGGGCATTGAAGATGAAACGTGGCTGGGTCTTTCAGCATGACAATGATCCCAAACACACCGCCGAACGAAGGAGTGGCTTCGTAGAAGCAATTCAAGGTCCTGGAGTGGCCTAGCCAGTCTCCAGATCTCAACCCCATAGAAAATCTTTGAAAGTCCGTGTTGCCCAGCGACAGCCCCAAAACATCACTGCTCTAGAGGACATCTGCATGGAGGAATGGGCCAAAATACCAGCAACAGTGTGTGAAAACCTTGTGAAGACTTACAGAAAACGTTTGACCTCTGTCAAAGGGTATATAACAAAGTATTGAGATAAACTTTTGTTATTGACCAAATACTTATTTTCCACCATAATTTGCAAATAAATTCATAAGAAATCCTACAATGTGATTTTCTGGATTTTCTTTCCTCATTTTGTCTGTCATAGTTGAAGTGTACCTATGATGAAAATTACAGGCCTCTCTCATCTTTTTAAGTGAGAGAACTTGCACAATTGGTGGCTGACTAAATACTTTTTTCCCCCACTGTACAAAAGAGGTCAGTATGCTCCTATACTCCATGAAAGGCACCCAGATATCTGGCCCAGGTCAAATGGCTCTGGCTTAGTGAGGGTATCACAGTACAGTAAGTACCCCAGGCTAACTCAGACATATCAGGCTTACTGACCGTTGGTAGACACACTCATCCTCTGAGCTGATCTGACTCCAGTACTGCCATGACTAAGAATTTGAGGATTACCAGATGTCAGGCTCAGATTAACTGATCTATGATCAGATTGGTACATCACCATTCAGGGAGATGAGTAGAGAGGAGTGAGTGATAAGATACTATAACATACTGTATCAATATGATAATGTTCAGTGCAGTACTCATGAGGCCAGAGCAAGAGACACCTGGGTTTCATTCCGTTGATGTATATTTTACACAGAAACCCTCTTTTTCTATCACAGTCCTATAGCCAATATAGTCCAATTCACTTCTGCAGCTAAATTACAATAATATTTCACTGCAATAATGGTTGTAGCAGAATGAGAGAGTTCATTTTATTTACATATTTTAGCAAAATAACTCCCTAGGAATAGGAGAAAAGAAAACAGTACTCCTTGAAATTCCCTTTAGAGTTGAATTGGCAGTGGCTTGATGAAATGAATCCTTTTCATTTGCATCTCATATAATACATAATATGCACTAATTTTAAGAGCTGGAGGAAAACAAAAGACAGAGGGCCTCTCGGAGTAGTTGCACATAGTCTGGAAGAATTTAACATTGATAGATTTATGCTCATATTGGTATGCAAGTGGAACACTCAAATTCAGACGGCCTGAATGGAAAAGAGAGGGAGAGAGGGAGAGAGAAAGAGAGAGAGAGAGAGAGAGAGAGAGAGAGAGAGAGAGAGAGAGAGAGAGAGAGAGAGAGAGAGAGAGAGAGAGAGAAAACAACAACATTCATGCATACCTTAACAAAGAACCTGAGCACTGATGGCAGTTAAACAACAATGCCCTCTATTGGTGAGGAGCTGCACTGTTCCTCTCAACAGAAGCCCTTGCTTCAGAAGTACTGTAAGCAGTGTTTCAGCGCAGTCAGCAGAAAAATCACATTGAAGTGCAATCACCTCAAACCTCAAAGACTGTCCTTATTAACCTACTAACTACCGTGGAATATTAGATTATTAATTTACAAATGTATCCAACTATAACGATTCATGCTGCCGTAATCAGGGCTCTTAATATGACTTCAATGTATTAATTACAAAGATAATGAATGAAACCACAGCAGGTAACCTACAGCTCAGCTCTAGCCGCTGTGTCTGTAGCAGTGAGTATGCAGAGTAGACCCAGTACTGCTGTGTGTGTTCCTGTTCCTATTCATGTGTGTGTGTGTGTGTGAGAGAGGACTGGGGTCGGCAACAGAGTGAATTTGGGGGGGTAGTTGTTGTTCAAAAAAATACTGTAAAATCACCTGGAATTTGCATTAAAGTCTGCTCCCAAGTATTCCCACGGTGTGTTTGACAGGAATGCACATTGAACCTCTTGTCTCCCTGCTGCTCTCTCTGCTGAACCATAGCGGCAGCATAGACAAACAGGGGTGCCCCGGAGAGAGTGGTAAGCTAAGTGAGTGAGTGTACAGGTTTAATATGACAGCTACACATCCCTCACCCCCCCAAAGCTCTCTCTTCCAGCCCAGAGAGAGAAGCAAGTCCTGGCTCGACTAGGTCTAGCCCTGGCCCTGGCCCTGGTCTGTGGCACCACCAAGGCCCTGGCACAACTAACTCCAACAGGCTGTAACCTAAACACTGAGTCACCCACTAACCCAGCTCCTCTTCAACAAAGACACCCTTTGTGTTTTAGGGTTTAGTTGAGCTCATCACCGTGACTATGGTGTGTTTAACCCTTTAGACTGACTTGCAGCGCTACAGAGTGAAAATACAGAAGTAAGGGGGTCTGTCCTGAAATATGGCTACCTTACAGTGGATCAACAGCATTATGCAGTATATCTGGTGCAGAAGGTGTACAACCAGGAAACCAAGTGTAATCAAACACTTCATAACTCTTCTGATCTTCAAGCATGCCTGACATACAACACACAGAGCTTGTCTGTTCTAGAGCACAGTGTGAGTCTGGACCACAGTGCCTGTGGTTTGGGCAGGGCTGTACTCAGGCAGCCTGTGCAGCTGTGATGTGCTCCAGTGGAGGTGAAACCTCAGCCAGGGCACGCTTCCCCTCGCTTCTCCCCTCACCCGGCTCCCCTCGGCCTGCTAGGCCTGCTCTCTGTTCTCCCTGTGTAGATAGAGCCCTGGATGTTGGTTGCCACACTCACGCATGCACGCGAGCACACACACACACATATGCACACACACTGGCCTGGCCAGGGGCAACGGGGCAGGAAGGTGGACTGCAGGGTGCATGGTCGGGTGAGTGTTGAAGTTGCAGAAGATGAAAGGCTATACAGTACAGTGTACTGAATAGTGGCTTTACTGTTTCACAGCCATGTCAGTTACCCTTGTAAAGCACAGTATTTCAAGATGGAGTAAATATGCCAGATAATGTGCAACTCAATTAAGAAACTTTATGTAACCTAGCCTGCTCTATTTTGGTTCAAAACTGATAGAATTATTGTCAAAGAGTAATACTATAAGAAACAGATAAAGAGAGGAGATGAACTTTACCTTGATATTATAAGCCGCTAGTGAGAGAGAAGTCATGCAGCGCAGCCAACAGAAGTTATGAGACATGAGTGGAGCTTATTAAACTCTAGCTCTATACCCTTTTTTATTTCAATTAAACCTCTTTCCACGATTCAAAGGCTCTCAAATCTAAAGAGGCTTTGATCTCCTAACCATAGGACAGACATGAAAATAGAAATCTAACTAAGGAGGGGGCAAAAGAGAAAGTTGTAATTCCATAACGCGGGGGCAACTTCTTTCCCCGCTGCTGTTTTAACTAGTGCATGGGTTACTTAAAAGAGGCTCACTCCTGGTTTGGAGGGAGAGAGGGAGCGGCGAACAAAACAATCAGACTTTGAAAAAAAAGAACTCCTGACAGGGCTCTCTTTCATTCCGAATCGCACCTCCCCAAACGTGATTAATCAAGTGTCTTGGCGCTCCACGCAGAGAGAGAGGGGAGAAAACGCAGCCTTCATCAAAAGAGAGGATGTAGTAATTGCTATGAGCACAGATATCACCGCTAGCCAGGTGTAAGAAAGAACAAACTTTCTTTATTTTGCATTAATGTTACACTATTTTTTGTTGTTGTAATGGAGTCAAGCGCTGAAAAATATTTTTAAATTGAAACAAGCCTGTTGGTTCTTGAAGAGAGAGTTCAAAGTTTGCCCTGAAGTAGTTTTATAGTTTGTTCTAAATCACCTTTCACAAGAATGAGGCGTTGTGGGTGTTTGTTGGAGAAATGACATGGTAAACTCTTATAACGTTGAACTGACATTGGATTTATGACCACAGAAAGAAGCTTTCACTGTTCAAGGTAAAGCCTAGGAAAAGAGGATTAGACCTAAGAACAGAGAGAGAGTAAGAGCGAGAGTAAGAGAGAGAGGCGCTGAAGGCTTGGCAAGGCAGGGGGTAAAGAAAATTTGAAAGAAGAGAGAGAGAGAGAGAGAGAGAGAGAGAGAGAGAGAGAGAGAGAGAGAGAGAGAGAGAGAGGCAGCAGAGTATTCTAAATCCCAGTTGAGTTCTGAATGTGTACAGCAGCTTTACTCAGTATCTAGGAAACAGAAACTTTCGATGAAGTTGCACCCCTCTAATTTAAAAAAGGTTAGTGGTATCTGGAATGCTTGGGATGTCCTTACCCTAAACCCTAACCTTAACCCCTACCCTTACCCCAACCTTAACCATAACCCTTTCCTAACCCTTACCTTAAACCATCAACTTCAATGGGGTAACGTCAGAGTTGGGACGTCCCAAGTGTCTCAGATTGCCGGCGGCCACCACACGCTGATCCTTTCCACTACCCAGCAGGCCGATTGAGAAAGACAGGGTGGAAGAATGTCGCTTGTCCCTATGTGGAAAATTGTGAGTGTTTTCAGTCTGTGGCTAAATGGAAGACTCTGTCTGTATGACGGAGGATTAGTGAACTACAACAGTGGCTCTCCAGGTCCCAGAGGCAGCTTTGATGCAGGGGCCACACAGACTAGAGGAACACAATCAGTCATCAGTTAGACTTGGAGCCAGAGAGGGGTCACTCAACACGTTCTACAGACACAGGGGGTTAGAGAGACACAGAGAGAGGCAGAGTGACTCGGGAGCAGGAGGGGTCGGAGACATTAGGATCTAGTGCTTAGTCATCTTTCTTACAAAGCATCTTGATCTCCTTCTGGAGAGATGAAATGTTTTATTTTACCGCGTTCCCTCTCTCTTTTTGAAACTCATACGGTATGAGCATACAGGTGAAAGCGAGGCAGCCGAGCATGAAAACATCTTAATTAGGGTTAATGGGTTCTGATGGAACACATTTCCACTATTTGCCTTTGTTAGGGAAGCCTAATTTCTCCTATTCTGTCAGCCAACTGCAGCCAGCCCTGTGCCAGGTGGGGCTATCGACATAGTGAATCTGCCACAGAGAGAGAAGGGGCCTTTCAGCTATATGATCCAGGTAGCAGTCTCTCCTAACCACAGATCTATGATCAGATTATGCTAATGAGTATTCTAACATTAACCATAGGTGAATGGGGAAAGAGCTGACCCTGCGTCAGTGGTTGATTTGAGGTTCATTCTGTAGGTGGTGGACTCATTCTCTTCTGTCGAGGTAGGGTAGGTGATGGAAACATTGTTTGAACCACACATAACATGGTGTCAGTCCGCAACAACTATTGAGCACCATTGGTATAGATGTCCTTTATCCTACACATGCAAAGCGGTCAGTGACATCACCACCAGTCAAATCAAATCAAATTACATTTTATTTGTCACATGCGCCGAATACAACAGGTGTAGACTTTACAGTGAAATGCTTATGTACAAGCCCTTAACCAACAATGCAGTTTTAAGAAAACACCTAAAAAAGTAAAAGATAAGAATAACAAATAATGAAGAGCAGCAGTAAATAACAATAGCGGGGCTATATGCAGGGGGTACCGGTACAGAGTCAATGTGCGGGGGCACCGGTGTCGAGGTAATTGAGGTAATATGTACATGTAGGTAGAGGTATTAAAGTGGCTATGCATAGATAATAACAGAGAGTAGCAGCAGCGTAAAAGAGGGGGAGGGCAATGCAAATAGTCTGGGTAGCCATTTGACTATATGTTCAGGAGTTGTATGGCTTGGGGGTAGAAGCTGTTTAGAAGCCTCTTGGACCTAGACTCCGGTACCGCTTGCCGTGCGGTAGCAGAGAGAACAGTCTATGACTAGGGTGGCTGGAGTCTTTGACAATTTTTAGGGCCTTCCTCTGACAACGCCTGATATAGAGGTCCTGGATGTCAGGAAGCTTGGCCCCAGTGATGTACTGGCTACATGGCTACATGGAGGTTATACCACAAAGCCAGCTAACCCTCCACTGTAGAGACAGGGCTTTATTACTGCAGATGAAATCATGGAGGTTATACCACACAGCCAGCTAACCCTCCACTGTAGAGACAGAGCTTTATTACTGCAGATGAAATCATGGAGGTTATACCACACAGCCAGCTAACCCTCCACTGTAGAGACAGAGCTTTATTACTGCAGATGAAATCATAGAGGAATCAATGGTATTAACAAATCATTAATCCCCTACACAATTGAGAACTGATGCTCATTCAAAGCGCATCGTTTTGATTTACACCATCTATTCACACTTTGTCTTAGCATTGGCAAAGACAGCACTGAATCAATGGTGGCAGTCAGTAATACAGCTATTCTTCACATGTAGGCTCAATACACGCTTCATTGGAGACAGGGTCAGTGGAGAAGGAGAGAAAGGAATAATGAAAGACTGGGAGAGAACGAGTGTGGATCATCCTTCTCTGAAGGAGCCTGTAAAGTCCCAAGGTGACATAGCAGTGACATTGGATGTTGGAGACAAGGAAACAGAGACACACTCTCGCACACTCTCAGATTCAGGTTTGACCTATATGAAGCTTATCTCCAGTTCCAGACACATCTGATGTAGAAAGTGTAAAGTGGATGACATGTGTAAGAGGCTCCAGTGGAATGGGATACCATAGCCAGGGTATTTTAGCGACAAGCATGGCAAATTGTAGAACGTCAAGGTCGTCACGTTTCAAACCAAGCCTAGAAGATTAAGAAGTGATAAAATCTCATTGGGTTTCAGTAAATGAATTGGATCAAATAGAGAAAGCATGGAAGAATATGGTTAAGAGGTATTCCACTGTACCATGCAGAGACAAAAAAGGAGACAGTATTTACAAACGGCAAACTGAAATGAGCCTTCTTACTGGAGGAGTGGTGTCCTCCGAAAGCTAGACCTGGACAAGAGTTCCTTGGGCTTTGTTAGGGGGGTCTTTGACATTTGTTCATTATAAACTCGTAGAGCCAAGAATCTAGGACAGTGGTTCCCTGCTCCGGTCCTCAAATACCCCCAACAGTACATTTTGATTGTAGCACCGGACAAGCACACCTGAACCACTTATCTACTGTAGGACACCTGAGTTGTGTCATTGCACACAGTACTCTGTTTATCTCGATCCCTATCTCTCATTGAACACCCACATTAACAACTTAGGAGCCCAAACCCACCCAGCCGGTCTCCCAGGCCAGGGTATTACACAGCCACCATGTTTCAACACTTGTTTGTATGTCAGACAGACAATTCCCTTATGCTAATGTTGTTCGACATGCGTTTCCCCGTGGCTACGCCAGCGCTTTTAACTTTTTATTACCTGAGTGCTCTGGGGGCTCAAAGGTCACATGCACAAAGCCATTTGCAGGTGGGCTCGCAGAATATATAGCGACATAAAAGTCAGTCTGCCGTGCCTGCCCGAGCAAAATTACAAATTATTATGTAAACCGATTTGTGTTCTCTAGTAATAGCGTTACCTTTACCTCAGCTGAGACCACTTCACAAGGGGCTGAAACGGACTGTTTCCCTCACCTACATTTTTTATTTAACCTTTATTTAGCTAAAAACAAATTCTTATTTACAATGACGGCCTAGGAACAGTGGGTTAACTGGCTTGTTCAGGGGCATAACAACAGATGTGTCCCTTGCCAGCTCAAGGATTCGAACTAGGAACCTTTTGGTTACTAGCCCAACGCTCTAACCGCTAGGCTACCTGGCGCCCCAAGCATGCTCAACCAGCCGTCACATTCCCAGTCGCTTATTGATTAAATGGGCGTTTTCGCTAGAAGCATTTGGGATCTTACAGCAGGGTTTTGAAAGGCAAAACTAAGTCAGTCAATCAACGTTTAGGAAGTTGTGTTTGTAAAAAAAAAGGAACATGATATTCAGAGAATATTACCACATACAGACCTAGTCATACAGCTAAACACACACACAATCTCGCACAGACACACACATGCTCGCGCACACAGGTGAACACATGAGCAAGTGCGCACACACACACACACAGGCAGGAGGAGTATGCCCAGAGGAAAGGACATGTGCTGAATTGACATTACTGTGTCGGGATTAACACAGACAGCCCATAGGGAGAGAAGACTCTCCCACCCACACAATAAAGAAGACTGCCCTTACAAGTCACATCAAGAGAAAACACAGCAGATGATGACGCCAGACAATCATACAGCTAGCACAGTGGTGTGGCACAAAACTGTACAAAACATCCTACACCCCAAACACCCTAACATCACTGCCAGAGCATGGTCATACACTGATCCATTTATTCTCTCCCTTTTCCCTCTCTCCCCTCATCCTCTCTCTCTACCATCTCTTCCTCTGAGTGTGGATATGTTTGAAATGTATTACCGTGCTCCATCTTATTGAGTAAGTCTCAGGGTTTGGGCTGGAAACTGATGAAATATCAGGGAGAGAGCCGGTGGCAAGGGATAAGTATGTAGACGGGGTTACAGGTTAATTTCCATTGATTTAACTCAGTCTGTGTACGAGTGCTTGTAAGAGGGAGGCCCACCATGGTAATAACAGTCACCAAGGTAGCCACAGACAAAGACTAGGAATCACTGACACTACAGACAGAGGCCATCGCTGATATGAGCCAACATGCACTGAAACACGCATGCAAGCACACACACAGACACACCCACACAATCACACACACACGCACACTCACACAGCGACACATGGCAGTGGGCGAGTAGGACGATGTTCCTTCATTGATGTGCATGTCGGGCTGTATTGATAAGGCGTGATGGAAATACCCAGCTCTCTGCTGCATCTTCCTCAGACAACAGAGAATCCAATAGGCACGCAGTGCGTGGCTAATGCCCTCTTCCAAACAAACGGAAACACTGATCAATGTCCAGCAATCAGGGGATCGACCTCACATGATATCATTGGCCTAATCCAGGCAGATAATATCTAATCAACACGGTTCCCTCTCCTCCTCTCCTCCTCGCTCAGTAGTTCTCTATCAGCCAATCAGAAGGGAAGAGTTTATGATTGGGTAAAATAAAACAAATCTGCGCTTCACAGAAAATGCTATTCTCCTGGGGCTAAAGTACATACTACAGAACATTTGGATAAAATGGAGACTGTTTAAGTTCTTATGGACAGCCCCCTTTTTTTCAATTTTCGCCTAAAATGACATACCCAAATCTAACTGCCTGTAGCTCAGGCCCTGAAGCAAGGATATGCATATTATTGGTACCGTTTGAAAGGAAACAATTTGAAGTTTGTGGAAATGTGATTGTATGTAGGAATGTAGGAGAATATAACACTATAGATCTGGTAGAAGAAAATACAAATCCACCATCTTTGAAATGTAAGAGAAAGGTCCCAGTTCTAGCCATCACTCTGGTTGTAATTGAAGATGGCAGCAGTGTATGTGCAAAGTTTCAGACGGATAACTTGAAGTATGAGCGAAATACATGACAATTGAAGTCACCCAGGTACATTTGGGCAAATCGTGAAGGAGACATTTGCATTCATATTACATTTTTCTGCAAGAATATCGTCAAATCTGTATACTTGGACTTTGATTTAGCTTTCCCAGTATTAGTAGCCATATTATAAGTTCAACATTTGCAAAACAACCAGTTTTAATAACTTCATAACTCATAATATTCTTAATCTTATTCTTCATAATATTCTTATAATTTTTGTCCAAAAGGAAAAGGCTTGCTGTTGCAGAAGGTTAGTAGCTACATTTTATGACAGTTAGAGGGTTACTCCTGTAAAGCCCAGCTCATTGGCTATCTAGCTAGCTTTGTTTGACCCCGATTGGTGTTTATTTGACAAAGAAACAGTTGATCAAACGAAGACCGTCCGCATCATCGGCGTGCCATGAAGGTGTCGCTCTCTGACCAAATTTGGTGTCCTATAGGATATACTACTCCCCTAATGATATAGTGAAGTCTGGTTACATCCTAGCATCTCTGCGGAATACATACGAATGTGATTTGACTGGTTGAAACAACATTTAGGGTTAGATTTTCACAGATTCTTTCCTTTGCAAATTGAACGAGTGGAAATATAAAATCGATCATGCATGCTATATGGACCTTTTTAGGATATGAAAAAAGATTTTATCTAACAAAACAACACTTCATGTTATCTCTGGGACCCTTTGGATGATAAATCAGAGCAAGATGTCAGAATGTAAGCACACATTTCACCTTCAGAGGTGAATTTATCAAACCTATCGCGGTTAAAAAGTGTTTTGTTGTTAGGAGCTCTCCTCAAACAATAGCATATCATTTTAAGCTTTTAGCCGGTATAAGACACTTATATGTACCGACATTTGTTGTTTCTCTAAAATCTGCGATGGTGACACAAGGCGCTGCATGATTAATGGGACGCATGTTGACATTTTGACAGAAATGTCCTTTTTCAACACATGAGTAGAACTTGATAGATATTGAAACTTGAAACATTAACATTGTCTCTGTTTTTCTCAAGAAAAAAAGAAAATCAACATAAAACCCTAGGTGGAGGAGCCTAGAGGGTAAAATTCCATTAAATATAAGTGAGGGGAGCAGAGAAAAAGCCATGCAAACTGTCACACTAAACATGTTTACTGGGTGAAAAGGAATTACATGCAGTAAAGTAGTCCTCTTACTTATGATACAAGAAAATCCAAGGAAAATACAGTGATTGCGCAATGGAGCTCACATGTTTGCCATTTAGCATCCAATTTGTCTGCTCCCCTTTCTTGCTCTGCCAATACAGTGTGAGGCAAAGACATTCTTGGTCTCCCAACCCCTGATACACAGTAGCTCCAATGAGCTAGGCTGTTTGTTTGTATATGCAGAACGAATGGTCACACCAACAATTACGTTGTGCAAAATTTCCTTGGAAAAATAATTTAGCAAATTCACTTTCATAATATTTCTCCCCCCCCATCTCTCACTCGATCTCTCTCTCGCTCTCCCTCTCTCTCTTTCTCTCCCTTGCTCTCTCTTTCTCTTGCTCTCCCCCTCTCTCTCTTGCTCTCTCTCCCTCTTTCTTCCTCTCGCGCTCTTTCTCCTCTCTCTCTCTCTCTCTCTCTCTCTCTCTCTCTCTCTCTCTCTCTCTCTCTCTCTCTCTCTCTCTCTCTCTGTCTCTCCCTGTCTCTCTCTCTCTTTCTTTCTCTCTCAGCCCTGCCATGCAGGCAGTAAGTGTATGCACCATGAACACATTTAATTTTCTCTGTTAGTCAGCGGCGGGCGAACCCAGAGGTGAGCTTTAATAAGGATCAATGACACTTTATCTGGGACAGGGCCCCACTCCGCCGCATGCAGATCACACAGCAGGCCAGGGATTCAATTAAAAAGAGAACCTCCAACCACCACCACTAGATATTCAATTAAAGGATTTATGTAAAGGTTCACTGTTTTTTTCTGTTGCTGTTTCTGTTTCTGCAATGAGCTTTTCATATTAGGAATCGATACGTAATCTGGGAGGGGGCACGTTTTTGACATGGCTCAGTCAGGAGGGGAAAGAGTAGTGACTGTCGTTAAGCTGGGATTATGTCTTTTAAAGAAGATATCTGACAACCCCCACTATTCTTCACATGGAGGACAGGAAAAAGAGAGGTAGCCATACCACTAAGCAATCATTCAGGATATATGAAGGACACTTTAAGAGTCTTGTGTAATCATATACCCTAGCATTGCAACCTGGGTATCAGAAAGACCCCTGGCACAGTACTGTAGCTGGAGCCCATCACCACCTGTGTGGCCAAAGTCAGTGATGTGTATGTATCGATTGGGACGTACTCTACGCCGCCTCCAGTGATCCACAATAAAACCATTTACAGAGTTCCCCCTCGCAATCAGCCCAGCCAACAGTCTAAGAGCAGGGGGCCTCGAGACAGGCCCACCGAGCCAACGCGGGTGTGTGTTTTAGCCTAATGAAATGGCATCTATATAGACTATAATCCTTGTAACAGGATTGAGCGGGGACACCCATGTCAATATTAGCAAATGGGATTCCTGGCTTTTCATAGCTCTGTGTGTGCACTTGTGTGTGCATGCGCATGCATGCTTGTGTGTCTGTGTCTATGCTCTCCTTACGTCTACACTCTAGCTTTTAATGTGACCCAAATCGAAGAACTCTGATGTTGGTCTTCCAATAGCTGGGTGCATATCAGTTTCCCCCACCAACATGATTAAGAGATTTAAGACCCTGAAGTTCCTCTGAATTTTTTTCATTAATCCGCACCAGATGCACCCATGTGGGGATGTTCCAAGGAAGAGGCATGCGCCCACAGGATGCTGTGTCGACAGAAACGGAGGTGCATGAAATCAGGCCAGTTAATTAAGGTGGTCTCAGACATTAGCTACCCCTCTCTCCACTGCGGCTTGGCAACCCATGCTGTGCGGCAGCGTCGGGTTAAGATGCTGAGGTTCAGATCACACCGGTTTTGGGGGCACTTTTATGGACTGTAAAATCTGTTGAAAGCCCTGCATGGCTCACATCAGACACTGTGGGTAGTGTGTGGGGGGTGTTCACAGGCCTCCTTGTTTCTACATGCGTTCTTACAAACACCTGTATGCACTCCTGGAGTAGGGTTTTTAGTTGGGGTTAATTTCACCCAAATGGAACAGTCTAACACATTTATTATTTAGCATGATCAACTTATTTTGGCTAAAGAACAGCCTCAAAAGCCCCTCTCTGCTACAGTACTACAGTACTCCTTCCTCCTGCCTCTGCCTCTCTCTCTGTGTCCAATAAACCCTCAGCTCCAAAAATAAGAGAGCGATATTCAGAAAAGAGAGGGAGGGAGGGCAAAACAAGGACTAAAATTACCATCTGTATGAAAGGTGAGACTGGACAGTCTATTCACATCCTGGCCATTAGCTATAAATAGTATACCGTGCTCTGCTAATGTGCCTTAATTAGTGGCAGAGGAAGTAGACAGGAAGTCATCACACCCCCTTCACCCCATCTCCCACCCCCATCCCAGCAGACATCACCCTATCCACCTAAACCATTATCTGTTGGAAGGCCTCCTCCCTCCCATTCATAAAAACATCTCTGCTACACACAGAGAGCATCCACAGCCCGGGACGGCCTCGTCCTCTCCATTCACAAAACGGACATACTGGGTTCAGTTTCAGTAGCTGATATTCTAACAGGATGTTGCTCTCTTTTCCTCTTTATTAGACCCCATAAAGTGAGTGTGCAACATGATCCACCCCTCATGGCCTTCTGTTCATATTTATATAGAGGACAGAAGTGTGTTAGGAGGCTGAAGTGCTCCTCTGAAGTGCTCCTCTGACTTATTCAATGAAACACTCAGAAGGATGTTCTCCCCTGTGTGTCTAGGATTCCTGCTTCTTATCCTTGGCAACTGTAGTATGCAAGACATACATGCTTTATGAAAAAGAACAAATTTAACCGAATCCCTATCAATGACTGACAGATTATTTGACCACCTATCTACATATTGACCCCTTGTTCTGTGCAGAAACATCTAAAAACCGAGTATTTACAAGCTACTACTAGTCCAAGCAGTTGTGCTGTGTACCAACACATAGAGCTGCAGCTGATTTCTCTCTCTGTGTTAGTGAATAGAGCTGCAGCTGACTTCTCTCTCTGTGTTAGTGAATAGAGCTGCAGCTGACTTCTCTCTCTGTGTTAGTGAATAGAGCTGCAGATGACTTCTCTCTCTCTGTGTTAGTGAATAGAACTGCCTACTGCTTTCCAGCACCACAGCAGCCTGCTATGTGAGACGCTCGCTCACCTTTCCCTCTCTCCTAATCACCAATTAGGACTCCATTAGTTTGGCCTGGCAGCTCATTTGCTCTGGAGGAGGCTGAGGGGGCCTGGGGTGTGGGACCTCTACCCATGTTCTGCTTGAGCGACCACGGCGCTGGGCGGCTGTCACGGAAATGCCGCCACGTCACCCGCTCTGCCAGCTCACCACCCCCCTGGCTCCCCTCTCTCTCTCCCGCCTCCTTCACCTCCTGCCGATAACAACAGCTAACCCCACCAACAGCCTTACCGGGGAAATTCACCGCTACGGTGGCAACCGGCACGCCTCTGAGACTCTCCTTCAGAGTACTAGGAGGAGGACAGGTGGAGGAGGGGAGATGGAGGAGGACAGGTGGAGGAGTGGAGGTGGAGGAGGGGAGTGAGGAAAATCTGTTGGATGGAGAGCCTGAGACACCAGAGAGTCTGGCGGAGCGGCTTGTCAGGCACTTCATTAAATTGCCGTCCCCTCGGTGAAGCGAGTGGGACCCTTATTAGCCGAGCGGGGAGACATCCTTCAAGGGCTGTGAGACGCGCCACAGTCCCACTGCCAGCTGCCTGGAGGAGGTAGGGAGCAGAGTGGGGTACGGGGGGAACAGATGATGATGACAAGGGTTGGAGGAGAAGAGGTTATTGGGGCTAAGGAGGGGGCTGATGAGGGAACGGGAACCAAGTCACATTTAAATCACTGAATAGCCCCTTAGCTACACAGTGGAAATACCCCCAGTGGCACGCGAGACGAGGCCCAGAGCCTCCCAGGAACTTGTTAAGGCCTCTGGCTCTCTCTTCGTCTCTCTCTCTCTCATCCTCCTGGCTAATGTCACACTGGAAAGCCCTGGTCAAAAGTTCACCCCGTGCATATGTAAAAAGGTAGCTGAGTGCCAGAGGCAGCAGGCAGGGGGATACAGGGGATTCTGTGAGCTGTGTGTGTGTGTGTGGGAGGGAGGGAGGGCCCTGAGGCAGAAGGACCCCGGTGACTGGTCTGTCCAGGTGTCTTTCTGGCACCAATCCCTCCCCTCCATCCAGCACATTATCCCTACAGCATCTACACTGTACTGTACTGTCTCCTGCCAATCCTATTGTTACATTGAGGGGTAAATCCTAACTGGCGATATACATAAGATTTCTCAGACAGTTACTAAAATCTTTCATTTAAATCAGTTGCATGGAACCTTGTGTAATTCCGGCATTATTCAAGTTAGAATTTGGCTTTATGCATTGGCGTGAACTTTTAACAATGACCAAGTGTAGAACACACTACCTACCGAGAGAGTTTTCATCTGTATTCTTTGTAGCTGTTTACATACCACCACAGTCAGAGGCTGGCACTAAGATAGTATTGAATGAGCTGTATTCCGCCATAAGCAAACAAGAAAACGCTCACCCAGAGGCGGCGCTCCTTGTAGCTGGGAACTTTAATGCAGGGAAACTTAAATCTATGAAGGCACAAGTCGAGACCCAGATCCAGACACAGGAGGCAGATGTTTGGAGTCTTACAATGTTTATTAATCCAAAGGGGTAGGCAAGAGAACGGTCATGGACAGGCAAAAAGGTCAAAACCAGATCAGTCTAGGAGGTACAAAGTGGCAGACAGGCTCGTGGTCAAGGCAGGCAGAATGGTCAGGCAGGCGGGTACAAAGTCCAAAAACAGGCAAGGGTCAAAACGTGGAGGACAAGAAAAAGGAGAATGCAAAAAGCAGAAGAACGGGAAAACCGCTGGTTGACTTCGAAACATACAATACAAACTGGCACAGAGAGACAGGAAACACAGGGATAAATACACTGGGGAAAATAAGCTACACCTGGAGGGGGTGGAGACAATAACAGGAACAGGTGAAACAGATCAAGGCGTGACAAAATCTGTTTTAACAAATTTCTATCAGCATGTTAAATGAGCATCCAGAGGGAAAAGAACTCTGGACCACCTATACTCCACACATAGAGACGCGTACAAAGCTCTCCTTTGCCCTCCATTTGGCAAATCTGACCATAATTCCATCCTCCTGATTCCTGCTTACAAGCAAAAATGAAAGCAGAAAGCACCAGTGACTAGATTAATAAAAAAGTGGTCGGAGGAAGCAGATGCTAAGATACAGGACTGTTTTGCTAGCACAGACTGGAATATGTTCCGGGATTCCTCCAATGGCATTGAGGAGTACACCACATCTGTCATTGGCTTCATCAATAAGTGCATCGATGACGTCGTCCCCACAGTGACCGTACGTACATACCCCAACCAGAAGCCATGGATTACAGGCAGCATCCGCACTGAGCTAAAGGCTAGAGCTGCCACTTTCAAGGAGCGGGACTCTAACCCGGAATCTTATAAGAAATCCCGCTATGCCCTCCGACGAACCATCAAGCGTCAATACAGGACTAAGATCGAGTCGTACTACACCGGCTCTGACGCTCGTCGTGTGTGGCAGGGCCTGCAAACCACTACAGACTACAAAGGGAAGCACAGCCGAGAGCTGTCCAGTGACACAAGCCTACCGGACGAGCTAAGCTACTTCTATGCTCGCTTCGAGGCAAATAACAATGAAACATGCATGAGAGCACCAGCTGTACTGGAAGACTGTGTGATCACGCTCTCCGCAGCCGATGTGAGTAAGACCTTTAGACAGTTCAACATTCACAAGGCCACAGGGACAGACGGATTACAAAGACGTGTACTGCGAGCATGCGCTGACCAACTAGCAAGTGTCTTCACCGACATTTTCAACCTCTCCCTGTCCGAGTCTGTAATACCAACATGTTTTAGAATTAAGCATACCACCATAGTGCCTGTGCCCAAGAACACTAAGGTAACCTGCCTAAATGACTACCAACCCGTAGCACTCACGTCTGTAGCCATGAAGTGCTTTGAAAGGCTGGTCATGGCTCACATCAACACCATCATCCCAGAAACCCTAGACCCACTCCAATTTGCACACCGCCCCAACAGATCCACAGATGATGCAGTCTCTGTTGCACTCCTCACTGCCCTTTCTCATTTGGACAAAAGTAACACCTATGTGATAATGCTATTCATTGACAACAGCTCAGCGTTCAACACCATAGTGCCCTTACAGCTCATCAATAAGCTAAGGACCCTGGGACTAAATACCTCTGCAACTGGATCCTGGACTTCCTGACGGGCCGCCACCAGGTGGTAAGGGTAGGTAACAACACATCCGACACGCTGATCCTCAACACAGCGGCCCCTCAGAAGTGCGTGCTCAGCCCCCTCCTGTACTCCTTGTTCACTCATGACTGCATGGCCATGCACGACTCCAACACCATCATTAATTTGCTGATGAGACAACAGACGTAGGCCTGATCACCAACAACAACGAGACAGTCTATGGGGAGGAGGTCAGAGACTTGGCCGTGTGGTGCCAGGACAACAACCTCTCCCTCCACGACAAAGGAGATGATTGTGGACTACAGGAAAAAGAGGACCGAACACGCCCCCATTCTCATCGACGATGCTCTAGTGGAGCAGGTTGAGGGCTTCAAGTTCCTTGGTGTCCACATCACCAACAAACTAACATGGTCCAAGCACACCATGACAGTTATGAAGTGGGCACGACAAAACCTATTCCCCCTCAGGAGAAGGAAAAGACATGGCACGGGTCCTCATATCCTCTAAAGGTTCCACAGCTGCACCATCGAGAGCATCCTGACTGGTTGCATCACTGCCTGGTATGGCAACTGCTCGGCCTCCGACCGCAAGGCACTACAGAGGGTAGTGTGAATGGCCCAGTACATCACTGGGGCCAAGCTTCCTACCAACCAGGACCTCTGTACCAGGCGGTGTCAGAGGAAGGCCCTAAAAATTGTTAAAGACTCCAGCCACCCTAGTCATAGACTGTTGTCTCTCCTACCGCACGGCAAGCGGTATCGGAAGCGCCAAGTCTAGGTCCAAGAGGCTTTTCAACAGCTTCTACCCCCGAGGCATCAGACTCCAGAACATCTAGTCTAACGGCTACCCAGACTATTTGCATTGCCCCCCCCCTCCACCCTCCACCCTCCACACCACTGCCACTCTCTGTTGTCATCTATGCAGAGACACTTTAACCCTTTCATGCATGAGTTCCAAATATCTCTAATGGTCGCCCCAGCGTGAGTTATTTTATGCACGTGATGATGTTATGACATTCTCTCCATAATAGAATGTGATTGTTATTCAACAATACATTTAATCCACGCTGCCCTCAAAACAAGGAATTTAGCCTGTTTTTATTTATAGGCTGTTTCAACTTCCAATGATTTTCTAAAAAGTTTTTATTTTCTAAGAGCAGTTTGAATTGAGCTGTGTTCCGCCTCCTCGTTCATTCACATAAAAATAGTATTTTTTACTTTTGCGGACAATTACATTTTTGGGACATTTCTGACCCGGACAAAATTCCCCAAGCACTTCCTAATTGTTTGTGCAGTTCAAGTCTGCAGACATTTTCTCATCGGAACGATCTGCACACGTGTTCACATTTTCCTTCTTTTGCCAGCATCGCAGTCATTGTTGTTTTCGTTACTCATAATAACTTTGGAAATGTGTGCGTTTCTATCAAAGTAAGTGCCTTATTACGTTATAATAGTTTCAGTATGTCGTTTCTTTTGTAGCTCACTGTATTTATGGAGCATAATATATTTGTATATTCCTTATAACCGCGGACACGTGAGGTAACGTTACTCATTTCATAACCTTTGTGGTGTTATATTCAATCTTGCTTAGGTAGCTAGCTACATTCTTCTATCAGCTATGTAAAACAATGCTAGTTGCGTCAGAAAAGTATTAGCTTATGTTGTATTTTGAAACTAACCTGGCCTTATGCCTCCCAAGTGGCGCAGAGGTCTATGGCACTGCATCTCAGTGCTAGGCATCACTACAGACACCCTGGTTCGAATCCAGGTTGTATCACAACCGGCTGTGATTGGGAGTCCCATAGGGCGGCACACAATTGGCCCAATTTTGTCAATGCAGTATTCTATTTTTATAGCAGTGTTTTATGATGTTACTTATTTGTAATATTGTTATATTTCTATATCCTGATATTGTATTCTAATGAATAAGTCCTCTTTATTCTATACTTTCAGAAACCATGCCAATATCATAACTGGAACTGGACATCTTTCGAGCTGAAGATTGAGGCCAGCCTATGTATGCTAGCGTACACTCCTTAACAGCTTTACTGGATGAAAACACAGCAAGAAAACACATAGGCCAATATGTAATAGTCGTCAATTTTATTGCAGTATTGGTGGTGGTTGGTTCAACAACAACTTGTTTTACTAGAGGAAAAAAAACTGAATATGCATAACCAAAATTTAATATTCATGCAGTGACTGAACAACAACTGCACCTCTGAAGGCATAGTATCCTGGCAGGTCACCTGTCAAGCCACCTGACAAGTCAGTCACTTATTGCTGCAGATGTGCTCAATAGTGCTTGAGCGTATGATACTCCTCATAGCATGGTGAAACATATAGAGGTGTATCACAAGCTAAACACATGTATTTTGTCAACTTCCTCTGCTTACTTCTCCTGGTGCCAGACAGGCAGACTTTGCAGTGCCTCCGTGTGTGGCTACCTTGAGCAGCAGTTTGAGGGACTTTGCAGGGAAAATGCCGTGGAGTGAGGCGTAGGGGATTGTCCGCAGCAGAGTGACCCCCAGTGGATGGGGGCCGAGGGGTGTGGTGCTCGTCCAGCAGCTCTCTCATGAGGTTCTCTCTATACTTTTGGTAGGTAATTACTTTACCTATGAGGGAGTGGGGAGTATGAGGAAAGTTAGAGGATGATGAGGCAGTGGGTAGGTGGGTGAGATATTGTCACTATAATTGCATAATGTATTTGTATGTGAACTGTACATCCAATTACAAAAATACCTTGTTCAGTAATCATCTCACCTGTTAGTTGGCGGTGAACTATGTTGCAGTTGAGGACAGCAGTGTCGATCAGATGGAAAAATATCTTCTTATACCACTTGGTCGTTTTCCGAGCGCATTCCACAAGGCTGTTTATCATGTCCACCTTATCCACTGCCCCCATTTTGAGATTATAGTCAAGCACACAGTCTGGTTTGATCTCTCTCTCTCCCGTCAGGTGGTCCACCTTCCCTGTGGCTGACACGGTTGCTGTTTGGACAGTGGAGAGGACATGGACGTCTCGTTTGTCATGCCACTTTAATGCCAGCTGTTGACCATTCTCCTTGAACTCCACCTCCCCTCTCTGCATCTTCCTGCAGCCGAATGCCGGCATCCTCTTCCTGTTTGACCTGACTGTGCCACAGGTCCCTGTGCTGTTGGAGAGCAGATGCTGGAAGAGTGTGGGACTGCTGTACCAATTGTCCACGTACAAAGTGTGTCCCCTGCCGAGATGAGGAGCCAGCATGGTCATCACCACGGACCCGGACACCCCAAGCCCCTCATAATGTTTGATGGTGGTGGACCCTGTGTAAACTATAATGTCCTGGACAAATCCCGTCTTCACGTCGCACATGACAAAGAACTTGACCCCAAACCTGTGCCTTTTGGAGGGAATATATTGACGGAATGCCAGCCTACCTTTCCATAACATCAGGGACTCATCAATGCATAGGTCCTTGTATGGCACAAAGACCCGACCAAATGCTGATGTCAGGCTGATAAGAACATTTCTTATTTTGTGTAACGGGTCACTTAGAATGGCAGTAGCATTGTTGACAAAATGCAGGCATTGCAGCAGAGCTAGGAAGTGGTCTTGGGAAAAGAGGGTGGCAAAGAAGGGGGTTGCAAACATAGGATCTGTGCTCCAGTATTCTCTTAGGGAGTTCTTTACTATCCCCATTTCACTAATTGTGGTTGTCACCCATTTAGCGAGTTTCCCCCTCACTCCTGGCTCTTCTCCTGTAGCTCCAAGGCATAGCGATTGGTCTCCTCTTCTATGTTTCCCACCAGCTCCTCTGTCAGAAACAACTTGAAGCACTCTGCCTCAGTTGGAAATGGCAAGGGGCGTTGCACTCCAGACTGGGACTCATCAAAGCAAACAGCAGGGCCAGGAGGGATGAAATGACTGGCGGCCTTCCAGCTACCAAAGAACTCCTGTACTTCATCCACTGTCGGTCTGCCTCCATCACCACCAGCATCTTCAAAGGGACCTGGTACTTCGTCAGTGGACAAGGGAACCTCAGATTCAGGGTTCTCAATGGCTACAAGGTTTGGGGGCAGCTCCTCACTGTCACTGTCAGAATCAGATTCCTGACTTTCATACTCAGACTCATTGTCAGAATTAAAACAAATCTCCAGAATTTCCACATTTGTGAGTGGTCTCCTTTTGAAAGACATTGCTAATGCTACAGCTTAGCTCACTAGCTACATACATAAACAACAACACTGAGTGGCTCAGAGTGGGAGTGAGAGGTTACTTTGAGCACGCGACACTTGTATCAATAAATCACTATCAGAAAATGTTTTGTGTGGTAATTATTTATATATTCACTGTTTTATTCACGTTTTCAATTACAGGTGACAAATCATGCATTCCGATTCTTGCGTAGATTGTAATGGGCACATATTCTGTGTGTATAATATTTCAGCTGTGTAGCCATGTTTGTGGACACAATGCATTCTGGGTTTCACGTAATCGTCTGTTTGACCAAAGATGTTATAGCAAAATGAGGTGAGTAAGGGTTCACTCATTTTTTGAGGACTTCCGGAAATGAATGGTGGGATGTGAACTATAGTAGATGACACATCCCTTCAACGTGCATACTATAAACAGACCAAAGTCATCTTGTCTTCTCTTATCTTTGGTTTCTGTGAGGAAAAAGCAAGCTGCGCGCTGAAACTCGTTTACTTTTGAGGTCTAGAAAGTGTTTTACCTAATTATTTCGGTCAATGGTGAGCTCACCTGTGATGTGATTAATTATACACAGTATTTTCTATTAACTAATTCATATTGTAGTTTGTCAGCCGAGAGTTAGAAAATATGACCACTTGTGTTGCGTCAATCTTTCCTCAGTGCGAGGACAAATGTAGCCTAAATGTTTCCGATTAGGGGGATTGTGTTATGCTGTAGCTACTTCTGTGAACGTTGAATCCAAAAATAAACTGCTCACATTCTGGACATAACTTTGTAAAGACTGTGTTCGTGTAAATAGTTTCTGAAAAACGTGTGGCCAGCTCAATTGTTGATTGTTGTCATTCGAAACTGCCGTTTTAAGTAAACATTCTAAACCAACGTTCTAATCACAAGGATGAGATCGTACACTTGAGGGACCACTGTAGGATGATCACAGCTATGAGATGGTACGTGTGAAATGGTTAATTAACTCTACCTACATGTACAGTGAGGGAAAAAAGTATTTGATCCCCTGCTGATTTTCTACGTTTGCCCACTGACAAAGAAGCTTCTTCTTGAGCCACTCCTTTGTTGCCTTGGCCGTGTGTTTTGGGTCATTGTCATGCTGGAATACCCATCCACGACCCATTTTCAATGCCCTGGCTGAGGGAAGGAGGTTCTCACCCAAGATTTGACGGTGCATAATGTTTCCACCTCCATGTTTGACGGTGGGGATGGTGTTCTTGGGGTCATAGGCAGCATTCCTCCTCCTCCAAACACAGTGAGTTGAGTTGATGCTAAAGAGCTCCATTTTGGTCTCATCTGACCACAACACTTTCACCCAGTTGTCCTCTGAATCATTCAGATGTTCATTGGCAAACTTCAGACGGACATGTATATGTGCTTTCTTGAGCAGGGGGACCTTGCGGGCGCTGCAGGATTTCAGTCCTTCACGGCGTAGTGTGTTACCAATTGTTTTCTTGGTGACTATGGTCCCAGCTGCCTGGAGATCATTGACAAGATCCTCCCGTGTAGTTCCGGGCTGATTCCTCACCGTTCTCATGATCATTGCAACTCCACGAGGTGAGATCTTGCATGGAGCCCCAGGCCGAGGGAGATTGACAGTTCTTTTGTTTCTTCCATTTGCGAATAATCGCACCAACTGTTGTCACCTTCTCACCAAGCTGCTTGGCGATGGTCTTGTAGCCCATTCCAGCCTTGTGTAGGTCTACAATCTTGTCCCTGACATCATTGGAGAGCTCTTTGGTCTTGGCCATGGTGGAGAGTTTGGAATCTGATTGATTGATTGCTTCTGTGGACAGGTGTCTTTTATACAGTTAACAAGCTGAGATTAGGAGCACTCCCTTCAAGAGTGTGCTCCTAATCTCAGCTCGTTACCTGTATAAAAGATACCTGGGAGCCAGAAATCTTTCTGATTGAGAGGGGGTCAAATACTTATTTCCCTCATTAAAATGCAAATCAATTTATAACATTTTTCACATGCGTTTTTCTGGATGTTTTTGTTGTTATTCTGTCTCTCACTGTTCAAATAAACTTACCATTAAAATTATAGACTGATCATTTCTTTGTCAGTGGGCAAATGTACAAAATCAGCAGGGGATCAAATACTTTTTTCCCTCACTGTACATACTACCTCAACTAACCGGTGCCCCCGCACATTGACTCTGTACCGGCACCCCCCTGTATGTATTGTTATTTTTTACTGCTGCTCTTTAATTACTTGTTATTTTTATCTCTTATTCTTATCCATATTTTTTTGAAACTACACTGTTGGTTAGGGGCTCGTAAGTAAGCATTTCACTGTAAAGTCTACACCTGTTGTATTTGACGCATGTACCTTTTATAAAATTTGATTTGATTTGATAAGAGACAGAGACATGTAGAGACCCGTGTCGTGGTGATCAGGCTAAGTGAGACAGAGACATATAGAGACCCATGTGGTGTTGATCAGGCCAAGTGAGACAGAGACATATAGAGACCCGTGTGGTGGTGATCAGGCCAAGTGAGACAGAGACATATAGAGACCCGAGTGGTAGAGATCAGGCCAAGTGAGACAGAGACATATAGAGACCAGTGTGGTGGTGATCAGGCCAAGTGAGACAGAGACATATAGAGACCCGTGTGGTGGTGATCAGGCCAAGTGAGACAGAGACATTTAGAGACCCGTGCGGTGGTGATCAGGCCAAGTGAGACAGAGACATATAGAGACCCGTGTGGTAGTGATCAGGCCAAATGAGACAGAGAGGAGTGGTGCTACAGCATCACTACTTCAGATCAAGGAAGTGCTTGCTAGTAGTGGAACAAAGTGGAGTGAAGAGATTATTAAATGAGTTTGTTTTTCATTCAGCGGATTTACGTTTCTACCATAATTGGTGCAGAGGATGTTCACTAGCTACATTCTCCTGATCTCTTTGCATGATAGTCTTTGCTTTTGTAAAGACTATCAGAAACCTGTAGAAAGTGAATGGACATTACAGCCTACCGTACAATTACCTCAAGGAGATCATGAGTGACAGACCAAACCAGACGTACATAATAAATGTGTTGTCTCTCTGTCTTTGGTTTCGTGTGGCTTTTCCCCCTTCTGCATTATGCTTGTGTCTGCAGCCTGGGGAAATCTCCATGGATCCCAGGAGCATGTATAAGCAATTAGAACAATAGCATCTTTACACCCCTGCAACCAATAAACAAGCTAATGTCACCAGCACTAGGCACTATGGCTAAGACACAGCATCTGGGGCAATACTCTTAGTCTGGTCCCAAATGGCACCCTATTCCCTATATAGTGCACTACTTTGACCAGGGCCCATAGGGCTCCCATAGGGCTCTAGTCAGAAGCACTATATAGGAAATAGGATGCCATTTGGGATGCACCCTTGGTTGGATTAGACAGGCTCTGTGTGTTTAATACCCCGCCATAAAGAAGGTTTAAAGAAATGCAACATGCACTTTATTAAAAGGACTCTAAGGAAATAATATCACACATATAACCACAGAGACAACACATCGCACTTAGGACGTACATTTAGAAAGCTTCCCTGTTTCATTTGAAGTGTATATGAATACCCCCGCCACCGCTAGTATTGCTTGTGTCTTGGGGGGTTTTGAGCTCTTATTGTGAAGTGATATTCCACTGAACCTCATGGCTGATAAAAATGTGTAACACAAAGTTGAAGATTGTTGAGTTGGTGATGTCCATTTTCATCAATCACGGTATGACCTTACCAATACACAATTCAAAACAATGATATTCCATTCACTACTCCAATATTCAAGACATCCCTAAGTCTGTGGGTGGCTATATCTGAAGACGTGAGGGGGGTTTACTGTAAAGGGGTTATGGTGAGTATCAGTGGCTGGGCTTAAGGCCCATGTCTGGAGGCTGTGACCGAGGGCTTGGCCTGGGCTGTGGCTGGGTAATGTGGACAGGGGCTTAGCCGGTCGCAGCGGCAGGGGTTTGGTGGTGCTGACTGGGAAGAAGACAGGGGATCTCCAGCTAACCTCCAGAGATGGAGAGGGGGAGAGAACCGAGGGAGCAATGGGATGCCACTCAGCCACAGGTGCAGCCTGGTCCTGGGCACTTCCCCAAACTGTACCACACCAGAGGCTCACACAAGGAAGTATTTTCCATGAGTTGGCACTTTCTCTCTCTTCAAACCTTACCGTGGCTTTACCAGAGAGAAGAACAAGAGGGAGGGAGAGAGAGAGAGAGAGAGAGAGAGAGAGAGAGAGAGAGAGAGAGAGAGAGAGAGAGAGAGAGAGAGAGAGTAGCCCTAGACTGGGGCCAAAATGTGTGGGACCATGTCTCAGGTTCCTGCCTGGCTGCTTGGCTTGGCCTCACCCCAAAGGTTTAACAGCAGACCTGCCCTGAAAGAGTGCCAATCCCTCCAGCGTCCAGTCCCCAGCTTCCTCTTACTCGCTCTGGAAGATCTTGGCTTTGTCTTTACCCCTTCCCATTTTCTCTCTCCTCATTGGATTCCATTTGATTCTGTGTTTTATGAGGTCTGAAGGGACTTTTCCTTTACCCCAGGTAAATAATCCATGCAGCTGAGCAAACACCACTGAACCAACCAATACTCAGCACCGAAGCCTACATGAAACTGGGCACATGGAGAGAAGGAGGGGAGAGAGAGAGAGAGATGGGGAGGGAATGAAAGAGGAGAGAGATAAGTGTCAGAAGTGAGTGGGTGCTGGACAGTGTGAAAGAGGAGGAGGATGAGATGGAGGTTGGTCAGCTGCTGGGTCCGAGACAGATGGTATGAATGTGGGCCCATCCCTGGGTCTGGCTCTGGTTATGGATGAGGTCCAACAGAAGGCCACCCTCCACCACCACCTACAACCAGCAGCATAGCTCCAGTCTGGGCCAGCGGGTGGAAGACAGCCCCATGCAGAGCTCCAAGGACAGCAGGCAGATTGGTTACATAACCCAGTGCCTAAGCTAGGGGGAGACTTGGCCAAATACTGCTCAAAGGGCCCTTCCGGGAAAGGGCAGAATGTGACGGGGAGAGAAACAGTGTAACAGTGTAAACGAGACAGCTATGTTCTCCCTCTACTTCTTCATCGGAAGTGTTCTAAGATAATACAGCTTCTGTCTATGTGCTTTCATCAATCACCATCTGAACTTGTACTACTGCAGATAAATCGCTCTTTTATATTCCAAATATCTATGTTTGTTCATAAGAGAGAGTGTGGTCTGCACATAGACCTTGAGTAGCTCCTTAGTCTGTAGCAGTGTGGACTCACATCTGCAGTCCCACATGCGTTATTGGTGTGACAGGACAATGAAGCTGCCAAAGCAGTTAACAGCAAAACCACAAATTAAAACATTTGATCCCAATGCTGTCAGAATTTGGCATGAAAATGACACAATTCTAACTAATCTGTCTCCTAAACCCTAAATACCCCTGTCTTCCATCTAACAGCTGCCTGTCTTAAACCCTTCTCTTATGTTCCGGGTCAGTTTGATCCTCAACTGAGTTTTTAATCACTAACCATGCTTGTATTCACAGTTTTTATGCGAGTGAAGTCATATCGTATATTTTAAAAAATCACAACAGCTGTGATAGAAACAGGAACACAAAGGGGTTCAACAAGGGTTTTTCTAAGACCCTCAAAGTTCTTTGAAGAACCTAAGGGTTCTTGGCACTGAAAATGGCCCCCAAAAGGTTATTTCAAGAACCTCATAGGAGATTGGGCTCATCGAGGAACCTCCTTAGTTGGTGGGGGTTCTTGCAGGAACCTAACTGCCCAACTGAAATGTTTGGATTTGAAAGGACAGCAAGTGCAGGCACTTAGCTGAAAAATGTGAAGATCTCTTCAATTTAAGGTAAGGTTTGTCCCTTGTATGATCTAAATCTTTTCATATTTGTGCAAATCATTCTAAAACAATGGACACAAATAAATGGATATCAATAAACAAGCAGGTAAGAATATGTGGGCTATAAGAATATGTTGAATGCTAGCTGTATTGGGTGCAGATGACTGAACTGCTCACTTTTGTGTCTGTAGGTATACAGACGAGGCATACAAAGGTACAGTTGAAGTCGAGTCATTAAAACTCGTTTTTCAACCACTCCACACATTTCTTGTTAACAAACTATAGTTTTGGCAAGTCAGTTAGGACATCTACTTTATGCATGACACAAGTATTTTTTCCAACAATTGTTTCCAGACAGATTATTTCATTTATAATTCACTGTATCACAATTCCAGTGGGTCAGAAGTTTACATACACTAAGTTGACTGTGCCTTTAAACAGCTTGGAAAATTCCAGAAAATGATGTCATGGCTTTAGAAGCTTCAGATAGGCTAATTGACATAATTTGAGTCAATTGGAGGTGTACCTGTAAATGTATTTCAAGGCATACCTTCAAACTCGGTGCCTCTTTGCTTGACATCATGGGAAAAACAAAAGAAATCAGCCAAGACTGGTTCATCCTTGGGAGCAATTTCCAAACACCTGAAGGTACCATGTTCATCTTTTCAAACAATAGAACGCAAGTATAAACACCATGGGACCACGCAGCCATCATACCCCCTCAGGAAGGAGACGCGTTCTGTCTCCTAAAGATGAACGTACTTTGGTGCGAATGTGCAAATTAATCCCAGAACAACAGCAAAGGACATTGTGATGATGCTGGAGGAAACAGGTACAAAAGTATCTATAACCACAGTAAAACGAGTCCTATATCGACATAACCTGAAAGGCCGCTCAGCAAGGAAGAAGCCACTGCTCCAAAACTGCCATAGAAAAGCCAGACTACGGTTTGCAACAGCACGTGGGGACAAAGATCGTACTTTTTGGAGAAATGTCCTCTGGTCTGATAGAACAGTTTGGCCATAATGACCATCGTTATGTTTGGAGGAAAAAGGGGGAGGCTTGCAAGCCAAAGAACACCATCCCAACCGTGAAGCACGGGGGTGGCAGCATCATGTTGTGTGGGTGCTTAGCTGCAGGAGGGACTGGTGCACTTCACAAAATAGATGGCATCATGAGGGAGGAAAATTATTGGGAAATATTGAAGCAACATCTCAAGACATTAGTCAGGAAGTTAAAGCTTGGTCGCAAATGGGTCTTCCAAATGGACAGTGACCCCAAGCATACTTCCAAAGTTGTGGCAAAATGGCTAAAGGACAGCAAAGTCAAAGTATTGGAGTGGCCATCACAAAGCCCTGACCTCAATCGTATAGAAAGGTTGTGGGCAGAACTGAAAAAGCGTGTGCAAGGAGGCCTACAAACCTGACTCAGTTACACCAGCTCTGTCAGGAGGAACGTGCAAAAATTCACCCAACTTATTGTGGGAAGCTTGTGGAAGGCTACCCAAAACATTTGACCCAAGTTAAACAATTTAAAGGCAATGCTACCAAATACTAATTGAGTGTATGTAAACTTCTGACCCACTGGGAATGTGATGACGGAAATTAAAGCTAAAATAAATCATTCTCTCTACTATTATTCTGACATTTCACATTCTTAAAATAAAGTGGTGATCCTAACTGACCTAATTTTGTGCTTTTGTTATTGTTATGCGTATTATTATTAAACCCCAAAAGGTTCTTCGAGGATCCATTAAAAGGGGTTCTTTGAATAACCATTTTAAGGGATCTTTGAGGAACTTATAGGGGTTCCCCCACAGTTTCAATTTGAAGAACCCCTAAAAGATACTCCAGGAAACTTTTCTTTTTAGTTTGAGCTAGTTGATCTGGACATTTCTGACAAGTTATAAATAGCTCTGACTGACATGACAAGAGGAAAAATTATGACACACTACCCAAATTCGAAATTGCGCCTTGTTCATTCTACTATTACAACTTTCAAGAGTAAGTTGAAAGCTGGAATGAGTTTAACTTGTTAGGGAGTGGCAGCTGAGGGGTCGGTTTTGGAGAGCCTGGCGTGCCCAAAGTAAAATGCCTCCCATTCAGGCCCAGAAAATAGGATATGCACATATTTGGTACCATTGGATAGGAAACACTGAATTTTCCAAAACTGTTAACCATTTGTCTGTGAGTAAAACAGAACGCATATAGCAGGCGAAACCCCGAGGAATTTCTGTCCTGGAAAAAGTGATTTTGACACATTGCTCATTTGGGAACCCCTCCCTCATGAAAATGACCATATAAGGGCATATGAACGCAGTACCCATCGCTTCCTTTAGATGTCAACAGTCTGGAGACAGTGTAAGTTTTCATTTTGGATGAATTAGACCAGAGAAGAAGAGCAAACCAGGAAGTCACTCATTTATGTAAACAGTACCCAGCACGCGTGCCCGAGAAGGCACGCTGTGTCTTTTTTACCGTCTTTATCGATCAGTTTATATTCCGGTTGATTTATAATAGTAAATATACGTAAAAGTGTTCCTAAGGATACATTTAAAACTATGTTTGATTGTTCTTGGACAAGTTTATAGGTATAAGATGAACGAGTTTGCCGTCACGTTTCAATGGACTAGTGGAGGCTGTCGTTTCTGATTATAACGCAGAACCAAATGGAGGATTTATGGATAAAATACGTTACTTTTTCTAACAAAAGAACCATGGATTGTCTTCGTTGGACACTTAGGATGACCTCAGCAGAAGTTCTTCAACAGGTAATTGATTTGTTTTCACTGTGAAATGTGTTATGTGTGTGCCATGATGGCTAATCGATTCATGGCTATGGGAAAAATATGTGAGGTGCTACCCTCAAACAATCAAATGTGCTGCTTTCGCCGTAAAGCCTTTTTGAAATCTGACAACGCTGTGATATTGCCAAGAAACAGAGCTTTTGATGAGTATGGAACACTTGTATATTGGTGGATGTTTAATAATTCAACTTTGGGATTTTGAATTTGGCGCCTTACATTTTACCTGGTAGTGTCGGGAGCAGCCCGCTAGCGCCCCAGTGATCCCTGAGAAGTTAATATATATTTAGTATAATTATTTGTATTTTTCTTGGGGGACACCCGCATCCCCTGCCGACCCCTCACAGTTTGGAAACTACTGCTGTACTTGACCTGTAGTTGACACTGTACTTGGTCTGCATTTTACCTTTGACCTTGACCTTTGTGCTACAGTATAGGCAAATGGTCTTCTGTGCAGTAAAGATCTTGAGTACAATATTAAATGCATGTTTTCCCTGTGATATTCAGAGGCTGAGGGACAGTGATTTGAAGTTTGCCTAAAAATGAGAAATATATGTCATAAATGTAGTAAAATGTCATAATTTGATTGAATGACGACTTTGGTACAGTAATCAAACATTTGGCTCTAAATTTGGAACAGTTGGGTCTATCAACTTAGGGGAAAAAGCATATGAAAGAGGTCATTCTCAGCTACTGGAAAATACATTTTGGGAAGTTAAGATCTTTAATCTTGATGTACTTACTGTAGTCATACGGGTCAAATTGACCAGTAACTTAAGCGGGGCGAAGCAGGTGAACCCAAGTGCAAGCCAGGGGAGGCTCGGGCGGGTAGCAGGGAACCAGGGACTGAGGCTGAGGCTAGGGCAAGGGGAGCGAGGGCAGGGTAAGCAGGTCCGGAGTGAAATCCAAGGAAGCCGTAGAGTGCGGGTCCAGGGCAGGGAATCAGGACTGACGAGACTGAGGGACTGAGGACAGGGACCAGAGCCAGAGCAGACGGAACTGTAGCGGAGAGAAAATCAGCATCAGGCTAGGGAAAAACATGCATAACAGTATAGCAAGATCTAGAGCAGAGATTACAACCTGGCAGCATGGAAGTGGCAGGGCTGAGTATTTGTAGAGGTCTCGATTATGGAACAGGTTGCAGCTGGTGGGGATCTGCTCTGCCTCCAGCACAACTGTCTCCACTCACTCACACATCACATGCACCCACACAGAGAGAGAGAGGGAGAGAGCACTGGCGGAGTGGCGGCAGGTCAGGGAGACACAGGATGAGAAGTAGAGGGCGTGGCAGGGGCAGATGTAACAGTAACATAACTCGTGTAGCCTTTTCGAACACAAAGGAAGGGTTAAATCCCTGCCCTGTATTCCTACAGATCCACCAACATGTTCTCTCCACTTATCCAATCACACTATCCCTCCATCTCTCCCTCTCTCTCATCCACTGTCCAACTCGGAGAGGGTGAGAATGGAGAGTGTTCCCGCAGGACCCTGGAGGTGTGGGGTGAGACAGAGCGTAGCACGCCAGTAGATGATCCAGGTCTTGGACACTCCAACTGCTCCGGAGAGGAACTCTCCAGGCACGGAGCACGGAACCCCAGAACGCTGCTCTCTACTTCCTGGCCAGGAGCATAGTTGGGAAATAAGTAACTGAATATCCTTGCTGCTTCCAGGAGAGATGAGTGCAGAACAACTCTCCTTGACTTCAAATAATAAAAGAGGAGAGGAGGAGAGGAGAGGACAGGCGGATCATAAAGAAGTGTGTGGGGAATTGTCAGAGCTGTTTGCTAAGAGGCCCAGTGCTGTCCAAGAAGAACTGCTCCCCTCTCGCAGGCTGAGGCTGAGGCCTGGTCGGCCAGGAAAAATATTGGTTCTGAATGAGGGGGGATGCAGTACTAGCAGGTCTCTAGATACAGTGAGGGAAAAAAATATTTGATCCCCTGCTGATTTTGTACGTTTGCCCACTGACAAAGAAATGATCAGTCTATAATTTTAATGGTAGGTTTATTTGAACAGTGAGAGACAGAATAACAACAAAAAAATCCAGAAAAACGCATGTTAAAATTTTTTATAAATTGATTTGCATTTTAATGAGGGAAATAAGTATTTGACCCCCTCTCAATCAGAAAGATTTCTGGCTCCCAGGTGTCTTTTATACAGGTAACGAGCTGAGATTAGGAGCACACTCTTAAAGGGAGTGCTCCTAATCTCAGTTTGTTACCTGTATAAAAGACTCCTGTCCACAGAAGCAATCAATCAATCAGATTCCAAACTCTCCACCATGGCCAAGACCAAAGAGCTCTCCAAGGATGTCAGGGACAAGATTGTAGACCTACACAAGGCTGGAATGGGCTACAAGACCATCGCCAAGCAGCTTGGTGAGAAGGTGACAACAGTTGGTGTGATTATTCACAAATGGAAGAAACACAAAAGAACTGTCAATCTCCCTCGGCCTGGGGCTCCATGCAAGATCTCACCTTGTGGAGTTGCAATGATCATGAGAATGGTGAGGAATCAGCCCGGAACTACACGGGAAGATCTTGTCAATGATCTCAAGGCAGCTGGGACCATAGTCACCAAGAAAACAATTGGTAACACACTACGCCGTGAAGGACTGAAATCCTGCAGCACCCGCAAGGTCCCCCTGCTCAAGAAAGCACATATACATGCCCGTCTGAAGTTTGCCAATGAACATCTGAATGATTCAGAGGACAACTGGGTGAAAGTGTTGTGGTCAGATGAGACCAAAATGGAGCTCTTTGGCATCAACTCAACTCGCCGTGTTTGGAGGAGGAGGAATGCTGCCTATGACCCCAAGAACACCGTCAAACATGGAGGTGGAAACATTATGCTTGGGGGTGTTTTTCTGCTAAGGGGACAGGACAACTTCACCGCATCAAAGGGACGATGGACGGGGCCATGCACCGTCAAATCTTGGGTGATAACCTCCTTCCCTAAGCCTGGGCATTAAAAATGGGTCGTGGATGGGTATTCAAGCATGACAATGACCCAAAACACACAGCCAAGGCAACAGAGGAGTGGCTCAAGAAGAAGCACATTAAGGTCCTGGAGTGGCCTAGCCAGTCTCCAGACCTTAATCCCATAGAAAATCTGTGGAGGGAGCTGAAGGTTCCAGTTGCCAAACGTCAGCCTCGAAACCTTAATGACTTGGAGAAGATCTGCAAAGAGGAGTGGGACAAAATCCCTCCTGAGATGTGTGCAAACCTGGTGGCCAACTACAATAAACGTCTGACCTCTGTGATTGCCAACAAGGGTTTTGCCACCAAGTACTAAGTCATGTTTTGCAGAGGGATCAAATACTTTTTTCCCTCATTAAAATGCAAATCAATTTATAAAAAAATTCACATGTGTTTTTCTGGATTTTTGTTGTTGTTATTCTGTCTCTCACTGTTCAAATAAACCTACCATTAAAATTATAGACTGATCATTTCTTTGTCAGTGGGCAAACGTACAAAATCAGCAGGGGATCAAATACTTTTTTTCCCTCACTGTAGTACTCTCTCCGCCATATTGGATCTCATGTGTTGCGTACAATATTGATATACAGCTGGCTTTTGCTGTTTACCTGAGGTATTGTTCCAGATTCTACACTTAACCCATGCTAGCCTTTACATACGTTTTATAGATTATATCAATATTATATCAGATTAACAGTCAGCTAAATTGCTTCACATGATCCTTGATTTAAAACTGGACAAACTGCCATGCACTGCACATACCATATAATGTATCACCAAACTGTTTTGTTTCAGTAATGATATACTATCAAAAGTAACATCCTTTATCCATGTTCAGCATGCCAGACTACAACATTTTGACAGTAGCTTCCATCCTTGTATTACAAACAAACAGAAACAATAGTCTCATCAGACTATCTGCAACAGATGGGCCTGTTTAGTCACTCCAAGGCCCATACATCTGCAGATCTCTTTTATGTGAGCACTTTGACGCAGAAGCATAATAACAGGATCAACACAAGACTCGCAGGCACACAAGTGGAGGAAGAGGAAACAGAGCTAGAGAGAGCTGTGGAGAGGTAGCAGGAGCGGAGCGTTGGCAGAGTGCTGCAATGTTTTCACAGCACATTACGTTTGAGTACACATCAAACACGCCACGCGCCACACTTTGATTGTCTCTGGCGGGACCTGTTTCTGACAGGTGTTAGACAAGGTCCCTTGGTAATGGAGCTAGCACCGAGCTAGCTAGCTACGACGACGCTGTAAATACACACTGGTAACGACACATCACATAGTTTCCAGAGGCGGAGATGACAGGGACCTCCCCGACGAGCGTGTTTGTGTTGGGTTAAAGTTGCAGGAGGCAACGCCATTGATATGCCAGTTAAATCATAATCCCGTAATTGCAGGAATATCACGGTGTCAAGTTTTTAACGAGCGCACTTGAGTAGGGTCCCTGAAGTGGCTGTCTAGGCTTGCACAAGCTTGAATGGAACAACCGTGGAACTTTACTGCCACTCAGTACCGTTGGAAAACCTAAATAAAAGTCATATTGTATTATCATCAATCCCTCCTCATGATAGGACTGTTGAATGAATGAATAGATGTATGAATGAAAAATTATTGTCCTTCAAGATGAGAGCATTTTGCCTTACCTCATCATTTGCCCACCAACCCTTTTAAACTCCTACACTACAGTAAGCCTGTTCACCATCCACTGCAGATACTGTCCAGAGCTAACCTCATTAAGTACTCTTTGAGTCTATTTTTAGCCATACAGTACATCTAATGGGAGGATTTCCAATCAATGTGATGACCTCTTTCATCACAAGCCTTTCCATGCCTTCATCAGCAGTGACCACATAGTGGTGGTAACCCAGGCAGCAGCTATCTTTTAATTAACAAATATAACCTCACTCTGGTGGCCACATGTCTATAGTCTCCAGAGGACCCATTCCCCCCATCTCCAACCACAGTGTGCAGTGCAGTCAGTGGGGAGTCAGTGGGGAGTCAGTGGGGAGGGGGAGTAGTACCATGTGGAGACTGCTTTAATCGCATCGCCCCTTCCGCTAGAATAACTCAGAGTACTTTCTTGGCAAACGCGTCCAAGGCTCAGGGGTTACTGCATGGTCGATCCTTCTGCGAGGTCCTTTCCATTCTGATTCAATCAATCTTTATTCCATCCACCGCCAAAATCAATTGTGCTCTGCCATAGGGGCTGGGCAGGGATGCTTGGTTAAGCCACGGGGAGGGACCGAGTCAGCCAGGGTCCTTCACTCAGGCTGGCCAGCTGAGGCCAACTCCCAATACTCTCAAATAGCTGCCTTACTATGGCTCCAGACCCTCCTCTTATAGACCATTGATCTGGAAGGGATTCAGAGGTGAAAACAGATTTGACTTATCATGGTACTCCACCATATTTCTCCCATTTTGTATTTACCTATCCGTTCCTTTTAGACCAGTGGCTGTAAAGTGAAGGAGAGGTGGAAAGGAAAGGAGGCTACTGGCTGGATGCTCACAGAACGAGGAGAGGGGTCAGAGTGCTGCTAATATGGAGACAGTGAGTAAATGAGCTGGTTGGCAAGCCCATCCATCAAGTTAATTCCCTCCTCCTCCCCCACCCATCCCCCTGTTGATTGGCTAATAAACATCAGGGGAGTAGCTCAGTGGTACGCCCATTGTTAAGAACGTCTGATTTGTTCTGTAGTTAGGCCAAGAAATCTGTTTCACCTTTTTTTAATTCTAATTCCTATTTCAGTTTGATTTATTGAGCTGTATTGTAGATTGTACTGTAGTGTAATGCATATTGTATTGTAGATTGCATTTTGTATTGTAGATTGTATTGTAGTGTATTGCATATTGTATTGTAGATTGTATTGTAGTGTATTGCATATTGTATTGTAGATTGTATTGTAGTGTATTGCATATTGTACTATAGATTGTATTGTAGTGTATTGCATATTGTATTGTAGATTGTATTGTAGTGTACTGCATATTGTATTGTAGATTGTATTGTAGTGTATTGCATATTGTATTGTAGATTGTATTGTAGTGTACTGCATATTGTATTGTAGATTGTATTGCAGTGTATTGCATATTGTATTGTAGATTGTGTTAAGTATTATGTTTTCCTTTTCTTTACTAATCTGATATTCAACAATAACCTGCCGTTCCAAACTCCGTGGAACCCTGCTCCACACACTTCCAACAGTATAGAATAAAAAACCCATTGTCATTCATCCCCAGTCTCAGGGGTCATGCACAATACCTATACTTCTTCTGGGATTGAAAGCCGACAAACCTGAGGTTCAACCCCATTCCTCAGAAGCTCCACTCCTCCCTCACCTTGCACTTTCCACCCAGGCTAGATGTGGACACATTGGGCCACTTCAGTTCACCTCACAGCCGGCAGCTGGCAGCTGAACAAATATGAGGCCTGTTTAATGAGCTCTTTAAGAGAGCTGGAAGTGGCTGGTCTCCATGTTCTAACGCCCAGGAGTTATGGGACTACATGGGCCTCGCAAGACCTCCTGCCCAGCCTGTCTGGGCAGGAGGTCCACATTTTCTAACAGAGGCCTAAAATCTAAACAGACAAGGCACCAGTATACAAACTGGAATTCCAACTACTTGAAATAAAATAATAGGCCCAAAGGTTCAAGCAATTACACAAATATTTCAAGTGTGGAATTGTAAACGGATAATTTGGCCCCATTGATTTCCCCTTCCTGAGTCTAAATGCAGAATGCCTCCTTCCAGTGAACGGTTACAGTGTGTGTGTGTGTGCGCGTGTGTGCCCGCATGCGCGTGTGTGTGTGTTAGTGAGTAGATTGGGTACTGTGCAGGTTCACTGACAACTGGGAATGGTTGTGGCTAAAGGTGTGGCTGCAGTGGATGGTAACAGTGCTAGCTTGTCGCTTTCAGTATAACCTGAAACCAATGATCAATCTGTCAAGATAGACTTCCTGTTGTATTTTATACCAAGACAGGCAGAAAAAAATGACTCTTTAGGCCTCTATATATGTTTAATGTAATCATAAATTAAATTACATAAAATATAATTTCACCTTCGAGAGCAGTTAGCGTTGCAATCACACTGCACACTGCACACTGCCCTAACCCATCTGCACAAGAGGAATACCTATGTAAGAATGTTGTTCATCGACTACAGCTCAGCATATAACACCATAGTACCCTCCAAACTCGTCATTAAGCTTGAGACCCTAGGTCTCGACCCAGCCCTGTGCAACTGGGTCCTGGACTTCCTGACGGGCCGGCCCCAGGTGGTGAGGGTAGGAAACAACATCTCCACCCCGCTGATCCTCAGCACTGGGGCCCCACAAGGGTGCGTTCTCAGCCCTCTCCTGCACTCCCTGTTCACCCATGACTGCGTGGCCAAGCACGCCTCCAACTCAATCATCAAGTTTTCTGACGACACTACAGTGGTAGGCTTGATTACCAACAACAACGAGACGGCCTACAGGGAGGAGGTGAGGGTGTCAGGAAAATAACCTCTCACTCAACGTCAACAAAACAAAGGAGATGATCGTGGACTTCAGGAAACAGCAGAGGGAGCACCCCCCTATCCACATCGACGGGACAGTAGTGGAGAAGGTAGAAAGTTTTATGTTCCACGGACAAAGCGAAATGGTCCACCCACACAGACAGCGTGGTGAAGAAGGCGCAACAGCGGCTCTTCAACCTCAGGAGGCTGAAGAAATTCGGCTTGTCACCAAAAACACTCACAAACTTCTACAGATGCGCAATCGAGAGGATCCGGTCGGGCTGTATCACCACCTGGTACAGCAACTGCTCCACCCACAACCGTAAGGCTCTCCAGAGGGTAGTGAGGACTGCACAACGCATCACCGGGGGTAAACTACCTGCCCTTCAGGACACCTACACCACCCGATGTCACAGGAAGGCCAAAAAGATCATTAAGGACAACAACCACCCGAGCCACTGCCTGTTCACCCTGTTATCATCCAGAAGGCGAGGTCAGTACAGGTGCATCATTGCTGGGACCGAGAGAAAAACAGCTTCTATGTCAAGGCCATCAGACTGTTAAACAGACATCACTAACATTGAGTGGCTGCTGCCAACATACTGACTTCAATCTCTAGCCACTTTAAATAATTGAAAATTGGATGTAACAAATGTATCACTAGCCACTTAAAACATTTTTTTATATAATGTTTACGTATCCGACATTACTCATCTCATGTGTATACACTGTACTCTATACCATCTACTGAATCTTGCCTATGCCATTCGGCCATCGACTCAAATCTCTAGCCACTTTAATAATTAAAAGTGGATGTAATAAATGTATCACTAGCCACTTTAAACGATGCCACTTATATAATATTTACATGTCCTACATTACTCATCTCATATGTATATACTGTACTCTATACCATCTACTGCATCTTGCCTATGCCGGTCAGCCATTGCTCATCCATATATTTATATGTACATACTCGTATGCATTCCTTTACACTTGTGTGTATAAGGTAGTTGTGAAATTGTTAGATTACTTGTTAGAAACTACTGCATGGTCGGAACTAGAAGCACAAGCATTTCGCTACACTCACATAAACATCTGCTAACCATGTGTATGTGACAAATAAAATTTGATTTGATTTGGATGGATGGTTACATCTCCCCTCGACTGTAACCACGTTTTGGCATTGGAGGGAGCGGGTTCAGTCCTAAAGCAAACCCTGAGATTCAAGATAAACAGAGTTAAATGAAAAGGGGTACCATGGTAATTGCTCATTTGTAACCCAAAGTCTGGCTCTCCCCTTGGGTGTACTGGTACAGTGTGGTGGGGTGTACTGTGGACTGTATGGCCGGGCCCCAGCGTGGTGGAGTGTACTGTGGACTATATGGCCTGGCCCCAGCATGGTGTACTGTGGACTGTATGGCCGGTACCCAGCGTGGTGGGGTGTACTGTGGACTGTATGGCCGGGCCCCAGTATGGTGTACTGTCGACTGTATGGCCGGGACGCAGCTTGGTGGGGTGTTCTCTGGACTGTATGGCCGGGCCCCAGCGTGGTGGGGTGTACTGTGGACTGTATGGCCGGGCCCCAGTGTGGTGGGGTGTACTGTGGACTGTATGGCCAAGCCCCAATGTGGTGGGGTGTACTGTGGACTGTATGGCCAAGACCCAGCGTGGTGGGGTGTTCTGTAAACTGTATGGCCGGGCCCCAGCGTGGTTGGGTGCTCAGGTCTGAGCCACACTACACACTACACCCTCCCTGACTTGGCTCCAGGGATCGACTGCTTGATTTGAAGGGTGACCTTGAGGGAGACAGCCCTTGCTCGTTCCTCCCCAAAACCTTCCCTTTCTCTCATTCCTCCCCTCCTCCCCTCTCTCTCGTTCCTCCCCTCGACCTTCCTCCCCTCTCCTGGTTCTCTCCTCCACCCTTCTCCCCTCTCTTGGGCTGGGGTATGTGAGCAGTGCCAAGCCACTGTCAACAGATGAGCTTCTGAAGGAAACAAACACTCATAAAAAGGACTGTCTCTCTGAACGCAGTTACTGTCTGTCTTTATCTCCTTCAGGCTCTGTCTCTCTGAATGTAGCTACTGTCTCTCTACAGTGCATTCGGAAAGTATTCAGACCTTTTGACTTTTTCCACATTTTGTTACGTTACAGCCTTATTCTAAAATTGATTAAATATTTTTTTACCTAATCAATATACACACAGTTCCCCATAAGAACAAAGCGAAAACAGGTTTTTAGACATTTTTGCAAATTTATAACATAAAATGGGAGAAACTCTCCAAATACAGGTGTGCCAAGCTTGTAGCGTTATACCCAAGAAGACTCAATGTTGTAATCGCTGCCAAAGGTGCTTCAACAAAATACTGAGTAAAGGGTCTGAATACTTACGTAAATGTGATATTTAAGTTTTTTATTTTGAATACATTTGATTTTTTTTTGCTTTGTCATGATAGGGTATTGTGTGTAGATTGAAACATGTAATCCATTTTAGAATAAATATGTTACATAACAAAATGTGGAAAAAGTCAAGGGGTCTGAATAATATAATTAATATAGTTGGGTGTTCATATAGTTGAACACCCTCACTGTGTTGATGTGTAACTTCTCCCTCTCAGACAGTGAAGGAAATTATTGGTTTGGACTAGAAATGTCTCTCTTTTCCTCCAGCAAGGCCGTTGGTAAAACAGAAGGGCCCCCTGAAGGTCAGAGAGGCATACACTGCTCCAAGGGCAACAGAGAGTGGGGGAGAAATGTGTGGGCTGTGAAGGGGGTGAGGAAGGGGAGAGGGCCACACCCTGGCCCCCATCCAGCAGCAGATGGGTATGGGGCCAGTAGAGAGAGAAAGAGAGAGAGAGAGAGAGAGAGAGAGAGAGAGAGAGAGAGAGAGAGAGAGAGAGAGAGAGAGAGAGAGAGAGAGAGAGAGAGGATGGGGTAAGTGAGGACTGGGGAAGCAGAGATATCTCCCAGGGTGTGCAACTGTTTCAGTGCTCAACATCTTGGAAGATTACTAATATCAATGATAGCCTTAACTAGCATAAAGGTACTCACACCATAAAGATCATCTTGCTTCTGATAAAATGATTTATCTGGATGGCCTCAATGACAACCTATCGTAAATCAAATCTAAATGTATGTCATCATACCAATTGTGGGCTCCCCTATAGGTGGAAGCTGAACATGCTTCTGTTCCTCCAGAGTCCCTCAGCTTCAATGGGAAAAATCATTATTCCATCTTGACCTTTGCCTAATAAGAGATAATTAACTAATAAACGGCCCCGCGAGACCACAGAGCTGCATGGAACAGAGATAGAGAGTGAAAGAGAGAGCGAGAGAGAGAGTTAGATCCCAGACCCAAAACACTGAGTCCAATAGGATAACTAATTCACTGAATAACCCGAGACGTCAGAAAATCAGAGTGCATGATGACAAAATAATAAAGGGATGACAAAATAATCAACAGAGAGAGAGGGAGGAGAGGAATCTTCCTGGATAGATTTTATGCCCCATACCTCTGGTGCGTCACATCTTTGAACAAGTCTTCTCTTCTCCATGGAGGATCCCAGAGTAGAGGAGAAATGTCCATTGCTCTGAGAACCACTGTCTGACTTAAAATAGGAATTGGGGATTTGGTTGATGAGTTGGACTCTAATGTGAAGTCCTCTCTAACAAACTGGGATAATTAACAGCACAAGTCTCCATAGCTAACCTCCCTTCATTCAGTCCCATAGAGTTGAGTCCTCCCAGGAGTGAAGACCTTAACAAATAGGTTTAATAGTCCAGACCTTCATAATCGTAACCTCCTCCCTCCTAGTCCAGTGGGACTGTTCAGTCTGTTCAGAGCATTGACCACAGAGCAAATATGAGTAATTTGTATACTCTTCTACTGGGAGCCATAACAACTACATTGGGAGGATTTACTTTATGTATTACTGCAGATACATGTTTAAGGAAAACACATGCTGAGACAGAGAAAGAGAGATGGAGGGAGAGAGAGAGAGAGAGAGAGAGAGAGAGAGAGAGAGAGAGAGAGAGAGAGAGAGAGAGAGAGAGAGAGCGAGAGAGAAACAGAAAGAGAAAGAGAAAGAGAAAGAGAAAGAGAAAGAGAGTGAAAGAGAGTGGGAGAGAGGGAGGGAGAGAAAGATGAAATGTGAGAGAGAGAGAGCAAGAGAGAGAAAGAGAGAGAGAGATTGATTCAAAGTGATCTATCCCAGGCTTTAGCGGTTAGAGCCCTCAGTAGAGAGACTATGAGGCAATCACACAGCTTTCAAAATGCTCCCAGCAAATTTACTCACATGGAAAATGAAGCAGAGACGGCATTCTGTCCCCCTAAAGACTTAAAGATATATGAATGCTTTTGCAATTACTATGGGTCAAGTCCTGAACTGAGATATCCGTACATACCTACACTTTGGGGCACAATTCAGCCCCTTATCATTGGTATTTAACTGCCTTTAATGCTACACGTTGATGACAATAACTAAGTGGTTACCATGTTTATTGCTGATAATATCAAGGTAATAGAGACTATCCAATAAAATACATTAAACAAATTCCACAGCACATCTAGATGCCTGGGTAGGAAAGAGAGAAGAGGTAGAATAGCAGTCTAATTAGGATTGTGTGTTGTTGGTGTGCCTACTTGAGTGTGTTTGCGAGTGTGTGTGTGTTGTGTGTGTGTGTGTGCATGTTTGTGTGTGTGCATGTGTGGGGGTGTGAGAGAGAGTGTGTGCGTGTGTGCGTGTGTATGTACTGAGTGATATATGAGCTGTGGTGTGGTTGAGAGAGCTCCGACAACAGCTGCTCACTGCCATTCACACCTGAGAGGGTCCATGTCCTGATGAGAATTAATGTACTCTGACATCCTCTGGGTCTCCCCCGGCCCCCAGAGGCCCTAATGAAGAAATACAACCTTGCCATAGAGAAGGGGGACACAGCAGAGGGGCCCCATGGGCCAACAGAGAGAGAGAGGGCAGAGAGAGAGTGGAGAGAAGAGAGGGGAGAGGAGAGGGCAGGGAGAAAGGAGAGAGGAGAGGGTAGGGACACAGTGGAGAAGAGGGTAGGGAGAGAGGGGGAGAAGACAGGCCAGTAAAAGAGGTGACCTGCGAGCATAGGGAGAGACGGGAGAGAAGAAAAGAGAGTGCAAAAAAAGTGCAGGGAGAGAGTGACGAGGAGAGGGCAGGAGGAGTGATCCAGGAAATGGGGACGAGAGGGAAGGGTGAACGTGTAAAAGAGAGGAGAGGGAGAGAGGAGAGACATGTAGCTCATGTGAAGAGATCTACATACTATACAGGTGTGGACATGGTTTTCCACTTGATGCTTATTTCTTTCTCCTGAAATATTTATCACGATGCAGCTTTACCTTGTTTTTTTTTAATTTCTTCGCGTCTCTTTACATAGACATAATTGAAGTATATAAATTCCTGTCCTGGGAGGCTGTTTTCATCGAGCCTCATTAAAAATAATCCATCCTACGTCACAGAACGCCTGAGATTGAATGTGTGACCCTAAATGGGAACGCGGGTGACACTACTACCCCTCTGTCGGCCAATAGAGGGGTCAAGGGTGGTCAGGGGGGCGAGGAGAACCTGTTCTAAAGGGGAGGGTCACACATGGAGCGGTCACAGGGCCTGTGTTTCGGGACCCCTTGTTGGTCATTAGATAAGAACCATATCAGTTTTGGAGTCTCAAATGATGTCTTCACAACACCAATTCAAATATGTCTGACGCAGGGGAGGACATCATTTTGAATGGTAAAATGTCACTTAAGAGACAGATGGTAAATGTAAATGGTGGTGTTTGTGCATATGACTGACCCAATCTCTCAATAGGCCACAGATTCACGGCAGGAAGAAAAAAACTGTACTCTAGTGCTTCAACCTCAACCCCTCCTCTCTCTCCCTACGTACCTCTCTCCCTCCCTCCCTGCTGTTCACACCCACATCCTTCCCTCAATCTGTCAGTCTCTAACAAAGAGCAGCATATCAAGTTTCTAGCGCCCAACCAGCAGGGTCACTTTCACCTAATATGACTGAGAGGAGGAGGATGGAGGACAGGGGAGATGTGGAATCATTATGGGGGAGAGAGACAGAGAGAGAGATTGTGAGAGATGTAGAGAGAGAGAAATGAGAGAGAGAGAGAGAGAGAGAGAGAGAGAGAGAGAGAGAGAGAGAGAGAGAGAGAGAGAGAGAGAGAGAGAGACAAGAGAGAGAGATGTAGGGAGAGAGATGTAGAGAGGTGAGTGGATGAATAAGTATAAGAACATGGGAATAGGGGTCAAATGGAGAGAGAGTGGACAAGGAGATGTTGTAGGGAGGGGAGAGGGAGGACAGAGAGAGGAGGAAGGTTTGGGAGCTGGCTGGCTGGCTGGCTGCTGACCAAGCCAAGGGGCCTGGGGATCTGGCATGGACACAGGTCTGCTCTGCCTGTGGGCAGCCGGCGGCTAGCAGGTCTCTGGGGCTCTCTTGAGGCGACTAGGCTAGAGTACCCGGCCAGAGGACGCCCAGGGCCCCTGCCTTTCCATGCCAGCAGGAGCAGCCTCTGGCTTTCTCCCTCCTTCCCTCCCTCCCCAATGGCGACCAGCTGTCTCTCCACCCGCAAACCACCGGGACACGGCAGGAAGTGAAGCGCTGACCCAGACTGAATTCCAGGCGAGCGCCTCTGGCCACGGAGTGACGTCAGTACAACCCACGATGTCTATTATTAGCGACTTTCAGATGCCCTGCTCTCATGTCCGCCTGTCCGTCTGCTCAGGGGTCCTGGGAAGGATGTCCTACGATAAAGCCTGTAACAAACTCAAGCATTGGCTCAGAGTTTTTTTTTTACAGTGGCCAGCCGCCTGCCTGTATGCTACCGTACCGTGCCTAATTTGAAGTTAATTTCAGCCTCTCTGTACGTGCGAGACGGCATACCTCGCCAGGATGCCTGCGTCAGAGTTTGGCTCCGGAGTTAATCCCTGTAAATTACAGTGTAACTGCATCTCTCTCTGTAAAGGCACGGTGGCCACGGAGACCATCTCCCATTCCACCCACAGGGAAGAGAAAGGCCTGAAAATACCCTGTACTGTAAACTTTGTTTAATTTAGAGATTATTTACTAGCTACAGGCCCATGGCTCCAAGTACGAGCAAAAGGCAGGTGCAGCCCTCTTTTTTGTTCATGATTGTAATGCCTAAATAGGGAAATGGGAGGTATGGGAAACGATATGTGCTGGGGTGATCAAAAGTCGACTATCCCGTATCAGTTATATCCCCTAAAAATGCTTGGGGTTGAATGGCCAAAATCGCTGATTTACTTGCTAAAGTATAAAACAAAAGTAGATTTATTCACTTTTGCTGTATTTTATAAATAACAAATGTGTTTGCCTATCCCTCTCTCACTTTTTCACACATGAATTGAATTTGTCACAGGTAGAAATAAGTCACCGTCCAGTGGGGAGCAGTACCGGAGGAAGGAAGGGGGGAGGAGGAGGTGAGAGCGAGGGGGGATGGGCGATGGTGGTAACGCTTTACTCTCAAAGTGGAATGTTTGGACAGAACTTTCTCTTCCATCCTCCATTAAAATTTCCCACACATTTCTGTCCAAACAGTCCCTTCAAATTCCCTGTCAAACATGTATGTACATCAGAAACTCACTTACCCAGCCATCCTGTGGGCAAACATTACTTCCAGCTGAGCAAACACAGCCAGACAGAACAAGCCATACATCACAGACAACCTCTATTTTCTTACTTTAAATTGGTCAAATCCCATACACAGCATAAACACATATCTACTCCAGCCCAGGCTAGCTAGACTCTGACTTTCAACTGGTAACCTTACCTTTACACTTCAAAAACAAACGGATGTACCTAGCAAATTAAAGGCTGCAGTTGTTTGGTCAAATATATCATTTCTCACCAATCAGATCAATTACTGATGGAATTCTAACCGGGGGGACGTTGGAGTGTAAACACATGGACTGTAATCTCAACTCAAGGCTACATCTCTGACTGTAATCCTAATACAATCATCGTGATGTACTGTATATTGACAGGCCAGGGTCCCCATGTAGACCCCTCACATTAACAACATAATGTAGGAAAACTCCTGTAATGACACAGTAAGAACTACCTTAATTTCAAACATTCTCCTCTGATATACAAACGGCCATCAAGGTTTGGCCTTAACTTCTTAGTAAGCAGCTCCCGAAGTGACGGTTTTGGAGAGTCTGGCGTGCCCAAAGTAAAATGCCTCCCACTCAGGCCCAGAAAATAGGATATGCACATAATTAGTTCTATTGGATAGGAAACACTCTGAAGTTTCTAAAAGTGCTAACATAATGTCTGTGAGTATAACAGAACGGATATAGCAGGCGAAAACCCGAGGAATTTCTGTCCTGGAAAAAGTGTTTTTGACACATTGCCTCATTTTGAACCCCTCCCCTATTGAAAACAGCTATTTCTGGGAGTAAGATTGCAGTACCTATTGCTTCCACTGGATGGCAACAGTCTCTAGACAGTGTTTGATGATGTTTAGTTGCTCTGGATGATAATAGAAGAAGAATTTGGAACTGGTCATCGGATGTAAACAGAAGAGGATGCGCGTTCATGGGCTCGCGCGCGCTGTGGTTATTTCCTTTCCTATCGTCCAGTTTATAATCCGGTTGAAATATTATAGTAAATATACATAAAAGTGTTCCTAAGGATACATTATCAATGATGTTTGATTGTTCTTGGACAAGTGTATAGGTATAGGTTGAACGAGTTCTCTTCACGGTTCAATGGGCGAGTGGACGCTGTATTTTATGATCATAACGCGCCAACCAAACTGAGATTTATAGATATAATAAATGACTTTTTCTAACAAAAGAACCATTGGATGTCTTCGTTGGACACTTGGGAAGCCCTCAGCAGAAGTTCTTCAAAAGGTAAGGGATTTGTTTTTGCTGTGAAATGTGTTTTGTGTGAGCCGCGATGGTTTATGAATTTATGCTAATGGAAGAAATATTGGAGGTGCTACCCTCAAACAATCAAATGTTGTGCTTTCGCCGTAAAGCCTTTTTGCTGTGATATTGCCAAGAAGCAGAGCTTTTGATGACTAGCGCCCCACCACTCCGTAAGTAGTTAATTGGTTTAAGTGCAGGGTTGCGGAATAACCAAACGACCCTCTGGACGCCAGTTTCATATAATAATGATGTACTTGTGGGTAAGGTGCACTTTGACCCCTGGGGAGAGGGTCATGACTGTAAGTGTGGCCCCTGGCCTCTGAGTGATTAGAGAACCCATATTAGACCAACCCTACGCATAGATGATCATATTATTATTAAAAACCACAGCAGGGGGTAAATGTAGGCTGTGTCAACGATTACGACTGGAGGCACAGACAGACCGTCTCTTGGGTTACCATAACGATTAGAGAAGCCCACTATATTACAATAGCACCTGGGCACTTTAATAATTATTACTGAATTACTATATGGCACAGCACTCGCTGAGCTGCAGATGTACCTCTCACCACGAGGCTGGCACTCTCTCCAGGATAGTAGAGCTCCTCTATTGGGTTGAGTTCCATGTGGTGTCCATGTGTTGTGAACTATTGAAGCCTCTTTTAAAAAAATCTAATAAACTCAAGGAGATCTATGTAAGTTATTGGCACAAACAACATTTACATTTGAGTCATTTAGCAGACAGTCTTATCAAGAGCGACTTACAGTAGTGAGTGATTGAATACATTTTCATACTTTTTTTACCATACTGGTCCCCTGTGGGAATCAAACCCACAACCCTGGCATTGCAAGTGCCTTGCTCTTCCAATTGAGCCAGACAAGACCCTGTAAATGAAACAGAACTGGCTATAGAAATGGAGACATACTATTATAAGACTTGCTATTACCATGGCAATCATGACTGGGCCTGGAGGGCTTTGTAAGTGACATAGCCTTACACGTTCAACAATGACAGCAAAGCACCTCGATCAACAGTATACCTGTGTGGATACTGGATTATTATGAAGGGCTGTCTCTTGAAAGATAGCTTCAGAGTGGTGCTTCTGTTTGGGTGAGCAGACATGTTGTGAATAGCCGTGAATGAGAGAGTTATGACTTTACCTAGCACATAGTTGATGTGCACTAGGGGGGAAAGATGGAGCACTTTGTGCACATTTATCATAAAACACAAGGACTGGAATGTAAAACGTCTTCTTCCTTCAGCCTCAATGTCTGTGATGGAGTTGAACATAAAGTTGCCAGATAAATTATGTATGAGCACACCATAGAAAATATGACAGAGAGCCTCTTAGCTCTCCAGGCTGTCAGCCATTACACCATAAGCACCCTTTATACACAGTTCACTATTTGTTTACAGTCAACCTCAATCAACATTAAACTTTTTGATTATAGTTCAATATCTACTCCACACAGACACATTATCTGGCTAGTATCCACAATAATCAAGGAGGCACATTGAAACTACAGTACTTCCCTTCTATCTCCCTTTCACCTATCCTACATTTAAAGCAACACTCAACACTATCACATCAGTGAGGAAGAGCTCAACCATGGCAGCGTAACTAAACATCAGGACATCACTCTTCTCTTTTGTACCGCACTTTACTCTACGTGTACTCTCCATGTGACATAAATAAACGTATACAGTACATCCATCCCTCCTAAGGGGACGAGAGGAGAGAAGAGGGGGCCTCTGCCGGTATAAACTCCGCCAATGATGGAGCAGGTGACAAATAGCGTTTCCCAAGCTGTTTGTGTTATAGGCGGGCCCAGACGGCCCAGTAGACGCCTCACTTAGATGGGTTGATGAATGGAGGAGGGAGCCCCGACAGGCAGGTTTATTTTTATTACGTCTGTCATCACTCTACCTTATCCACATCTCCACCGAGAGCAGGGAGATCCATCACTCACCTCCGGGAGCAGGATTGGAAGGATGTAGAATCATAAGAGAGACATAGGAACTGTGGTGGTCTGTAGTGCTGAAGCTGAGATGATCTGCTGCACCCTAGACGAGGGTGGTAAGGTGCAGGATGATATGGGACTGGAAGGAAGAGAAGAAGAGAACCTCATTAAGGTTCATTCAAATTTCATATGTATTTCCTCTAAGATTATGATCAACACAACCTTTGTTGGAGCACTGTTTAAAATTCCTGAAGGATCGGTGTCCCGCTAGAGGGACAACTTACGTTGAAACTGGAGGGCGCGTAATTCAAATACATTCTAATATTTATTATGGATTTTAAACATTTAGGTACATATAAGTGTCTTATATCGGCTGAAAGCTTACATTCTTGCTAATCTAACTGCACTGTCCGATTTACAGTAGCTATTACAGCGAAAACATGCCATGCGATTGTTTGAGGACGGCGCCCCACATCAAAATATGTTTCCACCGGCACAGGTTTCATACATTCACATATAAAGATGAAACATTCAATTACTTTTTGAAAAAATGTATATCCCAAAAAGTCTGTTTAGTTGGCGCTATCGATTTGAGTAATCCACTCGTTCAACTTGCAGCGAAAGGTATCCAAAAATCTACCCCTAAACTTTGTTTCAACAAGTCAAAATATGTTTCTATTTACTCCTCAGACACCCTAAAATGTAATCAAACTATAATATTTCTTTCAGAAAGAAGTATGTTCAATAGGAAACCGATTTTAGCAGGAATTGCATCCAGGGAGCTATTTTACAATATGGCCTTTCTCTTGCATTTATAAGAGGATGGTGTCTCAAAAGAAAAGATTCTGGTTGGTTTTTCTTTGGGTTTTCTCCTACCATATCAATTGTGTTATATTCTCCTACATTATTTTAACATTTCTACAAACTTCAAAGTGTTTTCTTTCCAATGGTACCAATTATATGGATATCCTGGCTTCAGGGCTACAGGCAGTTTACTTTGGGCACGTCATTCAGGCAGAAATTGAGAAAAAAGGGGCCTATCCCAGACGTACATCCATCCTCCTACATATTAAAACCTTGCCCAGGAAATGAAATGTATCATCTGGAAACAGAGGAGTTGAATAGAGCATGTTAAAACCACTGAAGTGATAGAGGTGAACGATTAGATAGATGACCGGCTTTCTATTTCCTCTGGAAAAGACAAGGAGATGGAGGGAGAAACGATGGGAGGGAAAGGGAGAAAAAAGAGAGAGAAGGGGGGGTAAGGAATAATGGAAAGCAGAAAGCAAAGCCATTTAGAGGCTGTTAAAGGACATTCTCAGAGAGATAGCAAGAAAGATAGAGAGAGAGAGAGAGGCAGTGAGCGTTCACTGTTTAACTTTGCTCTAACTGCTGAGCGAGCAGCACCAAAAGCACAGGTGACAGTGCTAACAGCGAGTGGCAAAATAGCCTCCACTATCGTTTTATCGTCTCCCACTTCTAACCAGGGAAATGTATGACGGAAAAAAATAAAACATTTGTTTCTTTATTTGGCTTGCATCTGAGTGTACTTTATCTATTTGACAGTGAAAAAGGAAGTCACAGAAAAGGAGGTAGAGGAGGAGAGCAATATGGAAAGGGAGGGGGTACTCCTTTTTTAAAGAATGATTCATGAACCGTGGGCTGGATAGCTCATGAGTCAACACTGTACTGCGGGGTGTCTTTGGGGGCGCGCTCAGAGAGGGGGTGTATCAATAGGTGATAAATCTCCCTGCATTCCCTGGGTGAGGGCACAACGGAGAGCAACTAGCTAGTGTCCTCACAGGTAGTACTAGGCATCCTATCCTCACTACTATAGTACACACACGGTTACATGTGCCACCACCTCACCAACACACTCCCTACATACACACAGATAGCATCCTACTCTTAACACCACTACATCACCAACATACTCCCTACATACACACAGCATCCTACTCTTAACACCACTACATCCCCAACATACTCCCTACATACACACAGATAGCATCCTCCTCTTAACACCACTACATCACCAACATACTCCCTACATACACACAGATAGCATCCTACTCTTAACACCACTACATCACCAACATACTCCCTACATACACACAGCATCCTACTCTTAACACCACTACATCACCAACATACTCCCTACATACACACAGCATCCTACTCTTAACACCACTACATCACCAACATACTCCCTACATACACACAGATAGCATCCTACTCTTAACACCACTACATCACCAACATACTCCTTACATACACACAGCATCCTACTCTTAACACCACTACATCACCAACATACTCCCTACATACACACAGCATCCTACTCTTAACACCACTACATCACCAACATACTCCCTACATACACACAGCATCCTACTCTTAACACCACTACATCACCAACATACTCCCTACATACACACAGCATCCTACTCTTAACACCACTACATCACCAACACACTCCCTACATTCACACAGATAGCATCCTACTCTTAACACCACTACATCACCAACATACTCCCTACATACACACAGCATCCTACTCTTAACACCACTACATCCCCAACATACTCCCTACATACACACAGATAGCATCCTCCTCTTAACACCACTACATAACAAACATACTCCCTACATACACACAGATAGCATCCTACTCTTAACACCACTACATCACCAACATACTCCCTACATACACACAGCATCCTACTCTTAACACCACTACATCACCAACATACTCCCTACATACACACAGATAGCATCCTACTCTTAACACCACTACATCACCAACATACTCCTTACATACACACAGCATCCTACTCTTAACACCACTACATCACCAACATACTCCCTACATACACACAGCATCCTACTCTTAACACCACTACATCACCAACATACTCCCTACATACACACAGCATCCTACTCTTAACACCACTACATCACCAACACACTCCCTACATTCACACAGATAGCATCCTACTCTTAACACCACTACATCACCAACATACTCCCTACATACACACAGCATCCTACTCTTAACACCACTACATCACCAACACACTCCCTACATACACACAGATAGCATCCTACTCTTAACACCACTACATCACCAACATACTCCCTACATACACACAGCATCCTACTCTTAACACCACTACATCACCAACATACTCCCTACATACACACAGCATCCTACTCTTAACACCACTACATCACCAACATACTCCCTACATACACACAGCATCCTACTCTTAACACCACTACATCACCAACATACTCCCTACATTCACACAGATAGCATCCTACTCTTAACACCACTACATCACCAACATACTCCCTACATTCACACAGATAGCATCCTACTCTTAACACCACTACATCACCAACATACTCCCTACATTCACACAGATAGCATCCTACTCTTAACACCACTACATCACCAACATACTCCCTACATTCACACAGCATCCTATTCCTAACACCACTACATCACCAACATACTCCCTACATTCACACAGCATCCTACTCCTAACACCACTACCTCATTTACAGTACATGGCTTGGTGAGGTCACATAGACCATGACTTATAAAGAGGTAGAATAATCACAAAGAGGAAGGAGAAGTTGATGAGATGAAACAAGACATGATTAAGGGATGGCTGGAAAGACAGATGTGTTGAAAAGCCAGACAGACTTTGAGGCCTTAGCCTGGCTTTCACCTTGTCATATGTCGAGTTGGCCACAGAACACAATCAAATTAAGAGGAGGTGAGATGAGCCCCACTCTTTTCCACTTAAACGAGCATGGAGAGACATTGTGACCCATTTGATGGCAATGGAAAGGTCTTCAATGGCGACGGCATGAGACAGATTTAATGTAGTGACTTCATGCTGTGACCTCTCACCTTTTCCTCAGGCTCCAGGGTGAACCACCATTATGCGATCAAAAACCCTTGCCGCCTGACAGGCCAGAGGGAGACCATGTATAGTCAAGGTCACACAGGGCCTCTGGGTAATGTAGTGTGGACTCACCGGGCCAAACATCAGTGTCCCATGCTTTTATCCAGGTCAGAACTGGACCTAACTACCTGTTTGTTGACTGTGAAACGTTAAAGCACCATCTGCTTTTGGCTTATAATGCAAGGTTTCCGTTAGCCCGCAATTGCCGGCTTTAGGCTAATATAAAAAATGAAAAGCCTATAAATAAAACTGTTGCAGGGAGAGAAAGAAATCTCATTGCAAAATGAAGCTTTTTATTCATTGATGGAAATACCAGTCAATGGAAATATATTTGATCGTTATGCTTATCGGTCTATAGGTTATAACTTAGTGGAATTAAATTGGCATGTGTGTATTTTTGTTAGTCATCTTCTATCTCATTTATCGAACACAACTATGACACGCGAACAGCATACAGAGCCTATTTTGAGCGGGATTTCTCCTGCAGCTCCTCAGTTGGTTGCTGCTGGAATAAAACCTGCTTTTATAAGCCCATTCATTGCGCAACAATTGTAAATATAATCAGGTGTTAATTAACCGTTTTGGTGCACGATTAAAAATAGCTACTATTTAGATTTCTCAACTGGCAAGCTCGCCTCCCATTCACCATTCAAGTGCAGGCAACAGGCTATCAGTGCGTCACCCACCACTTTACAATGAGAGCTGGAGGCAGTATGCATTTTTAAAACATACTTAATTGTTTGCAACCTGAATGTTTTATTTCGTATTGACCATGGAAACGTGGAGGCAATTATTTTAAAAATACTTTAATTTATCTGACCATTTCTATCGTTCTGCGTACCAGTTATGATTTTCATATGCGCATTTTCTTGGAACTGCCAATGCAGCAGTACGCCTCTTTCACACCAAGAATTGGTGATTATTGAGGGGGAGATTGTTGGATTTTTCAAATAGCTTACTGTGAGGAACTATAGTTTTAATATAGACTACATGTAAAAGTATGTGGACACCTGTTCGGTCGAACATCTCATTCCAAAATAATGGGCATTAATATTGAGTTGGTCCCCCCTTTGCTGCTATAACAGCCTCCACTCTTCTGGGAAGACTTTCCACTAGATGTTGGAACATTGCTGTGTGGACTTGCTTCCATTCAGCCACAAGAGCGTTAGTAAGGTCGGGCACTGATGTTGGGCGTTCCAATTCATCCCAAAGGTGTTTGATGGGGTTGAGGTCAGGGCTCTGTGCAGGCCAGTCAAGTTCTTCAACCCCAATCTCGACAAACCATTTCTGTATGGACCTCGCTTTGTGCACAGGGGCATTGTCACTCTGAATGAGGAAAGGGCCTTCCCCAAACTGTTGCCACAAAGTTGGAAGCACAGAATGTCATTGTATGCTCTTCAGTAAGGCCATTCTACTGCCAATGTTTGTCTATGGAGATTGCATGGCTGTGTGCTCAATTTTAAACAACTGTCAGCAACAGGTTTGGCTGAAACAGCCGAATCCACTAATTTGAAGGGGTGTCCACGGACTTCTGTATGTACAGTGCATTCAGAAAGTATTCAGACCCCTTCCCTTTTTCCAGACCCCTTCCCTTTTTTCCACATTTTGTTGCGCTACAGCATTATTCTAAAATTTATTAAATAAAATAAATTACTCATCAATCTACACACAATAACCAATAATGACTAAGCAAAAAAATATATTTTTTACATAAGTAAGTATTCTGACGCTTTGCTATGAGAATTGAAATTGAGCTCAGGTTTAACCTGTGTCCGTTGATCATCCTAGAGATGTTTCTACAACTTGATTTGAGTACAACTGTGGTAAATTCAATTGATTGGACATGGTTTGGAAAGGCACACACCTGTCTATATATAGTGCCACAGTTGACAGTGCATGTCAGAGCAAAAACCAAGCCATGAGGTCGAAGGAATTGTCGAGAGGTCGAATTGTAGAGCTCCAAGACAGGATTGTGTTAAGGCACAGATCTGGGGATGGGTGCCAACACATTTCTGCAGAATTAAAGAACACAGTGGCCATCATTCTTAAATGGAAGAAGTTTGGAATCACTAAGACTCTTCCTGGAGTTGGCCAAACTGAGCAATTGGGGGAGAAGGGCCTTGGTCAGGGAGGTGACCAAGATCCCGATGGTCACTATGACAGAGCTCCAGAGTTCCTCTGTGGATATGGAAGAACCTTCCAGAAGTACAACTGTCTGTGCAGCACTCCACCAATCAGGCCTTTTTGATAGAGTGGCCAGACGGAAGCCACTCGTCAGTAAAAGGCACATGACAACACCCTTGGAGTTTGCCAAAAGGCACATAAAGACTCTTAGACCACAAGAAACAAGATTCTCTGGTCTGATGTTACAAAGATTGAACTATTTGGTCTGAATGCCAAGCATCACGTCTGGAGGAAACCTGGCACCATCCCTACGGTGAAGCATGGTGGTGGCATCATCTTGCTGTGGGGATGTTTTTCAACAGCAAGGACTGGGAGACCAGTCAGGATCAAGCGGAAAGATGAATGGAGCAAAGTACAGAGAGATCCTTGATGAAAACCTGCTCCAGAGCACAGGACCTCAGACTGGGGTGAAGGTTCATAGTCATATTAGCAACCCATCCTAGTCATATTAGCAACCCATCCTAGTCATATTAACAACCCATCCTAGTCATATTAACAACCCATCCTAGTCATATTAGTAACGCATCCTAGTCATATTAACAACCCATCCTAGTCATATTAGCAACCCATCCTAGTCATATTAGCAACCCATCCTAGTCATATTAACAACCCATCCTAGTCATATTAGCAACCAATCCTAGTAATATTAACAACCTATCCTAGTCATATTAACAACCCATCCTAGTCATATTAGTAACCCATCCTAGTCATATTAACAACCCATCCTAGTCATATTAGAACCCCATCCTAGTTATATTAGCAAACCATACTAGTCATATTAACCACCCATCCTAGTCATATTAACAACCCATCCTAGTCATATTAACCACCCATCCTAGTCATATTAACAACCCATCCTAGTCATATTAGTAACCCATCCTAATCATATTAGCAACCCATCCTAGTCATATTAGTAACCCATCCTTGTCATATTAACAACCCGTCCTTGTCATATTAACAACCCGTCCTTGTCATATTAACAACCCATCCTAGTCATATTAACAACCCATCCTAGTCATATTAACAACCCATCCTAGTCATATTAGCAAACCATCCTAGTCATATTAACCACCCATCCTAGTCATATTAACAACCCATCCTAGTCATATTACCAACCCATCCTAGTCATATTAGCAACCCATCCTAGTCATATTAGCAACCCATCCTAGTCATATTAACAACCCATCCTAGTCATATTAACAACCCATCCTAGTCATATTAGTAACGCATCCTAGTCATATTAACCACCCATCCTAGTCATATTAATAACCCATCCTAGTCATATTAGTAACCCATCCTAATCATATTAGCAACCCATCCTAGTCATATTAGTAACCCATCCTTGTCATATTAACAACCCGTCCTTGTCATATTAACAACCCGTCCTTGTCATATTAACAACCCATCCTAGTCATATTAACAACCCATCCTAGTCATATTAACAACCCATCCTAGTCATATTAGCAAACCATCCTAGTCATATTAACCACCCATCCTAGTCATATTAACAACCCATCCTAGTCATATTACCAACCCATCCTAGTCATATTAGCAACCCATCCTAGTCATATTAGCAACCCATCCTAGTCATATTAACAACCCATCCTAGTCATATTAGCAACCCATCCTAGTCATATTAGCAACCCATCCTAGTCATATTAACAACCCATCCTAGTCATATTAGCAACCCATCCTAGTCACATTAGCAACCCATCCTAGTCATATTAGCAACCCATCCTAGTAATATTACCAACCCATCCTAGTCATATTAACAACCCATCCTAGTCAAATTACCAACTCATCCTAATCATATTAACAACCCATCCTAGTCATATAAACAACCCATCGTAGTTTATGCATTTATGCAGATTTTCATCTCTTTTACAGATAAATCCGCAATCAGGTGCGCTGTTTAGAATGGTGTTTTCCCAGGTGAGCTGTTTAGATTGGTGTTTTCCCAGGTGCGCTGTTTAGAATGGTGTTTTCCCAGGTGTGCTGTTTAGATTGGTGTTTTCCCAGGTGCCCTGTTTAGATTGGTGTTTTCCCAGGTGCGCTGTTTAGAATGGTGTTTTCCCAGGTGAGCTGTTTAGATTGGTGTTTTCCCAGGTGCGCTGTTTAGAATGGTGTTTTCCCAGGTGTACTGTTTAGATTGGTGTTTTCCCAGGTGCCCTGTTTAGATTGGTGTTTTCCCAGGTGCGCTGTTTAGAATGGTGTTTTCCCAGGTGCGCTGTTTAGAGTGGTGTTTTCCCAGGTGAGCTGTTTAGATTGGTGTTTTCCCAGGTGCGCTGTTTAGAATGGTGTTTTCCCAGGTGTGCTGTTTAGATTGGTGTTTTCCCAGGTGCCCTGTTTAGATTGGTGTTTTCCCAGGTGCGCTGTTTAGAATGGTGTTTTCCCAGGTGAGCTGTTTAGATTGGTGTTTTCCCAGGTGCGCTGTTTAGAATGGTGTTTTCCCAGGTGCGCTGTTTAGAGTGGTGTTTTCCCAGGTGAGCTGTTTAGATTGGTGTTTTCCCAAGTGTGCTGTTTAGAATGGTGTTTTCCCAGGTGAGCTGTTTAGATTGGTGTTTTCCCAGGTGCCCTGTTTAGATTGGTGTTTTCCCAGGTGCGCTGTTTAGAATGGTGTTTTCCCAAGTGTGCTGTTGAGAATGGTGTTTTCCCAGGTGAGCTGTTTAGATTGGTGTTTTCCCAGGTGCGCTGTTTAGAATGGTGTTTTCCCAGGTGTGCTGTTTAGATTGGTGTTTTCCCAGGTGCCCTGTTTAGATTGGTGTTTTCCCAGGTGCGCTGTTTAGAATGGTGTTTTCCCAGGTGAGCTGTTTAGATTGGTGTTTTCCCAGGTGCGCTGTTTAGAATGGTGTTTTCCCAGGTGTACTGTTTAGATTGGTGTTTTCCCAGGTGCCCTGTTTAGATTGGTGTTTTCCCAGGTGCGCTGTTTAGAATGGTGTTTTCCCAGGTGCGCTGTTTACAAATGGTGTTTTCCCAGGTGAGCTGTTTAGATTGGTGTTTTCCCAAGTGTGCTGTTTAGAATGGTGTTTTCCCAGGTGAGCTGTTTAGATTGGTGTTTTCCCAGGTGCGCTGTTTAGAATGGTGTTTTCCCAAGTGTGCTGTTGAGAATGGTGTTTTCCCAGGTGAGCTGTTTAGATTGGTGTTTTCCCAGGTGCCCTGTTTAGATTGGTGTTTTCCCAGGTGTGCTGTTTAGAATGGTGTTTTCCCAGGTGCGCTGTTTAGAATGGTGTTTTCCCAGGTGCGCTGTTTAGAATGGTGTTTTCCCTGGTGCGTTGTTTCGAATGGTGTTTTCCCAGGTGTGCTGTTTAGAATGGTGTTTTTCCAGGTGCGCTTTTTAGAATTATGTTTACCCAGGTGCGCTGTTTAGAATGGTGTTTTCCCTGGTGCGTTGTTTAGAATGGTGTTTTCCCAGGTGTGCTGTTTAGAATGTTTTTTTCCTTGTTGCGCTGTTTAGAATGGTGTTTTCCTAGGTGCGCTGTTTAGAACGGGGTTTTCCCAGGTGCGCTGTTTTGAAGGGTGTTTTCCTGTGAATTCCATTTTAAAATGATGTTTCATTGGCTGCTTCATTACATGAGTTGCATGTTGTTTTTAAGATGCATTGCCATAATCTACATGTGTTTTCTGTCATTCTGAGCACCGTGGGTGGACGTCCTAATGGGTTATGCACCCAATGCTTATGGGTCCGGTAAATTTCTCAAATAGCCAGTCATGTTGTCCAATGCCACATTTTACTAACCCTGGTATTACAGTTTTTTTCAATTGTTTACACGCAATTTTGAAAACCGGGTTCTTTTTTTCAAAATATAATCACAATTATCCAAACACCACACTCAAATTGCATAATTCCTAGATTGTTTGCAAAATGACACACTTCAGTCAAAACATACACACTTCAGTCAAAACATACACACATATTTGTGAAAATGCTATTAGTTTTCATTTAACCAACACAGTCCTCAATGATCAGACACTATTGCAGCCAGTTTCACACTGCTGTGATAAATAAAAAACACAATTGTAAAAAAACTAATTTTAGGAAATAGCATGTGCTAGATTTTTGGCCAGACATTGTTATGTAAGGGATAATTTAGATGAAAAAAAAAATAGTGACAAACCCACAACATTCTTCATGATTAGTTTGAGATATAGGGAGAATGTACACAAATAGTATTCAAGTATTTATTTCAATACTTACAGTATTTCTTACCATAATCAGTTACAGTAATCAACCAACAATGAAATCAATGAAACAAATAAAATCTGTAGACAAATAAAAATTACTGTATGAAGTACATACACTTTGACTCTGAAGAAAAACTACTGTAAAAGCAACAAGAATACTGTAACTATTCATCATCTCTCCGTCTGGCTGGATCAGGCCATAAGATTTCATCCACATCACAGGCTATGTCTTCATTGGCAAGGCACCGTTGGAAGAATCGCCTCGTGTGACGAATCCACCACTGCACAGAAGCTGCTTCGATATGATCACAGGCCTGCTCCATGGCCTGAATGAGGGCAAACGGTCATAGGGCCGCAGGTCGTATACCTTCCACCGCCATGCTGAAAAAAACTATTCTATTGGATTCAGGAAGGGGGAGTATGGGGGAAGGTATAAGACTTCAAATTCAGGGTGCTCATGGAACCAATTCTGGACCAGAGCAGCCCGATGGAATGAGACATTGTCCCAGCGACAATGTACCGCATCTGGTCCACTTGGTTTAATGCTGTGACAATCTCGTGCAATCTGTCAAGAAATGCAAGTATTAGATTTGCATTATAGGGTCCCAGATTTGCATGGTGGTGGAGGACCCCATTTTGTGTAATAGCAGCGCAAAGGGTGATGTTACCCCCTCGCTGCCCTGGCACATTGGTGATTGCCCTGTGTCCAATTACATTTCTCCCTCTTCTTCTTGTTTTATAAGGTTAAATCCAGCATCATCCACATATATAAATTCATGTTGAATTTCTGCAGCATCCATTTGCAAGACTCTCTGAAACACAGTAAAAGACAATAGGATGCTATTCAATATCTATTGCACAGTATTTTTTTGTGCCAGAACATTATGAGCAGTGCACAATACCACACCATAGTAAGATGAACAATACATACCTCCACATACTCATTGCGCAGATGTTTCGCTCTCTCTGAATTTCTGTCAAATGGTACCCGATACAGTTGCTTCATGTATATTTGATTTTTCTTGAGGATTCGACCTAATGTTGACAGAGAGACTCGTTGGATGTTATTGAAAATATGGTCATCATTGATGATATTGGCTTGGATTTCGCAGCCTGATACAATTATTGGTCAAAACCATGTTCACAATGGCGGCCTCTTGTGCAGTGAACATAGGGCCCCTTCCACCTTGGTGTCCTCGACCCTCAATCCTATGTAAAACAAATATATAAAAAAAATACACATGCAGCCTACTGTCAAATGTCACAGTAAACAATATTGATGATAAGTACAGCAAGCTTCAGTTTCAATGTACTGTGTGGTTAGCTTACCTGTTTTCTCGATGAAATGTCCGAATTACTGACGCAACAGTATTTCTGCTGAGATTTGGTTGAACTCTTTGTCCAGCTTCCATCAGTGTCAGTCCATGGTTGATAACATGGTCAATAAGTGTTGCACGGATTTCTTGAGTCAAATTTGGTCCTCGTCTTCTTTGTTCAGGTTCTATCAACTCTTCAAGTCCTTCTCTACCTCTTCCTCTACCTAGGCCTCTTCCTCTATCTCCTTCTTCTCCTCTTCCTCTACCTGGGCCTCCTCCTCTACCTCCTTCTCCTCTTCCTCCTTCTCCTCTTCCTCTACCTAGGCCTCCTCCTCTACCTCCTTCTCCTCTTCCTCCTTCTCCTCTTCCTCTACCTAGGCCTCTTCCTCTATCTCCTTCTCCTCTTCCTCTACCTCCTTCTCCTCTTCCTCTACCTCCTTCTCCTCTTCCTCTACCTAGGCCTCTTCCTCTACCTCCTTCTCCTCTTCCTCTACCTCCTTCTCCTCTTCCTCTACCTAGGCCTCTTCCTCTACCTCCTTCTCCTCTTCCTCTACCTCCTTCTCCTCTTCCTCTACCTAGGCCTCTTCCTCTATCTCCTTCTCCTCTTCCTCTACCTCCTTCATCTCCTCTTTGAGCTCCCCCTCTCATTCTCACTCTTCTTCTTCTTCTTCTAGCTCCTTCCATTTTTGTTTAAGACAGGTGAACTCACCTACTGCCTTTTATAGCACACCTGAGTGCTGCGTTTTCAAATTAGCACATGTGTGCTTCCACACCTGGTGGATGTGATTATCCAATTCGTAGATTAGTGTGGTCATTGGCAATCCGGGGCTTTGTAATGACAAGGAAGTAACCTCAAAATCCTTATCTGTGTCTAAGGTGTGAAAATGTGTGTAGAGTTTTACAAATCACTGTGTGTAATGTTTTGCAAAAAGGGTGAAGCAGACATTGTGTGTAATGTTGTGCAAATCTGTGGAGGTGTTTTGCTCATTGGAGTAGAATCTTGCAAATTGTGTGGAAATTTTTATTTTAGTGTGTAAACAATCGTAAAAAACTGTAATGATATCATTGAAACACCTATGCGATTGTGCATCGTGCTTTAAACTAACCCCAACCAGAGATTTCACTGACCATCGAGCTGGAGAGAATCTAATGTTGTAATGTTGAGCTTTGTTCCAGTTCACACACAGTCACATGCTCACATAGAGAGAGGTCCTTGGTTCATTTCCCCCATTTACATGTTGAATAATGCACCCCAGCAGATCCATTCATGCATATGTTGACTCCCCTTTTCCCTTTTCCCTCTTCCCCCAAAACCCAGAATACTCCTTACAAATCAATTAGAGCAGAGCCACAGAGAAACCCTCCACTCCTAGCTAAAATGGACGCCATTAAATGAGGGGCCTTTACAGTAGCTGGAGACCAAATTATTATAAATGGGGAATTTCTCTGCCCGCTCCACCTCCCCTCTTCCCTTCTCATCTTTATGTTGTATCCTTTTCTCTCTTATATATATTTTTTTAACCAGAGGGGGCATTTGGTCTCCAGGTCATAGAGAGTTCAAGTAGAGCATCAGGGATTGTTCACCACTCTGCCTGCTTTCTGGAATGGGTATGTTATAAGGAGCAGCCAGGGAGAAGCCCCTTCAATTACACTGATTTATGGAGGACTTTATTGAGCTTATTACACGTGGACCAAGGATAGGAGTTTTCTGGGCGCTAGCTAGCTTGAAGCTTAATGTACGTGTTGATTACGTGGCAAAGAATGGGAAGCTAGATAAACCAACGTACAGTATCAGATCTCATCCTGTGGGACATTCATCTGCAATAATTTGCACTCCATTAGTGCCAATGAACTCCACCTTCTCCTAGTCCATCACTCTATCACTATTTCACTTCTTCTCCATGACAACAGTAACAATAACATCAGCAACAACAAGAAGAGTTGTTATAGGCCTGAATGGTCTTAATTTGTGTTGAATTTACATAGGGACACATTATTGTACAATTCCATCCTAATCTGTTTTACTGCTCCTTTAGGTAGGTTTGCATGCGCTGCATATTTTTCTAGCAGACACCCCGGACCACCGTCTTTTTCACACAAACCCAGCCTAATGGTAGTACTTTTAATGCAATGTACTATAATGTCTCTGAGCTGCAGGGTGAGCCTTTAAATCTCACACAATTATATAGGGCTCATTATGCAATTCAGCAAAAGGATAATGCTCCAACTTTGTCAAGATAAAGCATTGATCTCCACCACCGCTCTGCGGTATAAACACATGTTATTTTCCCCCTGGTCCTGCCTCAAACTATTAAGGTGGAGAGACTCAGAGGGATAGTTAAAGGACAACTGTGGAATTTTAGACATCAGCAGAAAAAGTATTCTTCATGGAAAAGAGGGCCGGTTTGTTGTTTGAATTATCATGATGGGTTCTCTCTAAATCAGGGTTGGCCCTCCTTAGGCCCAAGGCTTGAGAGAGATGATGGAGCTTTTACACTTGTGGCCATGTTTGTAGCTACCCACTGAGGAGACGTGAAGATACTCTCATGCCTTTGATATAGGACAAGTGTATTAATGTAATAGATAGAACCATACCTCTCAAACTTATGTATCAATAGGGAGGAGAAAAGGCTTTGCACCATTACGCCTACAGAGGCTCTTTGATCCCAGAATAGTTTTTCAGATGCTCCAATCATTTTCTGAAATTGAAATAACACTTAATCTTGTGCTACCCATACACATAAAACCATTCGAATGGAATTTATATTTAAAATATCCATCTTTTTTGGTGTTCCTTTTGTTCCACATTTTTAGTATTTTCTCAGACAGGTAGTCATTTTATATGATATTATTTTTTTACAAAAGAATACATGTGAAACATAACAAGAGTTGTCTCAACAATATGTGGTTCAAACATAAAGCCCAGGGTGAGAGTTGATTAATACAAGAACTGAAACCATTTTCTCAATACTGTAGGATAGGTTCTAATCTCCATTGGTATAAGCAGGACCTCTGTGGCTGAGTTTGGCTTAATTGGTTTGGAGGCTCCTAGTCATTCACACGGTGCATACGTCACATTACAGACATATACTACAGTATGTGCACTGGGGCATACAACTCTCTGATTGGATGCTGATGAGTACATCCATATGTGTTTTCCTCTCCTCTGTATTTAATTGAGTTGGCAGAACAGGCCTGGAATGACAACAGATATAAAACACATTCCATCCAGACAGCTACCAGAATGGGTTGAGTTTTATGAAATGGGATCTCTAACAATTTTTTTCCCCTTTTAGGGCTAAAAACATTGGCTCATTTCCTTCCTACATGGATGAGTTCCTCAATTTTACGCCAATCTATGAAGGTAATGCCATACTTTTTGGACTGCTCAGCTTTCAATATTATTTGCATTATTTACACACACACACACACATGCACGCACACACACACACACACACACACACACACACACACACACACACACACACACACACACACACACACACACACACACACACACACACACACACACACACACACACACACACACACACACACACACACACACACACACACACACACAGTGATAGAGAGAGGAGAAAAGAGAGAGAAATGTAGAAATTACATTGGAATCTACTCCCTGCTCCAGGTAATTACCCAGAGTTCTTAGCCCCGGCCCTGCTGATGAGAAGTGCTCATGTTTATGCACACAGAGAAGATTATGCATTCACAACAGTCAGACCACCGCCGCCGCAGCACTTCCTCACTCTGTAATTAGAAAAGGATTAGGCCAGCCGCTAAAATGAAAAGAAAACCTTATTTTGAACCTTATCCTGCAGCGAACAATATTGTCCATATTAATGTGTGATGTGCTTGTCTGGTGGCCTCTCCTTTTGGTGGGTATGGCTAGTGACTAAATTTGTAATGATTTGTACGTTTTTCTCAGAAGAGATTTAGGTTCTACATCAGAAATAAAAGTCAATTTCCAATACAACAACTTCAGGAAGACAGGACGAGAGTTTACAAATACCGAGTTCTAGAAGAAGTCAGACGGGGCTGGCGGCGATGAGAGGAGAAGGAGAGGTGAATTAATCAAGCTGACAAAGAGAGAAGGCCCTGTGCTGACCCCTCCATGGTGTCCTCGCTCCCCATTACCCTCAGAGAGCCACGCGCTCCGGAATGTCACTAATTAAGGATCAGCGGTTCACACGATTGGAGGGGATTGAGAGATGTTAGTCACTGTATCCATCACTCCCTTAGTCATTCTAATAACTCACTTCTGACACGCCCACGAACAAAGGTGGAAGTCCTAATGAGTGCCTATTGATGTCTTTACTTTGACCTTGTTTAAATTGCTAGACGTCTATGGATGGTGTCTGTGGATGGTGATGATGGCCTATCACTGCTAGAGAGGTGGAGAGACACATGCACTGTAAACCCCAATGTGCTGTCATTACTCAAAGGTTTTGAGTAAACCCTGAGTACAGTTACTTGATTTTGTAGTCATTACACAAACAGATAGAGTCACTGTGACCCTGTAATAGGTCCAGAATTGAGTTGTATCAGCTGGATACAATGTAACGCCCCCACTAAGCCACGCCTTCAATATAATTTCCCAGTGTGCCTTGCCTTTTCGAGTGAATTGTAGAGTTACCACCCATGATTGTATTTGTTGGTGACAGAGACATGGTTGTTAAATTCCTCCATTTTCAGTCATGTTGCCTTCACCAAGTGAGTTCCTAGGTGAATGTTATCGTTATAATTAAATTCTTTATAACAATACATTACATATCTCATAAGGCTTTATTTTGAGGCCTGGCCTGAAACTCATGGTTTACAGGCCACATCAGGCTTGCAAGTAGGGTTGCAAAATTCCAGTAACTTTTCCAAAAATTCCCAACTGGGAGTTCTGGGAAATTTACCAGAATTTTGCAACCCTACCTGCATGTCACATTATGCTGGTTTGCAAAGTGAAGTGTAATTCCTTTTGGAATCCAGCCAGATTGAGCATATCCAACAGTTGATTTTTATTCACCCGCATCCTGCATTGGCTACCTATGCCATTTTGTGAATGCGTCTGTGTATAGCTGGTGTAGAGGAGTCAGGCGCAGGACAGCAGAATGAGTAATAATAGCAATTTACTCAAAGAGAAAAAACAATGCACATCAAAATGTATCCAAGCACACAATAACGGACCGCAATACAATAAACATTCACTCACAACAAACATGGGGGAACAGAGGGTTAAAGAATGAACAAGTAATTGTGGGATTGAAACCAGGTGTGTAAAACAAGGACAAAACCAATGGAAAATGAAAAATGGATCGGCGATGGCTATAAAACCGGTGATGTCGACCGCCGAATGCCGCCCGAACAAGGAGAGGGACCGACTTCGGCGGAAATCGTGACACATTTAAACTGGAACAACCATTTCTGTAACTAAATTATTGGATTAGTTTAGAAAAACGTGTTATTTATTTTTGTGTGGCATAATATTAATCAGTCAATCATGTAATGTATATGCAAAAACACAGATATTAAAAACAATTCCCCAAAATCTACCTGCAGTAGAGCATGCTGGGAAATAAGTTAATTTACTATTATAACTTTAAAAAAAACAAGATGTGACTTCTCATTTAGTTTTGAATCAGTACCGCATAAACATTTTATGACTTTTCATTGACTGAGTTCAACTTCCTGGAAGTATTTGAGTTAACAATGCCTCAGGGTTTACAGATGAAGAAATGTGTTTGTGTGCAGATTAATACCAATTCAGATGTCTTTTTTCTTTTCTTTGTTATGGTTATATTTCACGTACGTTGCAATTATTAAGAAATCACTGAGGGGTGCTGTACTGTATTGTTGTAAATTGAACGCTTGACCACACCAAACAACACATGTTATTTATTAAAATGTTGTAATATAAGATGTTGCCATTTATAGCCTCGGGCGCATGCAGGCACGCATGTGCACACACACACGCACAAACACACGAGTACACACACATATTCATAATCACATCAGCAGTGGAATAGAGGGTGACAATAAAAGGCTGTAATCCATCTGCTGCTTACGGAACCATGAAGAGGTCAGGGTCATACACTAAAAGAGGCTGCCATTGGAACAGCCTCCAACAGGAAATGGATTTGTCTCACAGATCTAATACATGCAGCACAATCCCATGTGTCTACTGTGGGGGTCCGACGCTAGAATGACACTTGAGATGGCAGCACAGGACCTGCAGACCCACCTGACCAGATGATAAATGATAACAGGTAAAGAATGGATGGACAAAGGAGGGAAGGTAGACAGTTGTTGTCTACAAGAGTGGCTGGATCATACAATATACATTTTTTCAAAGACAAAACAATTGTCTCTCCCTATTTATAGTACCATCACACCATTGCTGTAATCATCATTTTGGGGATTGTGATCATTTTCTCTCTTTCGCTATTCTCTGGTCTCACTATCCTTTTCGCTACAATATACTAGGACCACAGTAGCCCTATGTTGGACAATGAGAGAAGGTGAAGCCCTAATGGCATATAAACCAGGGACCAACACATATTTTCCTCATTAAGGTACAGGAATATATGCGTCAAAGCATGAAATTAGCAACACACCTACACCTCGAAACAACCTGATTTGCAAACCAATGATCCGTGCAGAGCGCTAGAAATGCTGATGATTAGAATAATAGGCGGGTTTTGCATTTTTGCATTTCCAAGGCAATTCTATTCTGCCCGTAGTGTGAAAGGATGTTTTTTTGAAATTAGTCCTCCTCTACCTTTCTAGTGTTATTGGACTAGCCTACTCTATACTGTCATGTTAATTCACTGGTAACATGCAAAATGGTGGTCCTTTTTACCTCAAATGGTAAGGTAATTGGGAGTTGTCCTATTCGCGGGAATACATGGTGTCCATTGTCTATTTTTGCCATGAACAAAATTTCAGTGACAAATAAGATTCTTCAGTTTTCTATTGAGCTTGAATCAAGAAAATGTCAGCCTGAAATAAGATTTTACCATATCAAAATGATACAAGTTTTGAAACAATGATGCTATAATTACAACGTTTTTGGTTCCTTTACTAAGAGCTGTGGTTCTTACTGTAGCCCTCTCCAGACGAGAGTCCCTCTCCAGAACCCCATAATGCTCTGAGATGTGATATTATCGCTGAGGGAGACTTCTGCTGCATTAGAGTGAGAGCGAGGTTGAGGGAGCAGGCCTTAGTCCTTCCCACAATAAGGAAAAGTCGCACCACAGACACAAACAATAACCACACTTCCTACTCACCGGGGCCCCGATGCACCCAAATGTAGAAAAATGACGGGGGGTGACGCTCACCACTGCATTACTTTTGAATTACGGGGCCATTTGCAATTCAAAGAGTGCAGAATGCTGACCACACCACTAACACCTCCATAGGCCCACTGAGGCAAATAAGGCTGGGGGCAATTTGCAGCCCCCGATGCTCCCAAACGCACTTTTGGGCCACGTCATGTAAAAATATGATAAATACCTAAACTAATGAGGTCAAATTTGGTTTTCTGAAAACAAAAATAGAGGTGTGAGGCAAGACTTAACTTTATACGCCAAGGTTGCCTTTGACTTGCTTTGATAGTGTTGGCCTTGAGTTGGCCAAATGATGTATTTGTAAATCAATTATTATTTTTACATATGAGGAAATATTGGACAGCACCTAATAATAATTCAAGTTAAAGCAAAGTGAATGATTGATTACTCATTGTATTGATTATTATCGGTAAGGAGAAGACAGAATTTTTATGATTTGCAAGCACACCTGCTTGGGAGTAAAATGAGCAAGAAAGAAAGATACCCCCTAAAAGAAAACACAGAAAGCTTGAGTTTCTTGAATCATGATCGGACATTATTCCGAAAATATAATCTCATCCGAAACATTAATCAAATAGTCAGACTCCTGTGCAGCCATATGGAGCAGCAGCATGTGAAGTGCGTCCAAACTTGCTGATCCTCAGTAACTGGGCCCAATTAAGTGTACCGGCTGCATCCAGCACATCAGGCTGCGCTCCAGCCAGAGAGAAGCACTAGTACAGTATTTCTCCCAGCACCGTACCCAGTCAAAAACAAGAGCACTCCCCTAGCCTCTGATTAATGATGGAGGCTGTAGCACTACCAGAGAGGATTCAGGAGGTGATGGGAGAGGGAAAGGGCAAAGGGGAATCAGACGGAACTTTAGGGGTTATCTGGTTATGCTGGGGCTGAAAGTTATTGCTTCCTGTTAAATAGACAATTGTTATATGAACCAAGGGGCCATTTGACATTTGATTGTGGTTGGAAAGATATGATTCATATCAGATTGTCAAGATGAAATAAAACAGAACATGTTATTAACAACGACAAGAATGAATACAAATGTGGAAAATAGGAACTTTTACTGACATATTGGCCAATTTAATAACTGATACAATTATACTCACTTATTTGGGATAATCGCTCATCACAAAAGAAAGCTGATGGCTAATAATCACAAAGATGCTATCAGTGGTGTTCTTATTACCACATCCACAATGGTTCACATGGGTGTGATCTACCCTCACCTGGGGGTTGACATAGGGTACTTTAAAGCCTATTAAAAGTCTTTAAAGTCTATTAAATACACCTGTATAACCACATTCTGAATAGCACACTGAGGACCATGAACATTTTAATACTGGTCATTAATAGAACTGGAGCCTCCAGTAACGGAGGAGACATAATGAAACACCCCTACTGCACAACACTTTACTAAGAACTTCCCTATCACTCACAAACCGCTCTTTCATATTTTAATGTGGAGGGATTGCACAATACTAAACGAAAGTACTAACAATGTGTTTTAAAATTATGATAGTACAGTTACTTTCCAAGCATTCAGAAACCTTTTGAGCGTTTTATATTTATAGATTACATTTAGCGAAATACCCTGCAATGTATCCAACTAACACAGCTATTGCAAGCACTGATTTCCTCAATGAAAAGTTAAATATCCCACTCTACTCTTAGATCGATTTAAACATTTCCCACAAAAAAAACATGCAGAACAGGTGGTCAGTGGTGGTCTGGTCTACACAAGGAATTATTGCAGATTTCCAAAGACCTATTGCTAAACACACAAGTTCCCAGCCTATAGACAGAAACTAAAACAGGAAATGACCGTGCTCAGGTCTGTTCAACGCTGGTCCGACCAATCTGATTCCACGCTTCAAGATTGCTTGGAGCACATGGACTGGGATATGTTCCGGACAGCATCAGACAACAACATTGATGTATACGCTGATTCGGTGAGCGAGTTTATTAGCAAGTGCATCGGTGATGTTGTACCCATAGCAAATATTAAAACCTTCCCCAACCAGAAACCGTGGATTGATGGCAGCATTCGCGCAAAACTGAAAGTGCAAACCACTGCTTTTAACCAGGGTAAGGCGACCGGAAACATGACTGAATACAAGCAGTGTAGCTATTCCCTCCGCAAGGCAATCAAACAAGCTAAGCGTCAGTATAGAGACAAGGTAGAGTCACAATTCAACGGCTCAGACACAGGAGGAATGTGGCAGGGTCTACAGTCAATCACGGACTACAAAAAGAAAACCAGCCCGTCGCGGACCACAATGTCCTGCTCCCAGACAAACTAAACAACTTCTTTGCTCGCTTTGAGTGCCACCGACTAAGGCCAACTACCAAAACCTGCGGGCTCACCTTCACCGCAGCCAACGTGAGTAAAACCTTTAAGCATGTTAACCCTCGCAAGGCTGCCAGCCCAGATGGCATCCCTGGCCGTGTCCTCAGAACATGCGCAGACTAGCTGGCTGGTGTGTTTACGGACATATTTAATCAAGCCTTATCCCAGTCTGCTGTTCCCACATGCTTCAAGAGGGCAACCATTGTTCCTGTTCCCAAGAAAGCTAAGGTAACTGAGCTAAATGACTATCGCCCCGTAGCACTCACTTCCGTCATCATGAAGTGCTTTGAGAGACTAGTCAAGGATCATATCACCTCCATCCTACCAGACACCCTAGAGCCACTCCAATTTGCTTACCGTCCCAATAGGTCCACAGACGACGCAATCGCTATCACACTGCACACTGCCCTAACCCATCTGGACAAGAGGAATAACTATGTAAGAATGCTGTTCATTGACTACAGCTCAGCATTTAACACCATAGTACCCTCTAAACTCGTCATTAAGCTCGAGACCCTAGGTCTTGACCCAGCCCTGTGCAACTGGGTCCTGGACTTCCTGACGGGCCGGGCCCAGGTGGTGAGGGTAGGAAACAGGCTAGATTACCAACAACGACGAGACGGCCTACAGGGAGGAGGTGAGGGTCCTCGGAGTGTGGTGTCAAGAAAATAACCTCTCTCTCAATGTCAACAAAACTAAGGAGATGATCGTGGACTTCGGGAAACAGCAGAAGGAGCACCCCCCTATCCAAATCGATGGGACAGTAGTGGAGAAGGTGGAAAGTTTTCAGTTCCTCAGCCTACACATCACGGACAAATTGAAATGGTCCACCCACACAGACAGCGTGGTGAAGAAGGCGCAACAGCGCCTCTTCAACCTCAGGAGGCTGAAGAAATTTGACTAAAAACACCAAAAACACTCACAAACTTCTACAGATGCACAATCGAGAGCATCCTGTCGGGCTGTATCACCTCCTGGTACGGCAACTTCTCCGCCCACAACCGTAAGGCTCTCCAGAGGGTAGTGAGGACTGCACAACGCATCACCGGGGGTAAACTACCTGCCCTCCAGGACACCTACACCACCCGATGTCACAGGAAGGCCAAAAAGATCATCAAGGACAACAGCCACCCGAGCCACTGCCTGTTCACCCTGTTATCATCCAGAAGGCGAGGTCAGTACAGGTGCATCAAAGCTGGGACTGAGAGACTGAAAAACAGCTTCTATCTCAAGGCCATCAGACTGTTAAACAGCCACCACTAACATTGAGTGGCAGCTGCCAACATACTGACTTAAATCTCTAGCCACTTTAAATAATAGAAAATTGGATGTAACAAATGTATCACTAGCCACTTTAAACAATTTGTATATAATGTTTACATATCCGACATTACTCATATCAAATCTATACACTGTACTCTATACCATCTACTGAATCTTGCCTATGCCGTTCGGCCATCGACTCAAATATCTAGCCACTTTAATAATTAAAAAGTGGATGTAATAAATGTATCACTAGCCACTTTAAACGATGCCATTTATATAATGTTTACATATCCTACATTACTCATCTCAAATGTATATACTGTACTCTATACTATCTACTGCATCTTGCCTATGCCGGTCAGCCAACGCTCATCCATATATTTATTAGTACATACTCGTATTCATTCCTTTACACTTGTGTGTATAAGGTAGCTGTTGTGAAATTGTTAGATTAATTGTTAGATACTACTGCATGGTCGGAACTAGAAGCACAAGCATTTCGCTACACTCGCATTAACATCTGCTAACCATGTGTATGTGACAATTGATTTGATTCGATTTGACAACCTCTGCATTATCGACCGAAAAAGCTTTTTAGTCTGAGCAACCTACTCCAGCTTTGAAGTGCCCTAATATGGAGTGTGTGGTAATCCTCAGTAGCTGGTTGGCTCTATATCTGTTAAAGAACAGTTAGAGGTCTGGAAACAGGTTCAAGTACACTCTCAAGTCCAATGGTACTGCTTGGATTGCCGAGGTGCAGACTTCTATATAGGGTCTATGTCTGTTTAGCAATGTGACACCAGTTTAGCTAGCGACTAGCATTAGGCTAATATTAATGTGTTAATACTAATAGGCTAATACTAATGTGTTAATACTAATAGGCTAAAACTAATGTGTTAATATTAATAGGCTAATACTAATATGTTAATATTAATAGGCTAATACTAATAGGCAAATACTAACAGGCTAATACTAATATGTTAATATTAATAGGCTAATACTAATAGGCTAATACTAATAGGCCAAAACTAATAGGCTAATACTAATATGTTAATATTAATACGCTAATACTAATATGTTAATATTAATAGGCTAATACTAATAGGCTAATACTAATAGGCTAATACTAATAGGTGAATACTAATAGGCTAATACTAATATGTTAATATTAATAGGCTAATACTAATAGGCTAATACTAATAGGCTATTATGAATAGGCTAACACTAATATGTTAATATTAATAGGCTAATAATAATATGTTAATATTAATATGCTAATACTAATATGTTAATATTGATAGGCTAATACTAATAGGATAATACTAATATGTTAATATTAATAGGCTAATACTAATAGGCTAATACTAATAGGCTAATACTAATAAGTTAATATTAATAGGCTAATACCAATATGCTAACACAAATAGGCTAATACTAATATGTTAATATTAATAGGCTAATACTAATAGGCTAATACTAATAGGCTAATCCTAATATGTTAATATTAATAGGCTAATACTAATATGTTAATACTAATAGGCTAACACTAATATGTTAATACTAATAGACTAATACTAATATGTTAATGCTAATAGGCGAATACTAATATGTTCATATTAATAGGCTAATACTAATAGGCCAATACTAATAAGCTAATACTAATATGTTAATATTAATAGGCTAATACTAATATGTTAATATTAATAGGCTAATACTAATAGGCTAATACTAATAGGCAAATACTAATACGCTAATACTAATATGTTAATATTAATAGGCTAATACTAATAGGCTAATACTAATAGGCTATTATTAATCGGCTAGTACTAATATGTTAATATTAATAGGCTAATAATAATATGTTAATATTCATATGCTAATACTAATATGTTAATATTGATAGGCTAATACTAATAGGCTAATACTAATATGTAAATATTAATAGGCTAATACCAATATGCTAACACAAATAGGCTAATACTAATAGGCTAATACTAATATGTTAATATTAATAGGCTAATACTAATAGGCTAATACTAATAGGCTAATACTAATATGTTAATATTAATAGGCTAATACCAATATGCTAACACAAATAGGCTAATACTAATAGACTAATACTAATATGTTAATATTAATAGGCTAATACTAATAGGCTAATACTAATAGGCTAATACTAATATGTTAATATTAATAGCTTAATACTAATATGTTAATACTAATAGGCTAACACTAATATGTTAATACTAATAGACTAATACTAATATGTTAATGCTATATGTCTGTTTAGCAATGTGACACCAGTTTAGCTAGCGACTAGCATTAGGCTAATACTAATGTGTTAATACTAATAGGCTAATACTAATGTGTTAATACTAATAGGCTAAAACTAATATGTTAATATTAATAGGCTAATACTAATATGTTAATATTAATAGGCTAATACTAATAGGCAAATACTAACAGGCTAATACTAATATGTTAATATTAATAGGCTAATACTAATAGGCTAATACTAATAGGCCAATACTAATATGCTAATACTAATATGTTAATATTAATAGGCTAATACTAATATGTTAATATTAATAGGCTAATACTAATAGGCTAATACTAATAGGCTAATACTAATAGGCGAATACTAATAGGCTAATACTAATATGTTAATATTAATAGGCTAATACTAATAGGCTAATACTAATAGGCTATTATGAATAGGCTAACACTAATATGTTAATATTAATAGGCTAATAATAATATGTTAATATTAATATGCTAATACTAATATGTTAATATTGATAGGCTAATACTAATAGGATAATACTAATATGTTAATATTAATAGGCTAATACTAATAGGCTAATACTAATAGGCTAATACTAATAAGTTAATATTAATAGGCTAATACCAATATGCTAACACAAATAGGCTAATACTAATATGTTAATATTAATAGGCTAATACTAATAGGCTAATACTAATAGGCTAATCCTAATATGTTAATATTAATAGGCTAATACTAATATGTTAATGCTAATAGGCTAATACTAATATGTTCATATTAATAGGCTAATACTAATAGGCCAATACTAATAGGCTAATACTAATATGTTAATATTAATAGGCTAATACTAATATGTTAATATTAATAGGCTAATACTAATAGGCTAATACTAATAGGCAAATACTAATAGGCTAATACTAATATGTTAATATTAATAGGCTAATACTAATAGGCTAATACTAATAGGCTATTATTAATCGGCTAGTACTAATATGTTAATATTAATAGGCTAATAATAATATGTTAATATTAATATGCTAATACTAATATGTTAATATTGATAGGCTAATACTAATAGGCTAATACTAATATGTTAATATTAATAGGCTAATACCAATATGCTAACACAAATAGGCTAATACTAATAGGCTAATACTAATAGGCTAATACTAATATGTTAATATTAATATGCTAATACTAATATGTTAATATTAATAGGCTAAAACTAATAGGCTAATACTAATATGTTAATACTAATATGCTAATACTAATATGTTAATATTAATAGGCTAATACTAATAGGCTATTATTAATAGGCTAATACTAATATGTTAATATTAATAGGCTAATACTAATATGTTAATACTAATAGGCTAATGCTAATAGGCTAATACTAATAGGCTAATACTAATAGGCTAATAGTAATATGTTAATATTAATAGGCTAATAGTAATAGGCTAATACTAATAGGCTACTGCTAATACTAATATGTTATTACTAATATGCTAATACTAATAGGCTAATACTAATAGGTTAATACTAATATGTTAATTATAATATGCTAATACTAATATGTTAATACTCATAGGCTAATACTATTATGTTAATACTAATAGGCTAATACTAATATGTTAATATTAATAGGATAATACTAATATGGGAATACTAATATGTTAATATTAATAGGCTAATACTAATATGTTAATACGAATAGGCTAATACAACACATGATAAGTTATAAAGACACTGCTGTGTGTGTTTCAAATCACATTTAGCTGAGCCTACATCGTTTTACTGATGGTTTACTGCCTTATCCATACATAGGCAGTCACAATATAAAAAAACAAGCTATCTTAAGACCAAGGGCAAGCTATAGGACCCATTCTGACGTGCAAGTGGTGTCAACCTGTGCAGCCAATAGATTGATTGATTGTCCTCTGCAATGTGAGAAGGAAGAAGCTACTTTCTCATGCAAGAGGATCAATCTGCACTGCAAGGTGAATCTATTGGCGCTAATCGGCTAATCGCATGGCTAAAGGTGAGGTCCGCCTGCAAAGCTCTCTGATTTTAACCTTGACTAGCAGTTACAGGGGGCACCTTTAAAACCTCAACACTGAACTTAGTCTGCTTAAAGTCTGGCTACATCTTGGTCCACTGCCAGGAGTTTACGCGTATGGTATGGACAAAGAAAACAAATCTATAGAATTATGTGTGTTTCTGTTGTCTGTCTATAACCAGGTTTTCATCCAACCTTTTTACGCGAGTAAAGTACTGTACATGTCAGATAAAACATTTAATGACAGGCCTGATGGAAACATCACGTCAGAAAACTTTCCAAATGTTGCAGTCACGCGATGACATGTGAGGTCCTCCCACTACGACTCTGGAAGGCATGCAGTTTATTAGGCTACAGATGAAATAAGTTAAGAGGAACTTCACAGGGTGTTGAAAACACACAGTGCTTGATGCTCCTTTCCAATAAATATTGAAGGTCTTATTCTGGTGATGCTTCTCTCTCTTTTTCCCCTGTTCCACTACAAAGTTTCTCCCTGCACGCAGTCACTGAGTCCGAAAATCTGCTATCTCAGCCACTGCCTGTCACCAAGGGAGTACCCCAAGGCTCAATCCTAGGCCCCACACTCTTCTCAATTTACATCAACAATATAGCTCAGGCAGTAGGAGCCTCTCTCATCCATTTATATGCAGATGATGCAGTCTTATACTCAGCTTGCCCCTCCCCGGATTTTGTGTTAAATGCTCTACAACAAAGCGTTCTTAGTGTCCAACAAGCTTTCTCTACCCTTAACCTTGTTCTGAACATCCCAAAAACAAAGGTAATGTGGTTTGGTAAGAAGAATGCCCCTCGGGTGTGATTACTACCTCTGAGGGTTTAGAGCTTGACGTAGTCACCTCATACAAGAACTTGGGAGTATGGCTAGACGGTACACTGTCCTTCTCTCAGCACATATCAAATCTGCAGGCTAAAGTTAAATCTAGACTTGGTTTCCACTATCATAAACGCTCCTCTTTCACCCCAGCTGCCAAACTAACCTTGATTCAGATGGCCATCCTACCCATGCTAGATTACAGAGACATTATTTATAGATCGGCAGGTAAGGGTGCTCTCAAGCGGCTAGATGTTCTTTACCATTCGGCCATCAGATTTGCCACCAATGCTCCTTATAGGACACATCACTGCACTCTATACTCATCTGTAAACTGGTCATCTCTGTATACCCATCGCAAGACCAACTGGTTGATGCTTATTTATAAAACCCTCTTAGGCCTTACTCCCCCCTATCTAAGATATCTACTGCAGCCCTCATCCGCCACATACAACACCCGTTCTGACAGTCACATTCTGTTAAACATCCCCAAAGCACACACATCCCTGGGTTGCTCGGCTTTTCAGTTCGCTGCAGCTAGCGACTGGAATGAGCTGCAACAAACACCCAAACTGGACAGTTTTATATCAATCGCTTCATTCAAAGGCTCAATCATGGACACTCTTACTGACAGTTGTGGCTGCTTTGCGTGATGTATTGTTGTCTCTACCTTCTTGCCCTTTGTGCTGTTGTCTGTGCCCAATAACGTTTGTACCATGTTTTGTGCTGCTACTATGTTTTGTTGCTACCATGTTGTTGTCATGTTGTGTTTCTACCATGCTGTGTTGTCATGTGTTGCTGCCTTGCTATGTTGTTGTCTTAGGTTGTGTTGTGTTGTCTCTTGTCGTGGTGTGTTTTTTTAAATGATCACAGCCCCTGTCCCCGCAGGAGGCCTTTTGTCTTTTGCAAATAAGAATTTGTTCTTAACTGACTTGCCTAGTTAAATAAAGGTTAAATAAAACATTTTTTTTTAAACATGATGATTAGGGATGTTCCCCAATAGGCATTGGTCCCAGGTTCAAATGTTTAAGATATGAGAGCATCGGTCTGCAGGACCCCAAACCGATCCAAACTTACCATATATCGGTCAGAAAATGTATTCAACCGAATGGCCCGGTTCACAATTTGTTTTGCTCAAATTATTTTCTTTCTACCTTCCGAAAATACCTATCATCTTTTGTGACAAATGTGTCCTCTCCTTCAGTGTCGCACTAAGCATGTAATTATGTTGACAGTCATTGATCTACAAGACATTTTGCATGACAAACAAGCACAGGCAATATCAGTAGTATAGTCAAACTGCGGGCAGTGTGCAGCTTCGTACGCTGACAAACAAGAAGTGGGCCTATTCCTGACCTGGCACATCTGCGTGTCACCTTCAGCATTCAAATGTTTATAAAATGTGACTCGTTTGAGGAAACTAGGTGTAAGTCGCGGGTCACTACTTCACAGGAGAGCCATTTGAACATAAACTTTTTATTTTATCAAAATGCTTTTTTTGGCAGAAATGCCTTCTGGAACATGTGAACTTTCCTGTGCCTTAATAACAAGCGCGTATGCCATCTGTAAATACAAATAAAATTGTTAAATTACGAGCCTAGTTGGTTTAGCCACAGAAAAAGACAGAAACCTTCCCACTAGCCATGATTGGCTAGATAATGAGTGGGCTGGACATGCTGAGAGATGAGTTCAGATTGGTCTGCCATATACTGTAGCACACTTCTCATTTTCAGTTCAAGTTAAAGTGTACTGTTAGCTAGCTAGCTAACGTTATGTGTATGATCTTATTATTCGTATGATTTTCACAAGGTCCTTTGCTGTTATTCTGGGATTATCTCAGAGCCATTTGCTTTGTTTTATTCTAATGTTAGCTAGCTAACAATGAACCTGGTTGGTTAGCTACCTACAGATTCATGCAGGGTAGTAACGTCATGTTTTGGGATTATGGTTCATTGTTTAGCTAGCTAGCTAGCTACATGTCTTAACTTCTTAGGGAGCGGCTCCCGAGGTGACGGTTTTGGAGAGTCTGAAATGCCCAAAGTTAAATGCCTCCCACTCAGGCCCAGAAAATAGGATATGCACATAATTAGTACTATTGGATAGGAAACACAGTTTCTAAGAGTGTTAAAATATTGTCTGTGAGTATAACAGAACTGATTTAACAGGCGAAAACCCGAGGAATTTCTGTCCTGGAAAAAGTGTTTTTTTGACACATTGCCTCATTTTGAACCCCTCCCTATTGTAAACTACATATATGGGAGTAAGATTGCAGTATCTATTGCTTCCACTGGATGTCAACAGTCTCTAGACAGTGTTTGATGATGTTTAGTTGCTCTGGATGGTAATAGAAGAATAATTTCGAAGTGGTCATCGGATGTAAACAGAAGAGGAAGCGCGTTCCCGGGCTCGCGCGCGCTGTGGTTTATTCCTTTCCTATCGTCCAGTTTATAATCCGGTTGAAATATTATAGTAAATATACATAAAAGTGTTCCTAAGGATACATTATCACTGATGTTTGATTGTTCTTGGACAAGTGTATAGGTATAGGTTGAACGAGTTCTCTTCACGGTTCAATGGGCGAGAGAACGCTGTATTTTATGAACATAATGCGCCAACCAAACAGAGATTTATGGATATAATAAATGACTTTTTCTAACAAAAGAACCATTGGATGTCTTCGTTGGACACTTGGGAAGCCCTCAGCAGAAGTTCTTCAAAAGGTAAGGGATTTGTTTTCGCTGTGAAATGTGTTTTGTGTGAACCGCGATGGTTTATGAATTTATGCTAATGCTAAACGTTGGCAAAAAAACTCAAATTGTTGCCAGCAGCACAGTTGCAGTACATAAAAACAGGCTAACCAGCCTTCTAGGGTGAGGAAAAGGGTCAGTGAGCTGTTCTTTCATTTGTGTCTGGAAGAAGCTAGCAAGCTAGCCAACATTAGCCAGTTAGCTTGGGTGCTTGACTGATGGTGTTAGCGCATAACGCTCGGATCAACACTTAAAGAGATGGGTGGGGATAAAGTTTAAGAGGGTGTGAACGATGCTGAATGGGTGTAGACAAAGAAGAGCTCTCCAGTAGGTACCAAAACATTCAAAGGCCATTTTCTCAAAAGTGAGGTTACAAGTTTATCAACTTTCTAAGCAGAACTACTCTCCCATTGTTCCTCATATGCTGTGTACGATATACCATTTGCAGCTCTGTGCCTCTGCTTTTATCCAATGTAAAAAACACAATTTCAAATTTTGCTACGTAAGACCAAATCAAGGCGATCGGTCACAAATGGCTTGCACAATATTAGACTTTATTTGTTGAGTGACAACCAATGTTATTTTCTAGGTGATTTTTTAATCAATAGCTGTTTAAAATTAAAGCAGGAGATAACCGCAGGAGATAACTCTCATCTGGCTATTGGTAGGCTACATGCTGATCAGGGCTTAAGTTAGATTTCATTTTTTATTGTTCCGGTTCACCAGCAATAGTTTTGGTAATTTTGCTTGAAACAATCAGTTGACTGAGTATACTTGGCACTACCATACCCCGTTCAAAGGCACTTACATTTTTTGTCTTGCCCATTCACTCTCTGAATGGCACACATACACAATCCATATCTCAATTGTCTCAAGGCTTAAAAATCCTTATTTAACCTGTCTCCTTCCCTTCATCTACACTAAACACTGGCATACTGGGGCGGCACAGGCTAAATCCGTTGTTCTGCACCTCAACAAGGCAGTTAACCCACTGTTCTCCGGTAGGCTGTTATTGTAAACAAGAATTTGTTCTTAACTGACTTGCCTAGTTAAATAAAAATAAATACTTTCATGTGCACTACGTCACCACGCACAGCCTTTTATCCGCAACAAGTAAATTTGATGGAAATCCATCTCTGGTGGGAAAATGCGGATTTTAAGAATATTCACGTAAAAATGTGTCGGCAATTGGATGGAAACCTATCTTACATTAAAGGAAGTAGTGTGTGTTTTTTATTGCTTGTGCTAACAGTTGATTTTATCAGAATATAGAGCACACCCTCACTGGCTTTTCAATTCAATTCATAGAAAGAAAGAAATGTATGTGCATGTGTGATGGTGTAGACTTATAGAGATACTGTATATTACTCTTCATGTTTCAGACATGTTTGAACCTAGAAAATAAATAGTTAATATTACCTCTGGCACAGAACAGAAACATATATCGTTTTGGTGCAAACAGCAGATTTTAAGGACTTGGCTGCTCACGACAAACGACTGAACCACATAACGGCGGATAATTATCCAAACCTCCATAACATTTAGCAACTCAGCATTTCATTAAGGTCCTGCTCATATTTTCTTTAAAGTCCCTTTGATTGTGTTTGACTTGAGCAATAACCAAACCCGTTGGACCGCAGTCTATCTGTGCTCGCCTGTAACTCAAACCAACACTGCTTACGTTCAATGCGGCATCTGGCTTTCACATTACATTTGAGGCTGGCTTTTTGAGGTGCCTCTCAAATGTGTTGGAATTAAATTAAAACCTGCCTAGGCGAACTGGACATTTTCCAAGACTGCATTTCACACACCATAAACACTAGAGAAATGTTTAAACATATCATAACCTAAAAGGCTGCAGCCATGCTTTTCAGCCATGCTTTTTATGGGCAGCATCGTGCATTTAAATATCCCCCCAAAAAATATCAAGCTGTTTTGCATTTGAAAGAAAAAGGGAGGCACTGAATTCCCCTGAATTTATGGTTGTGAAAATCAAAAGTTATATTTTTTCTTATTTTACATCTTCACAATATTTCAAATTGACTTTAAGATTGCTTCAGTCGTGCAGACTAGATAACTCTCTGGATGCGTGTGAATACATTACTGTAAATGATGACTGCAATGATTAAAATCCAGACAAATGTGAAAAAGTAGATATTTCTCATAGGAAAGTAATTGAGATGTAAATGCAGAGTTAATGTATCCAGTAGTCTGACTTCCTTGCATATGCTCCAGGACCCTGTTATTGGAACATTGTCATAATCCTCTGTTTCAATTAACACCACAGCTTACGTGGTGCGCTGCACACCAAACATCTGATTACATTTCTTCAGCTTGTTTATGCTATGTACAATTCAATCAGATGAACTAGACGATAGTGGGAGAAGATTAGATTAGCGACACAGCATCTGCAAAACCGCCGTAGGTGTTCACACACAATGTATTCATGTAAAACCAAAAAAAGCTAAACAGGAAATGTCTATGAACCACAAAGCACAGAATGTTTTGAGGTACATTTCTCGACAGAGAGGCCCCGATCTGGCATCCAAATCCTCCAAATCCATTCCTAATGCCGTAATATAAAATAGGGTTATCAAATTGAGGTTCACATCAGGTTTGCCCTCTGGCAAAGTCCTTAAAACAAATGCTTCCTAAGCCCCAAAGTCCATGTCAAATAATCACAAGCTGTGCCCAAGCCGTTTTACAGTAAAACCATAGTCTCATTTGCGGCTCAAGCAAAACTGGTGTACGATATGTGAGCAGATATGATTATATAACATAATAAGATAACACATCTGTTTAAACTAAGCAGGGGTGACAGAGAGCCCATTCAGAACCATGGCCCGTCTTATTATTCCTCTCCAAATCTAATCCTGTCGGACAATAAACAACATAAATGCTTCTAATAGGATTAAAGGCCTGTGAAATATGTCTGGAAGGGAGGAGAGAAAATAGAAAGACTATTTTATTTAAGCACGGTTAAACACACAAAAGCAATGCATCCCTAGAAAGTGAGTGTGAGGCTCTCGACTGGAGGTGTCCACGCCCAGTGCTTCTCCAAATAGAGGCTCATGGATAACACCTCGGCTTGGCTAGGTCAGGGCTAAACACTGGGATGTGGCTTGAAATATCACTGCAGCGTTTACTTGGTGGGTCACTAGAACATTCCTGAAGATTCAAGAGTCAAAACACAGAAAGGGTCATTGTTTTAAATAGTAGGAAAATCATCTCTTATTTTTTGGTTTTTTTACTTGCCCTGTTATCAAACTGACTTCAATTCATGTCAGTATTCGTGAACTTTCGAAACTTCACACAACTGCCACTTTACAGTACAGCGTTGGTTATGGACATATTACCATATTTGCCTTGGCAGTAGACCTCCCTCTCCATGTGAGGTTATGTACTCCCTGGATAGGTCCATAACTACTGACAGCCAGAAATATGCGGATACAGTCATATTTACACACATTGGCATACAGTGTGTGAGTAAAATAACCTTTTACAGTTAGCAAGAAAGACAAAGCTGAAAGCCTAAATGAAAGAAAGAGAGAGTACAACCATAATTCTAGCTGTCACTTTACATTAGGGCAGATATTACTCCACAGTACACACACACACAACACTTCCCTGTAATGGAGTACAGACCAGGCCAGGGTGTGTGATGAACGGTCTCGTGCCTCCCCTCCACAGGACCACCTACCCAGCCTGGAAAACAGGTCACGCACCTGGAAGTGGTCAGGGTGGCTAACGCTAACAAACTATGGGTGATTAAGAGTGGCCTTTAGCCAAGACCTGGGCCAACACCACCAGGGCCAAGAGGAAGGGAGGTGTGTGTGTTAGGAGGGGGGTGGAGGAGAGTTGATATATTCAGAGACCACCTCTCAACCCTTACCTACCACCTTTCAAATACACCCCCACCCACAGACTAACTCCTGTTTGCCTAGGGGATACAGAGCCAAGATGAGGATGGATACAGGAGGGATACATCCCTATTCACATTATGTGAAGTACATGACGGTAAAAATGAAGACCATATCAGTTCTTTAAAAAAACACATATGGTATGATATGAAATAGCATCTTTCCACACTTTTCCACAAGGTATAATGGACCCCCACCCCCATGTCAAAAAAGATCCAAACTAAATGTACTGTGCTCAATGATGTGTTTCCTCCCCCAGGGTGATTCCTTATGTTCTCCACTGGAAGTCAACAATGGACGTACAGTATGTGAAGGTCTGCTATTCCTGTGGTGTGGAGGAGTGCTCAGATGATTGAGGCTCAGACCGAACACACACACCCAGACACGCATAGACACACACACACACACACAAATGCACGTGCACACACACACATGCACACACAGCATACCCCCCACCCCAGGGCTCTCCCTGCCAAGAGGAGGAAGGGAAGACCCTGCATGTGTCAAATATATGCTCCACTTGTGGACATTCACCCTGTATTGAGTTAAATCCACAGGCATTACGCTATGGAACCTATGTAATACAAGGGAGTCTTAACCATCGCACTTTAGTAAATCCTGCCACTTGCATAGAAGTTATATTATCTGCCATCCAAGCCCCTTCTGGTATTTTCTGTGCAAGTTGTGTTCTGCAAAAAAAAGAGAAAGAGGGATGAGTTGGAAAACGGAGGAAAGATTGCCTTTCAGTTTTTTGGACGGCGGACAAGCATGTTTCCAATTGTTTGTGCTGTAGATCACATTGTGCTCCATAATGCCTCCCCTCCCATCAACCTGCAGTCTACTGACACCTCCCACTGTGACACATTCATTATAAGTTCCTGTATACAGGCCTATCCCTGGCCATGAATACATAATGCCCAAAATGAGTCATATTCACAGAACCGATGCCCAGCAGTGAATAAATACAAGCTATCCATCACACACGGACCGGTGAAAAATGTATGAGAGTCCACAGAGGCTGGTGAGGGAAGGGGGAGGAGGTGGTCTGGGGTAGGGCTAGCCAAAGGGGTGACGGGAAATTATTAGGCTTTATTTTAAGAAAGTGGGTGGGCAAGGATGATCACAATGCCACCCTAACGTCCTCCATGGTTGAAGAGAGAGGGACAGGCGGTAAAAAAAGCATATGCATCAGGGGCAAACATGCAAACATGCTTGATAAATACATGCTTGATAAATACTTGATAAATAGTGCATAAACTTTTGGAAATAATTAATTGCATGAAGAAATATTCATGGGAATTCATAATTAAAAAAAAATAACAACAATAGTTATTTGTTTAGATAGAGTCAAGGATATGTTTTGTGTAATTCTACAGTCCTCGAAAAAACATAGGCCTATAGCCTATTGCGTTTCCCTAACAATAAAAACATGACAGTGTAATCCATTTGATCAACTTTATTTGTAGATTTGATTAGTAATAGAGTTCTAGTAATTAAAATGTTACAGCTTCTTTTGACAAAGTAGAAACGATCATAATAATATAACCAGCCAGGTGACAGGTGAATTTATTTGCTGTATTCCTAAACAAAAGCACCAGTGCATGAACAATTGTAAAGGATGAATTGCATAAAGAAATATTAGCGTAACTATATTCATGACAAGATATAAAAACAGTCATTTGTTGGTTGTATCAGACACTGTTTTGTGCCTATATACTATTGCCTTTACGCATGAATCAATCGCATCTTCTCTTTATGCTTCAGGGCTTTGTGTGAGCAAGCCCCACAAACAAATCGGTTGCACTGCACACAGTTTTCATGGGCCTTGTTTTATGTGCACCTGCCGACTTGACATGGTGTCTTATTTTTCCTGAGTGGGAGCTGTGGTACTTGGGGAAGAGGGAGAGCAGGACCTGCTGCCTTGGCGGCCTGATTGGCGGCTGTAGCTTCTTTCTTGGAGTTCATGTGGTTCTCACGAAGCTCACATGTCAGATCCAGTGGGATGCATGGTGCTGAGGATGGGAACACTATTATTTACCATCTGTACACCGTGAGTGTTGCTTTATACCACTCTCCATCACTGATGTGGAGTACAGCTCTGCTGGTATGTTGTTTTGCGCAGAGGGGGGCAGCTCCCGTCTTTGTTTGTTCACTGTTCCCGAGCAGGCTAGTCTTCTTCGCAATCAAATTGTCTGCCAGGGAAATTGATGTGAAGAAGTTGTCCATGGTCACATTTCTGCCTTTGCCCATGTAAGGCTCCACGAGTCTCAAAACCACAGTCTCAGACAGTCCCTCACCCTCTGGCCTGGTTTCAGCTTTCCCCAGATATGGAAAGCCATTGAGCAAGTACTTGGTTTTGACATCGGCGAAAACTTAACTGAAGTCACATGCACCATTATCAGTGTCCATCTTGTTTCTATCGCCCATTCATCCATTGACGACAGAATAGCATATTTTAATTTGAGTATATTAGGTTACTAGTTTTTTCTTAGTAGCCAGAGCAATTCTGCCGAGCGACTGATCATGTGCTGAATGCATGGACAGCACAAATATTCTTGGAAAAAGTTACATTTGGAAAAAGAGCTGTACCTCTTGAATTTTGAGTTATTTGACAAAGGTACATGTCATAGAAACTGCAGAGTATGCTCTTTCAGATACTTTATAGAAAGCACAACGTTTTACCTGCATGTGACTCGGAAAGGGGGATTTGATAAAGCCATGCTCCTTTCCTTGCATCTGTCAATTACAAGATGCGCCCATCTCTCAATGTACAATTTAACAAATGATAGGCTTAATATTATCACTCATCAGATTATTTTCAATTTAATCTTCTCCATAGGCTAACTCTTATTATGTGTGAAATTAGTTTTGGTATAGTTTAGGTGTAGTTTCGATGGGCCGGCTATGCAGGCTGACTGGCATCGCTTGTTTCCCGCTCATCAACTTGGATAGAGTCAAGGATACGTTTTGCACTATTCTAATGGCCTACTGCAACACATAGCATGTTCTTGTTTCCCTTACAATAAATTTGATTAGTAATAGAGTTATAGTAAATAAAACAGTCCTGTAACAGCTTCTGTAAAAGAGAATGGTATCTACCTGCAAGGCGTGCGGTCAAATTATTAAAATGAGAGCCAACGCTGATAAATAGGCATAACACAAACTCATTATTACATTATTGTTGTTCTAAATGAAATCAACCTCTTCACCCTCCTTACCATTCAGTTAAGCCTCATTTAAATTAGATTATGAAGTAACTTGCACAATTATCGCCCATTCATCCATTTGTCATTCATTTAGTGAGGATAGAGAGACGCATTAGCACCTACCGCACATTGTCTTGGTGGATTAAGTTAGGAATAGGTGTGAAGAAATACTTTTCTGTTTGTGATTTCAAAATTCTGACAAATGAGCAGTGTAAAGTGCAAACATTTAGGAAAAGTCGGGGAAGGAGCAGGACATAACTTTTTTTGGGGGGGGTAATTTTTTTTGTAAAATCAAATGTTTGTGGCCGTTGGCCTATGGCGGTTTTAATGTTAAGGCCTCTGTGTGTGTAGTGTAACACATTCCTATAGACGTGGAAACATGCACTGGAACAGAGGAGGCCATTTGTCACTGCTGTCCCTGTGGGGATTGCTACAGTTTGAAAAATGGACCTGCTGAAAAGTTTCAGATGTCTGCGTAATGACAGCCTTGTAAAAGCTAAGCTGTCTATAAAGTCACCTAATCAGAAATCAAGCCACATAATTGGCTGTGTTCCTACAATAGGAAGCAGTTGAGGTTTTAGTAAGTGGAACTGCTATAACAATATGTAATAGAGGGTCCTAGAGGTTCAGAGGTGTCCTATTTGGAATAAATGCTGTGTTTTATTCATTCATCTGAACTGTCATAATCCTCCTTCTTTTCTCCCTGCCTTGAAAAACAACCTTTCAACCTACCTTTAGATGAGTAATCACTGTCAGGAATACAAGTTCATCCCTGCTTTGTATCTTCTCAGCTCTCTGGTTAGTTGTTACGTATAGCTTACCTGCCTGGTGTAATGTTCTGACATTCCAGAATCCAATTGTCACTCTTGACTTGAGCTGTAGCAGACTTTTATCCCCTGTGCTGTCAGGTGAGTTTAACACCAGGGATTCATGGGCATCTTTTCAGGGTTGTCTGTTTGGCTCAGACCTGTGGAGGAGAATGAACCAGGAGGTCATCAGCAGTGTGACCAGAAGAAGAACATGAGGATGAAAAGACAAAAGCCAAGCACTGGATTACAACCCACATGGAAAAAGAACACAGGACACCAAAAACCTACTGAAGACCCAACTCTGCAAGAACTGAGTAAAGCAGCAATCTCTTGGGAAGAGGCAAAGCCCTAGAACAGAAGAGAGTGAGGTGGAGAGCCATGGTGGACACCCGATGCTTCCAAAAGGCCCAAGATGACCAAACCAAAGAAAGTTATCCTTACATTTCCTCAATTCTTTTCCATCCTCATTATCCTTAAAGCATACACTACCCATCCCTCTGTACTGCAAACAGCCCACTACTTCTCTCCATCACTCCCCGGCCTATTCACCGCCACCCCACTCCTCCGTCCTTCTTCATCCATCTATTTGGCCGATACATCCCCCAGCCCCCAGAGCTGCTTCTCCCTCTTTCTGTTAATGCTCCTCCTGCTCCTCATGTCTGTTAAGTCAGCATGACATTTTATGACACCTGGTTATTAAAAAACAGTTTCTATTATGTGCAAGGGGAAGTGGAAATAGCTATGCTCAGACAAGGTAATTAGGGTAGAGCAGGAGAGGGGATATTTATGAATGCAGGGGGAGAGCAGAGGGGGAGAGCAGGGGAATTGGTGGGTAATGTCCTGCTGTCAGTAACACTTTTCCCCTTAACTCCTAACACAACACAGTTAATGTGGGAATGGCTCTAAATCTCATTTGTAATTCACGTTTCCCATGAATCATTTCACATTCATTTCGCTCATTTGTGAGTTAAGTGAACGATGCACCTTACGAGGCTTCTATTCGTGAAAGTAGTGCTACTAATGTTTAGGGGAAACAGGACCTACATTTGATTCGGCCTGAACAAAAACAACAACTAGGAATCACAATCACATGTAAAGATGTTGTGTTACTAGGCTAACTGTGCAAAACAGACACACGTGTGTCTTCACCCTTGTTCATAATTAATAGAATTACATTGTGATGGCGACAAATATAAAATAGAACTACTGTATTTCCCCCAAAACAGACAACATTCACAGGCAGACAGAACCATGCATATTATACTAGATTTACTGCAATGTCCAACAAACAACCCAGAGAAAATGTTTTTGTAATATCCTGCTTCATCAAAAACGACATTAGCTTTTTACAGGGTGTGTTTGGCGCCATTGGCAAAGTCCCACAGATCTCTAAAGCAGATACATTATAAACCCATTCTGTTATAGACCCCTGATGTGGTCTGATGTGGTCTGTGTATCTGGTTCTGATATTTGGTGCAGAACGTTGATCCGCTTAGTGACCACAAACCGAGAAAAGTAATCTTCATAGAAACCAAAACTGCAATAATACGTTGACTTAACCGGACTTGAATAACATGAAAGGAAAAGCCCACTATTTTATGCTACTCAAAGGCAAACAAGTGAAATAATTGTTGATCAATGTGTGCTGGCTCATCTGTGTTGACTTAGTACATGAACACACACACAAACACACACACACACACACGTTAGTCTTGGCTCTGTAGGCCTGTATGGACAAAGTTTTGGCTTTTGGCTGTGTCTAGCTGTACTGTGTCAATCCAACTCTCTGTTCACAAGCATTCAACAATATCTCTGGGCCATCCCCAGTAGGTTTGCAGCTCAATGAATGTTTGAAACGAGTGGAGGTGGTTCAGACACCTCTGAGAAAATAAGGGTCTGAGTCTGACAGCTCTGGGCGTTATGGGGCCAGGCTCTGGGACCTACCAGGGACCACAGATCATCACAGGTCACTGAGAAGTTAGTTGCTTTTAGTTTTTTCGCCGAGCCCAGAGACAAAATGAGGCCTTAACCTAGTAATCTACACGGCACGTCCCCTGGTAGCACTTCTGGATTTAGTGCTGGGAAATTAGAATTGGGCTGGACTGGGCTGAGAGAGAAAGACAGAAAGAGAGAGAAGTAGACACATATATCTATATATATACATACATCTGAATATGTGAGAGAGAGAGAGAGAGAGAGAGAGAGAGAGAGAGAGAGAGAGAGAGAGAGAGAGAGAGAGAGAGAGAGAGAGAGAGAGAGAGAGACACAAGCACAAAACAAAATGCAGTGCTATCTGGCCCTAAATCGACAGTACACCATGGCAAACTATTTGACCATGGTTACTGATCAAAACCTTAGAAAAACCTTGACAAAGTAAAGGCTCAGTGAGCACAGCCTTGCCATTGAGAAGGGTAGACACAGGAAAACCTGGCTCCTTGTAGAGGAAAGGCTGTGCAACCACTGCACAACAGCAGAACCTGAGACAGAGCTGTATTTCCTGACAAAATGTCAAAAATATAAAACAATTAGAGAGTGTCATTTCCCCAAATTTGAAACCCTTATTCAAGGCTTCAAAGACCTCTCTGATGAGGATAGGCTACCCGTCCTGTTGGGGGAGGACGCAGAGAGCTGTGGGTTGGCAGCGCACTACATTGCTGCCTGCCATAAGAAGAGGGACAGTGTCTGAAAGACCAACCTGCACATGTCCTCTACTGTATGCTCATTGTTATTGTTTAATATGTGGTTATTTTGACCCTTGGTTATTGTTGTTATTGTTGTCCCGTTGACAATTTTGATTCTTGTTATATTCATATTGTAAATATCAAAAGTAAGCTTTGGCAATATGTACATTGTTACATCATGCCAATAAAGCAAATTGAATTGAATTGAGAGAGCGAGAAAGAGAGAGAGAGAGAGAGAGAGAGAGAGAGAGAGAGAGAGAGAGAGAGAGAGAGAGAGAGAGAGAGATGCTCAGATGTCATAGAGATGTCTCTGCCTGCACAAGAAGAAAATACCAGAAATTATTTCTTGCACTCTATTTATTGAACACAATATTTTTGCAGAAAACCGTCTCAGTCCACAGTATTTCACATGCAAAGAGATGCAAAGAGTTAAGAATGTTGTTTATTTCAGTTCCAACCAAAATGGTTTCAGGTTGAGTGGCAGGAAGAGATTTAATATGACACCTCTCCCTCTGCCACCTGTCATAGCGTGGCTTTGGAGGGAAAATGTTCAGCGCTGTACCTCCACAGAGAGACAACCTCTCCTCTCCTCTAACTGCCTCACAATCAGCCCTCTGTTCCAGGCACAGGGTGGCTCCTACTCCCTCCAACTATGAAAACAACCTAAGCTCACACACCTACACTCAAACACACACACACACACTCCTCCCACGCCCCTCAACCCGTTTCCAAAACCACCTCCCAACCGCGGTGCAACAGGACCTAAGAAGAACCTAACCCCGCTCCTACCAGTTACCATTACTCCCCTGGCCTATCTGCCTCATTGAAAACACCTGTGTGTCTGTGTCTGTGTGTGTGTGTTTGTTTGAAGCAAAGGCCATAATGTGGATGTAAATGTTGGTCTGCCGACACACTCCCTCCATTTCTGGGTGTGATTGTGCATACATAGTTCAGCTTCATCAAAGGGCTGAGGGGGTGGGCTGGGTACAACATCCCCCCTCCCCTTCCCCTCCATTCCTCTCCTCCCTTTGCTTTTTTCAGGTCTATTTACACAAGCAGTGGAGCTGAAAGATCTTGACTTGACTGAATATTTATGCACGGCCATGCTAATAATGTAGCTACAATCAAGGAGCCATCGAATCTCACTACAGGATAGAATACATTGGCTCTCAGTAACTACAGCCAGCCAGACTATCCAGCCTTCCTGGTGCCATCAACACTATCGCAGCTCCACCACCAGATTAGAATAGAGAGGGGTAAAGATTACCTGGAGAGAGAATAACAACCTTCTCCCATTGTCTGTGATGACACCGTGGGATCCTAATGCATAATGATGAAAATGTTCTGCCACGGTAACGTCTTTGACAAGGTAACATCTTTGCTCCAGTGTAAGAGGCCCATGAGCCAACATATGGTTCGGTGAATTGTGGCCGACATTGACATATTGCGCTTGGAGCTGGAGCGGGATTCAAATCGAGAGGAGGCTCGTCCAAACCACTTACTCTATAGATCATCAGAGACAGGAGAGCTCTCCCCTCTGCTAGCAGGATCTCCCACAGTGAGGCTAGGTCTGTTACAAAGGAACATAGGAGGAGAGTGCGTGTAAGGGGTGACAGGAAGAGTGTGTGTGTGTGTGTGCGTGTGTGTGCATGTGTGTGTGTGTGTGCAACTAATCTATACAGGGACCTTCAGAGTTGGCTTAATAGGTCATTCTTAGACCACACACATATACACAAGCACACACATACCGGTATACACACACTTAAGCACACATACACAATTAGACACACACCGGCTGGCACAGGCCAAAACACACAGGGCTTCAGTGTTGCCATATCACTTTTCAGCGACAGAGAGACCAAACAAGCCTCAACACGGCTGGGTGCGCTGGCTAAATGCTCTCAGAAGTGACGTCTCTTTGATGAGCTGTGTTAAGTGATATAATAATCACAGTGTGCCTAGCGCTAGCTAGCAGTGTAGTGCTATACGCTAGTTCCATGCTGCTCTGCCAGGCCTACACCCTCAGGGGAGCTCAACCCAAATAAACAGATCTCATTTCTAAAGGCAGACTGGTAATGAGGCTACTGCCAGCCAGAACCCCTCTCCTCCTCTATTCCTCCTCTCCCCTCTCCTCTCCTACGCTAAAGTGTTCTTCCTGTTAACATTCATGCTCCACAACAGCCGTATCATTGCTGTTGGAGGGGGTTCTGAAGTTTACGCTAGCTGCCTCCGACGAAGGCCGTCCGTCGTCCAGCCTGGAGCACACTGGAGGGCTTTGTGTCACTGCTATGTTCCAGACAGACAGACAGATGGGAGGGCGGGTCACTGTTATGAACACACACATGCACACATAGAGGCACGCTGCCAAACACTTTGATCTTTCACTGATGTCTCTCCACCACCATCAGTCACCATTGGCCTGCACCTAAACTACACCATACATATCAATAATACACATGGTTACACTCACTCACACACACAAATACACCACCCCACACCCAGATATAAGCCTACTGTACCCAAATCTCTCTTTCCTCTCCCAGCTCAAACTCTACAGTGGATTGATAAACCTGTCAGGCTGATCAGGAGCTCCGAGGTTGAAATGTGTGAATATCAACTCACAAACAAATTAAGATGATGTTGTGGTCCATCGCGTCCAATACTGACATGTACATAGTGTACTCATCTCTCACCATCTCTCTCTCCGTTTCTCCGTTTTCTCTCTCCTGCCACCTGCTCTCCCTCTCTCCATCTCCGTCTGTCTGGATCCATGATGTTCCCATTTCCTCCTTGATAATAAATACATGAATACAGTCCTTCCTGTTTATATTCATGTTTTATTTAGTGTTTTGTATTATCATAATCAAAGTACCAATAAAAATAAAAATAAAATATACATATCAAGTGTCAGGGTAGTTCTGTAACCTGTCCCACGTGGAATCTTGATGTTATGTTAACAAACAAATTAGCATTTAAATGAGTCCTGCATTTTATCCTTCAAGGTTATGTTGTTATGGATATTCAATTAGGGTGTGCGTGTTTGTGTGTGTGTGGGTGGGGGGGTCTACACGCTTCCAACTGACTGGTCCCCCAGAGAGGTGTTATAGTAGGGTTTGTGTAGGGAGGGATGAAAGAGTGGGTGTGTATGTCCGTGCCTGTGCGTATGAGTGTGTGTGTGTGTGTGCACATGTGTGGTTATTCATGCAGAATAGGGTTTAACAAAACATGCAAGACCAAGTCCAGAAGGAACAGAACACAATAGTTTGGGAATTTCTGGGTTATTTCAGAGATATGCTGAGCACTTCATACCATAGGAAGAGATATCTCAACAAGACATCCTTTAAGGTTTTTCAAGAACAACAAACAGTGAGTTTCTCTTAAACACACAGAGGGACAAGGAGTAGTGCCGGTGATTTCCCTGTGTAGGGTAGGATTGTTATCATCTTGGCCCATCTCCTAAAGCAGCAGTACCAGGGATGAAAGTGTGAGGCCTGATGTTATTTCAGGGCTGCAACACAGAGACTGTTTAAACACCAAACAGCCTGCACACACACACACACGCACACACACACACATTGCACTCGCGGAGGCCTCAACCAACAGTTTATAAAATATATTCCAAAATACAGCCTATTAACTCAATGTATTCCGGTGCAGGCGTTAGTGCCAGTCACCACAGGGGGAAGGGAGGTCAGATGGAGTGTGTTCCTCCAGCTCCATAGAGCTGTCTCAAACCTGTTACTCTCACAGTGCTCTGATCTGATAAGATGCCTGCTGTCGAGCAGAATACTGGACGCTATGTCTCTTGTGGAGTATCACTTACATTTTGACTCGTAATGAATTGAGTGCCTACAGTATTCGGAATACTTTCTGGACCTGAGTGTGATGTGTCTCAACCCTGTTCATCATAACCCTCCAAACACAAGCCACTTGTTGCTTAGGAAAGGGGGTGGTCTCGCAGCCCATAGAAGTGTTGATAGAACCATGTCATCCAGAGAGTGAAATGATGATAGTTCTCCTCTCTGAGAGCAGGCAAAAAGTTATTTATTTAACCCTGTACTGGGAGCTCACACAGCAGTCAAATAAAGAACTATGTGCTTTAGCTGAATGCTTGTAAACCAGTGCTTGCAAATGTCCACAGACAATGGTGTACGCAGTACGGGCATGAGGTAGATGAAGAATAGGTGTTTGTGTGAGGGAGAGTGCTGTGTACTCTGCAGTACTGTACTGCACTCCTTCGTGCATTTTTTAAACCTGCCAATGATATTGTGGTGAGTTAACTGTTAATCTCTAAGGCAAACTAATCTCCCTTTTAATATAGTTGATTCATGAACCTGCTCAAAAACATGTTGTTTTTAATTAATCTACCCCTCGCCGGCTCACCAACGATAATAAAATGTGGATTAACTTGTGAGCTGGGTGATATGGGGAGTTTTTTACCGGTTCTTATGGCATAGCGTCTCCTTCCGTCTATTACAGTAAATATGTATGCTAATACGCTATCTCATGAAGTCGTTAAAAAACACCTCGGCTCATATTATTGAGGAAGGGAACACACATAAATGTCAAGCGCACACACAGTGATGACTTTGCTTAAGACAGTTTATGTCTGTAAGGCATATTCAATGCTTGTTTTTATAAATACATTTCCTCAATTATTCAGCCTGTTTTAAGACTTCAGATGATGTCCAATTGCGGCCAGGGGTGTGATGGCTGGAGGGCTGATGAGTGCGTTGATTGCCAGGCCTAGGGTTGCAAAGGGAGGGTATATTACCAGTAATCTTTCAGAATGTTGATATCTTTCAAAGATTTTATGTAATCTATCACAAGACATCTAGAGGCTCTTTTTGGGTAGGTGTGTGTAATTATCTATGTCCCTCTCTCTGGACTTATCACGTGTATACAGTATATGAAATCATTAAATAAATAAGAATGACAAAGCTGTTAAACATTTTCCTAAATATAAACCATCAACTTAGTGAATACCATTGGTGTTAACATCAGGGTTTCAACATGATTTATCTTTTTTTTACGCACTTTTAATTATTTTACAATGTCACTATGTATTTGTAGTCATTGTTTTGGCATCAAACTGGTGACAGTTGTGTAAAAAGTCAATAGGGTCGCAGAGGTAATTGAACATAATGCCATTGTTGATTAGATAATTTTTCATTAATTAGGCTATTTTCTCTTGGACCATATGGTCTATCAATTAGAAACTCATGGACAATATGGACACAGATATAAACAATGAACATATACAGTACCAGTAATTTTCTTTTACTATTTTCTACATTGTAGAATAATAGTGAAGACATCAAAACTCTGAAACAACACATATGGAATCAAGTAGTAACCAAAAAAGTGTTAAACAAATCAAAATATATTTTAGATTTTAGATTCTTCAAAGTAGCAACCCTTTGCCTTGATAGCAGCTTTGCACACTACTGGAATTCTCTCAACCAGCTTCACCTGGAATGCTTTTCCAACAGTCTTGAAAGAGTTCCCAAATATGCTGAGCACTTGTTGGCTGCTTTTCCTTCACTATGTGTTTTCTTTTTCATCCCAGACCATCTCAATTGGGTTGAGGTCGGGTGATTGTGGAGCCCAGGTCATCTGATGCAGCACTCCATCACTCACCTTCTTGGTCAAATAGCACATACAAAGCCTGGAGGTGTGTTGTGTCATTGTCCGACTGAAAAACAAATGATAGTCCCACTAAGCGCAAACCAGATGGGATGGCGTATCGCTGCAGAATGCTGTGGTAGCCATGCTGGTTAAGTGTGCCTTGAATTCTAAATAAAGCAGCATAGCACCAGCATAGCACCCCCACACCATCACACCTCCTACTCCATGCTTTATGGTGGGAACCACACATGCAGAGATAATCCGTTCACCTACTCTGCGTCTCACAAAGACACCGCGGTTGGAACCAAAAATCTCAAATTTGGACTCATCAGACCAAAGGACAGATTTCCACTGGTCTAATGTCCATTGCTTGTGTTTCTTGCAAGTCTCTTCTTCTTATTGGTGTCCTTTAGTAGTGGTTTCTTTGCAGCAATTCGACCATGAAGGCCTGATTCACACAGTCTCCTCTGAACAGTTGATGTTGAGATGTGTCTGTTACTTGAACTCTGTGAAGCATTTATTTGGGCTGCAATTTCCGAGGCTGGTAACTCTAATGAACTTATCCTCTGCAGCAAAGTTAACTCTGGGTCTTCCTTTTCTGTGGTGGTCCTCATGAGAGCCAGTTCCATCATAGCGCTTGAAGGTTTTTGCGACTACACTTAAAGAAACTTTCAAAGTTCTTGATGGACTGTCGTTTCTCTTTGGTTATTCTTGCCATAATATGGACTTGGTCTTTTACCAAATAGGGCTATCTTCTGCTATCCACCCTACCTTGTCACAACACAACTGATTGGTTCAAATGCATTAAGATGGAAACAAATTCCACATATTGACTTTTAACAAGGCATAGCTGTTAAATGAAATGCTTTCCAGGTGATTACCTCATGAAAATGGTTGAGAGAATGCCAAGAGTGTGGAGTGCCAAGCTGTCATCTTTTTCTATTATTTTACTTAGTATTATTACTATTATAATTATTGTTTCACTCACTTCCCATTGACCTGCATTGTTGGTCAAACAGGATTCCAAAGTACCCTGCAATCTGCAGGGTACAAACCCTGTGCATGTGACTAGTAAACTCTGAATTTATTTGAGGTCAGGAAACTTAATAAAACTCCTTGGAATGCACCTTGATACCAATAACCATTTTTTGCACTGAGAGTCGGGAAGCAAGTTCAGGGAGTGAGTGTTTTAATAAATAAAAGAAACAAATTACACGAAACACAAACAACGCACTGTCATGAAAACAGTGTCAGAAACAGAGTCAATAAAACCTGAGGAAAGAACCAAGGGGAGTGACAGATATAGGGAAGATAATCAAGGAGGTGATGGAGTCCAGGAGCGCAAGACGATGGTGACAGGTGTGCGGGATAATCAGCAGCCTGATGACCTAGAGTTCGGAGAGGGAGTATACGTGACAACCGCACCCTACAATCCTTAGGTGGAGCTGCGTGTTGGACACTTACATGCATACTGTACATAATATGTGGTCCCTGTGATGAAGGACATGTCTGCAGGGTTGGAACTAGACCCTGAACAGGTTCACTCTCCAGCCTAATAATCCCGCTGAAACAGAGCCCCGCTTCAGACTGTCACATCAACATTCCAAGGCACACAGGAATACAGACTTGGAAGCATTCTGATTCCCGACCAAACCAGTCCCAGGTTTGCTGTTGCCTTTTCACCTCCCCCACACAGGCACTTATTCCCGGGCCATTGGAATTTGGGAATGACAATTTGGGAATTTATGGTAAATTCTTGTATTTTGACTAGGGGGTAGGGGTGTGGCGGTAAACTTTGTTGGCGAGTCGGGTCGTCCGCAATGTTTTGATATGTGCCACAGGGGCAGGGGGAGGGACAGGAAATAGAGATTTCTTAGTCAAATGGTCCCACGTTATGACATGCCATGGAAGGGTGGGTTGCTGTTATTACAACAAAGTCTGGAAAGCCTGTCTCCACCCCAGGAACACATATACTGTAATGCCATATCCACAAACCAGCTAGGTAGGGGTTAGGACTAACACTGCAGGCCCGTATACTTCGTCTAAGAAAAAAACATTTCAATAGCAATGAGACTTTCTTATTCACATGAATAAAGTATAAATTATGAAAGTGAATAATCAACCATCGCGTCAGAGAAGGCAGACCAGCTCCATTGTCAGCTATCTGAACAGCCATTGTTTAAAGTTAGTGACCTTTACAGTCTAGAACAGGGTTTTTTCCTTTCAATTAAGACCTTGACAACCAGATGAGGGGAGTTATTTACTTATCACTGACCTTAATTCCTCAATCAAGTACAAGGTTGGAGCGACAACCCGCAGACACTCGGCCCTCCGTGGAATTTGACACGTGGTCTAAAGGGTGAGAACAATGAGATTACATACTCACTTTTGGCCAGCACTGGGTAGGAGTTCAAAGTTCACAACCTCTGATGTCAGAAAGGTGCCCACCACCTGGCTTCAGTGGGAATGAAGCCAACAGCTACTGTACTCTATCTGAGGACTCAACCACAGGGAGGAGAGAGGGCAGGTGAGAGCATGGGTCACCATTTACTTTACACTACAGAGAGCTAGCGCTGTATCTGCCAGTCAGCAGTCCCTCAGACCTCTCTTTCATTAGAGAGATGCACAGGCCCGTTTCTGGCATGGACCGCAAAGAGAGAGCCAAGCATGCACATACACATACACGCACGCACCCACACACACGCGCACACACCAGATAGGTGACTTAAAAGGCCTCTCCCAGCTGTTTGAACTGTGTTCCCATCATTACCCCCTTCAGCCTGGGGAGCTCTCTCTCTGACAGCCTTGTTGATCGATTGTAATTGTACAGTCCTAATTGATTGACTGCACGTCACTCAATGTAATATGCATTCGTTGGAGGTGACAGGTAAAAGGAGGGAAAACGTGGATAATGACCTCCCTTCATGTCCTTTGGTGAATGACCCAGCACGGTAGAACTCACGGACACACGTCTTGAGGATGGAAAGAGGAGAGAGACTTTAGCTTTTCACTACTCAGTGTTATATTCTGCTGACCCAGGCAAAAGAAGGCTTCTGCTTCCATTTTAATCACATTTCAATTATCCTGATGGAGGATGGGAAACACACTGGTTTTGCAGTGGCTCTCTCTGTGTTCTTTTAAATCTACTATTTTCCCCCAGCTGGTCCAGGTAATTAATCATCCATACATGTTTTAAAACATCAGCGCCTCTCCTCTCCTCCTCTAAGCTCCCTCACTTCTTTCCCTCTGTTGTCGAAATGTGTGAGTGATTACCACCAACCTAAATATATTACATATTCCAAAGTGTGGAAAATACACATATGGTGCCGGGTGCTTTGAAACAGCTCTTTATTTGAAGCATAAGCGGAAAAGAGAAAGCAAGCTGAATGGAGTGTGACTTCCAATGCACAGGTGCGGCTAATGAACTAGCAGGAAAGACGAAAAGGGTGACGTACAGAAGCAGGTCAACACTTTTACTTTTTACTGTAACAAGCCAAGGAACGGCAAAGGGCTCTTTTATTTCTACTGCTGCAGCCAGTTTCTCAAATCAAAGAATGAGTCCAGGTCCATCCTGTCCAGGGGACAGAGAGTGCATTAATAATGTATAGGCTATTTCTGAAGAGTAGCGATGGTATCCTGCAGTTTAAATATTAGAGTCCAATTGGGGGCTTTGTGGCCTGGCGTGTACAGATCAGGCTGTGCATTAAGTGGCAGTATATCCCTCCCTGGGTGTGTTATGTAGGCTCAGCATGGAGCCTTTCACTATCCGGATGTACTGTACTGTACACCCGTCTGTCTGCAATGACATTGATTCAGACAAGTAACTAGACTGTCATATGCCACAAGGTTATGCATAACTATGTGAGGTCATGAATGGATAACCCCAACTAGACATTATGACTCTGGGAGTCATAGTTAAAAAAAAAAAAAAATATTTAAATTAAATATTTATTTATTAAAGTAAGTTAATGTGAACTTACAGTGTGAATAGTAACTGTTGTGGTGTGTTCTTTCTCTCACCCTGAAGGCACAGTGATGCTGAAACGTTGGTAAATACCCAATAAATTACAGGGAGTTTATATATGGAGTGTGCGACTCTCTTTATTTTGATAGTTTATTCGCCGTTAGTCAGCACCTCCACACAAACACATTTTTCTGGGTGTGCGCCAGGTCATCTTTCTCTCACAACTAACACAACTTTGAAATAAACGACAGGTAAAAATGTATGACTATTTTCTGTATCTCTTTCACATAAAAAGCCCAAACAGTTGAGTTGACCCAGGAAAACAGTTGACCAAGGAAAATGTTTTTGTGAGGAAATATTTCATTCTGATGGGTTCTGTTTGCTCCTGAGAGTTTCATCATCCTTTACTATAAGGTCGCAGCGCCATACGTAGGTAGGGTCAGCAATTCAGAGATGGCACCAACCTCATACCCCACTTACACTCTCCCTCACCCTCCCTCACAATCCCTCACCCTTCCTCACCCTCCATGGGCCTACGGTCACCACGGTCATAAGAACAGTTGCACGTTCCGACCGCTTTGGTGAGGTGACACCGGAGGTTAATACAAACCCCAGGAGGGTCCAACAAATATGCTCTCTCTTCAGAAGTTAGAAACAGCCCCTGCAGCATATTGTATGACCCTGGACTGTCTACTGTATGCGCATACACACACATATTTATACACACACACACTGTGTACATACACATCCATGTGTCTCACAATTCCTGCCGCAATAATTTAGTTTCATAGGGGCAACTGTCCAGGTGGCTAGCAGGCGGAACTGTAAATATAGCACCAAATCTACCCACTAAGAGCTGGATATGAGTCTGCGATGTTTCCTGAGTCTATCTGACAAAGTCAGAGACAGATCAGTTTCAGACTCATTTACCCCTCCTCCTCCATCCCTCCATCCCTCTCTCTCCTGTCTTTCCGAGACACAGTGGCCCTCTATCCAGGCCTATCTGTCTGTGCATCTGGATCATACGAGGCCTGTCGCATCCCACCAGAAATAGAGCGGCGGACAAAGACTCTCGCCTGTCTACGTCACCTTATCGAGAACAGGGGACGCTGAGGAGAGGGAGAGAGTAGATTATCTGTTCTACAATCTATATATACCTCTCTCTTCCTACCCCTCTCTTAGCAGGGTCTCACTCTCTCTCTCTCAGATAGGGTTCCCCTTGAACCTAAACCAAACCTAATGCTTGGACACTCATTTGACTGTGTGTCATCTGTGCATTTACATAAAGCAGGCCTGTACTCAATAGGACAGGGGCTCTATACAGTCTTTATCATAAGGACACACACACCGAACAGGAATGTCCTGACTTAATGGAATTGTTCTAAGCATCGGCTCTTGCTGTCACGATCTCCTGAAGGGACAGACCAAGGCGCAGCGAGGTATCCAGTATACATGCTTTATTTCTCCACGTAACTGGGCAAAACAACAAAATGAACGTAACGAAGATCGTGATACTGAACATAACTAAACATAAACAAAGCTATACTCAAACAATAACCCACAAACTCCTAATGAAAACCCCAAACATATATATGGTTCCCAATTAGAGGCAACGACGCTCAGCTGCCCTTAATTGGGAACCATTACCCCAACATAGAAATAGAACACCTAGAACTCAAAAACCCTTCACCAAAAACGAAACCTAAACACGCCAGCCTAAAACTCTTGCCTGGACGTGACAGTACCCCCCTCCCCCCCCAAAGGCGCGGACTCCGACCGCACCACAAAAGTCCATGGGGGGGTCTTCGGGTGGGTCTTTTGATCCCAGGTGGTGGCTCCGGTGCCGGCCGTGCTGACTTAATGTCACGCACCGGAGGCCCTGGGCTATTAACCAGAACTCTGGTGCGAGGAGCAGGAACCGGACGTGATGGGCGCCGTGATAGGCTCATGACGAGCACTGGGACTCTGATGCAGGGAGCAGGAACCGGCCATACTGGACTCACGAAGCGCACTGGGACTCTGGTGCGAGGAGCAGGAACCGGCCGTACTGGGCTCACGATGTTCACTGGTACTCTGGTGCGAGGAGCAGGAACCGGCCGTGATGGGCTCATAACGAGCACTGGGACTCTGGTGCGGGGAGCAGGAACCGGCCATACTGGGCTCACGATGCGCACTGGGACTCTGGTGCGAGGAGCAGGAACCGGCCGTGCTGGGCTCATGACGCGCACTGGCACTCTGGTGCGGGGAGCAGGAACGGGCCGTGCTGGGCTCATGACGCGCACTGGCACTCTGGTGCGGGGAGCAGGAACGGGCTGTGTAGGACTCATTACACGCACTTGGACTCTGGTGCGGGAGCAGGAACGGGCCGTACTGGACTCATGACGACGCGACTGGGACTCTGGTGCGGGAGCAGGAACGGGCCGCATTGGACTCATGACGCGCACTGGGACTCTGCGCGGGAGCAGGAACGGACGTACTGGACTCATGACGCGCACTGGGACTCTGGTGCGGGGAGCAGGAACGGGCCTTACTGGGCTCATGACGCGCACTGGGACTCTGGTGCGGGGAGCAGGAACGGGCCGTACTGGACTCATGACGCGCACTAGCACTCTGGTGCGGGGTGCAGGAACGGGCCGTACTGGACTCATAACGCGCACTGGGACTCTGGTGCAGAGTCCCAATAACCCACAAACTCCTAATGAAAACCCCAAACATATATATATGGTTCCCAATTACACTCAGCTGCCCCTAATTGGGAACCATTACCCCAACATAGAAATAGGACACCTAGAACTCAAAAACCCTTCACCAAAAACGAAACCTAAACACGCCAGCCTAAAACTCTGGCCTGGACGTGACACTCGCTCTGGTTTTAGTGGTCTCTGAGGACAGTGGGCATTAAGTCCTAATTGGGTCCAGAGCGAACCCTAAGTCTGCGGTCTCTGAGGACAGTGGGCATTGAGTCCAAATTGGGTCCAGAGCGAACCCTAAGTCTGCGGTCTCTGTCGGTGACCACTCGTGTTCATCACTGCACGGCCATAATGAGCGTTTTGCCAACAACACAGAGCAGCTGATCAAAGTCCAGGTGGGTAATTGATGTGGTTACTAAGTGGCTCATTTGCATCCTTTACACATATCAAACTAAGCAGCGGGTGGGGTGTGAGAGAGAGGGGGTTTTAGATGGGGATTAGGGGGCCGGGGGTTCGTTAAAAGGCAACATGGATGTTACATTGTAGTCAGGAGAGCAGAGAAACCTTGGAGGACGCTCCAACTGTTAATTGAGCTCTTTTGGGGGTTCCTCTCTTTTCTCTTTAATTTTCCATCCATCCCTTTCTTCCCCCTTTCCTTCCATCTACCCCTCCTTCTATCTCTCCGCCTCTAGGGAAAGGGAATGAAAAGATAAGCAGAGACCTTACAGGTAGTAAGGGATATCAGACATGCACGCTTCCGCTGTGGCTTCGGTTGTTAACCAGCAGCTTAACCTGCCTTTAGAATAACTACAGCACCTCCCTTAGGGCACTGGACAGAGTGATGGGCAGCACCATAGAGGCTCCTATCATTTCCTTATAACTCCAGTATGAGAACTTATGCCATGTATTATGTGACAGAGAGAAATTTGGCATATTAAAATTCCAGCAATTATCAACAAGGTTGATTTCTCAAGGACTTTAGGGTTCATTTAGTTTTCATAACACAAACCAGCAGAGTTCCAGACCTGAGTCTGATACAGGCCTATTGTGGTGGATATGTTAGTATTACACCTCTAATACTGCACACTAAAAGCTCACAGCTGTTCCCTAATTCGAGAGGTACAACAAACCGGCTGCCAGGCAAAGTGGAACCACAAGGCCCTGGGTGTTGTTCCCCGAAGTCAGGGAGCCCTTCCAAGATGTAACACAAGAACATTCCACGCATGAATGGAGCGTATTCTTCAGCTCGTTTCTCCACACACGTGGGGAGATTTCCATTAAAATAAATAAGAGCCATATAAAGGCAACACAGACGCTAGACATTTTCATGAGAGGAGAGGATACACGGGAGGCAGTTGCAGTGTGATCACACATTGCCTGTGTCTGTCGGGTGTGAGTGTTTTCGGTAGGTATGATTAAAGAGGTGGATGACAACGGATGAGGAATGAATGATTGGCAAAATGTTTGTGATGAAGGCACTCAGTTCTGTTCCTGGCGGTTCCAGTGTTGTGGAGATGCTTTACTGTACTGGAGCTGCTATTTGCCTTGAGGAATAAGGCATTATTGGCACTTCAAAGCCATACAAAGCCAGATTTCTTATGTGTTTGTTTCTCTGTCTGTCCGTCTGTCTGTCCGTACTGTTCCATCTCTGAGGGATCCACCCTATGGGATCTCCCTCTCTGTTTGTCTTGGAAGAGGAAATAGAACCATTACACTAAAGACAGGCAGGCAGGCTGGTGAAACGTAAGAAGCGTCCCCCTCCCTCTTCTGTCCTGTCTTTCCAGTCCACGTCCCAGTCCCTGGCATGAGGTGTGTTAGTTGGATGGCTAATGCTGGTCTCTGAGGAGCACATCTGCTGTTTTAACGCTCCACTGTGGTTTATGCTGAGCCATAAGAGCTGCACCTGCAGAACCATCCAAACAAGAGGAACAGCGCTCGTATTGTAAAAGGCCCTCGTAACATAAATATTTCTCCTCTCTTGACTCTAAACTAACATAATGAAGCTGACAAAACTCACCACATGTGTCTAGGATGTGGTGCTGAGGGAGAGAGAGAGGAGGGAAAGATGGAGAGAGGAGGGAAAGTCAAAGGAAGATGAGAGGAGGAGAAGAAATTAAAAAGAGAGTGAAAGTAAGTGAGAGAAAGACGGAGAGAAAGAGAGAGTGAGGGGAGGGGAGAGAAAGAAAGTCGGAGAGAGAGGAGAAAGTTAACAGGGAGAAATAGAGAAAGAAAGAGAGAAAGACAAAGAGAAAGCTTGCAAGAAAGTAAGAGAGTGTGATTGTAGAAAAAAGAGAAGGCCCTTTCCTCGGTTGTCAATCCATCTCCAGCATGAAGAATCACTGGGGCCACCTGTGCCAGATGCTGGCTGCGATCATTAGGTGTGTGGCTGGAGGAGAGGTGCTTACCCAAAGAGGAGAATTGTGTACCCGGCCCACCTGCCAGGGGATAACAATCTCCCTGGGACCGTTAAGCTGAAAGGAAAAAAGTGGCTAGTCTCTCTTATGCAGATGAAGCTAAATAAACACAGGCCATTCATCAGTGTGCAGGCCCCACGGCCTGTCATCCCACCGCCTGCCTCCGCTCCATTCACCCATTCATCCACAGCACTGCAATGGACCAACACAAAGGAAATCTTATGTAGGGAATCAGGGAGGGAGAACATTATGGCTGAAGTAAGCCCAAAAATGACATCTCCAGCTCGCCAAGAGGACAAATTAATATACAGAGATTGGACACTACATTAGCGCAGACGCTTGTGCTTGTCTTTCAGTGTACTTTGGTTGAAGTTGCAACTTGAGAAGTATCCTAACTTTGACACGTTGTTGTTATTGTTGTGTAGGAGGGCATTGCAGCCATGGTGTAGAGTAAAGTCATAAGAGGACTCATTGACCACATTACAACCACACCACGAACACACATGACCGTTTATCCTTCACACAGGGAAAGTCCCTGGGTTTTCCCCTGGTATCAAACGGACCATCAAAAATCACACATCTTTTCTCAAAACACATGTTTGTCATGTTTGCTAAATGCCAACCACAGGTGGTTCCCCTGCCCCTCGTCCCCCTTTTCTGTGCACCCTCTCTCTGCTCCGCCGGGGCAATTTCGATGCTCGATCCGTCATGTGTGTAGCTCCCAGTTAAATCCCTGTCGGAGCGCAGAGAAGCGTGGAGAGTGATTCCTGCTGGTTGGTTGCATCTGTGAGGTTGCTCCCCTGTGGCACAGTGAGTTTCCAACGTACACACAAACTAGGAGACTGATTATCAACGCCACACTCCCTCTCTTCAGGGGCATCTGTCTGCGTTAAGATGCCCTTAGTCACAGGGGTAGGAGGATTGGGCTCAGCTCAAGTATTTGTTGAGCTCCTCTCTCTTTCTGTCGCTTCTATGACGGAAGAATAGTGTTCAAGTTATCATGATTCGAAATATAACTCTTAGTATAACTAGTTAGATTTGGACTGTTTTTCTTTAACTAGCTGTATTTAGACTTTTGGGATTATTTCTCAACCCTTTTGTGTTGAATACATATCATATAATCGGGCATGGTTATGAAGGAAATTAGCACAATGAGAAATATCAAAATGGACAAAAGCTTCATTGTGATACATTATGAGCACTGTTTGGGGCTCTGACTTGGGCATTTAGTAATTTCAGCGTCCGACTTAGTTGTTTTAATCAGCACCATTACAACCTGCATATCCACAGCAAACTGCTGAAGAAGGTTAATTAAGTGAGTATTACTGTACACCTGGCCAATGAGATCTCTCTACCAACCTTCACCCTTGAGTAATCCTAATGACCATCTCCAACACAATGGCTTGCTCTTAAAATAGATGTACCTTGTTACACTGCTGCCTAGGTGTTTGTTTTGCCAGGCATCCTATAATGGGGTCTGGTATGGTCTATTATGGAGATTCTATGGGTCTCCCCGGTTTCACTCCAGGCCTAATAAGTGATCATTTGGAGGAAGACGCATCATTCTGAGCGGCGGCCATATCTAATTAGAGCCATAATGTTGGGTGGAATGGCTCTATCAGCTGGGGAGAGGCAGCCTGCTTATCAGACCCTCAGGCCAATCGCCTCAGGTTTATTTCTCAGGAAATCATTAAGTGTTTCATAATTTCAGCATTTAAATGCTGTGTTTTGATCACTGAGCTGTGTGATTAAGGGTGTTTTTAATGGTTACTATCCCGCCCGGAAAGATGCAATTAAAATGTTTCAAGAGTGGAGATAGAGAGAGGAGTTAGGGGCAAGTGTTTGATACCCCTTGTAGTGACAACACAGAGTCTGAAGACCTTTCATCAGGCATGAGTGTGATTTATTGAAGCAAAGCTTTCTCAATGACATGGTCAAGAATGCTCATCAAATTTAATATCGACATTATTAATCTCAAACGCAATGTGCAGCCTACGATCTGCAAACATACAGTATTATAGAGAATCATGCAGAAATAAAAGCCAAAAAGTTTTATGGGTGTATTGCTGAATCCTTCCAAAAAAAACGTGCAGCTCCAAAGCTGTCATAGATAAACGTGGGGAATGACTCCTTTATTTCATTTTATTTTATTCCTTTGTTTGTGGTGCGCATTGCTGATTTAATGAAAGCGTCTGTTTCTCCTGGCTTCCCTCTCGCTCGCTCTCCCATTCCTCACTCCTCCGGGTCACTCCGCTTAAAATGCCTCCGTTAATCAGATTTCTGTTAAAAGCCGTAAATAGAATCAGAGCTCCGTTGCCAAGACACCCTCCTCTCTCTCCCTCTTTTATTCTCATTCCCTCTCTACCTCTTTCTCTCTACCTCTCTCTCACTCCAACTCTCTCTCCGTTCCACTCCCAGAGCCTGTTCCAACTCCAGCACCAGGGCCCAGAGTCGCTCGGAGGCAGGCAGGCAGTGGACCAACAAGTGTTCTGCAGCCCTTTCTGGGTGTCTGATTACGGGATAGAGATCTGGCCAAGTGGCTGGGTGGTTAAAATCTCGATGGCTCCAAAAGGCTCCCAGGGTAGAATCTGATAATGCTGGAAGGTCAAAGTTAATGTGAGTCTGTACTGTTATAAGCAAGACAACAGGTCAAAAAAGTGTTCTTATAAGAGTACTTCTTGTTGCACACAGTGCCCCGTTGAATAGTACTCAATGCTTCTTCAGTGAGGATTTCATAAGTCATAACAGAGTGAAAATCTTTTTTTTTTTTTTGTCTTCCATATGGAAGTGATCAGCATGTCCAAATCCTCCCACATTCATTTTGGCACAGCTCTGTCTCTGCTCTGTCAGAAGCCTATAAAATATGTCCTGTTTCTAGCCCTGTACAGGACGTGCCGAAGCGTGAAAGACTCGACTTTGCATTTACCACACGTTTGGTTTACGTTGGGCCTATTTAAACTGGAGGCACTACTGTGGAAGGAAAACACAAACTGAAAAAATAAAAAACAAACTGCCATATTATCCAAGCTAATATCACTGTGGGGTCCTGAGCAACACTGTTGATTCTTTAAATATTGACCCATGAAAGGGAATCTGAATGAGGATCAGAGTCCTGGCCCGGGCCAGACAGGGTGGTACGTTACAGTACAGGCAGGGTGGTACGTTACAGTACAGGCAGGGTGGTACGTTACAGTACAGGCAGGGTGGTACGTTACAGTACAGTACAGGGGAGTGTGTCTCCTGTCCTATGGGTTTCTCTAACTTCTCTTGGCATCTCCTACTGTGAATGGAGGGATGTTTGGAGAGATGTTTGTTTTTAACATCACCACACCAAGAGAAACCCTGGCAGAACCACAGACAGAGTGTGCCTACAGCTGTAACTCCTTTCCATTGAGTTGATACCTTTGAATGATGATGTTTCACGGCTGCATCACAGCAAGGTACGGAAACTTCTCTGCTTTCGACCGCGAGGCTCTCCAGCGGGTGGTGAAGACGGCCCTGTACATCACTGGAGCCGTGCTCCCACCCATACAGGACTTCTACTCCAAGCAAGGGCTGAGGAAGGCCCCCAGCATCATCAAGGACCCCACACACCCCCCAGCCACGGACTATTCACTCCGTTGCCATCTGGCAGACTGTGTCGGAGCGTCAGGTCTCGGACCAACAGGCTCTGAGACAGTTTTTTTCCACAAGCCATCAGACTTCTGAACTCTTGAACTGGGACTGACCACCAGCACACAAACAGTCTAATGCACTGACTCTGCACCTCAATCTGTACTTTACCACACACTCATGGGCTCAAACACACACACTAACACACTCGCACACACACGCACCCACACACACTCCGTGACTGCTACTGGACTCCTACTTAGTATTACTGTCCAAGGGCTATATATTATTACACAATATATTTTTTCAAAGGCCTACATACAATAACCCATAACGTCAAAATGGATTTATGTTTTTAGAACATTTTTACAAATTTACTAAAAATGAAAAACTGAAATGTCTTGAGTCAATAAGTATTCAACCCCTTTGTAAGGGCAAGCCTAAATAAGTTCAGGAGTAAAAATGTGCTTAACAAGTCACATAATAAGTTGCATGGACTCACTCTGTGTGTAATAATAGTGTTTAACATTGATTTTGGAATGACTACCTCATCTGTGTACCCCACAAATACAATTATCTGTAAGGTCCCTCAGTCGAGCAGTGAATTTCAAACACAGATTCAACCACAAAGACCAGGGAGGTTATCCAATGCCTCGCAAATCAACCTATTGGTAGATGGGTAAAAAAAAATCCCTTTGAGCGTGGTGAAGTTATTAATTACACTTTGGATGGTGTATCAATACACCCAGTCACTACAAAGACACAAGCATCCTTCCTAACTCAATTGCCGGAGAGAAAGGAAACCACTCAGGAATTTGAGCATGAGGCCAATGGTGACTTTAAAACAGTTACAGAGTTTAATGGCTGTGATAGGAGAAAACTGAGGATGGATCAACAACATTTTAGTTACTCCACAATACTAACCTAATTGACAGAGTGAAAAGAAGGAAGGAAAAATATTCCAATACATGCATCCTTGTATGCAACAAGGCACTAAAGTAAAAATAAAAATATATTTTTGTCCTGCATACAAAGTGTTAAGTTTGGGGCAAATCCAATACAACACATTACTGAGCACCACTCTCCATATTTTCTTGTAATCATTAAGGACTGGGGAGTTTTTCAGGATAAAAGAAGAGCTAAAAACAGGCAAAATCCTAAAGTAAAACCTGGTTTAGTCTGCTTTCCACCAGATAGTGGGAGATGAATTCACCTTTCAGCAGGACAATAACCTAAAACTGAAGGCCAAATCTACACTGTAGTTGCTTAGAAAGAAGACAGTGAATGTCCCTGAGTGGCCTAGTTACAGTTGTGACTTAAATCTACTTGAAAATCTATGGCAAGACCTGAAAATAGTTGTCTAGCTATTATCAACAACCAATTTGACTGATCTTGAAGAATTTAGAAAATAAGAATGGGCAAATGTTGCACAATCCAGGTGTGGAAAAGGACTCAGACCATGAGAAACAAGATTCTCTGGTCTGATGAAACCAAGAATTAACTCTTTGGCCTGAATGCCAAGAGTTACGTCTGGAGGAAACCTGGCACCATCCCTACGGGGAAGCATGGTGGTGGCGGCATCATGCGGTGGAGACGTTTTTCAGCAGCAGGGACTGTGAGACTAGTCAGGAACGAGGGAAAGATGAACGGAGCCAAGTACAGAAAGATCCTTGACGAAATCCTGCTCCAGAGCGCTCAGGACCTCTAACTGGTGGGTGAAGGTTCACCTTCCAAAAGGACAACGACCCAAACCACACAGCAAAGACAACGCAGGAGAGGCTTGGGACAAGTCTCTGAATGTCCTTGAGTGGCCCAGCCAGAGCCCATACTTGAACCCGATCGAACATCTCTGAAGAGACCTGAAAATAGCTGTACAGCGACGCTCCCCATCCAACCTGACAGAGATTGGGAGGATCTGCAGAGAATAATGGGAGAAACTCCCCAAATACAGGAGTGCCAAGCAAATTAGCGTCATACCCAGAAAGACTCGCAGCTGTAATTGCTGCCAAAGGTGCTTCTACAAGGTATTGACTCAGGGGTGTGAATACTTATGTGTGTAGATGGGTGAGGAAAAAATACATTTAATCCATTTTGAATTGAGGCTGTAACATATCAAAATGTGGAATAAGTCATGGGGTATGAATACTTTCTGAACGCACTGTATATTGTGTGTATGTTTTGACAAATAAACCGACTTGAAATTGTTTCACTGGCCCGTGAGGACTTTTAGTACCTTTTCTATGGAATATAATCCTTTATGATGTTTATGTTGATTTTTTGTTTATGTTTCCAATATTCAGGAAAACACCAGTCCAAAGGGCTGCAAGGTCTAATAACCACATTCTTCCTGATGAATAGCGAGCCAGAATGATTATGGTCTCGACAAAAACTCTTAATTAGCAAAGCCCCCCCTTTTCAATCAATTATCTAAATTACATTTATACAGTTCAATGATTACTGACCAAAATGAGGATTCTTGAGCTGGGAAGAATACGTTCCGAAATGAACGGAGCCATTTAATCGGTGACCACTCGATGAGGGAATCATGTCGTGATAATTAAATTGTATGGCATATCGGGAGTGTTAACTTCACTGGCTGCACATTGGACGACCCTGCATTTTCAATAGGCTTTTAAGGCAATTATGTGATGGGCTTGGACAATCATTCCTCTTTTCCCGGTCATTGATCTTTCTTCTTTCTGGCTCCCTCAGACCCATTTCTCTCTTCAGCTGGAGACTTGCGTCCAATGCTTCCTTCCCGATTACTATAAATCCATATTCAAGCTGCAGAGTGAAGGGAGAGGTTTGGAGCTGTCAACAGAGTTGCACTGATATTTCATCAACATTGGACAACTTTTACCTCCCTCACTTCCCTTTCACTTCAAAGTCTTAACGCTGTTATTACATTCATTAATGAGTTAAATTGAACCATTTTGGTTATTTAGTGCATAATCTACTACAGTGGCAGCATTAAAATAATCATTTGTTTTAAGATTAGCTTGTTGCGCTCATGGTCCACTTATTGTTATCGATAACGAGAATGATTATTCCATATGAGAGGTTATTTGCCATGATCAAGCCATGCCATGTTAAAATCAGAGACTGGCTAAATGAACTTCCCATGTGTGGTAGGAGGGAGAACACTACCCTCTAGAGCACAAGCTTGGGCAAGTCCTCATCCAGACAAGGTGAGTTGCAATTCAGGGATAAGTACTATTTAGCCAGGGCCCGATAAAATCAAAATCAATGGCTGGGTTTCCGGGATAAGTCAAAGACTGCCTTTGTTTTAGGCTATGCGGCAAACATGAATGTTTTCAATTATATATTCAACTCAACATACAAGACAACAATCCTTTTTTCACAGATCACAGATATTACTGGTTTTGATCAGCAGTGATAGGATGGGACCTTCGGACTTTTCCCTGTCTATGTTACTTTCCCTGTCATATACTGAGACGTGCTAAAACAATGCAACAAATACAGATCATGTTTGGTCATTCTAGCAGTAGGGCACTGATCCACATGTATCCAAATTGGTGGCATTCTGTAGTTTTTTTGAGTTGTACAGTATAATTTAACAATGAGGTTGGAATACAGCCACTTCTTTTTTGCATGGATGGAGTCACTTTATCCCTTCAAAAGCTCCATGATGTGTTTTATGTGTTTGTGAAAGAGCTTTAATTTTCGGCTGGTTAGTGTACCAGTAGACATGGCAAGCATGGCATCCATTTTCTCCATCCCCCAGCTATCACAGGCTTGTGTATTTTGCTTTAGAGTGATGGCTGTTACCTACCCCACTTTAAAGAGCTTAAATGACTATAATTGCAGCAGAAATATACGAAAGTCTGGATTATGCGTCCTTTCCAGAAGCAGGAAGCAGAAACAAGCAGCTGTCATGGGATCTGAAATCTCATTATTTCATTATTTCAAACAGCCATTCCAGTCCCTATAAAGCTCCTCGCAGTTACCAGAACATTTGTTAAACACACCAATATTGTCGCGAGGGCAAATTAGTCACGTCATATAGGTTATTTTCTTTGAATGCTTGTTTTTTTCTCTTTGTTTGACTTTAGAGAGCTAACAATTTGCTGTAATCTATTAGCATCCGTCAATTAATCAAATGGATGCCGTGGCGGCGGCGGCCAAGGGGAGTGTTGTGATTTAAGGGGCATAACAGCGTCCTCTCTCTCCGCTCAAGCACCTGCAATTCATTTGTTTCTGTTTCCCCCAGCCGTAAATCTGGGCGACCTGTCAGCGTGCCATAATATTAGGCCAATAATCAAAGTCAATTATCGTCCACACTCTCCCACCTCCCCCTCCTCCCTCCCTCCACCCCTCAAAACCACTCTCACTTCTATTGAAAACAACAGCTATTAAGGACCTCACTCTGTCTTCTTTATTTCTCTTTCTCCCTTTCTCTCTCGGTCGCTCTCCCTCTCTCACGCTCTGCCTTTCTCTCGCTCTCTATCTCTCTGGGACTCACCAACACCAGCTTTTATACCAGGCTGGTTCCACCTCCTCTGTCTTCTGCCTTATTACTGATACAGTATTATTACTCCATAGCCAGAGTACCCCTCTCTCATATCATCTCTCTCCGTCTTGTGCACGTCATCAAAAAAGTGCTTCCTGGTGTCAAACGGGCGTATGATAGACGAGTGTTTCTCCAGCACGAGGCCAGGTTGGGTATTATGCCATGAAGCCGGTTTTATAAGGTCCATGATAGATGTTGTTCAGAGTGATTTAAGTGCCCCTTATGTTGGTGTCAGCATCTGACCCACGGCAGTGATCAAGCTATCAGATATAGAGAACGGAAACAGACGTGAAATATGAAGGGAGGGATCGAAGGAGGGAGGAATAAATTCCTGCAGGCCTGGCACCCTGCCAGGTTTAAGAGGGGGGAAGCCTATAGCCGTATCTGCCTACTGGCTAAAGGGGCTCACTGAGGGTCCCCTGGGTACAAGGGCCTCTCTGCCCCTGTAGATATGTGGTTGGAATGCAGCACAGTACATCAGAGCTACTATACAGATGGATTGGAGTCATACCTAAATGACCTTGTTGATAAGCTGATTTTAATCAGCCTCTAGTAAGAGCAGATTATTCTACTCTATGCTAGTTTAACCCAGACACACACTAGGGCTGTGAATGTTTCAACTTTAAATCGTTTAAATGAGATCAGGATCCTTAACTTAAAGAAAATTCCCTAACCAAAAACACAAAATTAAAATCCCAGTGCAGTTATCACAAAACATATTATTTTCAATGTTTTGGCCTAACTAGATGATAAGCTACGCAGGCCTGGGGAAAGCTGTGTAATTGAAATAAAACCAGAGAGGAAGAGGTGAACTTTAGACTACTTTGGTGAATTTACGAGACATGCAAGACATTGCGAGATTCAGATTACCCAATAATTCAGACACATGGAACATCTTAAACAGTATCATCCACAATGGGGCAAAACTAAATTCAACTAATGAGCTAAATAAAATGTTAAAAATTATTAATAATTAGGAATAAAATCTGATAAAAAGGTAAGATCTCAAACAAATATTACAACCTATATTACAGAACTGCTCTTCCTGCTTCTCTCTTTTGATGCTTATTCTGTGGGTGGAAGCATCAAAGTGTACCTCCTATTTTTGAAGGTGGCAAAGCGGTCAATGACACTAATGTGGGTTAGTGGCCCAAGCACTTCACCCTCAATGGACATGGCTGCAAGACTTGCAAGCCTTTTCTGACCCATTGTCTTACGCAACCAGGAGCGCAGCCGGCGCAGTGCACTAAAGGACCTTTCACAGGAGCAGCTGCTCACAGGAATTGTGAGGGCAACCTGAATGATTTCCTTCAGAGAAGTTAACATATCATCATCCAGGAGGTTTGCACAGCAAGCATATCTTTGGAAGGACATCCAGCCTCTCTTTTCCAGGCAAGAAAGCTTCTGGCCGCCAACATCTCTTCAGTTTTAACATCAATGCCGTAGTGCTTGGCAAACTTAGTTAAGCATGATGCCTTTGAGGAGACCTGCGTCTAAAGTCGAGAATCGCTGGTCAAGCTCACAAACCAGCCTGTCCAAGCAGGGGAGCAACAACTCTGTTTTCATTGTTTGGGAACATGACAATTCTGTGTCTAAACCCAAAGAGGTCTCCACCACAAAATCTCCCATTTTCCTTTGTTTGCGCTTTCTTGCTGCATCTGCCTCTGGAATAGTGAAATGTGTGCTTGCACACCTCCTTTGGACCCACGCATGACAGCTGCACCATCATAGGTCTGTGCAACGCACTTCAGGCCACCTACCCCTCTCATTTGGAGCTGCTGTTGCAACTCATTTGCTATCGATTGGGCATCAAATGACTTGATTTCTGCTAGTGCTAGTAAACGCCCTTAACTGTCCCCTCTGTCACATACCTAACACACAGAGCCAACTGTTTAGAATGCCCATCCCTGGCCTCATCCGCCATAATGGCATACATTCCAGACTTTGACATCTCAGAGACCATGGTGTCCATAATCTCTTGAGCCCAATATTCGATCATGTCATTCTGAGATTCTGGAGAGAGACACGTCACATTTAATGGAGTATTGTACCTTTGCAGGAAAGTGTCAAACTCCTTCAAAAGCTCTATACAGTGGGGCAAAAAAGTATTTAGTCAGCCACCAATTGTGCAAGTTCTCCAACTTAAAAAGATGAGGGAGGCCTGTAGTTTTCATCATAGGTACACTTCAACTATGACAGACGAAATGAGAAAAAGAAATCCAGAAAATCACATTGTAGGATTTTTTATGAATTTATTTGCAAATTATGGTGGAAAATAAGTATTTGGTCAATAACAAAAGTTTAGCTCAATACTTTGTTATATACCCTTTGTTGGCAATGACAGAGGTCAAACATTTTCTGTAAGTCTTCACAAGGTTTTCACACACTGTTGCTCGTATTTTGGCCCATTCCTCCATGCAGATCTCCTCTAGAGCAGTGATGTTTTGGGGCTGTTGCTGGGCAACATGGACTTTCAACTCCCTCCAAAGATTTTCTATGGGGTTGAGATCTGGAGACTGGCTAGGCCACTCCAGGACCTTGAAATGCTTCTTACGAAGCCACTCCTTCATTGCCCGGGCGGTGTGTTTGGGATCATTGTCATGCTGAAAGACCCAGCCACGTTTCATCTTCAATGCCCTTGCTGATGGAAGGAGGTTTTCACTCAAAATCTCACGATACATGGCCCCATTCATTCTTTCCTTTACACGGATCAGTCGTCCTGGTCCCTTTGCAGAAAAACAGCCCCAAAGCATGATGTTTCCAGCCCTATGCTTCACAGTATGTATGGTGTTCTTTGGATGCAACTCAGCATTCTTTGTCCTCCAAACACGACGAGTTGAGTTTTTACCAAAAAGTTCAATTTTGGTTTCATCTGACCATATAACATTCTCCCAATCCTCATCTGGATCATCCAAATGCTCTCTAGCAAACTTCAGACGGGCCTGAACATGTACTGGCTTAAGCAGGGGGACACGTCTGGCACTGCAGGATTTGAGTCCCTGGCGGCGTAGTGTGTTACTGATGGTAGGCTTTGTTACTTTGGTCCCAGCTCTCTGCAGGTCATTCACTAGGTCCCCCTGTGTGGTTCTGGGATTTTTGCTCACCGTTCTTGTGATCATTTTGACCCCACGGGGTGAGATCTTGGTGGAGCCCCAGATCGAGGAAGATTATCAGTGGTCTTGTATGTCTTCCATTTCCTAATAATTGCTCCCACAGTTGATTTCTTCAAACCAAGCTGCTTACCTATTGCAGATTCAGTCTTCCCAACCTGGTGCAGGTCTACAATTTTGTTTCTGGTGTCCTTTGACAGCTCTTTGGTCTTAGCCATAGTGGAGTTTGGAGTGTGACTGTTTGAGTTTGTGGACAGGTGTCTTTTATACTGATAACAAGTTCAAACAGGTGCCATTAATACAGGTAACGAGTGGAGGACAGAGGAGCCTCTTAAAGAAGAAGTTACAGGTCTGTGAGAGCCAGAAATCTTGCTTGTTTGTATGTGACCAAATACTTATTTTCCACAATAATTTGCAAATAAATTCATTAAAAATCCTACAATGTGATTTTCTGGATTTTTTTTCCTCATTTTGTCTGTCATAGTTGAAGTGTACCTATGATGAAAATTACAGGCCTCTCATCTTTTTAAGTGAGAGAACTTGCACAATTGGTGGCTGACTAAATACTTTTTTGCCCCACTGTACATTCAAGAAAGTTCCCTCTATTTGTGCTTTCACTGGATACATCATTGGCACGGATAGAGAGTCCCTGTCTTCCTAACATTGAATTGACCGCAATAATTCTCCTCAGATACTCCCTTCTCTCTGCAATATCACTAGCATGGGCAGATGTTAAAATCTGAGCAATGTTCCCATGACTGCTAGTTGCCTGGTAGCTTTGACATGCCACAACACTGTCTCTGTGTGCTTGTGCCATTTCATGTTGACCGAAGATAAACAAAGCTTTTTTTCAAATTTTTGCAGCCATTACTGACAAAAGAATCAAATGTAATGTTTTTGCCAAAAACTCTAGATGGACAGCAGAAAACTGTGTTTTTGTGGACAGAGTACTCTAACCAATTGTATTTCTCAAACCAGCAGTGCTGAAATACCCTTTTCTGTGTACCAAAACTTTTGTGTGGGTAGTTACTCAGCTTCACTTGTCTGGGCCCAGTGTCTTTATCACCTAAATCGCTCTCATTTCTGGAAGGAGTTGCTGCAGTGGCTTGATTACTTTCTTTCTCTGGATCTGTTTGTTCTTCCTCCCTGTCTGGATCTGTTTGTTGTCCCTCTCTCTCTGGATCTGTTTGTTGTCCCTCCCTCTTTGGATCTGTTTGTTGTCCCTCCCTCTTTGGATCTGTTTGTTGTCCCTCTCTGGATCTGTTTGTTGTCCCTCCCTCTCTGGATCTGTTTGTTGTCCCTCCCTCTCTGGATCTGTTTGTTGTCCCTCTCTGGATCTGTTTGTTGTCCCTCCTCTTTGGATCTGTTTGTTGTCCCTCTCTCTCTGGATCTGTTTGTTGTCCCTCCCTCTTTGGATCTGTTTGTTGTCCCTCCCTCTCTGGATCTGTTTGTTGTCCCTCTCTGGATCTGTTTGTTGTCCCTCCCTCTTTGGATCTGTTTGTTGTCCCTCTCTCTCTGGATCTGTTTGTTGTCCCTCCCTCTCTGGATCTGTTTGTTGTCCCTCCCTCTCTGGATCTGTTTGTTGTCCCTCTCTCTCTGGATCTGTTTGTTGTCCCTCCCTCTTTGGATCTGTTTGTTGTCCCTCCCTCTCTGGATCTGTTTGTTGTCCCTCCCTCTTTGGATCTGTTTGTTGTCCCTCTCTCTCTGGATCTGTTTGTTGTCCCTCTCTCTCTGGATCTGTTTGTTGTCCCTCTCTCTCTGGATCTGTTTGTTGTCCCTCTCTCTCTGGATCTGTTTGTTGTCCCTCTCTCTCTGGATCTGTTTCTTGTCCCTCTCTCTCTGGATCTGTTCGCTGTGCCTCTCTCTCTGGATCTGTTTCTTGTCCCTCTCTCTCTGGATCTGTTCGCTGTGCCTCTCTCTCTGGATCTGTTTGTTGTCCCTCTCTCTCTGGATCTGTTTCTTGTCCCTCTCTCTCTGGATCTGTTCGCTGTGCCTCTCTCTCTGGATCTGTTTCTTGTCCCTCTCTCTCTGGATCTGTTCGCTGTGCCTCTCTCTCTTGATCTGTTTCTTGTCCCTCTCTCTCTGGATCTGTTCGCTGTGCCTCTCTCTCTGGATCTGTTTCTTGTCACTCTCTCTCTGGATCTGTTCGCTGTGCCTCTCTCTCTGGATCTGTTTCTTGTCCCTCTCTCTCTGGATCTGTTCGCTGTGCCTCTCTCTCTGGATCTGTTTCTTGTCCCTCCCTCTCTGGATCTGTTTCTTGTCCCTCTCTCTCTGGATCTGTTCGCTGTGCCTCTCTCTCTGGATCTGTTTCTTGTCCCTCTCTCTCTGGATCTGTTCGCTGTGCCTCTCTCTCTGGATCTGTTTCTTGTCCCTCCCTCTCTGGATCTGTTTCTTGTCCCTCTCTCTCTGGATCTGTTCGCTGTGCCTCTCTCTCTGGATATGTTTCTTGTCCCTCCCTCTCTGGATCTGTTCGCTGTGCCTCTCACTCTGGATCTGTTTCTTGTCCCTCTTTCTCTGGGCATGCAGAGAGAACTCGCATGTTGATCTCTGCCTTGCATAGAACATCATTTATTTATTCCTAACAAAAGTAAGACGTGCTGTCATATGCTGTACAAATTTACAGTTTTTCTCAGTCGCTTTGGTGCATTTCTCACATCACTATTTACATTTGCACAACAGTTAGTTCAACCTCCACAACATTCAGTCATTTGTGCACATCATAGTAGCAGGTTCTCATTCCTTCCAACAAATTGCAAATGCTTTTGGACATGCATCAATTGCTTTCATACAACTCTCTGCTGTTTTATAACATTATCATTTGCTTATGTCATGTCAGTCAAAATTAACTATACTTGTGAATGCTGAATAGTCATTCCATATAAAACTAATAGTCCTCATTTCATTGCTTGAGTCATTACATACAAACATGTTGAACTAGTTGTCAAAATCTGTCAAGCTAATTTTACACATTTTTTTTAAAATGTTTTTTTTTCATGAAAATGTCTCCTAAATTGAACAATTTCTCTCAGGTGAATCTCAACTTTCACTGATGAGAAGGGGTGTGTGAAGCATTAGTTGCAACCAATGATAAGCCACTTTTCTACAATCACTGTCAGAGCTGAATCCCATAAACCCCCACTTTACAAGCATATATGAACCAAGCAGGACATAGTGTGTACCATTTCTACAATACTGTGACACAGAAATGGAAGGTCAGCCTCGTGGAAGAGGGGTGAGGGTGCGGGAGGAAGGGGAAGGGGACAAAACAGGGAAGAGGAAGAAGAGGCCAAGTACATAGGCGGATCCCTGATAAAATCAGGGCTACAATTGTGGATCATATTGTCAATCACGGCCTCACAATGGCTGAGGCTGGTCGAAGGAGTGCAGCCAAACGTTGGGAGAACCACTGTAAATTCAATTATTCAAACATTTCGTCGGGAGAACAGGTGTGTATAAATGGACAGTAATTCAGCACTAAACAATCTGCACTGCGCTACTGTCATTGTGTCATACATGAAGCTTGCAGTGGGACAATAACTTGTCACTGTACATTTTACATTTAGACGTACAGCTTTACTGCATCACACATTTAGTGTATTGTAGTGTACAGTAGTGTTACAGTAAAGATTTGCCATATTTACTGTAATTTTACTCTGCAACACACAGGACTGCAAGACAACCTTGCAGAGGTGGAAGAGGGCCCCTTTTACTCCGCAACAAAGAGAATGCCATTTGTGCAATGGTGATTGCAAACAATGCCATAAGGTTGAGAGAGATACAACGTGCTGTTAGAGAGGATGACAACATCTTTGGGAATATTGAATCTGTTTCAGTCGCTACAATTGACAGAGTGCTCAGGAGGAATGAAATGCGCATGAAACAATTGTACTATGTGCCATTTGAACGGAACAGCGACAGAGTGAAGGAGATCCGTCACCAGTATGTATAGGTAAAACATGTATGTGTTCTATGCATATTCTAATGTTCAGTGCTGTAAACTGTTTACTTTGTGTAGTGTCATGCACTACACTTACATGACAGTTCTGTGTGTGTGTATTCACAGTGCATACTGTACAATATGTTGTCCAAAATGCATTATGTTACACAGGAAAAGTTGTTATAGTTTTTCTCACTCCCTCTTCTGTAATAAAGCATGTACTGGAGCTGGAGGCCAGGGAACCGCTGCACACATTCATATACCTTGATGAGGCGGGTTTCAATCTGGCAAAAGGTAGAAGACGTGGAAGGAATCGCATTGGACAGAGAGCAACCATTGATGTCCCAGGCCAACGAGGAGGGAATATTACTATGTGTGCAGCCGTCTCAGAAAACGGCGTCCTCACCCATATCCCCCGTCTTGGTCCATACAACACACAACATCTCCTGACTTTTTTAGACACTCTTTACAGGGACATAATCCCTGAGAACGAGAGGGGTCTAACTGGAGACCATCTGAGCAAGCATGTTGTTGTTTTGGATGATGTGCGTTTTCACCACTCAGATGTCGTCAGACAGTGGTTTGCAGCACATGATAGGATGCTGGTGGAATATCTCCCTCCATTCCTAAATCCAATAGAGGAGTTTTTCCTAAATTCTTTTCCTAAATCCAATAGAGGAGTTTTTCCTAAATTCTTTTCCTAAATCCAATAGAGGAGTTTTTCTCTTCCTGGAGGTGGAAGGTATATGACCGGCATCCACATACCCAAATGGCCCTGCTAGCGGCCATGGAGACAGCATGTGATGACATCACAGCAGAGTCCTGCAGAGGGTGGATTCGCCACTCGAGGAGATACCTTCCTCGCTGCATTGCAAGAGATGATATTCGCTGTGATGTAGATGAAATTATGTGGCCAGACAGAGAGGAACGTCTGGATGTGCATGAATGATTACAGTACTATGTATGTTGTATGTTCAGTTCCAATATGCACTGCAATATTGTTTACAGTTGTGCACAGCTCTACCCAAAGGGAGTTTATGTTTGTTGTAAATAAGGGTGTATTTTTTCTTTTGCACAATGCTGTGAACAAATTAGAATTGCAAAGAGCATATGCAGTAAAAATGTGAAACATACATATTCAGTGTCTTGTACTCAGTTACCTCACTAAATACAGTAATGTGTAACTTTACTGTATTTTTCAAATGGCTGTGCAAATAGTATATAGTGCTGTCTTGAGCATTTTCAGGTAGTGTCACCAAGATCTGACTTTTTTGCATTGGAAAACATTTACAGAGTAAACTGTCATAATGAAAACATGACAAAGCCATTTGACTATCTTGTTCATAAACAATGGTGTCAGGACTTTTCATCTTGATGACACTGACACTTTCATTGACATGAATACTTGCTTTTGAGGAATGAGCTATCCATTTTGAGCAAGTGACACGCTTTTGCAGGTTATCAACTAGGTTTTGCAGTTTGTACTAATTGTTTTGAGAACTGCATTAACTGTTGTGCAAATGTAAATAGTGATGTGAGAAATGCACCAAAGCGACTGAGAAAAACTGTAACTGAAAGCTTAAATATCTACTCACTTTTTTTCCTCACTAACCTTCATCAGACATGCTCCCTCAGCCCTGTCAGCCTCCAGCTTCTTTCCCGCATTCTTGTCTGCTGTGTTTTGACATCTATTGTTATTAGACTCATATTTACAATAACTCAAGGCTTAATAGGTGACTAATCAGTTTAGTTCAATTTCTCAGCGGATTGGCCTTTGGCAGAGCTGCGGGCACTGCCTCTCTTGAAGAATTTCCGTATAACGTTAGTCGTTAGCTAGCCTACAGTTGAGAAATTGAGGAGAATACAATGACATTGTGATCAACACTGTCACCTTTTCTACACATGACCTACTGATAATTGTTTTGCAATGGACTGCTGAATGAAAGCAAATGAGTATGAAAAGATATGTGCATGATGTTACGTCATCTGTCTCATTTATAGCCTGGCACAGAAGGAAAAACTAAATTAAATACAACGTTAACTAGATATCATCGCCACAAAACGTATGTTGAATTTAAAAGACACCGTTAACGTTACCATTAGCTAGCTCGCAACGTCTGTTACACTGTAACTTACAGGCAGCCTCACATAAAAACGTATTGGTGAACAAAGCTTTGATTATGACCAAAGTCTATAGTAGCGAAATCTCTCTCTCTCTGTCTGTTCTAACTTACCACAAATTCATCTCCATGAATCCGTCCTTTTCCTGTCAGCGATGGAACGGTTGACGAAAATTGAAAAAATCACAGAGAAAATATATTTACTGATATATTTATTTACTTAGGGGGGGCTAATTAATATTTTTGGGGGGCTGTCCCAGTATATTTAGGGGGGCTGTCCCAGCCTATTCACTGATGACAGGCACTGCTTTACTGAAGTAGCGAGACATTGCAAGCCAAGAAATTGTGAGATACAGCATTCCATTGTGATAGATAGATAGATAGATAGATAGATAGATAGATAGATAGATAGATAGATAGATAGATAGATAGATAGATAGATAGATAGATAGATAGATAGATAGATAGATAGATAGATAGATAGATAGATAGATAGATAGATAGATAGATAGATAGATAGATAGATAGATAGATAGATAGATAGATAGATAGATAGATAGATAGATAGATAGATAGATAGATAGATAGATAGATAGATAGATAGATAGATAGATAGATAGATAGATAGATAGATAGATAGATAGATAGATAGATAGATAGATAGATAGATAGATAGATAGAGTGGGGGGAAAAAGTATTTAGTCAGCCACCAATTGTGCAAGTTCTCTCACTTAAAAAGATGAGAGAGGCCTGTAATTTTCATCATAGGTACACTTCAACTATGACAGACAAAATGAGGAAAAAATCCAGAAAATCACATTGTAGGATTTTTATGAATTTATTTGCAAATTATGGTGGAAAATAAGTATTTGGTCACATACAAACAAGCAAGATTTCTGGCTCTCACAGACCTGTAACTTCTTCTTTAAGAGGCTCCTCTGTCCTCCACTCATTACCTGTATTAATGGCACCTGTTTGAACTTGTTATCAGTATAAAAGACACCTGTCCACAACCTCAAACAGTCACACTCCAAACTCCACTATGGCCAAGACCAAAGAGCTGTCAAAGGACACCAGAAACAAAATTGTAGACCTGCACCAGGTTGGGAAGACTGAATCTGCAATAGGTAAGCAGCTTGGTTTGAAGAAATCAACTGTGGGAGCAATTATTAGGAAATGGAAGACATACAAGACCACTGATAATCTTCCTCGATCTGGGGCTCCACGCAAGATCTCACCCGTGGGGTCAAAATGATCACAAGAACGGTGAGCAAAAATCCCAGAACCACACGGGGGACCTAGTGAATGACCTGCAGAGAGCTGGGACCAAAGTAACAAAGCCTACCATCAGTGACACACTACGCCGCCAGGGACTCAAATCCTGCAGTGCCAGACGTGTCCCCCTGCTTAAGCCAGTACATGTTCAGGCCGTCTAAAGTTTGCTAGAGAGCATTTGGATGATCCAGATGAGGATTGGGAGAATGTCAGATGAAACCAAAATAGAACTTTTGGTAAAAACTCAACTCGTCGTGTTTGGAGGACAAAGAATGCTGAGTTGCATCCAAAGAACACCATACCTACTGTGAAGCATGGGGGTGGAAACATCATGCTTTGGGGCTGTTTTTCTGCAAAGGGACCAGGACGACTGATCCGTGTAAAGGAAAGAATGAATGGGGCCATATATCGTGAGATTTTGAGTGAAAACCTCCTTCCATCAGCAAGGGCATTGAAGATGAAACGTGGCTGGGTCTTTCAGCATGACAATGATCCCAAACACACCGCCCAGGCAACGAAGGAGTGTCTTCGTAAGAAGCATTTCAAGGTCCTGGAGTGGCCTAGCCAGTCTCCAGATCTCAACCCCATAGAAAATCTTTGAAAGTCCGTGTTGCCCAGCGACAGCCCCAAAACATCACTGCTCTAGAGAAGATCTGCATGGAGGAATGGGCCAAAATACCAGCAACAGTGTGTGAAAACCTTGTGAAGACTTACAGAAAACGTTTGACCTCTGTCATTGCCAACAAAGGGTATATAACAAAGTATTGAGATAAACTTTTGTTATTGACCAAATACTTATTTTCCACCATAATTTGCAAATAAATTCATAAAAAATCCTACAATGTGATTTTCGGGATTTTTTTTCCTCGTTTTGTCTGTCATAGTTGAAGTGTACCTATGATGAAAATTACAGGCCTCTCTCATCTTTTTAAGTGAGAGAACTTGCACAATTGGTGGCTGACTAAATACTTTTTTTCCCCACTGTAGATAGATGTGGTGTTCCCCTACCCTTTCTCTCTGTCCTTCGCTATGGAAGATGTGAATGTTTGTGTTCTCGGAAGTACGGCAAATAAAGTCTCCTCCATTCCAGAAACACTGAATCTTAGGAGTTGACTCCGTTAATCTTGACACTCAGAAATGGGAGTCGACACAGGGAGTCGATGGGCAAGGAGTCGACTCTCCACCACTACGTCATCGTCAGAGAAAGGCAAGCGACATTCATTGAAGTCCTGTATGGCAATACTTTGAGAAATTAAATGAGAAGGAAATGCAAACTTTGTGAGGTGGAATTGAGTTACAGTAATGATAGTGCATATGCATTGCTTAACCATCTGAAAGGGATGCTCTGTGAGACCCGAACCGTTGCTGGCAGCAGCACAGCTGCATTGTGAATTCACGTGGGATTTTATGAATTATGTTTACTGTTTTAAAGGAAAACCGATTCAAATAAATTCTGTCTAAACATTGAGAACAATTGTCAATTTTCCACATCCCACACACACACACACACACACACACACACACCTGAGCACCGTGGCCTGGCTCTTGATGTGCTGTCCAAGTGTCCAAAGCTCCAGAGTTCAGCTGTGTAAACAGAGGTCTGACTCCCTTTCTTCTACTTGCCATGCCCTGGGCCTGTACTGAACTATACTGTACCTGTGGGCTACGGCCATGCCAGAAACACAGCCAGCCTTGCCAAAACCTGTCAGTCTGCAGCCCACCCTCTCCTGTACCTCTCACTATACCGGCCAAGTAATCCAGAGCACTGGGGATGAGTGTGTGTGAGTGTGTGTGTGTGTGTGTGTGTGTGTGTGTGTGTGTGTGTGTGTGTGTGTGTGTGTGTGTGTGTGTGTGTGTGTGTGTGTGTGTGTGTGTGTGTGTGAGTGCGTGCGTGCGTGCGTGCGTGCGTGTGCGTGTGTGCGTGTGTGTGTGTGCGCGTTCTTGGGAGGTTTTTGTGGTTCATGCTGTACTTCCTGATGCCCTTGGTAACTCTCCCCTGAGACCAGTGGTCGTTTCCTGAGGAAGTCCAGCTGACAAACACCTGACCCCTAAGCAACAGTCAAACACAAAGGTCCAGGTGGGCTACATCAAAGACTCTGCTGTCTTAACTACACTCTACAAGTTTTCCACATGTCCTCTCAGCAGAGAGATGCTTTATTGAACGTGAATGTGATGAACACACTTCAGTGTTTGGATTGTGTATAAATGCTATTTGTTTTAATCTTTACTGAAATGTAAACACATTCTCCAAATATTATTACGCAGCCATGCACTATTACGCATTCTGTTTTACAGCTAACAAAGGATTAATCACTTTTGACCCACCAAAATAGAGGATTGTACAGTACTATCAGGTGTGAAGATAAGACCCAGATGCAGACAACGTCGAATTAACAATGGTTTAACCTCTCCGGGCTAGGGGGCAGTGTTAGGAAGTTCGGAGAGTCTGGCGTGCCCAAAGTAAAATGCCTGTTACTCAGGCCCAGAAGTTAGGATATGCATATAATTAGTTGTATTTGAAAGAAAACAGTTTCTAAAACTGTTAAAATAATGTCTGTGATTATAACATAACTGATATGGCAGGCGAAAACCTGAGGAAAATCCATCCGGAAAAATGGCTTTTTTTGAGATCCCATGCAATTGGTATGGTTTCCTATTGCACAACGAAAAGAATAGCTCCCAGATTGCAGTACCTATGGCTTCACTGGATGTCAACAGTCTTTAGACAAGGTTTCAGGCTTGTTCTTTGAAAAATGAACAAGTAGTTGTAGTTTATCATTGTGTTCCTCCTAGGGTCTGTAGTCTTGTGGCGCGCGTGGCTGAGGGCATACTCTTTGTTATTTATCTCCGGTATTGAACATACTAAATTCCGTCTTAAATTGTAACGTTTATTTACATATTAGGGTACCTGAGGATTGTTGTTTGACTTGTTTGGACTAAGTTTATCTGTAACTTTTTTGGATTATTTTGTCTGTATGTTGAACGAGTTGAACGGGTGGATTACTGAACAAAACGCGCCAACCAAACAGAGTTTTTTGGTATATAAACAGGGACTTTATCGAACAAAACGACCATTTATTGTGTAGCTGGGACCCTTGGGATTGCAAACAGAGGAAGATCTTCAAAGGTAAGTAATTTATTTTATCGCTATTTTAGATTTTTGTGACGCCTGTGCTGGTTTGAAATATATTTATATGCAGGAAGTATGCGGGCGCTGTCTTCAGATAATCAAATGCTATGCTTTTTCCGTAAAGCCTATTGTAAATCGGACAAAGCGGTTCGATTACCAAGATTCTACGCTAAAGAATGGTGTATGACACTTGTATTTTCATGAATGTTTAATTACAATTTTTGTATTTTGAATTTCGCGCTCTGCAATTTCACCGGATGTTGTCGAGGTGGCACGCTAGCGGGACACTGTTCCGTAAGAAGTTAATAATTCAACAGGGGCAGGCAATAGACAGGTCAAGGCAACCAGAGGTGGGGGCAACGGTACCGGACGACAGGCAGGCTCAGGGTCAGGGTAGGCAGAGGTCAATAATCCAGAGGTGGGGCAAAGGTACAGGTCGGCAGGCAGGCTCAGGGTCAGGGGCAGGCCGAGTGGTCAGACAGGCGGACTCCAGGATGTCCCCGCTAGAGACATCCTGGACCCAGCCCTCATCGCCAACTTCCACCGCCAGCACCCTGGTCAACCAGTTATGCGCCCAGGTAGGGCGCCAGGTGGCACCCCTAGAGGGGGGGGTACTGTCACACCCTGATCTGTCCAGTACAGATGAACATCTGGGCGGAGGGATTGCTGACTTCCTCCTATTGCTCTGGGAGGAACAGAGGCTGATATCCCAAGGAACACTCGAAGGGCGAGAGACCCGTGGCAGAGCGAGAAAGGCCGACTGCCCATACCTCTCTCCTGTAACCTTCTTTGAACTCCTCTATACTCTTCAGGCTCTGGCTCTGGCCTTGGTTCGGCCCCATGTGCCCCCCCCCCAAAAAAAATATTGGGGTTGCTGTGCACTCTTATCCCTCAGGGACTCTTGCCAAGGCAGGGTCTCCCAACCCCCCTTTATCTCCTCCCAGCTCCAGATCACCTTTTCCTCCTGGCCACCCTGCTTGGTCCTGGTGTGGTGGGTTATTCTGTCACGATCTTCTAAAGAACTGGACCAAGGCACAGCATGCAGAGTTCCAAATGTTTTTAATTCACTTGGAACTTGCAAAACAACAAAAGAATGAACAGACTTGGACATCAATGTATAGCGCACAACACATGCACTAACATAAGACAATAACCCACAAACACAGGTGGGGAGAGAACAAACTAAATAGGATTCCCAATTAGAGGCAACGACTAACAGCTGCCTCTAATTGGGAACCAACTCAAAACCAACATAGAAAAATACAACATAGAACAAAAACCCCCCGGTCACGTCCTGACCAAAACACCATAGAGAAGCCAGAGGGCTATCTATGGCCAGGACGTGACACTCGTCTTTAACCTCTTACGGAGCTACCCGACACTACCCGGTGAAATGTAAAGCGCCAAATTCAAAATCCAAAAGTTGAATTATAAAAAATGTATCAATATACAAGTGTTTCATAGCCATCAAAAGCTCTGACTCTTGGCAATATCACAGCGTTGTGATTTCAAAAAGGCTTTACGGCGAAAGCACAACATTTGATTGTTTGAGGGTAGCACCTCTAATATTTATGCATTAGCAGAAATCCATAACCTAACACGGGTCTCACAAAACGCATAAAATCGCTAATATAAAATCCATTACCTTTGATGAAGGCTTACTGCTGAGGGCTTCCCAAGTGTCCAACGAAGACAATCCATGCTTCTTTGGTTAGAAAAAGTCATTTATTATATCCATAAATCTCCATTTGGTTGGCGCATTATGTTCATAAAATCCACCATCGAGTCGCCCATAGAACCGTGAAGAGAACGCGTTGAAATTATACCTATCATATTTCTACAAACAAATCAAACATAATTTTTTCCTTAGGTATTCTTTTATGTATATTTACTATAATATTTCAACCGGATTGTAGCCTGAACGATAAGAAAGGAAAAAACAGTGGAGCGCGCAGTCGGTTGCGCGCCTGCAAAAGCTTGTTGACATCTGAGCTCCCTGGACCATATTCTCTCCCTATCCGTTCTGGTCAGGGCTACCGTTTCCTGGTTTTGTATAGAGACTGTTGACATCTAGTGGAAGCCATAGATACTGAAATCTCGGAGCTGCTTGCCTTTGAAATAAATAGGGAGACTGTCAAAAAGAGCAAAGGACACAAAAAACAGTAATTCTGGATGGATCTTTCTCGGGTTTTCGCCTGCTGTATCTGTTCTGTTACACTCACAGACATTATGTTAACACTTTTAGAAACCTCAGAGTGTTTCCTATCCAATAGTACTAATTATGTGCATATCCTATTTTCTGGGCCTGAGTGGGATGTATTTTACTTTGGGCACGCCAGACTCTCCAAAACCGTCACCTCGGGAGCCGCTCCCTAAGAAGTTAACCTCCGAGACGCCGTACAGGAACATGTCGAATAGTGCTTCCTGGTTCCACTCACTCTCCGCTGCCAACGTGCGAAAATCCACCACATATTCGGCCACTCTGCGGGCGTCCTGTCGGAGCTGGATTAGCTTCCGGCCAGCTTCTCTCCCAGAGAACAAAGCATAAAAAAAACTTCCTCGCCTCTTCCACCAACCCCTCCAGACTCACGCACATGGCCGGCTGTTGTTCCCATACGACGGGAGCCCAGGTGAGAGCCTTCTCAGACATCAGCGTGATGAGGTAGTCTATCTTGGAGCGAATTTGAGGGGAAGGAGGAGGGCTGAAGCTCAAAAATGAGGGCACACTGAGCTAAAAACACCCGACAGGTGCTCGGCTCTCCATTAAAGCGTTCTGGGGGAAGTGAACGGGGCTCCCGGGAAGGTGGAGTGGCCGGTGGGGCGGCGCTGCTAACTGCCGAGATACTGAGGGGCAGTGTGGTTACCACCGTGGCAGGCTGCCCCCCAGACAACCCGTGGAATTGCTCCAGCAGCATGTCCAACACCCGGTCATGGTGCTCAGCCAACGTTTGGACCCCCTCCATAAGACCACGAAGCAATTCCTCGTGCCAATCAATGGAGGCTCCTTGGGAGGAGATGGCGTTGGGCAGATGGCCGGGTCTGCTGGGTCAGTCATGGCCAGTTTGTACTGTCATGTGTGAAGGTAAGACCCAGATGCAGACAACGTCGAATTAACAACGGTTTAATAATCCAACAGGGGCAGGCAATAGACAGGTCAAGGCAGGCAGGGGTCAGTAAACCAGAGGAGGGGAAACGGTACTGGACGGCAGGCAGGCTCAGGGTCAGGGTCGGCATAGGTTAATAATCCAGAGGTGGGGCAAAGGTACAGGTCGGCAGGCAGGGTCAGGGGCAGGCAGAGTGGTCAGGCAGGCGGGCTCAGAGTCAGGACAGGCAAGGGTCAAAACCAAGATGGCGAGAAAAGAGAGACTGGGAAAAGAAGGAGCTGAGACACAAAGACGCTGGTTGACTTGAAAACAAGACGAACTGGCAACAGACAAACAGAGAGCACAGGTATAAATACACAAGGGATAATCGGGAAGATGGGCGACACCTGAAGGGGGGTGGAGACAATCACAAAGACAGGTGAAACAGATCAGGGTGTGACACAGTACCACTTTCACAGCAAAATAGCATACACATTTGAAACAGTTTTTGTACTAGTTTGTTTTGTTGATTTAATTAACTTCTTGGCAACTTTCCCCCACCATGAATTCATCATCAAATAAATCTGAGTTCGTATGTAATTTTTCAAAGACCTTGTGGTAATAAAATAAAAAGCTTGTGCCAAGCAAATTTGAAAGTCAGCCATTTCATGAGACTGAAACATATATGATTAACTCAAATTTGTTTTAGAAAAAGTCATATCCAAATAAAAACAGGCACATTGAAATGATTTTGTTTGTCAAGGACTTAAAACAAGTTTCTCTACCAAAGCCAACAGTACCGCTCCCTATGATATAGACTATAATTTGTAAATGTGTTGGGAACATTCTAGAATAACGACATTACTGTATACATACATATAGAAAGTAATCTGACTTGCAAAAGGTCAAAGCTCTCCCTCCCACTCCCCCCCTCCTCCCTCCCTCTCTCCCTCCCTCCCTCCCTCCCTCCCTCCCTCCCTCTCTCTCTCTCTCTCTCTCTCTCTCTCTTGCTCTCTCTCTCTCTCTCTCTCTCTCTCTCTCCCTCCCTCCCTCCGACAGCTTACAGGTGTTTTAGGAAGCAGTGTATTTGCTGTTAGTCATGGCATCTATGGTGCAATGTAACACTAAGAGGGATCTTCTCTCCATGGGTGTTAAGACAGAAACGGCCCCCCGCAGTGAGATAGTAGGATGATATCTTCTTCCTGTCCCTGTCTAAGACAGTAACACAACACACTGCACCAGCAGGTGACAAGCCTCAGGAATCTCACTGTCTCTTTCTGGAACACATTACATTAGATAACATCACACTCTCACCCTATACAGTTAGATAATGTCACAGACTCAAACTGTAACCAATCACATCATAGGCAGATATCGTCATAGTATCATTCTGTGACCAAGTACATTTTGAAGGTAGATAATGGCACGGCCGGACTCCTATAACGAAGTAAATTGAGTAAACTACACTGTACAGGACAATTGTTCTAGTCAATACTTTGCCTGAAAACTCTGGCACAAAATATTGCACAGCTGGGTAAACAAGGACCTGTGTTACAAACAATACTGTATACCTATGTTACAAACATCTCAACTCTCGACATGCTCTCGTACAAGCAATCGAAGCAAAACAGTCTTCACAGGCCCACAGAAAAGAAACTCCTATTCAACATCTTCCTCCCCTCATTCATCCATTGAAATGACTGTTACAGCGGCCAATTTCATGGATGTCAAAGTATTCCTGAATCCCTCCACTTCCCTGGAGTGAGGAGAGACTTCCAGGCCTTCATAACTCATATTCTCTAGCCAACAGGCAACATTTCAACACCATCATTCACATTTGCTATTACAGGGATAGCGTGAGCTGTTCTCTATGTCTCCCTGTTGGGTGAAAAATGAGCAAATATCTATTCGTCATGCTGGTTATGAATGGGTGTGTGCTCAAATGTACGCTAAGAACTGGTAATTTATAACCACACTGCTACAAACAATCATATACATGTAAAACATGTATGACTAATGTACAGTGTATGTCTTTATTTTCCCTGGTGGGTTATTGACAACAATCTCCTTTTCAATTAAGACCTGTAAGTGGTGTAGCCGACAGAGACAATGATTATTTCATTAATAAATAGTCCTCTTCTTCTCTAGACTCAACCTTTGACCTTTGAACTGGCTCTCTGTTTCTTTGACACATTTCCCAATCTGATGCAGTGATTGTGGCTAAGGGATCTGGGCATTGGTTGATTCCAGAGGAAACTGATTCAGTGTTGCTTTATCAATGACTCTCTCTCTTTCTCTCAGTCCTGACTGGCTGTGATTGAAGGGATCAGAGGGCAGCTGTTAAGCTGCTCATGACACATCCCTGGAGAATTATCCGTGTGCGTGTATGCTCACAGGCATTGGCCAGAGTAGTCTGCAGTCATAAAACTTACTTTCCTTAATAAAATAAACCTAACCTCAAAGATATATATTGTGGTCACCTTGGTTATATTAGATACAGTATAATGGAATTGATTCCCATTCATAATCCATTTATTTCTAATAGCTGTTATGACATGTTATGGTAAGTCTGTCAGTGGCAATACTAACATAAAGTGAATGGGGTCAGTAGTTCAACAGAGGTCAAGAAAGGTCAAGAGAATCTTACTCTGTTGTATAGAGTGCACGGCCTATATTTTTACTTGTTGAACATCCTGTAAAAGGAAAAACAGCTAGTTCCAGGTTTTACTGACAATGTGAGTTGACAGGAAACAACTCTGGGCCTTAGTCATATGTCCAGGACCAACTCCTGTCCCTACACACATTACACTAACCCAGGCCTGAGTACCATTTCTGCTGTTAGTCTTCGTGTCTCTGTGTAAGTCATTGTACTTGAGACACATTAACACTGCATGATGAGGTGTTAATGTTTGCCTGATCTCAGAGGGGGAGAGATATTAGGGCCTTCAGCTATGGCTGACATCTGGTTTACATTAACTCTCCAGAGCACAGGAGTCACACAGGCAAGCCCCTCTCATCCACTGGAAGAGCCACTCCTTTACCTACTTGACTTAACCCACCTTGGCTTCTGATTGGAGGACATTGACCAATGTCGTCCATCCCACTTGGTTTAGAGTTGTTTCATGTTGCACCTGTGAGGACACTCCTAACTTAACCCTGTTGTGCACTTAAGACTGAGATGGAATGGTCCTGGATAAAAGGCTACCACAGTCTGAGACTTCTATGAGTAGTTGACAAGGGTGAGGCCAGTAATCTTAAACGATGAAATGACAAATAGCCATGCTCACGTTGGGGACTCAACATGTGTCTATAAGCAAGATGAATTGACAGTCATGGCTAAGCATCAAATGATATCCTGACTTAAACTGACACAACAGTGTTTTTCCACCATGCACATCTGCTTACTGTTAATGCCCACAGTGCCCACATTACGACCACGTTACGCCTATTGGCTACTCTGTGGCGGTTCCCTTACATAAGCAAGACATGCCGAAGTCATGACGGGACGACCCTGGACTGTCCCTCTTCTCCCATGTTCATCAGTACAGTCATTGAACCACACAGGATTTCCCCACCACTGTCATAGAAATCTGGCGCCTGGCGATTAAGGTTTACCCCTTGTGCAATGTGATTATATAATGTTCTGGATGTATCTCTGACTCTGAACATTAGGTATTAACACCGGACTGAAGCGTTGTCCTCAGTACAGTTTAAATAAAAGGTGTGGTCCTCAGAGCATCATGCTAACACACAGATGGGAAAGACATTAACCTTGTAGTGTTCTGTAAGACCATCCAGATAGACTGCAGGCAGTACGGCTACAGGTGATGACATCTGAACTCCTGCATGTTCTAATGATGAACATGGAACATGAAACAAACTAACACTACATTTTCTGAGGTGTAGAATGCCAATGCACACACATGAACTATATGACAGTAATGCATTGAACAACCCCCCCACACACACACACACACACACACACACACACATAAACACACACACACACACACACACACACAAATAAAAGTCCTACCAGCTCATGGAACATGTAAGTAGAAGGGAGCACAGATCAGATTTCAGCATTACCACTGTAATGAGAAGTTGTGAACCCAGCAAGAGGTTTTCCTAAATCTCCTCTGACAGAATGAGTGGCAAGACACAGGACAAACAGTGTGTGTGTATGTGTGTGGGTGGTGTGTGGTGTGTGTGTGCGTATGTGCGTGTGTAGAACTTAATCCAGTGTTCAGGACTATTCAAGCCCAGCATGGTGAGACTTCACACTCTTCACCCCAGAAACTGGTTCTGGTCTTTCTGAGGGGGGCTCTCACTCTGCCCTCACACTATATACCACATCCTGGCCCCTGCCCCTCCCAGTGGGAAGAAGGAGAGAAGGACAGAGAGAGAGAGAGAGAGAGAGAGAGAGAGAGAGAGAGAGAGAGAGAGAGAGAGAGAGAGAGACTGTTGATGTTGGAAGCCACCAGCGGAGAAGGCGCCAAGCCAAACTCCAGGAGCTGGGCTGAGGTGCGGGCCCTCCCCATCCTACCCTTCTCTCTTCTTGTCTCTCATCTTCTCTGTTTTTAAACCACTCTGTTCCTCTTCTCCATTATTCCTGATCCATTCCACCCCTCTCTCCTCTCCCCAACCCCCTTTTCTCTTCTACCCATCTAACTAGCTCCTCTCTTCTCCTCTCAACTTATGTACCACTCATATCTTCTACTCTTCCCTCTTCCCACTCATATCTTCTACTCTTCCCTCTTCCCACTCATATCTTCTACTCTTCCCTCTTCCCACTCATATCATCTACTCTTCCCTCTTCCCACTCATATCTTCTACCCTTCTCTCTTCCCACTCATATCTTCTACTCTTCCCTCTTCCCACTCATATCATCTACCCTTCTCTCTTCCCACTCATATCTTCTACCCTTCTCTCTTCCCACTCATATCTTCTACTCTTCCCTCTTCCCACTCATATCTTCTCTTTTGGTACAAGTATTCATACCGAACCGTTCATACGGAGACCTCAGTTCGGTCCGCACTGTGAACCTGAATGAATACATCAAATAAATATAGAATAAAAACAAGCTGCTTTCTATGCTTTGTATGCCTGTTGAGTAAAACATTTCAGTCTAATCCATTAAAACAACTAGAGCCTATGCACATGTTGTAATGTCAGGCTCTTATAGCTGGTGCATAAAGTCAGGTGTAGGAGAACAGTACTGAGTGAGCAAAAAACTTTACTCAAACAAATATACATGCAAAACGCTAAACGCGTAAATACAAATAAACATGCCAAACGCAAAACAGGCGAGGCATATATAAAATGCACCAGCCGGAAAGAAACGGCTTAACAATAAACAATCACACACAAGGACATGGGGGGAAAACAGAGGGTTAAATACAAAACAGATAATGATGGGGAATGCAAACCAGGTGTATGAAAAACAAGACAAATGGAAAATGAAAAGTAGATCGGTGATGATTAGAAGACCGGTGACGTAGACCGCCGAATGCCGCCCGAACGAGGAGGGGAACCAACTTCAGTCGAATTCGTGACATGTAATCAAAATTCAAATCTTAATTGGCGCATTTCAAAATGTCCTCTTGTGAGGCGCAGCCGGGAACTAGTTCTGTATCGTTCTGTACGGTGGCGAGTGATGTGGTTGATAAACCAGGAGGATTCTCCATCATCACTTAAATCTCCAGGTTGAGAACATTTTGGCTTCCCAGTAGATTAACTTGTTAGGGAGTGGCAGCTGAGGGGTCGGTTTTGGAGAGCCTGGCGTGCCCAAAGTAAAATGCCTCCCATTCAGGCCCAGAAAATAGGATATGCACATATTTAGTACCATTGGATAGGAAACACTCTGAATTTTCCAAAAGTGTTAACCATTTGTCTGTGAGTGAAACAGAACGCATATGGCAGGCGAACCCCCCGAGGAATTTTTGTCCTGGAAAAAGTGATTTTGACACATTGCTCATTTGGAACCCCTCCCTCATGAAAATGACCATATAAGGGCATATGAATGCAGTACCCATCGCTTCCTTTAGATGTCAACAGTCTCGAGACAGTGTAAATTTTCAAATTTGGATGCTTTAGACCAGAGAATAAGAGCAAACCAGGAAGTGTACTTTTTATGTCAACAGTACCCAGTGCGCGTTCCCGACAAGGCGCGCAGTGTCTTTTTTACCGTCTTTATCGATCAGTTTATATTCCGGTTGATTTATAATAGTAAATATACGTAAAAGTGTTCCTAAGGATACATTTAAAACTATGTTTGATTGTTCTTGGACATGTTTATAGGTATAAGATGAACGAGTTTGCGTCACGTTTCAATGGAGGAGTGGAGGCTGTCGTTTCTGATTATAACGCGCGAACCAAATGGAGATTTATGGATAAAATACATTACTTTTTCTAACAAAAGAACCATGGATTGTCTTCGTTGGACACTTAGGATGACCTCAGCAGAAGTTCTTCAACAGGTAATTGATTTGTTTTCGCTGTGAAATGTGTTATGTGTGTGCCGTGATGGCTAATCGATTCATGGCTATGGGAAAAATATGTGAGGTGCTACCCTCAAACAATCAAATGTGCTGCTTTCGCCGTAAAGCCTTTTTGAAATCTGACAATGCTGTGATATTGCCAAGAAACAGAGCTTTTGATGAGTATGGAACACTTGTATATTGGTGGATGTTTAATAATTCAACTTTTGGATTTTGAATTTGGCGCCTTACATTTCACCTGGTAGTGTCGGGATTGGGGCGCTGGCGCCCCAGCAATCCCTGAGAGGTTTAATGGTGATTGTCAGAGGGGTATATCGCCACTGTTTAACGAGAACAGCCTATGCAGCAGCCAACACCTCAAACATTTTGAAACATTTACGCAGACATCATCCCAGTATTCCTGCCACCGGAACAAGACGGAAATGCAAAAAAACAGCATGACTTCTTCTCCCTTCTGCAGTCAAGCAGTCCTTTGAAGCTGATTCTGACTGGGCCAAAGAAATTACAAGAGTGATAGGTAGGTTTATAGTCGCGGATATGAGCCCATTCTCAGTGGTTAAGAAGAATAGTGGGTGTCAGCACCTCGTGAAAGTGGTCGAGCCACGTTACGAACTTCACCCTCAAGCACCCATTACAGCAAACAGGTAGCACACACTCTATATAAGCAAGCTAAAGCCGAAGATGTCAATGAATTGGCCACTGCACCCTGAGTTGCTCTTACTTCAGATGTATGGACCACCAGGGCTACAGAGAGCTACTTAACAGTGACAACCCTTCACATTACCCTGGAGTGGGAAATTAGAATTACAGTGCAACAGACACGCCCCCTTTATGAGAGTCACACAAGTGTGCATATTATTCTCTTTGTACGAAAGCATGATAGAATAGGTCTATTCAGGTCTGAGTCATGTTACATGTTGATTGCACACGCATATTGCACTTTATCTTAGTGTTGTTGATGAGTAACTGTGTGTTTTCATTAAAAAAAATACAAAGTGTTGTTATTCCTGGTTGGTCTCTCATCAGGGATTATATGACTCATGATCTTATGGAATCAGGAATTCCAGCACCTTCTTTTTTCTTAAAAAAAAAAAAACTAACTACAGTAAATGTTGGCATTTCATTTTCCCACTGTACTGAATCCGAACCGTGACCCCAAAACCGCAATACTAACCGAACTGTGGGTTTGGTGAACCGTTACACCCCTAATGACTGTGATTCTCGTTAGTTCACATTTAAAATGTGATAATGCGTTATGTCCACCTCAAACTCTCAACCTTTAAAATTATTTGTATTGCATTCAATATGAAATAAAGAGCATTATAGAAGGTTACATGAGCCGGTGATGTTAAGGCCAAACCCTCTTCCATGAAGCCATATTGGACAAGTGGATCATGTTCTTATATAATCTGTCTTTAAAAAGATGTCTCTCCAGCGCCAGGGTCTTGACACTCTTGGATCTCAGGGAGGAAATGGAACTTTACAAAATACTGAATGGCCGCAGCGGAACAGGTCCAAAGCCAGACTCTCCACAACACAATGAGTTGAAACCCAACCTATCACACCACAGGATGGAGAGAAGGAGTGATGGAGAGATGGAGAAGATGAAGAGAACGAGCTATTGAGAGTTCACTATATGTAATGGTACGTTTGTATTGGTCCTCAACATTTTGTTCTCTACATAATATATTTTGAGGGAGACAACATTAACCCATGGGAGCTTTATATTCCATCCCATCACACTGAAGTTACCCCAGTTGAATTAAAGTTCATGGTGCTGTCATGAGAAATTGAGACATACGGTTTGTAATCAGTCTACAAAGGCCCTGTCCCCTTCAGAGGTGACCTCTAGTCCCACTCCTCCTCCTCCTGTTCTCTCCATCCTCCTCTCCTCCTTAGGCTTCACAACCTCCACCCTTTATCAACCACGTCCTCTCTTCTCTCTCTCTTTCTCACACACACAATCACACACAAACACACACACCTGCCATCCCTTGTAGTTTTTCACTCCACTGCTCTGATTACTGGTTACACTGTCTAGCCTATTTCCACTTACAGCACCTTGTCTACTCTCTCTTTATGACATTATTACATCTCTTTATCACCACCATCAATTCTCCTCCACCATCCAGTGTGTGTGTGTGTGTGTGTGTGTGTGTGTGTGTGTGTGTGTGTGTGTGTGTGTGTGTGTGTGTGTGTGTGTGTGTGTGTGTGTGTGTGTGTGTGTGTGTTACGCCGTATGATAATCCTAGTTGGACAAAGCGCTAAAGCGTTATTTAGGATTGTGTAAATACAGCATATGTTACAATCCAGCTTGTAGTTGATGTATTCTCTATCCTACATCGTCACCACTTCAGTTATATGGAGAAGATAATCAGTATTGATCACTGGGCTTGGATCTAATTTTCTTGCATGTTAATACAGGTTGGCTGCTCAGTGTTGTCTTCTGCGGAACACAGAGGTTCGATAATTTGACTAACCAAGCATGTGGAGGGTTTGTTACAGGCCTGATAAACAAATTAATCAAAAGGAGATTAAATAGACATCGTCAAGAAATCCAACTCCATTTCTCTAAATGTTAACTTACATAGACAAGACAGGGACAGGAATAACGACAGGGAATCACAAGAAGAGATGAGAGAAGAAACCACAAAGAAAGAAAATGTGTTCCATAATTTCCATACCGCTCCTCTCATAAAGTATGTGTGTAAATCACATGTTTCACACACATGTAAAAGTGGACACTTTATAAACACACATCTCTCCTCTAGTCATTTAATAACTTCACCACAAATCCATCTGCCATTTCCTTCCTTCTCGTCCAAGTCAGTCTTTCCAAGTCCAGCCCCAGAGTTTTCAACCAAATACAAAACCCATATTGAATTCAGATCATGTTTTTGGAGTGTGGGACATTTCCAGGTGTCGGCCAAAAGGGAATGGGCCGGTGAGGGATGGAGGAGGGGTACGAGGGGATGAGGGGTGTCCTGAAAACGTTCAAATTAAATCTTAAATAAATCAAACCAGCACACCACCTAGCAAATAACTCAGAGTAACAGAGATGTTCACAGGCAATATTGTATACTGGGTCCCAGTGCTGAGTCTATGAACATCGTTTCAAAATGGTCTACAAAGACGTTCAATATCAATTTATATGGTAAATCTATATTGTGAAAGTAAACCTTTCATTATTGGTATTTTAATGCTTATCTATTTCAAACGCTTCTAAAACATGTGACCGAAATGGGAAAAAAGTGGGAAAATGTTTTCACTATAATGTTGTTGATGGTTATCTGCCAGGAGCATGGAGGCACCAGTATGTTGCCTGTTGAGGCATCAAACCACAGGAGATGAGGCTGTTGTCCATGACAGAGGGACAAAGTAGAACAAATGAGCTCCTATTCTGGACTACCTTAACAGACAGAGATCGATTGAGATGAGGAGATAAATAGAGCTGGTTTATAAACACACACAGGTCTACCATGAAATGGAATAGTCACATGTAAATATGCAGAGGTCATCATACATCATACTGTTGACTGTGTTGCACACACAGAGGAACATTCAGTGGAAACTCAAACACAACTGGGTATGTGTAAGTCTAAAGTCTGTGTACAAAAGGCATAATTCAAGTACATAGTTCCATAGTCTTATCAAACCAATGTCCCTCAGTAGCAGACACTAGACCCATCCTTATCATTCAGAACATTATGAGGAAAACCACAGAGCAGGCCCAGGCTTCCAGCTCAGTAAATAACAGTTAGGCCAATGGAGGGGAATTATGGACAAAGGGACGACAGAGGCAGGTAAGTAACAGTCACTTAGGCCAATGTAAAGGAATTAGGGGTGAGGAGAAGACACAGGATCACTAATGGGGATGAATGGTAGACATCAGCCAGAGAGGGAGAGAGAGAGAGAGAGAGAGAGAGAGAGAGAGAGAGAGAGAGAGAGAGAGAGAGAGAGAGAGAGAGAGAGAAAGGGCTGGATCTGCCAGTAAACTGCAGAAGAAGCGGGTAGGGGTGGAACTGCCAGTAAATACCACAGAAGAAATAATGCAGCAGGAAATGCTTCCTTGGATTATTTCCCTATTAGATAATGTTCCATTTGTTCTATCTTTCATCTAATACTGTAGATCTGCTTGTTCTCTCATAAATGCAGTGTGGGCGGGCATGTGTTGTGTGTCTGTCTGTCTCTGTCTGTCTCTGTGTGTGTGTGTGTGTGTGTGTGTGTGTGTGTGTGTGTGTGTGTGTGTGTGTGTGTGTGTGTGTGTGTGTGTGTGTGTGTGTGTGTGTGTGTGTGTGTGTGTGTGTGTGTGTGCGTGCGTGTGCGTGAGCAGATCCCCAAAAGTCCCCACAAGGAAAGTAAAACAGAGAAAATTCTCCCTCCTGGGGACATTTCCCATGTCCCAAGTTTAGGGGTTAAAATAAATTAATGTTAGTGTTAGAATTAGAGTTAGGGTTAGGAGCCAAGGGTTAGGAGCCAAGGGTTAGGTTTAGGGGTTAAGGTAAGGGTAAGGGTTAGGCGTTAGGGAAAATAGGATTTTGAATGGAAATCAATTTTAGGCCCCCACGAGGATAGAAAAACATGTGTGTGTGAGCACTTGCACGTGCATGCAAGTTTCTTTGTGTCTGTGTACACAGTAGCTTGCCTTGATTAAAACCGGGTGAGATTAGCATGTGCGAGGTGTAAGCACAGTTTCACAATTATGCCATTTGAATGTCAGAGGAGCAGTGTACTGGTGGCAATTACTACTGACATCTTGCTAATTGTAGCTGAATAATTAATATTTAGTGTTGTGGAGAGGAGAGGAGGGGCCAGGAAAGGTGAGGTGGATACAGCAGCCCTGATCCCTGGTGCAATAGCAGTGACGCCAGTCGCTAATTGGAAATAGAATCATAATATTGTTTTATTGTATTATTTTACTGTTCCCCATCTCAGTTCAGGTTGTAGTTCATGGTTAAGGAGGTGAGACATTATCTACATTTAAATCAGGAGGCTGTTGCTGCTGAATACAGATGACCAACAAATACAGAACGTGTTCAAATGATTCAAATATTCCCATGCTCTAAAGTGCTCATAAACAAATTCACCAGTCACACTGTACTAAATTCCTTAGATGGAAACAGTGTGTGTACAGTATGTTAGCATGGATGTAGATATTGTGATTAATTTGGCTCCCATAAATGATTTGTGAAGGACTTGTCTGCCCTCTGCAGGATGAGAAGAGACACAGTCATCTCATTCACCAAACTCCTATGATGATGGGGCCACCAAACACCTCATATTTTACTACGTTATGAAATAGAAAATAATTAGTTATATTCTAATATCTAGATGTCATTGCACTACAAGTTTATCTACAAGTTTAATTACAAACTGAAAAGGGAGTTTCATCTTCATAACAGATTAGAGTGACTTGTGAGAGGAGTGACTGGAAAAACACATCACTCTACAAGCTGATTCACACAACTGCAAATAAGATGTAATGTGATTTCCAATTAGGACATGACACTGCCAATCATTCAGTCAGATGTTGTGGAGGGGATGCATCTGTCTCAATTCAAATCAAATTTGATTTGTCAAATGCGCCAAATAAAACAGGTGTAGATCTTACCGTGAACGGCTTACTTACAAGCACTTAACCAACAATGCAGTTCAAGAAATAGAGTTAAAAAAATATTTAATAAATAAACTAAAGTGAAAAAAATAAGAATTTAAAAGTAACACAAGAAAATGACTAAACAATAACGACGCTATATACAGGGGGTACCGGTACCGAGTCAATGTGGAGGCTATATACAGGGGCTACCGGTACCGAGTCAATGTGGAGGCTATATACAGAGGGTACTGGTACTGAGTCAATGTGGAGGCTATATACAGGGGGTACCGGTACCGAGTCAATGTGGAGGTTATATACAGGGGGTACTGGTACCGAGTCAACGTGGAGGCTATATACAGGGGGTACCGGTACCGAGTCAATGTGGAGGCTATATACAGGGGGTACCGGTACCGAGTCAATGTGGAGACTATATACAGGGGGTACCGGTACCGAGTCAATGTGGAGGCTATATACAGGGGGTACCGGTACCGAGTCAATGTGGAGACTATATACAGTGGGTACCGGTACCGAGTCAATGTGCAGTGGTACAGGTTAGTCTAAAGGCCATTAGATGAGAAGCATGTGATGATGCTACCTGTTCTGATTAACAATGACGTCGCCTGATTCAGCTGGGATAATGACGCTCTATTCATTCCTGCTACTGCATTAACATGTGATTAAGAATGTTGAGCGTCCATCATAGAAATGCTGGTCTGTTAGAGAAATTATTGAAAGCGTATTGTAGTAGGATGGAGTTGTTCTTCTTCACTGATCTAAGGTCAGATTTACATTTCTACCTCCTATAGTTATGGTTAAGATTGGGGGATGGTTAGCTGATCCTAAATCTGTGGTGGTCTCTAGGAGAGGTAGCAGTGTAGCAATGTTTTTTTCTATAATACAACCACGCCATCTAGTGAGTGATCAACTGAACTGTACCGTGATGTCCCGTTTCAGTCAACCTGTCCTTAAATAAACAGATTGTGTAGAGCAGACTACATTAAGACCAAGGACTGTTTAACAATTAGAGGTGATACTGTTATTTACCTTGATGTATTCAGGTGGGTCCTTGATGTCCTCCTCTCATTCACCTCCTGTACGGCCTCAGTTCTTCATGTAGAGCCAAGCAATACATCTCTGCTCTCGCTCTCTCTGAAAGTCCTGTTGTGGGATGGGTATGTTTGCATAGTGTTAGACTTAACAGCACAGAGGATGAAAATATAGCCAAGAACAGTGGTGGAAAAAGTACCCAATTGTCAATTGTCATCAAAGTAAAGTATGTAGACAACTGCTCGTCAAACATATCATTCCAACATCATGGACATTACTATGGAGTTGGTCCCTCCTTTGACGCTATAACAGCCTCCATCCATTCTTCTGGGAAGGTTTTCCAGTAGATGTTGGAACATTGCTGCGGGGACCAACAAGAACATTAGTGAGGTCGGGAACTGATGTTGGGCAGTCAGGCCTGGCTCGCAGTCGGCATTCCAACTCATCCCAAAGGTGTTCAATGGGACTGAGGTCAGGGCTCTGTGCAGGCCGGTCAAGTTCTTCCACACCGATCCCGACAAACCATTTCTGTATGCTTCTCGCTTTGTGCAAGGGGGCATTGTCATGCTGAAACAGGAAAGGGACTTCCCCAAACTGTTGCCACAAAGTTGGAAGCACAGAATCACCTAGAATGTCATTGTATGCTGTAGCGTTAAGATTTCCCTTCACTGGAACTAAGGGGCCACCAAATCAGCCCCAGACCACTATTCCTCCTCCACCAAACTTTACAGTTGGCACTATGCATTGGTGCAGGTAGCGTATCCGCCAAACCCAGATTCAGCAGTCAGACTGGCAGATGGTAAACTGTGATTCATCACTCCAGAGAATGCATTTCCACTGCTCCATTGTACAATAGCGGCAAGCTTTACACCACTTTACACCAGCTTTACACTGAAAGCTTTATACCAAACACCAAGTGTTTGAGGTGATGTGTTGATGGGGGTTCATTTTCTCAGCCTCAGCACTGGAGATGAATAAGATATGGACCTGGCTGGCAGGACCTCCGCACTACAGAATATATGAAAAACATTAATGCCCTTCAATTAATTACCCGCCCAGCCTCCCAGCTTTCGGGGGACGTCCGGAGACATTTACATACAAAATGCCTTGATCAGCAGGTGATTCAAGTTTGATTGGGAATATACTGTTCGGTTCTGAAATAGACGCTCAATCCATTTGTTGCCTTCTATTATTTGAGTGCTGGCTGATTTAGTACATGAACAAACCCCTGTGTCTGTACTTTTCATATAAAAAGGTTTCACCCAAAAACCTTATAAGACGGTTCTGATGGGCCGAGAGGTGTATGGACACAGTTGATTCACTATTAAAATATGCATTATTATCATAATGATACAATCTTAATTTATTCATTGGGTTATGTGCGTCACAGCACCGGTGTCTTGTAAGATCTCTCCTACAATGACAAGCTTGTGAAAAGTTAGGTGAGTACTGGTACAGTGTGGCATATCTGTTTTATTTACTGGTCAGTGGAGTCTGTAAAGTCATTTTATTTGAAGCGCTAGATGAGGACTCAGAGTGAATTCATGCATTATGTACTGGCCATTAATTGCCTTCGAGATGAACTAGAGATGAAGACAAACAGCCGTAAAATCCTGAATGTTTCATGACTTCTAAGGTTTCCTCCCCTCCTCTCCTCCTCTTCTGTTTCCTCTCTTTCTCCCTACTTCCCTATCCTCTCTCAAACTGTCCTCTTCCTTAGTGTTGTCAGGCTTCTCTAACCTCCATCCAACCTTCCAATCGTATTTTCCATCTATGCTCTAGGATCCTCTCATCTCGTCTTGGTGTCCTCCCCTCTCCTCTCCATCTGTATGTCCATATCTATCCTCTCATCTCATCTATTGCCACAAACCCTCTTTAAATACCTCAAATATAAGGAGGTTTTTGAACAGGGACCTTGTTTTAAAGCCCCCGAAGCGAACACCAGGTGAAATTTCCCAGGCCATAGATGTTGTTAGCTAAAGTGATGTGTGATATTTTGCATGGACATGAACAGCAAAATTAGATTAGGAGTTTAATAAGCCATGCAAATGTTTACACAATTAAATGCAAATCAGGCACACATTTGAGCTGAAGGACATTGTCTGCCTAAAGTCACATTCTATTCAGCAAGTAGTATCCTTGGGGTAAAATGAATGTTCACTTTTATCAATATTGCTTAAATATTTTAGATTGTCTAAAGATAGAACACAGGGGAAACTTTGATTGCAGCATGTCTAAAAGTGATATGGCCTGCAATTGACCAAGACTGCAGGACAAGCCTTGTCTTACAATTGCCTCTGCTAACATTAGCCCTAACTACAGTCCTTCTCATGAGTCATTCCACTGTCACGCCCTGACCAATATGAGCCTGTTTATGTTTCATTTTGGCTGGGTCAGGGTGTGAGTTGGGGTGGGCATTCTAGGTTCTTTATATTTCGTTGTTTTGGCTGAGTATGGCTCTCAATCAGGGACAGCTGTCTATCGTTGTCTCTGATTGGGAACCATACTTAAGCAGCCCTTTTCCCCTCCAGTGTTTGTGGGAAGTGGCATTTGTTTGGTTGTATGTTGTGATGACACCAGTTGATCTTCGGTTGTTATTTTGGGTGAGTTAAGAAATAAACATGTTTTTCCTCAACCTGGTCGATAAATGAAGATCGTGACATCCACATCCCTTACCTGAGGTGATTTGGTCAACTGTGAAATGCATATCTAGAAACAATTGTTATTTGATTGATATTGGAAACCTTGAACACTCAACTTTAATTTTTACCCAAAAATACATGTACAAATAAAAAATATACACTTAGTTTTGGTCGTTTCTTTTCCACTGTTTTATTTTTTTTGTAACAGCTTTGAGACAAAGTATTTTTTACAATGTAAAACACCTCAGTGGGACTCTGTCTTAAAACAGCGCACAATAAGCACATCTTTTGTATTTATAGAATTATCTGGGTGTGATATGAAAGTTGAGTTTCTGAGGTTTCCTAAACGTTTTAGTGGCCCCAACTTGATGGTGGGGATTTTTTTTGCCATTGGGCGTAGATTTTCTTTTGCAGTTTTAAAGCAAGGTTGCTGCAATTCTACACATTTTGTCATGACTAATGCCATATTTATATGATGAGTGACTAACGAAATCTGTGGGCCCCCTGGAAGTCAGGACCCCTGGGCAAGTGCTGTCGGCTTGCTAGCACACACGTGATGGGCGAAACTAGCGTGGCTAGGCAAAGTATTGCTGTGTAGTCAATCACGGCCGTAGGGCCGGCCCTGGCGACGATTATTTACGTGTCGGGACAGCTGTACACATTGACCCCACTGTGGTCAATTGTTCAAATGAGAACATGTGGTTGTACGGCCTTGGGTTCTCCAGAGCTACCTTAACTACAGCGGAGAAACCATACAGACGTCATGAAGCAGTCCGTTTACATGTCAAGGTGCAGACACAAGCAATAAAATAAATCAATAAAGAGATGAATTATTGATTTCAGATTTATTCAGTTAAAGGGAGAATATAAGTTATATTTTGTATTCAGCAAACCACTGTTTGTTCAAGGGCAGACATGTCAAGTCTGTGTTGAACAGCTAGCTGCCGATGACAGTATGTAGGCTGATGTCAGAACTCTAAATACAAAGACAATATTTTCTATGTTTGTACTCTGACGCAGTCATTGAATTGGTTTTGGCGCCAGGCATTTGTTTGTTGCGCCGCTAAGTTAATTTGTATTATCATGCCTTTTGTTAATTTTAATGTAATCAAACGTAAGCACATGTTTTGGAGTAATGAGATTGTGAGAGATCATGTTTAGAAGGCCTATCAGCATTCTTTCCAGCTGAAGAGGTGACATTTTGGGAATTTATTTCTGTCTTGCTTGCGTAATCAAACAGCACCAATTATCACATGGTTTGGGTGATGCTTGTCTCTAACCCTAGGGGATAGTGTATTGTGTCGCAGGCAGGTGCAAAGGGCTCTACCTGTGCAGAGCACATTCCCCTTTGCACTTTGCCCTTCCAGTCTCCAAAGTGTCCTTTTGGATGGATTTTCGGTGATGGTGTAATTAAAAATATATATTTTTGCGGTCATTTTTGTTCGGAACCGACTGACCGCATGTCATCAAGTTCGCCACACCCCACCCCGTCCATTGGTTCCACTTGTTGATCTGCCCTGTAGCTTACAGAGCTCGTGTGCGCCCAGTTGCACCTTTTTCCCAGTCTGGAAAACATGCGCCTGGTATCCAAACGAACATGGCTTGAGATGCGGTTACCGGTCGAGTGTGTGTAACTGGCTAGCTAGCTACCTAGTTTAAATATCAACAATACTGCCACAGCAGCATTACACTTCATTAACACTTTATAACACTTGATTTAGCCTACACCATCATCAATATTCGGTCTGGTTGGCTGATACACAGCAGAGAGAGGCAGAAAGACATAGAGAGATAGGCCTCAAACACAATCAGTAAAAGAAATGGAGCTAGCTAACTAGAAGATTTACATAAATTATCATCAATGATCAGCTGATAGCCCACCCTCTTTTCCTGATGTCAATGGTCTTTAGGTGGCACTCTTACTAGCTTGCTTACAATTTGTGATGAGTGAGTGTGTTGCAGAAATAAATATGCCTATGCAATAACAACAAAAATAAATGTTATGAATTTCGAGATATGTTTTATGAAAGTATTTAATTTATATTTGGAGTGCATGCACCCTGAAAGGTCTGCACAGCCCTGTACCCTGCTATATGTGATGCTTTAAGCATGATTCAAACACTGTAGTTGAGAAGTGTGTTTGTGGTAATTGTGTAACTAACTTCATTACCAATAAGTGTAATGTGCATTAATGCCTATATTGATGATAATTTAATTGATTAGTGCAAAATGGTATCTTCCAAGTTAAAGCCTTGATGAAAATGTATAACTCCTCAGCCAGTCAGGGGACAGGTTGCTACACTGTTGATTTCAGGCAGTAAGAAAGTATGGGTATAAATCTTGGCTCAGACTTTACTTATTATTTGATTATTATCTAGTTTCTGTTTGTCTGTTCATTGTCCTGTTTATTGTTTTGTAAAAGTCTTTGTCCATGTTAACATAAGTTTGCTGCTGCTTATTTTCCTTAGCCTGACGACTTACGTAAAATTCTTCCGTTGCTCTGTCGTTCGTGACATACAGTGCCTTCAGAAAGCATTCAGACCCCTTGACTTTTTCCACATTTTGTTAGGTTAGGTTACAGCCATATTCAAAAATTGATTAAATAGTTTTTTTCCACATCAATCTACACACAATATCCGATATTGACAAAGTAAAAACTTTTTAATTTTTTTATTTTTGCTAATCTGTTAAAAATAATCAACTGAAATATCACATTTACGTAAGTATTCAGACCCTTTACTCAGTACTTTGTTGAAGCACCTTTGGCCGCAATTACAGCCTTGGGTATGACGCTACAAGATGGCACACCCGCATTCAGGGAGTTTCTCCTGTTCTTCTCTGCAGATCCCCTCAAGCTCTGTCAGGTTGGATGGGGAGCGTTGCTGCACAGCTATTTCCAGGTCTCTCCAGAGATGTTTCATCGGGTTCAAGTATGGGCTCTGGCTGGGCCACTCAATGACATTCAGAGACTTGTCCCGAAGCCACTCCAAGGCCCTTCTCCCCCAACAATTCCTTTGACCTCATGGCGTGGTTTTGCTCTGACATGCACTATCAACTTTGGGACATTATATAGACAGGTGTGTGCCTTTCCAAATCATGTCCAATCAATTGAATTTAACACAGGTGGACTCCAATCAGTTGTTGTATAAACATCTCAAGGATGATCAATGGAAACAGGATGCACCTGAGCTCAATTTCGAGTCTCATAGCAAAGGGTCTGAATACTTGTGTAAATAAATGTAAAAAAAATCTGTTTTATATTTGAATATGGGACATTTAGAGAATCTAGACAATCAGATATACAAAGTTGTTAAAGCTGGCTAATTCATTGATGCTGCTTTGTGACATACCCCCTATACTGTTCAGAGCCTGTGTGTACACAACACACACTCCTGCACTCAATGAGGAAGTGGGCATTTCCTGGTAGTGTTTACATAACTCCAGCTAGATGTTGCCCTTACGAACTGATGTAGGATCTAGGTCAGTTTACACTCTTTGAATCGTAACCTTTGAGGAAAGGGGAAAATACAAACACTGGCCTAATCAGTGTTAGGGGCTAGTTTATCCAACTGTGTTTACATGGTGCTGTAGGGCTGCTGTCAAACACACAGAGCATTTTTGCCGATGCTAACAAAAATGTATTTGAACAATCAGGTTTGAAACCATGTTGTATATTTGCCATATGACTGTTAGCATGCTAGCTAAAGTCTGGGCATTTGCTAATGCAAGTCTGCAGGTCTCAAACAAGGGTGATCATTATGCGAGCGTTGCTCACCCAATCCAGTTTCCTTTTTCTCCCAATGCATTGAAATGGGAGAGCTCTATGTTTTTATTTTGCCACCGCCCAATGCATTGCTTTAGATAGAAACCTAATTCTGCAATGAGAACATCCCTAACCCAGACATTGGCAATGATGAATAAAAGTAATTCCCCAGCAAAGGCTGCTCCAGAACGAACAGCCACTTGAGGAGCAAAATAAATCAAAGTTCTGGGGAGTCTCACACAAGGCGATAAAGCCTGAAGTTATGTATTAGTTTTGTCTGATGCCTCATGACTGTTTTTGACTGAATCCTTTGCGGGCCACCAGGAGAGAAATGAATAAGCTATGTGGAGCATGGGGCTGCTGCGATGAGGAATGGCTGCTGTGATAGACTGGAATGGTTTCTCTTTTCCTGGTTAAGGACTCACAAACTGTTACTGTGTAACTGCACTCTGCCTGTTCTGTGGTGCAGAAAGGAATATTCAGCTCTCTAAAAAGCATTTGGTGTGGTGCGTGTTCCATTTCTCACTAAATTTATGATATAGACTCAGCATCAGGATGTTGTTTAACCCCTATTCTGGCAGCCATTTTTCATTTGTCCTCTCTTTGTCTTTCTCTATTTCTTGCTATTTCTCCCTATCTGTCATTGTCTCTATTGCTTACTCTCTCTGTCTCTCTTTCTCTTCTCCTCACTATCTCTCGTTTCTCTTCCTCACTAACTCATGTTCTTCCTGTCTCTCTAGAAGGCTTTATTTATTCATATGCAGTGCTCCCTGCTCCTCTCTCCTGGCTACCTGCCACATGATTATGCTTTAACCCTGTTAGAGCTGAAACACATTACCCTGTGTCAGGGCCGGCCCTAGACATTAGCAACAGTTTAGGGCCCCAGGGCCGCTATGCAAGCCCCCAACCCCCAAAAATACATATTTTTTAGGAACTCAGTCTGGGTCTCAACTTACTGTTGAGAATTAGAATAGTAGAATACAAAAGTGCAATTTCAAAATGTGGTTGTGCATCAGAAGTTTTTCTCTTGTTATGTCAGTCACTCTCACTCAGATATGGCATAAGTCTTTGAAAAATCTATAGAATTGCAGGAAATTAGCTTTAAAACTGCAAAATCTTCTCTCCGCCCCATGGAAAATGTGTAGAATTGCAGAAAACTTGCTTTTAATGCATAAGCATGGTAGCAATTGAAAGGGAACAGTTTGGAGATTATGGGAATATTATTACACCAGTTGAGGACACAACAGTTCACCTGACACAGACCGACTCCAAACATTACACTGATTACACTGTGCATTTTACATTTACTGTACACATTTGCCACATTTGTATGATAGCGAAATGTGAAAATACTCTGAATACGTTCAGTAACATGATAAGAATATGAAAAATAAAAATGTGGGGTAGATGCAACATAAGACAATGAAAGTGACAAGGGTTTGAGTAAGAGGAAACTGGTGTCTTCAAGTAGCCACACACCTCTCCAAAGTGTTGACAGTTCCTAAGTAATTTCAATGCACTTTTATGACTCAAAGAAGTTTTAACTATAAGGTGCTTTTTTGAGCTCTTCTAGCTGTGCAGTTGAGGAACTAGAGCAAGCACGCTTGTAGTTGTTTTGTTTGGAACACAGCCCTGCATCCCCGCCAACACACAATTACTGTTGTTTACGTAATCCAAATACGGTCCATTATAAATAACAATCTGGGTCAGATGGGCATCATTTGAAAGCTTCTTCTATTGCCAACATGATAGGCTAAGTTGCAAAATACGATCTTGCAATGTTAAATTTAGAGAAAGATTGTAATGTTGGTGTGTATAGAAAGGAGTTATGCGTGCTTTGTTTGTTTTCTTCACAATAGACAAACAAGCTCATTCTGTTCAGAACAACCCAGGGTATGACGCTACGTCATCTTGTAACTGTACATCAAATATGGTGATTATAAACGTTGACACTGTATATGACATGAGTTTTGTGATGACAAAATGTGGAGGGCACATTTGGCTTGCTTGTATGACATTAAAGTGGTATTCACTCGTATTATCTTTCAAAATGCATTGAGTCCTCTTAATTTACAGCATTTCCCTCACTCAGATAATTACCAGGAGGGATGGGGGCAACTTCTTGTCGCAAATGTGTGCATGTTCAGAACAGCTGTCAGTCAAAACCCTTACAGCGCTGTGAAGCACACTTAATTTATAGCATGTTACTGTGCAGACCAATGCGTTTCAATTTAGGCGCTTATCAGTGCCCAAATCTGCCATTTTCAGCCTGTCTATGGGTGTGAGTGTAAAGGGTTAAACTGCATCATTATCTCTACGCCCCACATGGAAAAATGCTTAGAATTGCAGGAAATAAATTCTAAAACGTTTGTTTTCTCTCTGCTGTCGAGGGGGGCCAACAAAATATTTTGTACTCGAGGTGGGGGGCACCAAACTAAATTTTGCTTAGGACCCCCAAAAGGCTAGGGCTAGGGTCCCCTGCTTCAGAACTGAGGTATCAGGGATGGAATGGTGCATACCGCCTGCTTCTCTACCTTGGTTGAAGAGCCTGGAACAGGGTGTAATAAAAGTAGAGGGGACATTCTCCTAGTTCGTGTGATTGGAGGTCAATGTTTGGATTCTGCCCAATCATCTTTTGGCCTATAGGGTTGATAGGATATCATACGCTGTTCATTGTTGATGCCTTCTCACACACACACACACACACCATCCCAATAAGCCCTCCAAACCCTCTCAAAGGTTCTATGCGGTGCACCTTTCTCAAACACCTCAGGTACTGTGTCACAGGATAACAGGTGTGCCATTATACAGTTGAGTCTCTGAGTGACTTCAGATTATTCTGAGATATGTATCATGTGCCATATGTTTATTGCTCTGGGCAAGTGTTCTGCACACATCAGTTGTTTATGAAAGGCATCAACAGCAATATATGACAGTTCTGATAAATGTGTTGCGTAGAGGTGACACCATCTTTCTTATGCAATGGAACAACAGTGGACTTAAACTGCCTGAAATTGTTGATAAAAGACTAATCAAACAATTACCTGAGTGTCTGTTGGGAGGACAGATTGTTTTAGAAAGACAATCTCTTAAATGTCGCCAAATAATGAGTAATCCCTCCCAACTGATACAAGGTCAAATATGTCTGTGAGGACTCTGTGGCTCAAACACATATTATTGGTTTATAATGGCTTCAAGGACTGTAAAAGACAGACTGAACCTTGATGTGTAAACTACAGGGGGATTCATTGAGAGAGGCTTTTTTAGAAGATTGTTTGATTGTATGAACACCTCAGAGGCAAAAGGCATAGTTAAAACCTAGCTCTGTCAAAGAAGCAAGCCACATAAGCACCCTGACTTTAAAGGCTTGATGGCAAAACATACAAGTACAGATTTTCTAGAATCGATTAAGTGTAAAATGGGGTTTTAATATCTAAATAGACTATGGAAAATTACCATTGCTGGGGATTCACACTGGTAGTTTTTTTATTAGACAAACACTGGCATGTATGACATTTAGAAATTATCACAAACCCCACACACACCCACTACTTTCCTGCTGGGTTTGTCTGGTAACATATAGAAGGTAGGACACAGAGGCTTACATTCACTGCTGTATAACCAAAGTAGAGTGGAATCATTGCAGTTCTGTCCCTTCCTTTTTTTTGATTTGGGACTAAGGTATGAGGTGAAAGTGCAAACAGAGAGCTGACATCACGTGTTCAAAAGGGCACACCTTCTGTTGTGCCTGATAATTGTTGTCATTCTAACAGTGAAGGGCATAAACCTTTTGTCATGGTCTGTAAATAGTAATGGCTAAACATGGGCGTTTGCCAAAGCAGCAGTAACGTGTTACTTAAGGTCAACAGGTACGATGGGTTATTATGCAGTCATAAGGCATTGCAGCACTTATCAGGAGCACTTATAAGTTCTAACCCCACTATATCTTAGTAGTACTGTACATGATAGGCCTACAGCGGTTTTGTAGAAAGGAGACGTTTGTGTCCATCATTCCAATAACGTATAGTGGTTTCACAACTAAAAAGACAGAGAATTAAACTTTTTCAGGGATGTCATTTCTTATTCTTCTCTCTCCCTCTCTCAGTTTTGGCCTTGCTTTACACACAACACTTTGCCTAGTCATGCCAAATACAATGAAATGCAGAGCCACTGGAAGCATATGATAGACTTGGTGTTGGTGCACCTCTGGCTAAACGGTCCAAACAGTTTGGTTTTCAGCAAATGGAAAAGGGATCTCATACAGCAACTGGAATCTATTCAGACTACACCTCCTCCTCTGTCATTTCCTCGTTCCCTTACTGCCAGAGACGTCCCTGATTTTAAAGGCAAAACGTGTCTGAGGTCAATGTTTTAACATGCCAGTAACATCCCTACAAATTATTCTCACAAATATTAGGACTTGTTTCATACTCCAAGAGAGGGTTTGTTTTACAGTTCTATATGGTGTCAACCTCTGACAACATGGAGGAAACTCCATGGTTTATTTTGCCTGTCATTAAATGGCCAGGGAAAACCCATGATTCAGAATGAGGCTGTATGAACTGCAGTAGGAGAGAGAGACACAGACAGGGGACAGTAAACAGGGTCACAGGAAGTTCCACAAGCCCTAATTTCGCATCAACCGTGCTGCTGTGTTGGCTTAGAGGCCATTTGTTGGGGGTGGGGTTGAAGGGTGCGGTTTGTGGTTAGCCACACACACACACACACACATAGCCTTACTGGAACACAAATAACCCCTACTGTATGTCTCTGTGGAGAGAAACCAAGTATCTCTAAATATCTGGTGTGTAGGGGCTAAATGTGTGTTGAGCATTTAATAAGAGTTTAATATGAAAGCAAACCACAGCCAAGTAAATGGGTATCACAAGACACCAAGTATGGAAGGAGTACCTAAAGGGCTCTCGGATTTTAATCAATATAGAGCAATAATATCAAAATTATCTATTTCCCTCATACACTTTCCACTAAACTGTAAACTGTCAATAATTGTCCGATGTGACATACACAACTGTTGAAAGTACCATACTGTTGCTTATCACTGTCTTCAGTCTTCTTTGCATTGCATTGTGGCTATTGCCCATTTATCAAGTCAAGGTTGGGCAACCCTGGATGTGGAATGCAACAGGTTCTGCAGGATTATGTTTTAAAATACATTTAAAAAAATGTGAGTCCACACTGTCAGTATTGAAAAAGCAGTGATAAATCGTATTCTTAATTAAATTAATAACCAGTTGCGTTTAGGCACCAACTAAAACACGAAGGTATTCAGAGGAGCAGGCCTATTTTATTCGGCATTTCATTTACATCTAGTGAGTAAATGTAACCCATTCATTATTGGAAAAGTAGGCCTATCTCATTTAGGGTAAATGTTAACAACTATGTTATTACATGGAGAACATTCATTACAGTGAATGCCAGGGTAATCGTGTCATTTCATTTTAACATTGAATGTGAAAAATTGCAGTAAAAAGGAAGAGGGCAATATGTCTACTATAATGAGCAATGACAGTTCTCTAATCAAATGTACTACATCGCATTACTCTCAATAACAAACGTGCTAGGTGAAATTGATTATAAAACCAATTAGTTCTTCAAATGATCGTCTCAATTCAACTGGACAGACAGGAAAGGAAAGCAAATTGGACTCATCATCTGGTGTCCCTCAACGGAAGACGTCTATTCATCATCCATTTGGTTCCTGGAGACTGGGCTACCTCTACAGCACAGACAGCGCAGGGGACTGGAGCGCATTTCACACATGATTACGTTCATACGTTGACTAATTTCAGTCATCCACTCGGCACTGAATAAACAGCACCGCCCCAATCTCCCCTTGGTTGTTTGTTCTAAGTGAAGAGCGATCCATCGCAGAGCGCCGGGCTCGATTGACACTGTCTGATGATCTGCTACTGCGGCTGGCTCGGAATAACAAGGCTGTTCGCTAATACCCGTCTATCAGGGCTTTCGCCAAAACACCGAGCGAATAAGATCCAAAAAAGCCAACAAGGCAAGCAAGAACGCCGCGCCGCCGAAGTCCGCACCACAGGATGGCTTCAGGAGACCTTTACGAGGTACTGTGAAACCATGTCTAAGCGAAATACTGTGTAATATTGACGAATACTGGAATTAGGAAGTAAGGGGAGGTCCTCGTTTATGGAGAAAAAACGAAGTCCTAAACCCTTTTAACAGGCGAAACTAACCAACCCTCTCGAGAAGATGAAGGCTCGTCTTTTTTTCGATGTGCCTCGGCGACTTTTGTATCGGGTGAATTGTATAGAGTTTTGAGTGTTTGAGTAAGCGATAAGATCATAAAATACAAACTCCCTGTCGGTCGCGCTTGTTGAAAGTCATGATAAAGTGACAGGAGCACTAAACGGACACGGTGAATTGCTCCAGACGGGGGGTGATGGTTAGGAAGGTGCGCATGCCAGAGGATAGGCAATGTATTATTAGCCTAGCAAACATTTAGTGGAGTTGACAACAATATAGTGGAGAAGATTCGATTGAGTTATTGTGGTTTAACTAGATTATGAATTTGGCGTGCCAGAATGTGCGCCTCAACAATTCTGGGGCGCAAAGTATTCCATCCATCACCCAAGATTTGGCAAAGTCTCGATGATTACGCGCACATCCCACTGGGCACACACGTCAGTTCAACGTCTAGTTTTGATTTAGGCCTACATTTAGTTGAGTTTTCAACTAACGTGAATTCAACGTGAAATCAATGACATGGTGCCTTTTTTTGTTGGATTTAGGTTAAAACAAAGATGCCCTTTTGTTGATGACTTTTTGCAACTCCAATCAGTTTTCCACGTTGATTCAACGTCATCACATTGTTTTTTGTGGGGGTTGAAATGATGTCGAAACCATGTTGATTCAACCAGTTTTGTCCCAATGGGATGGCTTGACTTTTGTGGTGATGGATTGGATGTATTGCTGCCAACAACTTGGTCAGTCTTCCATGCTTGTCTTGTGTTATTGTAGGCCTATTGTTGGCAATGTTGCTGACTCCAACTCTTCTTTATTGGAGGAGTGATGTCATGCGACCATGTTTCAGTTTCTTTTCATGGGTGGCCTATACCAGTTGCACTACAAGGTCATCAACTAGTTGGATTGCCTGATCATCACCAGATAGGTAAATAAGTTGCCTTGCACTTGACCTATTGTGTAGCATGTCACCATCAACTGTTGACCAGGGTGACATTAGTGCTTGTTCTCAGCTGTGAGCTATTTCCTGCTGTTTGTTGTCATAACTAAAATGTGTGCTTTCCTCTCATTTATTGTCTAGGAATTCTCTGTTACATTGTTTCACTATTGCTTTGAGAAATTGTTCAGTTTAAATGGCTTCTGAAATTATCACCGTCTGACTGTTTTCCTTAGGCTGTAGTGATTGATTTATAATTCTTATTCATTAAATTTACATTTGAGTCATTTAGCAGATGCTCTTATCCAGAGTGACTTACAGGAGTGAGTGCATACATTTTTATACTTGGGAATCAAACCCACAACCCTGGCGTAGCAACTGCCATGCTCTACCAACTGAGCCATTAGTAGTAACAAGTACTTTTTTGTCATTAGGAATAACATTGTCATAAGGCCTACATTTCCTGTGTTTGCTGACATAGTTGGAAATGGGCATGTCCACTTGCCACCAAATACTCCTCTTCAGGTGTTTGAAATCATATTCAGTCATTTTAATCGTTGCATCGTAAAAGGTTGAACTTAAAAAAAAACTATGCACTAAATTTGATGGGAGGTCTGTTGCTCTATATACAGCGAGGGGGAAAAAGTATTTAATCCCCTGCTGATTTTGTACGTTTGCCCACTGACAAAGAAATGATCAGTCTATAATTTTAATGGTAGGTTTATTTGAACAGTGAGAGACAGAATAACAACAAGAAAATCCAGAAAAAACGCATGTGAAAAATGTTATAAATTGATTTGCATTTTAATGAGGGAAATAAGTATTTGACCCGTCTGCAAAACATGACTTAGTACTTGGTGGCAAAACCCTTGTTGGCAATCACAGAGGTCAGACGTTTCTTGCAGTTGGCCACCAGGTTAGCACACATCTCAGGAGGGATTTTGTCCCACTCCTCTTTGCAGATCTTCTCCAAGTCATTAAGGTTTCGAGGCTGACATTTGGCAACTCGAACCTTCAGCTCCCTCCACAGATTTTCTATGGGATTAAGGTCTGGAGACTGGCTAGGCCACTCCAGGACCTTAATGTGCTTCTTCTTGAGCCACTCCTTTGTTGCCTTGGCCATGTGTTTTGGGTCATTGTCATGCTGGAATACCCATCCACGACCCATTTTCAATGCCCTGGCTGAGGGAAGGAGGTTCTCACCCAAGATTTGACGGTACATGGCCCCATCCATCTTCCCTTTGATGCGGTGAAGGTGTCCTGTCCCCTTAGCAGAAAAACACCCCCAAAGCATAATGTTTCCACCTCCATGTTTGATGGTGGGCATGGTGTTCTTGGGGTCATAGGCAGCATTCCTCCTCCTCCAAACATGGCGAGTTGAGTTGATGCCAAAGAGCTCCATTTTGGTCTCATCTGACCACAACACTTTCACCCAGTTGTCCTCTGAATCATTCAGATGTTCATTGGCAAACTTCAGACGGGCATGTATATGTGCTTTCTTGAGCAGGGGGACCTTGCGGGCGCTGCAGGATTTCAGTCCTTCACGGCGTAGTGTATTACCAATTGATTTCTTGGTTACTATGGTCCCAGCTGCCTTGAGATCATTGACAAGATCCTCCCGTGTAGTTCTGGGCTGATTCCTCACCGTTCTCATGATCATTGCAACTCCACGAGGTGAGATCTTGCATGGAGCCCCAGGCCGAGGGAGATTGACAGTTCTTTTGTGTTTCTTCCATTTGCGAATAATCGCACCAACTGTTGTCACCTTCTCTCCAAGCTGCTTGGCGATGGTCTTGTAGCCCATTCCAGCATTGTGTAGGTCTACAATCTTGTCCCTGACATCCTTGGAGAGCTCTTTGGTCTTGGCCATGGTGAAGAGTTTGGAATCTGATTGATTGCTTCTGTGGACAGGTGTCTTCTATACAGGTAACAAACTGAGATTAGGAGCACTCCCTTTAAGAGTGTTCTCCTAATCTCAGCTTGTTCCCTGTATAAAAGACACCTGGGAGCCAGAAATCTTTCTGATTGAGAGGGGGTCAAATACTTATTTCCCTCATTAAAATGCAATTCCATTTATAACATTTTTCACATGCGTTTTTCTAGATTTTTTTGTTGTTATTCTGTCTCTCACTGTTCAAATACACCTACCATTAAAATTATAGACTGATCATTTCTTTGTCAGTGGGCAAACGTACAAAATCAGCAGGGGATCAAATACTTTTTTTCCCTCACTGTAACCTAACAAGCCCAGGTCACATTTCATATGGCATATTAATTGGCTACAATGTAAATGTGCAACTTTTGACGGTCAAAACGATCACTTATTGAAATTGACAGTTAGCACATGTTCTTTCTGGACATGCCTTTTATGCACATAGATCTGTGTATTCCTGTAAGCGAGGTGAGGTGAACTGGTTCAAGCGCATGTGTTAATACAAGTGCGAGAGGAAGACTTCACTATTAATAGTGTCCTTCTGTATGACTCCTGAATTGTATTGAGGAAATGTAGGCCTGTAAGTGTGTTACACATGAAGGTGTGTTTAGGTTACCTAACAAACTGTAGAACTACGATACACTTAGTTTAGAAGAATTAATAAGCTATGATTTGCAGAAGAGGAATTTAAACTATAGTTTTTACTTTCCAATTAGGAACTGCAACATCTAGGCCTATACACCCAGTTAAATGCCATGCAAGTTGAATCAAAATGATCTGAATCAAATTTGAAACATTGAAGAGCTCAGAATTATTGATATTTCAATATCATGTCTCAACTTAATTTCAAAAAGTTTTCAGAGGAATATCTTTGAAGTATGATAGGCCTATGATTGTACAATTATGATACTTTCTTATGCACCATCACTCAAACATGAATCTCTCTTTCTCTGCTTCTCTTTCTGCTCCTCTCTGCCCCCCTCCCCACACACACACACACACACATACTCTCTTTGTCTCTCTCTCTCACTCACTCACACACACACTCATTTTATTTTCTCCCTCTCCTTATCTCAAATTGATTGAGATGGTCTGGTCTATTCAAGTGGCCACCTACACTACATGCTCCAATGTTTCAAAACACCTGCAGTTCTTCTGAATCCTCTGTTGTGTGACTGAGCCGCAGTAATCCTATGGATTAGCAATGGATAGGCTATATTTAGGGGTTTGTGTTATGTTTTCAAGAAATGCAAGATATGATGTAAGGAAATATGAATATTCTGTTATAGAAATAAATCACATTTGTACGCCTCCAGAAAATGTCATTAAAGTGGTCATGAAGTGAGATAAATTAGAACCTTTTGAATAGTCAACAAGTGATTTAAATATTGTTCAAATCAAATTTTATTGGTCACATACACATTGTTAGCAGATGTTAATGCGAGTGTAGCGAAATGCTTGTGCTTCTAATTCCGACAGTGCAGTAATATCTAACAAGTATTCTAACAATTCCCCAACAACTACCTAATACACACAAATCTAAAGGGGTGAATGAGAATATGTACATATAAGTATATGGATGAGCGATGGCCGAGCGGCATAGGCAAGGTGCAGTAGATGGTATATGATACAGTATATACGTGATATGAGTAATGTAAGATATGTAAACATTATTAAAGCGGCATTATTTAAAGTGGCATTGTTTAAAGTGACTAGTGATCCATTTATTAAAGTGTCCTGTAGTTGGGTCTCAATGTAGGCAGCAGCCTCACTAAGTTAGTGATTGCTGTTTAGCAGTGTGATGGCCTTGAGATAGAAGCTGTTTTTCAATCTCTCGGTCTCAGCTTTGATGCACCTGTACTGACCTCGCCTTCTGGATGATAGCGGGGTGAACAGGCAGTGGCTCGGGTGGTTGTTGTCCTTGATGATCTTTTTGGCCTTCCTGTGACATCGGGTGCTGTGGGTGTCCTGGAGGGCAGGTAGTTTTCCCCCGATGATACGTTGTGCAGACCACACCACCCTCTTGAGAGCTTTGCGGTCCATGATGAACTATCAAAATTCATAAAGTTATCAAGTTTTTAACCATCAACATGCAGCCTTTATCAGCACAATTGAAAGGCACAACACACGACCACAAGTTGTTGTTCAAAACAAAAGTAGTTGTATCTGGCCGTTGGGAGCAGTAGAGAGAGACTGGAGGAAACTGGTTGACCTCGCAGGGTGAAACGTGGGCCATGAGGGCAATAAACTATGCATTGCATGGGAGATACACAGCACTTAATGGGCCGCCAAATACACTGAAGCTGTATCAGAGACCGTATACTCACAATGTGTTCTTTGACCATTGCTTAAATTGAGATTTGGCTTCTTTCATGAATTCTGTGTTCACTACCAACAAACAGAAATGTCAATTTTAATTTAAAAGGACTAAATTAACCCCTATGACACCGTTTAAACTGCAGTACTCAGCCCTGGCAGACCTCAGTGTGTTCCTGCTATACCCAGGCCTTGGGTACTGTAAACTGGAGGCTCAGGATAGGCATCTCCACCTCCACTGATTCCCTGCCAGCTCATAGTCATGTATTGTGTGTGTGTTGTTGAACCCCTCTCCAACCCACTCCCCTTGTCTGTTTTACTAACCTGAGGAAGGAGAGTGTTTCCCCCTCCTCTATCTCTCTCTCTCTGAAGTCGGCTTTGATCTGGTTAGTGTGACATTCCCCGAGCGGTAAGCATCATAATCGTCTCTTCATGACACCCCTGCTGCTCGCCCATCTTAGGTTGTTTAGTCATACTAATGTGCACAGCACCTTGGGTGGCAGGAGCATTCGTCACTGCTGGAGCTCAATATAACCTAACATCTATACCTAAAGCCTTTAAACATTAAACATTCTCCTGATAGCCTAGTTGGAATGCAAAGGGAATAGAAGAGGTGTGTGTTTCTTTTTTGTTTCTCGTGTTTATGTCCACTTGTCTGCAAATGTGCACGTAATCAGTGTTTTTTGGCTTGTGACTCCTTTTACAGAAATAATCAATTTGGAAGTAAGAACCCAGCAGGGTGACATGTCAGGTCCGGCCACTAACAATGGACCTTATGTCAGAGTGAGAAAGCGGATGTTACGGTCTCATTACACCAGCCCAACTGTGTGTGTCTGTGCATGCATGCGTGTGTGTGTGTGTGTGCACTACCGAGATTGAACGTCTGCCCCCAGCTGATTGTCCCCCTTGGGGGTGGTCATTGTCAGAAGCAGACTGGCCAGGGCCACCATGGCGCTGTGAGAAGCAGCTGGCTCCAGGGAATGAGGTGAAGACTCTCCACAGCACAAGTCTCTTTAATATATCTCCTCTCTCTGGTAATGAGCAAGCTGGGCACACACCATTCAGGCTCAATATGATACACTGTGTACAGTGCATTTGGAAAGTATTCAGAACCCTTCACTTTTTCCACATTTTGTTACGTTACAGCCTTATTCTAAAATGGATTAAATAAAAAATAAAAACTCCTCAATCGATACACAAATTCCCAGAAAAAAGGTTTTTATACATTTTTGCAAATGTATTAAAAACAAATACCTTATTTACATAAGCATTCAGACCCTTAGCTATAAGACTCGAAATTGAGCTCAGGCGCATCTTGTTTCCATTGATCATCCTTGAGATGTTTCTACAACTTGATTGGATTCCACCTGTGGTAAATTCAATTGATTGGACAAGGAAAGGCACACACCTGTCTATATAAGGTCCCACAGTTGACAGTGCATGTCAGAGCAAAAAACCAAGCCATGAGGTTGAAGGAATTGTCCGTAGAGCTCCGATACAGAATTGGGTCCAGAAGTCCTGGAGTTGCGAGAACCTTCCAGAAGGACAACCATCTGTGCAGCACTCTACCAATCAGGCCTTTATGGTAGAGTGCCACTCCTCAGTAAAAGGCAAATGACAGTCCGCTTGGAGTTTGCCAAAAGCCACCTAAAGGACTTTCAGACCGTGAGAAACAAGAGTCTCTGGTCTGATGAAACCAAGATTGAACTCTTTGGCCTGAATGCCAAGCGTCACATCTGGAGGAAACCAGGCACCGCTCATCACCTGGCCAATACCATCCCTAGGTGAAGCATGGTGATGGCAGCATCAGTTTTTCAGCGGCAGGGCCTGGGAGACTAGTCAGGATCAGAGGAAAGAAGAACTGAGCAAAGTACAGAGAGATCCTTGGCATTCAACTTCAAAACACTCTCCTGCAACCTGCCTCACCCAATGTGCTGCGGATCTTTTTTCCTTTTTTTTTTTCCGAATCTGGAGTCACCCAACAAATGTTAGCTAACTTCACTCATTACACCAGCCCAACTGGTATTTAGCTTACTATTGCTAGCGGGCATCAGCTAACCTTCAGCTCGGAAAAGCTCTCGCCCCTCGTATAACACGACTCAAACCTGAGCTTACCGGACCTATTTTTATTTATTTTTCTCTCCATATCCCCGGATTCCTACCGCAAGATGGACATTTTTTTCAACTGGATCTTGCAGCTAGCTAGCTGCTACCTGAGTGCCCATCGGCTAACGTCAGTCTCGGAGCATTACACCAATTAGCCTGAAGTTAGCCCTTGCTCGACTCATCTCCCGGCTGACTGAAGAATCTCAACAGACACTGCTGGGCTACAACTCCTATCCGGACCCGCTTCTACTGCCGGTGTGGAGCCCTACTGGGCCTTCTCAAGTGGACTACTGACATTATCTGCCCGAGGGAGATATTTCAACCGGCCCTCCGACGCGACGTCACCTGAACGCCCATCAGCTAACTGCGGCCTGCTAAAGTTTTGCTGTCCAGAGCATATCGGCTGCTAGCTAATCAGGTCCATCGGACAATTTCATGGGACACTATTACCTATTTTTGCCAACTGGCCTGGTCCCCTTCACCACACGGAACCCCATTGACCCATCACGACTGGTCTACCGACGGAAACGCACGAGGAGGCTATAAACAGACTTCCTCCGTCTTTGTTAGCCGGCCTGCTAGACTTTGCTAGCTTGTGGTCCCTGGCTAGCTGTCTGAAACGCCGTGTCCCCAGCCAGCCTCACTACTAACTTGACCCTTATGTTCACTAGGCTAAGCATGCCTCTCCTCAATGTCAATATGCCTTGTCCATTGCTGTTATGGTTAGGGTTTATTGCCTTATTTCACTGTAGAGCCTCTAGTCCTGCTCAATATGCCTTATCCAACCTATCAGTTCCACCACCCACACATGCGATGACATCACCTGGTTTAAATGCTTCTAGAGACTATCTCTTTCATCACCACCCAATGCCTAGGTTTACCTCCACTGTATTTACGTCCTACCATACCATTGTCTGTACATTATGCCTTTAATCTATTTAAAGGCATAATGTACATAATGTCACCCCCTGAAACCTCTTATTTTTACTCTCTGTTCAGAACGTCCTAGACGACCAGTCATTATAGCCTTTAGCCGTACCCTTATCCTACTCCTCCTCTGTTCCTCTGGTGATATAGAGGTTAATCCAGGCCCTGCAGTGCCTAGCTCCACTACTATTCCCCAGACCCTCTCATTTGTTGACTTCTGCAACTGTAAAAGCCTTGGTTTCATGCATATCAACATTAGAAGCCTCCTCCCTAAGTTTGTTTTATTCACTGCCCTAGCACACTCTGCCAACCCGGATGTCCTAGCCGTGTCTGAATCCTGGCTTAGGAATAACACTGAAATTTCCATCCCTAACTATAACATCTTCAGACAAGATAGCAACACCGCCCCCTTTGGCCGTTCTATCTATTGCAGAGAGAGCCTGCAGAGTTCTGTCTTGCTTTCCAGGTCTGTACCCAAACAATTTGAACTTTTACTTTTAAAAATCTGCCCTTCTAGAAACAAGTCTCTCACTGTTGCTGCTTGCTATAGACCACCCTCTGCCCCCAGCTGTGCTCTGGACACCATATGTGAACTGATTGCCCCCCATCTATCTTCAGAGTTCGTGCTGCTAGGTGACCTAAACTGGGACATGCTTAACACCCTGGCCATCCTACAATCTAAGCTTGATGCTCTCAACCTCACACAAATCATAATTGAACCTACTAGGTACAAAGCCGTAAACACGGGAACCCTCATAGATGTAATCCTAACTAACTTGCCCTCCAAATACACCCCTGCTGTTTTCAACCAAGATCTCAGCGATTACTGCCTCATTGCCTGCATCCGTAATGGGTTCGTGGTCAAACGATCTCCCCTCATTGTTGTTAAACGTTCCCTAAAACACTTCAGTTAGCAGGCCTTTCTAATTGACCTGGCCAGGGTATCCTGGAAGGATATTGACCTCATCCCGTCAGTAGATGATGCCTGGTTATTCTTTAAAAGTGCCTTCCTCACCATCTTAAATAAGCATGCCCCATTCAAGAAATTTAGAACCAGGAATAGATATAGCCCTTGGTTCTCTCCAGACCTGACTGCCCTTGACCAGTGCAAAAACATCCTGTGGCGTTCTGCATTAGCATCAAACAGCCCCCGTGATATGCAACTTTTCAGGGAAGTCAGGAACCAATATACGCTGGCAGTTCGGAAAGCCAAGGCTAGCTTTTTCAATCAGAAATTTGCCTCCTGTAACACAAACTCCAAAAAGTTCTGGGACACTGTTAAGTCCATGGAGAATAAGAGCACCTCCTCCCAGCTGCCCACTGCATTGAGGATAGGAAATACTGTCACCACCGATAAACCCACAATAATTGAGAATTTCAATAAGCATTTTTCTACGGCTGGCCATGCTTTCCACCTGGCTACCCCTACCCCGGTCAACAGCCCTGCACCCCCCTCAGCAACTCGCCAAAGCCTCCCCCACTTCTCCTTCTCCCAAATCCAGTCAGCTGATGTTCTAAAAGAGCTGTGAAATCTGGACCCCTACAAATCAGCCGGGCTAGACAATCTGGACCCTTTCTTTCTAAAATGATCTGCCGAAATTGTTGCAACCCCTATTACTAGCCTGTTTAACCTCTCTTTCGTGACATCTGAGATTCCCAAAGACTGGAAAGCAGCTGCGGTCATCCCCCTCTTCAAAGGGGGAGACACTCTTGACCCAAACTGCTACAGACCTATATCCATCCTACCCTGCCTTTCTAAGGTCTTTGAAGGCCAAGTTAACAAACAAATTACCGACCATTTCAATCCCACCGCACCTTCTCCGCTTATGCAATCTGGTTTCAGGGCTGGTCATGGGTGCACCTCAGCCACGCTCAAGGTCCTAAATGACATCATAACCGCCATCGATAAGAGACATTATTGTGCAGCCGTTTTCATTGACAGAGTCGAAAGCCTTGGCCAGATCAATCACCTCATCCTTATCGGCAGACTCGACAGCCTTGGTTTCTCAAATGACTGCCTCGCATGGTTCACCAATTACTTCTCTGATAGAGTTCAGTGTGTCAAATCAGAGGGCCTGTTGTCCGGGCCTCTGGCTGTCTCCATAGGGGTGCCACAGGGTTCAATTCTTGGGCCGACTCTCTTCTCTGTATACATCAATGATGTCGCTCTTGCTGCAGGTGAGTCTCTGATTCACCTCTATGCAGACGACACCATTCTGTATACTTCTGGCCCCTCTTTGGACACTGTGTTAACTACCCTCCAGACAAGCTTCAATGCCATACAACTCTCCTTCCGTGGCCTACAACTGCTCTTAAACGCAAGTAAAACTAAATGCATGCTCTTCAACCGATCGCTGCCCGCACCTGTCCCCCGCGTCCAGCATCACTACTCTGGACGGTTCTGTCTTAGATTATGTGGAAAACTACAAATACCTAGGTGTCTGGTTAGACTGTAAACTCTCCTTCCAGACTCACATCAAACATCTCCAATCTAGAATTGGCTTCCTATTTCGCAACAAAGCTTCCTTCACTCATGCTGCCAAACATACCCTCATAAAACTGACCATCCTACCGATCCTCGACTTCGGTGATGTAATTTACAAAATAGCCTCCAATCCTCTACTCAACAAACTGGATGCAGTCTAAAACAGTGCCATCCGTTTTGTTACCAAAGCCCCAAATACCACCCACCACTGCGACCTGTACGCTCTCGTAGGCTGGCCTTTGCTTTACACTCGTCGCCATATCCATTGGCTCCTGGTCATCTACAAGTCCCTGCTAGGTAAAGTCCCGCCTTATCTCAGCTCGCTGGTCACCTTAGCAGCACCAACCCATAGCAAGCGCTCCAGCAGGTATATCTCACTGGTCATCACCAAAGCCAATTCCTCCTTTGGCCGACTCTCCTTCCAGTTCTCTGCTGCCAATGACTGGAACGAACTTCAAAAATCTCTGAAACTGGAGACACTTATCTCCCTCAACAGCTTTAAGCACCAGCTGTCAGAGCAGCTCACAGACCACTGTACCTGTTTATAGCCCAACCAACTACTTCATCCCCTACCGTATTTATTTATCTTGTTCCTTTGCACCCCAGTTTTTCTACATTGCACATTCATCTACTGCACATTTTTACCATTCCAGTGTTAAATTGCTATATTGTAATTACTCTGCCATCATGGCCTATTTATTGTCTTACCTTCCTTATCCTACCTCATTTGCACTCTTTGTATATAGATTTGTTTTTTTTTCTACTGTATTATTGACTATGTTTGTTTTACTCTGTGTAACTCTGTGTAACTCTGTGTTGTTGTATGTGTCGAACTGCTTTGCTTTATCTTGTCCAGGTCGCAGTTGTAAATGAGAACTTGTTCTCAACTTGCCTACCTGGTTAAATAAAGGTGAGGAAAAAAAAAAAGAAAAAAAAAGAAATAAAACCTTGATGAAAACCTGCTCCAGAGCGCTCAGGATCTCAGACTGGGTCGAAGGTTCACCTTCCAACAGGACAACGGCCCAAAGCACACAGCCAAGACAATGCAGGAGTGGCTTCGGGACAAGTCTCTGAATGTCCTTGAGTGAGCCCAGGCTTGAACACGATCAAACATCTCTGGAGAGACCTGAAAATAGCTGTGCAGCAACGCTCTCCCCGTCCAACCTGAATGAGCTTGAGGGGATCTGCAGAGAAGAACGGGAGAAACTTCCCAAATACAGGTGTGCCAAGCTTGTAGCGTCATACCCAAGAATCGAGGCTGTCATCGCTGCCAAAGGTGCTTCAACAAAGTACTGAGTAAAGGGTCTGAATACTTATGTAAATGTCATATTTCAGTTTTTTATTTTTAATACATTTGCAAACATTTCTAAAAAACTTTCTTCGTCGTATTGTGTGTAGATTGAGGGGGGGGATATGTTTTAATACATTTTAGAATAAGGCTGTAACGTAACAAATTGTGGAAAAAGTGATGGGGTCTGAATACTTTCTGAATGCGCTCTAACTGTTATACACAGGCCAGCATAGTATCAATGTGGAGCGGCTCTGTATTTATGTCTCTGTTGCTCATCCCATCACTGTCTGGTAATGGGCAGATGGCCATTTGGGCTCAGTGTCCTACTATGTGTTAATAGGCTTGCTGGGAGGCAGACGGCCATTCCGGCTTGCTGTGTGTGTGTGTGTGTGTGTGTGTGTGTGTTACACAGATGTGTATGTCGTGTGGAGCTCTGCGCTGTTCGCTCTCTCCTGTGTGGGAGTAAATCACTACTTTTTGTTACCCTTTTTTTATTTTATAAAGGAATTTCATTAAACTCTCCTCTGTACACACACAGGCACACACAGATGCTGATGCGAGGGCTAAGTCAAGCTACATTGAAGTCATGTGGGTGGGAGGATGTTTTCTAAAGGAAAGGAGAAAAGCATTTGAACTGGAGGCTGACAGCTACATAGCTAGTGGGGAGGGTAAAGTATAGTAGCCAGACTGATGTCTGTATGCTCCTTCGTGTGGGAGTCTGCTTGTCTTCCCACAGCATGTCATCTGCAGCATTGTGTATGAGACCACTAAACACCAAGGAAATGCTGGGGCTAAATGTCAGGGCACTTCCATCTGGTACAAGGTTAACTGCTGAAGAAAAACAACTCTTGGCAAGATGTGAGGTTGTGTGATGAATGGAGGACTGGATCAAGAAATGGATTACAGTATAAAACAGACTCTGTTCTCTATAAAACGCCCCCTTTCCAATACTAATTTGGTTTCTATCTTTAATGTTGTACTGTCAGAGAACATCCTAGGTCAACAGTTCACGTTAATAGCTGACAATCAGTGTACTGTATATTCAGTTGGGACAAAGAGCCCATTACGGATTATTGAAAGAGGACACCATAGATAGTTATGTCTATTAACACACTTGAATTCTACAGTGTGTGGCTTCCTAAATGTGATTAATAAAGATTGAATGAGCCTATTATTGCTTTTCTGCAGCACGTAATGATGGTTATTGGAATAAAGCATGAATGGCTACAGAGAACCTCAGTGAGGTCCCTGAAGCATCAAGGTCTGCTGCTAGTTTCTCCAGTGCCATTATCAACTGCCTCCATGAGAACAGGAGATCTAGGGGGAAGGTCCCTCCTGAGAGGATGTGGTGGAGGGTGTGAGAGAGCTGCTGCCAACCAATTAGGCTTGTTTCTGTTTGCTTGGTCTCTGGGGGTGGACATGCAACAGGCAAACAGAAGAACACCTGTACCACACGCACATCTACACACACACACGAACATACTCTGAAAACAGAATGTTATACAGAATAATATAGACCACTGAAAGGGTCATAACCTACGATCCAGAGAACATAACCTTTATTATGCATCCGGGTGTCTGTGTGTAGAATGGAGAAAGCTCCCCCTTGACTATTTGTATTCTGTGGTCATTCATAATGGCTCTGTCAAATGTCATGCTCAACCTGTGTGTGTGTGTGTGTGTGTGTGTGTGACCATGAATATCCACAGTCATGGTTAAGGGTTCTCCATGATAGCAGCCTACATGTCAGCCTATGGGTTCTTATCTTCTTCACACAGTGGACTGGGTCCTACTGTATCTCCCACCAGCAACACGTTACAAATGTACATTGAAGGGGAAAAGTATTTGATCCTCTGCTGATTTTGTATGTTTGCCCACTGACGAAGAAATGATCAGTCTATAATTTTAATGGTAGGTTTATTTGAACAGTGAGAGACAGAATAACAACAAAGAAATCCAGAAAAACGCATGTGAAAAATGTTATAAATTGATTTGCATTTTAATGAGGGAAATAAGTATTTGACCCCTCTCAATCAGAAAGATTTCTGGTTTCCAGGTGTCTTTTATACAGGTAACGAGCTGAGATTAGGAGCACTCCTTTAAGAGTGCGCTCCTAATCTCAGCTTGTTACCTGTATAAAAGACACCTGTCCACAGAAGCAATCAATCAATCAGATTCCAAACTCTCCACCATGGCCAAGACCAAAGAGCTCTCCAAGGATGTCAGGGACAAGATTGTAGACCTACACAAGGCTGGAATGGGCTACAAGACCATCGCCAAGCAGCTTCGAGAAGGTGACAACAGTTGGTGCGATTATTCGCAAATGGAAGAAACAAAAGAACTGTCAATCTCCCTCAGCCTGGGGCTCCATGCAAGATCTCACCTCGTGGAGTTGCAATGATCATGAGAACGGTGAGGAATCAGCCCAGAACTACACGGGAGGATCTTGTCAATGATCTCAAGGCAGCTGGGACCATAGAAAACAATTGGTAACACACTACGCCGTGAAGGACTGAAATCCTGCAGCGCCCGCAAGGTCCCCCTGCTCAAGAAAGCACATACATGCCCGCTGAAGTTTGCCAATGAACATCTGAATGATTCAGAGGACAACTGGGTGAAAGTGTTGTGGTCAAATGAAACCAAAATGGAGCTCTTTGGCATCACCTCAACTCGCCGTGTTTGGAGGAGGAGGAATGCTGCCTATGACCCCAAGAACACCATCCCCACCGTCAAACATGGAGGTGGAAACATTATGCTTTGGGGGTGTTTTTCTGCTAAGGAGACAGGACAACTTCACCGCATCAAAGGGACGATGGACGGGGCCATGTACCGTCAAATCTTGGGTGAGAACCTCCTTCCCTCAGCCAGGGCATTGAAAATGGGTCGTGGATGGGTATTCCAGCATGACAATGACCCAAAACACACGGCCAAGGCAACAAAGGAGTGGCTCAAGAAGAAGCACATTAAGGTCCTGGAGTGGCCTAGCCAGTCTCCAGACCTTAATCCCATAGAAAATCTGTGGAGGGAGCTGAAGGTTCGAGTTGCCAAACGTCAGCCTCAACCTTAATGACTTGGAGAAGATCTGCAAAGAGGAGTGGGACAAAATCCCTCCTGAGATGTGTGCAAACCTGGTGGCCAACTACAATAAACGTCTGACCTCTGTGATTGCCAACAAGGGTTTTGCCACCAAGTACTAAGTCATGTTTTGCAGACGGGTCAAATACTTATTTCCCTCATTAAAATGCAAATCAATTTATAACATTTTTCACATTTTCTGGATTTTTGTTGTTATTCTGTCTCACTGTTCAAATAAATCTACCATTTAAAAGTATAGACTGATCATTTCTTTGTCAGTGGGCAAACGTACAAAATCAGCAGGGGATCAAATACTTTTTTCCCTCACTGTACTTCTAAGAATCAATTCTCCCGAGAGACATACACTACATGACCAAAAGTATCCACTCCTGCTCGTTGGACATCTCATTCCAGAATCATGGGCATTAATATGGAGTTGGTCCCTCCTTTTGCTGCTATAACAGCCTCAACTCTTCTGGGAAGGCTTTCCACTAAATGTTGGAACATTGCTGCGGCGACTTGTTTCGATTCAGCCACGAGCATTAGTGAAGTCGGGCACTGATGTTGGGCGATTAGGCCTGACTCGCAGTCAGACTTCAATTAATCCCAAAGGTGTTCGATGGGGTTTAGGTCAGAGCTCTGTGCATCTCGAAAAAACATTTCTGTATGGACCTCGCTTTGTGCACGTGGGCATTGTCATGCTGAAACAGGAGAAGGCCTTCTCCAAACTGTTGCCACAAAGTTGGAGGCAAAAAAATTGTCTAGAATGCCATTGTATGCTGTAGCGTTAAGATTTCCCTTCACTGGAACTAAGGGGCCTAGCCCAAACCATGAAAAACAGCCCTGGCCCATTATTCCTCCTCCACCAAACTTTACAGTTGGCACTATGCATTGGGGCAGGTAGCGTTCTCCTGGCATCAGCAAACCCAGAATCGGACTACCAGATGGTAAAGTGTGATTTATCACTCCAAAGAACGCGTTTTCACTGCCCCAGAGTCCAATGGCGGCGAGCTTTACACCACTCCAGCCGACACTTGGCTGCTCGGCCATGGATGCTCGGCCATGGAAACCCATTTCATGAAGATCCCGACGAACAGTTCTTGTGCTGACGATGGTTCCAGAGGCAGTTTGGAACTCTGTAGTGAGTGTTGCAACTGAGGACAGACGATTTTTCTGCGCTTCAGCACTCGCCAGTCCCGTTCTGTGAGCTTGTGTGGCCTACCACTTTACGGATGAGCCGTTGTTGCTTTTAAACGTTTTCACTTCACAATAACCGCACTTACAGATGACCGGGGCAGCTCTAGGAGGGCAGAAATTTGACGAACTGACTTGTTGGGAAAGGTGGCATCCTATGACGGTGCCACGTTGAAAGTCACTGAGCTCTTCAGCAAGGCCATTCTTCTGCCAATGTTAGTCTATGGATTGCATGGCTGTGTGCTAGTGTCACGTTTCTCTTCTGCGGGAACAGACCAAGACGCAGCGATGTAGCCAGAATACATATTTAATTATACACGGGAACACGACGGAACAAAACAATACACGGAGAACGTAACGATGAACATAACTGAACAGACAAACACAGCTATGAACATACAATAACCCACGAACCCAGAGTGAAACCTAGTAACCTAAATATGGTTCCCAATTAGAGACAACGACACACAGCTGCCTCTAATTGGGAACCATTACCCAACATAGAAACACGACACCTAGAACGAACAAACCCTACACAAAGACAAAACCAAAACGCTCCAGCCTGTAATCTCGGGCCTGGGCGTTACAGTACCCCCCCCCAAAGGCGCGGACTCCGGACGCGCCGAAAAGTCTGTGGGGGGGTCTTCGGGTGGGTCCCTTTGTCCCAGGTGGAGGCTCCGGTGCTGGCCGTGCTGGTCTGACATCCAGAACCGGAGGCCCTGGACCTTCTCCTGGAACTCTGGTGCGTGGAGTTGGAACTGGCCGTACAGGACTCGTGATGCTCACTGGAACTCTGGTGCGTGGAGCAGGAACTGGCAGTACTGGACTCGTGATGCTCACTGGAACTCTGGTGCGTGGAGCAGGAACTGGCAGTACTGGACTCGTGATGCTCACTGGAACTCTGGTGCGTGGAGCAGGATCTGGCAGTACTGGACTCGTGATGCTCACTGGAACCCTGGTGCGTGGAGCAGGAACTGGCAGTACTGGACTTGTGATGCTCACTGGAACTCTGGTGCGTGGAGCAGGAACTGGTCGTACCGGACTCGTGATGCTCACTGGAACTCTGGTGCGTGGAGCAGGAACTGGCAGTACTGGACTCGTGATGCTCACTGGAACTCTGGTGCGTGGAGCAGGAACTGGCCGTACTGGACTCGTGATGCTCACTGGAACTCTGGTGCGTGGAGCAGGAACTGGCAGTACTGGACTCGTGATGCTCACTGGAACTCTGGTGCGTGGAGCAGGAACTGGCAGTACTGGGCTCGTGATGCTCACTGGAACCCTGGTGCGTGGAGCAGGAACTGGCAGTACTGGGCTCGTGCTGCTCACTGGAACTCTGGTGCGTGGAGCAGGAACAGGCCGAACTGGGCTCGGGACGCGCACTCTGGTGCGGGGAGCAGGAACAGGCCGAACTGGGCTCGGGACGCGCACTCTGGTGCGGGGAGCAGGAACAGGCCGAACTGGGCTCGGACGCCGCACTCTGGTGCGGGAGCAGGAACAGGCCGAACTGGGCTCGGACGCCGCACTCTGGTGCGGGAGCAGGAACAGGCCGAACTGGGCTCGGGACGCCGCACTCTGGTGCGGGAGCAGGAACAGGCCGAACTGGGCTCGGGGCCGCGCACTCTGGTGCGGGAGCAGGAACAGGCCGAACTGGGCTCGGGACGCGCACTCTGGTGCGGGGAGCAGGAACAGGACGTGCTGGACTCTCGGAGCGCACGGGGAGCTGGGTGCGCGGGGCCGGAGCAGGACGTGCTGGACTCTCTGAGCGCACGGGAGCTGGGTGCGCGCGGGGCGGAACAGGACGTGCTGGACTCTCTGAGCGCACGGGAGCTGGGTGCGCTGGGCCGAACAGGACGTGCTGGACTCTCGGAGCGCACGGGAGCTGGGTGCGCGGGGCCGGAGCAGGACGTGCTGGACTCTCTGAGCGCACGGGAGCTGGGTGCGCGGAGCCGAACAGGACGTGCTGGACTCTCTGAGCGCACGGGAGCTGGGTGCGCGGGGCCGAACAGGACGTGCTGGACTCTCGGAGCGCACGGGAGCTGGGTGCGGGGCCGAACAGGACGTGCTGGACTCTCGGAGCGCACGGGAGCTGGGTGCGCGAGCCCGGAGCAGGACGTGCTGGACTCTCGGAGCGCACGGGGAGCTGGGTGCGCGGGGCCGGAGCAGGACGTGCTGGACTCTCGGAGCGCACGGGGAGCTGGGTGCGTGGAACAGGGACTGGACGTGTAGAAACCACTACACGGACTGGGATCTTGGAACACGGAACTGGAATCTTGGAACGTGGAACAGGGATCTTGGAACGTGGAACAGGGATCTTGGAACGTGGAACAGGGATCTCGGAACGTGGAACAGGGATCTCGGAACGTGGAACAGGGATCTCGGAGCGTGGAACAGGGATCTCGGAGCGTGGAACAGGGATCTCGGAGCGTGGAACAGGGATCTCGGAACGTGGAACCGGGACTGGACGTGTAGAAACATCCACCCGGACCGGGAACCTGATCTGGAGAGCCGACACCATACCTCCAGCTAGCTCACTAACCCTGGCCTCATGGGTGAGTGGAGCTGGAATCTCTTGGACTGGGCTGTGGATCCGTACCGGAGATTCTGCCCGTGAGACCACAGGATAACATGGACCCAAAAGGCGCACTGGAGGTCTGGCTCGCAGAGTTGGCACCACTCTCCCAGGTAGCACACAGACCTCGGCCCGACCAATGAGTGGCGCTGGGATCTCTCGCACTGGGCTGCGGACACGCATCGGAGACACCGCACACGGAGCTGGAGCAGGATATCCGGGTCCCAGGAGACGTGCCGGGGACTTAGTGCGCAGCGATGGCACCACTCTTTCTGGCTGAACACTTATTTTCCCCGACTGATGAGTGGAGCGGGAATCACTCGCACCGGCCTCTGAATCCCTATAGGGAAACCGTGCGCAACACTGCATAGCACGGCCTCCCTTCGCTGCGACGCTCTCCCCAACGCTCTCTCCATAAAGCACGAGGGGTTGGCTCAGGAGTCCCTCCTGAACCGCCAACCTCCTCGTGTGCCCCCAAAAGTTTCTTGGGGCAGCCTTACGGACCTCCGTGCCAGGCGAGATCCGATGAGGTCCTCCCTGGTCCAGCACTCCCAGTCCTCGCTGCTTGGTCTTCGTTTGGTGGGTTATTCTGTCACGTTTCTCTTCTGCGGGAACAGACCAAGACGCAGCGATGTAGCCAGAATACATATTTAATTATACACGGGAACACGACGGAACAAAACAATACACGGAGACCGTAACGATGAACATAACTGAACAGACAAACACAGCTATGAACATACAATAACCCACGAACCCAGAGTGAAACCTAGTAACCTAAATATGGTTCCCAATTAGAGACAACGACACACAGCTGCCTCTAATTGGGAACCATTACCCAACATAGAAACACGACACCTAGAACGAACAAACCCTACACAAAGACAAAACCAAAACGCTCCAGCCTGTAATCTCGGGCCTGGGCGTTACAGCTAGATTTTATACACCTGTCAGGAACGGGTGTGGCTGAAATGGCCAAATCCACTAATTTGAAGAGGTGCATATAATGCACAACATTTGCATATAATGTCTAAGTTATTCATGAAGTTTGAATATACAGTGTGTCTTTTTCTGTGCTAGAATAGTCTGAGATGTTAAGTTTTACTCTATTTTTGAATGGAGATGGGGTATGCTGCCCTGAAGTTCCCAGCTCTGGTGTTGGTACAATTGGCCTGCTTGAGTAGTGTTAATAAAGAGTTTAGGAAGAAGAAGTGCTCAGTGCTGCCAAACATTGTCTCCATCATTACCAGCTCTCCTGAGTCTAATTATTGTGCATTTGAGAATATGTCAAAAACACCATCTGTTACACAATGGACAAACTAGACTGTATTGTAGGCATTATAATCGCCAATTTCTTTTCATGTTTCTAAAACAATGAAATCTCTTGAGTGAATGAGAAAGTGCCCATTGCTTTCAGACAGCAGTTTGGAGTCACGCTTCTCACTTGTTTATAGGCAAGACATGGCTTTCACCTCTATGTGATTATTAAATAGTTTGACAACCCTGTTTGTAAGCTTTTTCAGTGATGAAAACATGGATGTCTCATGGTAATGTGGGTATGCAAAAGGGGTCAACTTTGAGCACATTTTATCTCCTGAATGTTTTGGCAATTATGTCAAGCAAGTCACTTTCTGACCACTTCTACCATGGGCAAACATGCATGGAAGGTTTCTTTCAATATCATCGTCCACAGAACAGATATCTCGTTCATCTGTAATGATGTGATCACAGTGCTGCTCCTATTGTTCCTCTCTTACAGCCTATCTCCCATAACAGCTCTCTCTAACGCATGATGAGAGCTTGCCTATCAGCACAGCAATTCCAGAACAGAATCACTGATAGACTGGTTATGGTAACATTAAAAAGGAGAGGTTCAAAGTGGAGCTCTATCCTGGTCAGACTTTATTTACATCCCTATTACACATGCTTACTAGAGAATGACAGGTGGTACTTTTTGAATCTGATTTGAAATCATTACAAATGGTATCGTGCAAATTTTTAAACGAATCACCAAGGAACTGATAGGTATTTATTAGGCAAGGATAATGTCATTGAATTGATCATGTCGTTTGAAATTCTGACTCTCTTTCTTGATTTTCTCCCTCTAGGTGGAGCGGATCATGGACAAGCGGCGCAACAAGAAGGGCAAGTGGGAGTACTTGATCCGGTGGAAGGGTTACGGCAGCAAGGAGGACACCTGGGAACCCGAGCACCACCTGCTGCACTGTGAGGAGTTCATCGACGGCCTGCATCTGCACACCCAACACAAACAACCCAAACCCCCCAAGCTGCCCCCCGGGACGGCAGGGGGACCAGGAGGGCCCCCAAGGGGGGTTGGACCACACCTCCTCACCGCCCGTTCTCCAGCCCCAGACACCCCGAGAGCACGAGCAGAGGCACGTAAGAAGAAAAGGACTAGTGGTAGTCCAGGGGCCGGGGTTAATCCTGGGGCAGGAGTAAGGGTGGGCATGGGTATGGGGGTTGGCACTGGAGCTTCTCAGAAGCTGAAGAAGGTGAGCGGAGGAGGAGGGGGGGGGAAGCATGTCTCTCCACACAGGATGACCAAAGCTATGCCGTACAAGGCTCCTCCGGGGGGACTGCAGTTTGTGCCCCTGGTAAGGGGCCCTCATAACGGACTACAGAATGGAGAGATGGACCCTCTCTTGTACAGGGCAGCAGCCAGGACACACAGACTGACCCATGACACGGTAGAGAGGGTGATGGGGGGTGTGGAGACCCCCGGGACAGCACTGGTCAATGAACTAGGTAAGTGAATGGATGGTATATATACACCTTATTATACATACAGTGGGGAAAAAAGTATTTAGTCAGCCACCAATTGTGCAAGTTCTCTCACTTAAAAAGATGAGAGAGGCCTGTAATTTTCATCATAGGTACACTTCAACTATGACAGACAAAATGAGGAAAATAAATCCAGAAAATCATATTGTAGGATTTTTTATGAATTTATTTGCAAATTATGGTGGAAAATAAGTATTTGGTCACATACAAACAAGCAAGATTTCTGGCTCTCACAGACCTGTAACTTCTTCTTTAAGTGGCTCCTCTGTCCTCCACTCATTACCTGTATTAATGGCACCTGTTTGAACTTGTTATCAGTATAAAAGACACCTGTCCACAACCTCAAACAGTCACACTCCAAACTCCACTATGGCCAAGACCAAAGAGCTGTCAAAGGACACCAGAAACAAAATTGTAGACCTGCACCAGGTTGGGAAGACTGAATCTGCAATAGGTAAGCAGCTTGGTTTGAAGAAATCAACTGTGGGAGCAATTATTAGGAAATGGAAGACATACAAGACCACTGATAATCTTCCTCGATCTGGGGCTCCACGCAAGATCTCACCCTGTGGGGTCAAAATGATCACAAGAACGGTGAGCAAAAATCCCAGAACCACACGGGGACCTAGTGAATGACCTGCAGAGAGCTGGGACCAAAGTAACAAAGCCTACCATCAGTAACACACTACGCCACCAGGGACTCAAATCCTGCAGTGCCAGACGTGTCCCCTGCTTAAGCCAGTACATGTTCAGGCCCGTCTGAAGTTTGCTAGAGAGCATTTGGATGATCCAGATGAGGATTGGGAGAATGTCATATGGTCAGATGAAACCAAAATTGAACTTTTTGGTAAAAACTCAACTCGTCGTGTTTGGAGGACAAAGAATGCTGAGTTGCATCCAAAGAACACCATACATACTGTGAAGCATGGGGGTGGAAACATCATGCTTTGGGGCTGTTTTTCTGCAAAGGGACCAGGACGACTGATCCGTGTAAAGGAAAGAATGAATGGGGCCATGTATCGTGAGATTTTGAGTGAAAACCTCCTTCCATCAGCAAGGGCATTGAAGATGAAACGTGGCTGGGTCTTTCAGCATGACAATGATCCCAAACACACCGCCTCGGCAACTAAAGAGTGGCTTCGTAAGAAGCATTTCAAGGTCCTGGAGTGGCCTAGCCAGTCTCCAGATCTCAACCCCATAGAAAATCTTTGGAGGGAGTTGAAAGTCTGTGTTGCCCAGCGACAGCCCCAAAACATCACTGCTCTAGAGGAGATCTGCATGGAGGAATGGGCCAAAATACCAGCAACAGTGTGTGAATACCTTGTGAAGACTTACAGAAAACATTTGACCTCTGTCATTGCCAACAAAGGGTATATAACAAAGTATTGAGAAACTTTTGTTATTGACCAAATATTTATTTTCCACCATAATTTGCAAATAAATTCATAAAAAATCCTACAATGTAATTTTCTGGATTTTTTTTCCTCATTTTGTCTGTCATAGTTGAAGTGTACCTATGATGAAAATTACAGGCCTCTCTCATCTTTTTAAGTGAGAGAACTTGCACAATTGGTGGCTGACTAAATACTTTTTTTCCCCACTGTAGTTGGGTCATGAGTTTGTCCTGGCCAAGTGACCTGGCCAGAAAACATACAGGCCCCTAGCTATTGATTGAATGAACATTTGCAGTGAACTCTAGGATTTCTATTAGGTTTGACAGAGCTTGAAGTGATGCTGGTTTGTTCAGTTAGCTTGCTGTCTTGCCAATATACCAGCCAGTTAGCTTACATAATAACCCAGTGGAAATGACATTGTTATATTGTTGTTGTCATTTTAGTTTTCACTCAATTCCGATTCAATGTAGTTTTGTTCTCTATTGAATTACAGTGATTCCAGCGGGATGGGAATATTAATTTGCAATGGAAACGCATTGTAACCTGGACAGTTAGCTACATGCCATAGTGGATTTGGTAAACCAGGTTGTGTCTCTGCATTGTACCAGATGTAGATGAGACAGCCAGAGGATGCCTCTGTGACCTATAGTTGAATACATGCTCTGTGAAGTCCTTATGGCTCAGTATTGTACTACTGAGAGTGGTGATAAGGACAGTGAATTTCACTCACGGGTCACAGTCCAAGACTAGCCTCATTGAGTTAATGATTATATTTATAGTCCTTTTCACCTCTGCCAGGGTCAAATCACAATGTGTGGGGGCTGTTTGTCATCACATTGATAGTTAGATTCTTCTACATTTGTCTGGATAGACTGGACGTTTGTCAGTGGTAGCATTTTATGATTTTGTTTTAGTTCAACCTCATACCCAAGCAAATCAGTGCCATGTGGCAAATTTAACACATTACAGCATACTGATGATATACTGAAGGCAGTTAATGGCCACATTACCACAGTGTGTTACACTTTACAACTTGAAACACAGTACTATTGTACACCTCATATTTATGTTAGGTGTGAATCATGTTCTGTAATGCATTTTATTGTTACTGTTAGTTCTCTATTAGCACTCAGGAAAAGCTGGAGCCCCAGGCCACGGCTTTGAAGATGTTGAATAATGTTTGGTTATCTGACTAGAACGAGATGAAAAGTCACTGCATTTATTTGCGTCAAACATACGAAGAAAAGCCAAAAGCAGGCATGCTTGTATTACCCTGAACAGTGATTTTTGCAGGGCACATATTTGTCTGAAACCCTTGTAAAAAGCATAAGAAATCTGTGTTTCCACAGAAACCCTTTGTGTGTTTCCACAGACAATTATTGTTTTCCAATCCAGAGTCACTTAACCCCAGCTGAAAGGTACAGCAATGGAAGCTAGGCTTATGTCGTACATTACTACTTCACAGGAGAGGCATTTGAACATAATCGTTTTATTTTCATAAAAAAATTTTTTTTGCCAGAAATGCTTTCTGGATATGGGATCTTCCATGTGTCTTAATAACAAACGTGTATGCCATGTGTAAATAGAAATACAATTGTTAAATTACGAGCCTAGTTCGTTTAGCCACGGAAAAAGGCAGGAACCTTCCCGCTAGCCATGATTGGCTGAGATAATGGCTGGGCTGGACATGCCGAGAGATGAGTTTGGATTGGTCTGTCATGTAGCATGCTTCTGTCTATAACATGAGCTGCTCAGTATGTGAAGATAATCCTTCCTACCACAGATTTTTTGAAAGATTTAACATTAGCCATGGAGAACTGCAAAAGTGTTGCTACTAGCCGATTAATTAAGGCCAATTTCAAGTTTTCATAACAATCGGTAATCTGCATTTTTGGACGCCGATTATTGCTGATTACATTGCAATCCAAGAGGAGACTGCGTGGCAGGCTGACCACCTGTTATGCGAGTGCAGCAAGGAGCCAAGGTAAGTTGCTAGCTAGCATTAAACTTATCTTCTAAAAAACAATCAATCTTAACATAATCACTAGTTAACTACATATGGTTGATGATATTACAAGTTTAACTAGCTTGTCCTACGTTGCATATAATCAATGCGGTGCCTGTTAATTTATCATTGAATCACAGCCTACTTCAACTTTGCCAAGTGGGTGATGATTTAACAAAAGCGCATTCGTGAAAAAAACACAATCGTTGCACCAATGTACCTAACCATAAACATCAATGTCTTTCTTAAAATCAAAACACAAGTATATATTTTTTAAACCTGCATATTTAGTTAAAATAAATTAATGTTACCAGGCAATATTAACTAGGGAAATTGTGTCGCTTCTCTTGCGATCAGTGCAAGCAGAGTCAGGGTATATGCAGAAGTTTGGGCTGCCTGGCTCTTTACATGACCCATCATTTCTTTCACATGACCCATCAATTTAGGCAAGTGTGTCTCGGTAAGAATCATCTAATAATTATAACATATTTATACAATGTTTCTATCTGAACACTTTCTATTTTGATATTGCTACTATGCAAATATACAAGTAACCATTTCACTGTACCATTTACACCTTTGTGTTACACCTTTTGTGTTTGATATAGTGTGTGTTTATCAGAGACAGTAATGTGAACAACAATATTACCTGCACCAAAGCCAGATTAGTATATAGGCAAAGGACTACATAGCGTAATGTTACCTGGAGTTTGGCCTTATTGTAGGCTACTACATTCACCACTTTTAGTCTTGAAATATTTGGTTGTTTACTACAAAACCTTACTCACTCTGTTTAGCACATGGCCTCGCATGTGAATCCCTAAAGAGATGGGTGGGGCTAAAGGTTAAGAGGGTGTGAACGATGATGAATAGGTGTAGACAAAGAAGAGCTCTGTAGTAGGTGTACCAAAACATTCAAGGGACATTTCCTCAAAAGTGGGGTTACAAGTTTATCAACTTTCAAAGCAGAATTACTTTCCCATTGTTCCTCAACTGCAGTGTATGATATACAATTGTGTAGCTCTGAATCACTACTTTTGTCCAACGTAAAAAACACGATTTCAAATTTTGCAACATAAGACCGAATTGAGGTGGTCTGTCACAAATTAGCTACAGTCCTTTATGCTTAGCATTATCGTCTCTACCTCTGTCTATCGTGAAAGCAGGACAGGGTTGAGGTTTTAACGTCATCAATCTATATACATCCACTATACGGATCCATTAGTGTCACTTTGCCTTCATAGAAACATTTTCCTCAATATGGTCCCATCGCAACGAGTATAATAGTTTATTGGTCGGGTGATAACATTGTGACCTATGATGTCTAATGTCACGAGATGACTTAGGAGAAATGTTTGTCACGCTTACAGCTAGCCTTGGATTCTAACATCTGGCTGGGGTTTGATGACTCTGAAAGGCCTACCTACCCCTGAGGGATCAAACCAAGGTTTGAACACGGTTTGCCAGCATTTACGCTCTAGCTCTTTTTCCCATGGTCAGATCATAGAATACTTGTGCTGAAACATTTGTTGTGATCATTTATTCTATTTCTACAAATATATTTTATCATTGTAGTTGGTAATGTCTCAATGGGTCAAGTTATGTTTGCCTTGGTCAGTAACTGAATGTTGGTCCCTGTTTGGTCTTCTGTGCTCAGTAGTGTTCAGCAGTGCTCAGTAACTGTTCTATGTTGACCTGTAAACAAAATGAGTCACCTTGTCTCTCTCTGAGGATCATGGTCTTGCATTTGAATGTTGTCACAGCCATAGTTTACCCCAGACTGGGGCCTTGGTGTGAATCCATTCTCTCTGCTCATTTGCAGTCATGCCTCTTTCATTGTCTTAGAGACTAATAGAATCAAGATGGGGTCTGATTCAATAGTTATGATATGTTGACAGGAGAGCAGCATGCAAAATGAGAATGTTTCCTGATGACAAAGAAAATTGATATAGCCTTCTCACTCTTTCAAGGGAGTATTTTAAGAAAGCGTCTGAATAGACAACTATTGACATGCAAACAGAGCAATATAGATTAGCATTTTTTTTTTCTTCGATATCAGTAATGCACATCCCAGCTCTACAGAAGTTGTTCAAATATTATTTGCATGTCTATTGTGTCACTAGCTGAGCTGGCACTTGCAGTACAACTGTGTGCACAAAAGCTGTCTCTGAATAAGTCTTCCAGTGAAGAGGCTCAAGCACACCCCTTGAGATGCACCATGTCGTTTTCCAGGAAAGTCTCTCTAAAGTAGGGTACACTGCTCTGACTCCTGATGGATCCTCCGCTCATCACGCACTCTGCCCATCACGCACTCTGCCCATCACGCACTCTGCCCATCACGCACTCTGCTCATCATTCACTCTACTCCATATGTTCCAACAGGCTCCACACTCTCCAACGGTGAGGTGAATCTGCACAACTCTGTGAAGAGGAAGCTTGGAGAGGACAAAGGCTACGTGTTCGACAAGCGGCTGAGGTACAATGTGCGACAGAACGAGACCAACTGTCGATTCCGTGACATTGTCGTCAGGAAGGAGGAGGGCTTCACGCACGTGCTGCTCTCCAGCCAGACGTCTGACAACAACGCACTAACACCAGAGGTAGAAGCTTTGACACACAGAAATAGGACTCATAAGCTATGCATTGCCTTTTTGAATAATTCAGTACCTAGTGTTTTCTTCCAATGTATGTACTGTTGTTCTTGAGCATTACATAATGTATATGTCACTATGCATTGCCTCACTTTCTAAATGAGTAACAATGTGACTCGACTGAATTACAGCCCATCGCAGACTATTGTGTGATGTGATTTCTAAGGATATCTCAATAGGAAGATTTTGACAGAGAAATGAATACCTCTCCGATAGTGTTACATTTTGCTGCCAAAAGCCTTTTATTGCCTTGACATAAAACTCAGCATAGAACCGTTTTTTTCTATTTTTCTTACCCACTGAGATTGGGAATGGATTGTCTTTGTGTAAAATATGACTATTGTCAAAGTATGCCTTCACAGTGGTTTATTCTCAGTACTTTCTTCACTTCAAACAACTGTACTGAGTGATTCAAAAGCCTATCCATTACGTAGCGTTAGCGGCGGCGAAACATTTTTGAGAGTCGATACGGGAGAAAACCCACTGCCTCTCAAATGACACTGGTGACCAGTTATCAGCGGGTCCTTCACTGATCATTGCTGAAAAGCTGGTATTAATTGGCCAATTAGTTCCTCTACTGCTCTGACTGTCCACGGTACTGGAGGCTTTGTCCTGGCTAACTCACAACATGGCTGCAACAACTAGGGCCAATGTTGTTCAATTTACATTTTCACACCCTCAAAAGAGCTTGTCATTGGCGACTATTATTGTAGAAAACTGCCATTCCCTTGCACAAAATCCTTCTGCTTAAGTGTGGAATAAGGCTTACTCATCCACTCTCAAGTGCTGTATTTCCATATTGCTCTTCTATGATATAATTCCAAAGATTTCCGAGCGGAGTGGTCCTCCTTTAGACATCTCCCAAGAGAAGATTTTCTATCTGTCTTTGTGTGTGTTTGACTGACAGCTGATTGCTTATTTCCCCAGGCATCAAGCTATTAATGGCAAGCAGTTGTATGCTGTCATGTATGAGTCTATGACACGTCCCTGTGCGTCCCAGTAGGCCATGACATAATTATATGTTTGTATTGTAAATCAAATCAAATTGTATTGGTCACATGCAGATGTTATTGCAAGCAGATGTTACTTAGCGACAGCGGTCTCACTCTTACCACCTCTCGTCTTCTCCATATTAATGTGCTCGCTCCCTCAATCACTCTCTTACCCTCTTTCCACCTTTTGGACACTTTCTTTCCTTTTACCAAGCCTGTAGATGACCATTACCCTATATATGGAAATGCATATTTAACTGGCTCTGGAGTGTGCTTGACGTAAGCTTATACAAGGTCATGTGCAACCCAGTATTTTTCATGGAACATTTGCCCTCTGTCGTATGTTCCTCCAGTTGTGCCAGATAAATTAGGGATCATTGGGGGGTGAAAACCTTCAGTCTGGGGAATCACTCATGCTTTGTCTTTTTTTTCTTCATATGTCTATTTCCTCTATTTCCGATACGCTACCCAGGAAAGGGCAAAAAATAGCCCATATGAATATATTTAGCCTGAGAAATAAGGTTTATGAAATCAATAACTTGCTAAAATCAGTTAACATTCATACAGTGCCTTCAGAAAGTAATCACACCCCTTGACTTTTTCCACATTTTGTTGTTACAGCCTGAATTTAAAATGGATTATGCAGAGATTTTTTGGGTCACTGGCCTGCACCCCATAATGTACATTTTGGAATTATGTTGAATAAGTCTGGCTGCACATCTGATTTGGCAAACTTACTGTAAATTAAGAAATTATGTGACTAAACTGAACAAAAATAAGAATACATTGTATTATGAAACCAAGATAAATGACAAAGTATGATGGAAAAAAGTTTTGAATAATTTAAATGAAATTATGGGCAGAAAGACTAATTCAACTCAATCTTTCATTGAATCAGATGCCTCGTTTTTCACAAAACCTTTTGACGTTGCCAATTACTTTAAGGTAGAGTGGCCAGACGGAAGCCACTCCTCAGTAAAAGACACGACAGCCTGCTTGGAGTTGGCCAAGAGGCACCTAAAGGACTCTGACCATGAGAAACAAGATTCTCTGATCTGATGTTACCAAGATTTAACTCTTTGGCCTGAATGCCAAGCGTTACGTCTGGAGGAAACCTGGCACCATCCCTACGTTGAAGCATGGTGGTGGCGGCATCATGCTGTGGGGGTGTTTTTCAGTGGCAGGGACTGGGAGACTTGTCAGGATCGAGGGAACGATGAACGGAGCAAAGTACAGAGAGATCGTTGATGAACGATCCTTGATGAACGATCCTGAGTACACAGCCAAGACAACGCAGGAGTGGCTTCGGTACAAGTCTCTGAATGTCCTTGAGTGGCCCAGCCAAAGCCCAGACTTGAACTCGATCGAACATCTCTGGAGAGACCTGAAAATAGCTGTGCAGCGACGCTACACACCCTACCTGACAGAGCTTGAGGAGCTGCAGAGTAGAATGGGAAAAACTCCCCAAATATAGGTGTGCCAAGGTTGTAGCGTCATACCCAAGAAGACTCAAGGCTGTAAACGCTGCCAAAGGAGCTTCAACAATGTACTGAGTAAAGGGTCTGAATACTTATGTAATTGTTTTATTTAAGTTGTAATAATTTGTAAAAATGTCTAAAAACATGTTTATTTTTTGTCATCATGGGGTATTGTGTGTAGATTGATGAGGGGGAAAAAAATTATTAATCCATTTTAGAATAAGGCTGTAACGTAACAAAATGTTGAAAAGGTCAAGGGGTCTGAATACTTTCCGAATGCTCTGTATATCATGCATGTATTGATGTCATAGAGCACTAGTCAATCAGTCATTCTGTATTGCGTTCATTTTTGGCTCGGTCTATGCAGTATTTATGTGGAACGCCCACTGGGTGAGACCATTATTCCATGAACCCCGAGGTCGTCTGGAGCCTCCATAACCCTGCCATCACCCCACTCCCTGACCTTAACCCATGTAATCTGATTACTAGGGCAGGGACGATACCAGTATCTCAATATTTTTTCCCATGGCAAAAATGAAAACGCGAAGGAGATCAAAGTCTTTGGTCCTTTAAAAACCTGCTGTATGTAAAATAGTGTGCTATAGTTTGGAAAATAAATAAATGTGGCTCTGGCTGACAACACAATAATGTTTGTTTCCAGTATTAAGTCGCTTTGTGTTTTGTTTCCTTGAAATGACACTAACGAGTATCGCAATACTGGTATAGTCCGGCCCTACTGATTACCCCCTGACCCAAATTAACCAGTCTCCCTAGTCTCCCAGTCAACTCAATTCAACATGTCCTACACACTGCATAATCCCTCCTGAACTTCAGCCGAATGTGGTGTGTGTGTTTGTGTGTGCGTGCCTGCTCCTGTGTGTGTGCCGATGTCAGATTAATTTATACGGCTCAATTAAACCTGGGGACAGATAGACAGGGCAGGAGAGTGATACTGACACAACTGGAAGGGGGTGGGGCTGGCATGGTAGGCTGTCTGTAGTGGTGGTGAAGACACTGCAGCCAAACAGTGTTATTCAGAAGCCAGCCCTGTACACAAGCCCTGCCTGGGAGCCATTTCCAGGAAGCAGCGGGGGGCATCCACAACAAATTGGACTAGAACCATGTTACCTGTCAGCTCCCTGAGAAGGAAAACTACACCACATCAGGGACAGACAGTCAAAACAGACTGTGTGATATAGAATGAATAATGTAAAGGTGAACCATATTGTAAAAGCAAAATGCATGTCTATGCAATACGTTTGTTAATTTGTCGGCGTGTGCTTGTGCGTCCTTTGCATGTGGGTGTGCATATATGCACGTCCGTGTGTGTGCTGTGTGCATGTGTTCGCACTGTGTTTGTGTTCATGTGTCAGTGTGTGTGTGTGCACTTTGTGTTCGTGCCACACACGCTGTGTGTGTGCGTGCTGCCCTAGGCTTGGCCTCCGGGCCGTGTGTCTTTCCACTCCATGCAGCGTCTGTGTGGATTGAGGTCAGCGGGCTAAGCATCCCTCCACAGAGAGCTATCCACCAGGGGAAACAGCATTAGCACGCTAAAGGCAGGTAACACTCCTGCTAGTACAACTTAAATCCTATATCCCTCTGAGGGAGTTATGAAAGAAATAATACTAGAAATGGGATCTCACTATAGCTGCTACAAAGGAAACCCCTTTGAAATCTAATAAAGCAGTCTTCCATGATTTCTGTTTGTGACAACTCCCTTTCAGCCCTTCCTCAACTCTTCATACAAGCTAACTACTTCTTTGGTATTTGAATTGGTATTTTATTAGGATCCTCATTACCTGTTGCGAAATCAGTAACTACTCTTCCTGGGGTCCAAACAAAACATGGCATAATAAAGACATGAATAGACAGAACAGCTCAAGGACAGAACTATATACATTAAAAAAATCACACACAGCCTACATATCAGTACATACACACAAAATATCTAGGTCAAATTGGGGAGAGGCATTGTCCTGTGAAGTGTTGCTTTATCTGTTTTTTCCATGCAATCATGGCTCTATATAGTACTGTATGTTTTCTTGCATTTGTTCTGGATTTGTGGACTGTGAAAAGACCCCTAGTGGCATGTCTGGTGTGGTAAGTGTGTGTGTCAGAGCAGTGTGTAGGTTGACTATGCAAACAATTTGGAATTTGTAAACATCGTGTTTCTTATAAAAATAAGTGTTGTAGTCAGTCTCTCGACTTTTAGCCAAGAGAGACTGGCATGCATAGTATTGATATTAGTCCTCTGATTACAGTGAAGAACAGGACGTGCCTCTCTGTTCTGGGCAGCTGCAGTTTTTCTAGGTCATTCTTTGCAGCACCTGACTGAGAAATAATGAAGATAAGATAAAACTAGAGCTGGCAGGGCTAGCTTTTTGGAGTGGGGTGTCCAAAAAAGCAGAGCATCGCTTTATCACTGACAGACCTTACAACCATTGAACCAAAATGACCATGACAGTTTACAATCCAAGGTAAAACCAAGTAATTTTGTCTTGTTCAACAGACCCATTATTCTTTATCAGATTCAGCTGAGGTCTAGAACTTAGGGAATGATTTGTACCAAATACAATGCTCTTAGTTTTAGAGATGTTCAGGAATAGTTTATTTCTGGCCACCCATTCTAAAGCTGACTGCAACTCTTTGTTTAGGGTTTCAGTGATTGCGTATAGGGTTGAATAATCAAGATACATAGTGCATTCCGAAAGTATTCAGACCACTTGACTTATTCCATATTTTGTTACGTTACAGCCTTATTCTAAAATTGATTAAATTGTTTTCCCCCCATCAATCTACACACAATCCCCATAATGACAAAGCAAAAACAGGTTTTTAGACATTTCTGCAAATGTATAAAAAAAAATTGAAATATCACTTTTACAAAGGTATTCAGACCCTTTACTCAGTACTTTGTTGAAGCCCTTTTGGCAGCGATTACAGCCTAGAGTCTTCTTGGGTATGACGCTACAAGATTGGCACACCTGTATTTGGGGAGTTTCTCACATTCTTTTCTGCAGATCCTCTCCAGCTCTGTCAGGTTGGATGCGTCGCTGCACAGCTATTTTCAGGTCTCTCCAGAGATGTTCGATTGGGTTTAAGTCCGGGCTCTGGCTCGGCCACTCAAGGACATTCAGAGACTTGTCCCGAAGCCACTCATGCGTGGTCTTGGCTGTGTGCTTTGGGTCGTTGTCCTGTTGGAAGGTGAACCGCCCCAGTCTGGAGTGGTTTTTGTCTGGCCACTCTCCATAAAGGCCTGATTGGTGGAGGGCTGTAGAGATGGTTGTCCTTCTGGAAGGTTCTCCCATCTCCACAGAGGAACCTTAGAGCTCTCTGAGTGACCCTTCTTCCCCGATTGCGCAGTTTTATGCTCTTCAGCACTCAGCGGTCCCGTTCTGTGAGCTTGTGTGGCCTACCACTTCGCGACCACTTTCCACTTAACAATAACCGCACGTACAGTTGACCGGGGAATTTCTAGTAGGGCAGAAATTTGACGAACAGAAAGATGACATCATATGACAGTGCCACTTTGGAAGTCACTGAGGTCTTCAGTAAGTTAATTTTACTGCCGATGTTTGTCTATGGAGATTGCATGGCTGTGTCCTCTGTTTTATATACCTGTAAGCAATGGGTGTGGCCAAATCCACTCCTTTGAAGGGGTGTCCATATACTTTTGCATATATATAGTGTAGCTCTGAATCCACAATGTGGCAGAGGTTGAAAAGCCATAACACATCATTTATTCAACAGGTTATGGTCAATAATATCAAAAGGCTGCAGTGAAATCTAAAAGTACAGCCCGACAATCTTCTTCTTATCCATTTCTTTTAACCAATCATCAGGGATTTGTCAGTGTAGTGTATGTTGAGTGCCCTTTTCTATAAGCATGCTGAAAGTCTGTTGTTAATTTGTTTAGCAGAATGACTTTGGCTTCCCTCCAGGTCTAAGGACAAAACATTTTCTCCACTCATATTAAAAATATTACAAATAGAAGTGGCAATATAGTCAGCTGCCATCCTCAGTAGCTTGCCATCTAAGTTGTCAATACCAGGTGGTTTCTCATTATTGATGGACAACTATTTTTCCACCTCACCCACACTAACTTTACAGAATTCAAAATTGCAATGCTTTTTTTTTCATTATTAGGTATTTTATGCATGAATATGATGGTTCACAGTTTGCTGTTAGCATTTCATGCCTACATTTGCATACTTTGCCAATAAAACAGTAATTAAAAGGCCTGATTGGTGGAGTGCTGCAGAGCTCTGTCAGAGTGACCATCAGGTTCTTGGTCACCTCCCTGAGGACCAAGGCCCTTCTTCCCAGATTGCTCAGTTTGGCCGGGCGGCCAACTCTAGGAAGAGTCTTGGTTGTTCCAAACTTCTTCCATTTAAGAATGATGGAGGCCACTGTGTTCTTGGGGACCTTCAATGCTGCAGACATTTTTGGTACCCTTCCCCAGACCTGTGCTTTGTCACAATCCTGTCTCGGGGCTCTACGGACAATTCCTTCGACCTCATGCCTTGGTTTTTGCTCTGACATGCTCTGTCAACTGTGGGATCTTATATAGACAGGTGTGTGCCTTTCCAAATCATGTCCAATCAATTACATTTACCCCAGGTGGACTCCAGTCAAGTTGTAGAAACATCTCGGTTGATGAATGGAAACAGGATGCATCTGAGCTAAATTTCGAGTCTCATAGCAAAGGGTCTGAATACTTATGTAAATAAGGTATTTTTTTTATTTTGTTGAAGAAAAATAAAAACCTGTTTTCACTTTGTCATTATGGAGTATTATGTGTAGATTGAGGGGAAACAAATATTTATAAAATTTTATGAGGCTGTAACGTAACAAAAATGTGTTGCAGTCAAAACAAAATGCCATATCTGCACCCGGCACAGCCAGAAGAGGACTGGCCACCCCTCACAGCCTGGTTCCTCTCTAGGTTTCTTCCTAGGTTTTGGCCTTTCTAGGGAGTTTTTCCTAGCCACCGTGCTTTTACACCTGCATTGCTTGCTGTTTGGGGTTTTAGGCTGGGTTTCTGTACAGCACTCTGTGACATCAGCTGATGTAAGGGGGGCTTTCTAAATAAATTTGATTTGATGTCAAGTTAGGATTCTGCCTCCTCTGTCATTTAAGGGGAAGATTTATGCTGAGATCTAGAGCCATGTTGCCTGTAGTGTGTGTACCCGCTCTTATGGCTCTCTATGTAGCCTCCGTTTCATTGGACAGGTGTGAAGAACTACACTGAACAAAGATATATAAACACAAGGTGTAAAGTGCTTGTCCCATGTTTCATGAGCTGAAATAAAAGATCCCTGAAATGTTCCATACGCACAAAATTCTTATTTCTCTCAAATGTTGTGCACACATTTGTTTACATTCATGTTAGTGAGCATTTCTCCTTTGCCAAGATAATCAATCCACCTGGCAGGTGTTGCATATCAAGAAGTTGATTAAACAGCATGATCATTACACAGGTGCACCTTGTGCTGGGGACAATAAAAGGCCACTCTAAAATGTGCCGTTTTGTCACACAACACAATGCCACAGATGTGTGCAATTGGCATGCTGACTGCAGGAATGTCCACCAAAGCTGTTGCCAGAGAATGTAATGTTCATTTATCTACCATAAGCCACCTCCAACGTCATTTTAGAGAAACCGGCCTCAACTGCAGACCACGAAAACTTGTGGGCGAGCGGTTTGCTAAAGTGACATTGTGAACAGTGTCCCATTGTAGCGGTGGGGTTATGGTATGGGCAGGTATAAGCTACGGACAACAAACACCATTGAATTTTATCTATGGCAATTTGAATGCACTGAGTTACCGTGACGAGAACCTGAGCCCCATTGTCGTGCCATTCATCCGCCACCATCACCTCATGTTTCAGCATGATAATGCATGGCCCCATGTTGCAAGGATCTGTAAACAATTCCTGGGATGCTATGGATTTACGTGTACGACAACATGTTTTAGTTCCAGCCAACATCCAGCAACTTCACACAGCCATTGAAGAGGAGTGGGACAACTTTACACAGGCCACAATCAACAGCCTGATCAACTCTGTTAAATGATGCAAATGGTGGTCACACCAGATACTGACTGGTTTTCTGATCAACGCCCCTACTCTTCTTTTAAGGTGTCTGTGACCAACAGATCCATATCTGTATTCCCAGTCATGTAAAATCCATAGATTAGGGCTTAATGAATGTATTTCAATTGACTGATTTCCTTAAATGAACTGTAACTCAGTAAAATGTTTGAAATTGTTGCATTGTTGCAAAGCTTGCGTTGCCTGTAGTGTGTACACACTCTCTTATCTTGTCTGTAGATCATGGGGGTAATGTACAGCAGGGCTTTGATCTGATTAGAATATTGAACTCTCTCTCTTCCTCCCCCTCTCTCACTTTCTCTCTTTCCTCTCTCTCTCTCACTTTCTCTCCTCCCTCTCTCTCTGTGTAGATAATGAAGGAGGTGTGTCGGGCTCTGGGGAACGCAGCAGCTGATGACAGTAAGCTGTTGCTGCTCAGTGCTGTGGGGAGTATCTTCTGCAGTGGCCTGGACCCGTCCTACCTGATAGGACGCCTTTCCACCGACCGCAGGAAAGAAAGCAGCCGCATTGCTGACGCTGTACGGTAAGAGAGGAACATAAGCTATAGCCACACACACACACACACACAGAAATAACACACAATTGCCATTATCCACCTAAAGAAGGGCTACAGCAGGAACAGAGCACACAGCACACATACACATGAACACACACCTACACACGTACCTAGATATCTCTTACCATTAGAGTGCATTGACTTGACATCTTACCAAGGTAAATTATCTTAGAGCACTGAAAGATCATTTTGCTTTTTTAACCTATAAAAAGGCTTGATACAAGTGGGGTAAGATAAATGATCTTATTTCAAGATATTTGATCTTAATAAGATAATTATCTTAGTGCACTGGCAGATCATTTTTCATACTTTACACTAAGAAAAGCTGCTTTCCCTGATTCGCATTAAGCAGGATAAGCACGAATAAGCACAAAGACACAATCATATTGTACTGTATAGTTTATACTCACTGTTTTGTGTCTCCTCTCCCAGGGACTTTGTGCTGGCATTTATCCACTTCAAGAAGCCCATCGTGGTGGCCATCAACGGGCCTGCCCTGGGCCTGGGGGCCGCTATCCTGCCCCTATGTGACGTGGTGTGGGCCAGCGAGCGGGCCTGGTTCCAAACGCCCTGTGCCGCCCTCCGCCTCACCCCTTCCGGCTGCTCCTCCTACACCTTCCCCCAGATCCTGGGAGTGGCTCTGGTGAGTCTGGTTGCCTGGTCCAATGTGCAGGTTTTTGTTCAAGCCCTGCAGTAAACCCGATTCAACTAATAATTCAATGTTTTACATCTACATTACCTTGTTGTACACTTAAAAAATATATATCTCCCCTGTCCCCGCCTCTCACCCTGACAGACCAATGAGATGCTGTTCTGCGGGAGGAAGCTCACGGCACAGGAAGCCTGCAGCCGGGGCCTGGTGTCCCAGGTCTTCTGGCCAACCACGTTCAACCAGGAAGTGATGCTGCGTGTGAAGGAGATGTCCACCTGCAGTGCTATGGTAGGCTTTTCTGACAGATGGTCATGTAGAGCTGAAATTCTATATCTCAGGCCTTGTGCTAAGAGTCTGCCAGGAGTATTGGTCTGAAAATTGAATAAAACTCTTAGATAATATTATCTAACCACAAACATAAACCACAAATAAGTGAAAAGTGCAATATATATATATATATATATATATACCGTTAAAAAGTTTGGGGTCACTTAGAAATGTCTTGTTTTTGAAAGAAAAGCAATATTTTTGTCCATTAAAATAACATCAAATTGATCAGAAATACAGTGTAGACATTGTTAATGTTGTAAATGACTATTGTAGCTTCATTAAATAGTACCCACAAAACACCAGTCTTAACGTCAACAGTGAAGAGGCGACTCCGGGATGATGGCCTTCTAGGCAGAGTTCCTATGTCCAGTGCCCATCTTAATCTTTTCTTTTTATTGGCCAGTTTGTGATATGGCTTTTTCTTTGAAACTCTGCCTAGAAACTCTTGAAACTCTGCCTCTTCACTGTTGACGTTGGTGTTTTGCCGGTACTATTTAATGAAGATGCCAGTTGAGGACTTGAGGTGTCTGTTTCTCAAACTAGACACTCTAATGTACTTGTCCTCTTGCTCAGTTGTGTATCAGGCCTCCCACTCCTCTTTCTATTCTGGTTAGAGCCAGTTTGTGCTGTTCTGTGAAGGGAGTAGTACGCAGCGTTGTACGAGATCTTCAGTTTCTTGGCAATTTCTCGCATGGAATAGCCTTCATTTCTCAGAACAAGAATAGACTGACGAGTTTCAGAAGAAAGTTCTTTGTTTCTAGACATTTTGAGCCTGTAATCGAACCCACAATTGCTGACGCTCCAGATACTCAACTAGTCTAAAGAAGGCCAGTTTTATTGCTTCTTTTAATCAGGACAACAGTTTTCAACTGTGCTAACATAATTGCAAAAGGGTTTACTAATGATCAATTAGCCTTTTAAAATGATAAACTTGGATTAGCTAACACAACGTGCCATTGGAACACAGGAGTGATGGTTGCTGATAATAGGCTTCTGTACGCCTATGTAGATATTCCATACAAAATCTGCCGTTTCCAGCTACAATATTCATTTACAACATTAACAACGTCTACACTGTATTTCTGATCAATTTGATGTTAGTTTAATGGACAAAAATTGTGCAAGGAAAGTGACCCCAAGCTTTTGAACTTGTGTGTGTGAGATATATACAGTTGAAGTCGAAAGTTTACATACACTTAGGTTGGAGTCATTAAAACTCGTTTTCAACCACTCCACAAAATTCTTGTTAACAAACTATAGTTTTGGCAAGTCGGTTTGGACATCTACTTTGTGCATGACACAAGTAATTTTTCCAACAATTGTTTACAGACAGATTATTTCACTTATAATTCACTGTATCACAATTCCACTGGGTCAGATGTTTACATACACTAAGTTGACTGTGCCTTTAAACAGCTTGGAAAATTACAGAAAATGTCATGGCTTTTAGAAACTTCTGATAGGCTAACTGACATCATTTGAGTCAATTGGAGGTGACCCTGTGGATGTATTTCAAGGCCTACCTTCAAACTCAGTGCCTCTTTGCTTGGCATCATGGGAAAATCAAAAGAAATCAGCCAAGACCTCAGAAAAAGAATTGTAGACCTCCATAAGTCTGGTTCATCCTTGCGAGCAATTTCCGCCTAAAGGTACCACGTTCATCTGTACAAACAATAGTACGCAAGTATAAACACCATTGGGACCACGCAGCCGTCTTATCGCTCAGGAAGGAGACGCGTTCTGTCTCCTAGAGATGAACGTACTTTGGTGCAAAAAGTTCAAATTAATCCCAGAACAACAGCAAAGGACCTTGTGAAGATGCTGGAGGAAACGGGTACAAAAGTATCTATATCCACAGTAAAACAAATCCTATATCGACATAACCTGAAAGGCCACTCAGCAAGGTAGAAGCCACTGCTCCAAAACCGCCATAAAAAAGCCAGACTACGGTTTGCAACTGCACTTGGGGACAAAGATCGTACGTTTTGGAGAAATGTCCACTGGTCTGATGAAACAAACATAGAACTGTTTGGCCATAATGACCATTGTTATGTTTGGAGGAGAAAGGGAGAGGCTTGCAAGCCGAAGAACACCATCCCAACCGTGAAGCACGGGGGTGGCAGCATCATGTTGTGGTGGTGCTTTGCTGCAGGAGGGACTGGTGAACTTCACAAAATAGATGGCGTCATGAGGGAGGAAAATGATGTGGAAATATTGAAGCAGCATCTCAAGACGTCAGTCAGGAAGTTAAAGCTTGGTCGCAAATGGGTCTTCCAAATGGCAATGACCCCAAGCATACTTCCAAAGTTGTGGCAAAATGGCTTAAGGACAACAAAGTCAAGGTATTGGAGTGGTCATCACTTATTGTGGGAAGCTTGTGGAAGGCTACCTGAAATGTTTGACCCAAGTTAAACAATTTAAAGGCAATGCTATCAAATACTAATTGAGTGTATGTAAACTTCTGACCCACTGGGAATGTGTTGAAAGAAATAAAATCTGAAATAAATCATTCTCTCTACTATTATTCTGAAATTTCACATTCTTAAAATAAAGTGGTGATCCTAACTGACCTAAGACAGGGACTTTTTACTAGGATTAAATGTCAGGAATTGTGAAAAACTGCGTTTAAATGTATTTGGCTAAAGTGTATGTAAACTTCCGACTTCAACTGTATATATATATATGTGTGTGTATGTATGTGCTTGGGTTCTGTAACTAATACAGTACAATGCAGCCAGATCAAGGGTGTGAAAATGAAGGGCCTCGATCTATGAAGCAGGCCGCCTCTTACTCTCTGTTTGTCCCTGTGTGTGGAAGGTTCTGGAAGAGTCTAAATGCCTGGTGCGGAGCATCCTGAAGTCGGTCCTGGAGGAGGTGAATGAGAAAGAGTGTCAGATGCTCAAACAGCTGTGGTGCTCCACCAAGGGACTGGAGGCGCTCTTCAGCTACCTGCAGAGCAAGGTGTATGATAACTGACCTCTGACCTCTCACCTCCACACACCTGCAGAACTATCTATGGGCCACGAGATCTGGTCTTCAGTAACCTACTGAGCAACATCCCTGAAGATATAGGGCTTTGATCTTCAATTACCAACAGTCTTCTTTAACAACCAGCAGAGCGCAGTTTGCCAGTCTCCGAGGCCTTAGCTCCGCTCGTCAACATCTGGGCATGCAGAGCACCACCATCAATGGGTTTTTTACTTTGGTCATCCTTCAACTTCCCTGCCTGTAATAGGGGATCTGCAAAGCATCAACTTCTGGAGAGGATTCATCTGTAGGATTCATTCTGCATTCACACTGGCCTGCTTGGAGTCCAGTTAACCTCTTCCAGAGGAAGCATTGACCTGGAACAGGAAGTCATGACCGTGAACAAGGCTCTTCAGGAAAATGGAGGCACAGCGGCAGAATGTGGTGTGCATGGATGCAAAAGAGCTCATCTGATGGCTAATGTCATTGTTCAATTATTTATTTGCAAATGTATTTAGATTTGATCCTAAATACAAAAAAGCATACCACGTGTATATATTTTCTATCTGCTGTTTGGTTTTTTTGTATCTTGCTTTAGTCTTTCTGGTTTGAGGTTAAGTGTCCTTCTGGGCTTTGAGGTGTAGTGAAAATCAAAGCTATGCTTGAGGTCAGAGTGGAACATATATTTTCTCACCTTACAATGCAGTAACCCTGGCCAAAGAAGTAAATAATAATTGAAGTGAAACCTGTCCATTGAATTAGGTGTGGTGTAATAGGAGGGCCACTGGGGAAGAGTTAGAGGTAATTCCCAATGATACACACCCAGAAGTGGGAAGTCAATGTGAATGAGCAGTATTGACAGTGAACTCTTTCTGGATTTATATAGGCTGTTTTGCAATGCTCTTTTGGAAGTGTTTATTCAATTGCTTGTGTTTGGTTTGTCAGTAAGGGTGTGTTTGACCTCTGATTTGAATGTGAATGTATAGAAGGGCCCTTTTTGACCACGACCAACACTCCCATAGAGAACCAGAACTGTCTGATTGCATATTTTCATTAGAATGTGGAGACTGACGATAGATCAACAGGAGACCTCTCCCTGGGAAAGGGAGGAAAGAGAGAGAAAGAGGGTGAGACGTGTCATCGTCATCACTATTATATCAGCAGCAACATGTGCACTGTCATCATTATCATCAAGGTACATATATGACATGTATTACAGTGCAAAGGTGTAGCGGGGGTGGTTTGCTTAACTACTCTTCTGTGTTGACTAACCTTGCCTGGGACCTGAAGACTTCTTTTGGCTCCCAGAGCTAATGCCCTGCCTTTAGCTCAGAGGGCTACTGCAGTCTTGAATCGCGAAGACGACCAGAGTTTGATACCCCGTTGATTATAAAGGCATGTATATTACATTGTGAAGAGTGTAGCTATGATATTTGGATAAATAATTATTTTGATATTACCTTGCAATCGGTTATTAGTGAGACATTGTGTATTTTTGTAAAGCACAGAAAGATTCTGTTTTGTCCCAAAGTAATCACTGCACTTTTCGTCTGTTGGCCGTCTGTGTTGTGAAGATGCAGTAGTAGTGCAGCTGAAGCAGATAATACCTGCATGTGATGGCTTCAGGAAATGGGAAATATATATCTACATATATTGTATGTATGGATATCTATTTTTGGTTTACCCAATAATGAAATGTAGTTTTGTGGAAATTGTTTTGTATCATTCAGGAAATTGTGGATTTTTGCAGTTGTACACATATATGAACCATGTAGCGGTTATATGGTGTAACGATATGCATGTACAATATTGCAGATACGTGTGTTGCCTGTCAAAATACTTTACATTTCAGGGTATGTTTTGTATTGCCATAGTAAGCAATGTTAGAAATCTTGCACAATAATTATTTGTATTTATTTAAAGTTAGTGCTCAAGTTCCCCTTGGGGCGGCAGTGCCATAATGTTTCCCTTTCCCCAGAGGCATCTCTCTTATCTTCTGTTCCAGATATTCTCAGTAAATAGCTTTTTGTCCCTAGATCTGCCCTGTATGATAGTAGTGACACAACAAACACACACCAAAAAAATGGTTACATGTAGCATAATTATTTTTAAAGGCTGTTGATAACCACTTTATGCCAAACTTTTAAACATTTAAAGTAATATTGCTATTAACAGCTCTGACAAATCACAGGTCTATCAATTTCTAATCAACCATTCCCAATTATATTTGAGTAACACTTTCCCTGAATTTCCCTAATTTATTTATTGTTTGCGTGTTGATCAGTGTAGTATAGTGTAAGATTAAATGTATATTAATATATTCAAGATTTTAGTATTGCCTGTACCTCTCCCCAACCTGGTCTCAGAGCATTTTGTATTATTCTGTACGTAAATTCATAAACTCCATTTAGTATGATATGTTACTTCCGTATGGTATGTGTTCCTTTGTGGCAGTCCATCAACCGTTTCGTATGATATGTTACGATTTGCAAAATGTACAATATATTACGATTTGCTAAATGTTTGATATGTCACGAATTCTAGCTAGGTGGTTAACATTAGCTATCTGGCTAACTTTAGCTGGGGTTAGGGGTTAGTATTAAGGTTAGGGTTACGTTTAGGAGTTAGGTTAAAGGATTAAGGTTAGGGAAGGGTTAGCTAACATGCTAAGTAGTTGCAAACTAGCTAAAAAGTAGCAAGTAGAGTTAATAATTAGCTAAAATGCTAAACTTGGTTGTGATGAGATTCGAACTCGCAACCTTTAAGTTGCTAAACGTTCATGTTATACACCAACCCATCCACCCCAAACCAACTCATTTTTGCCTTAAGTAACCATCTGTCTTATCTAATCATACCAAACGTAACATATCATACTAATTTGTATCTTGGTTTACATTTACTTTGTTAAGTATAGTCTGAGACCAGGCTGCTCTCCCAGGACCAAAATAGAGTAACATTGTGTTTGAATGATGCATTTGAATAATTTGAAGTAAAACATGTATAATTCATTTGTTGAGGACTTACCCTTGAATATTATGACCGGCCCTGTAAGCCATGTGTTTAGGTTTGGTTTGTAAACTCCTATCATCTCCATATGTTTCTATGCATCTTCCAAGCATTTACAAACCAATAGCATGTTGAGTTTCTACTCCTTTCTGTAGTCTAAAATCACACCTCGGGGTGCCTTAGAAGTTGTATCTTTTGTCTGTAGGATGCTGTATCCATACGTTGTGAGAGTTTGGGGGTCGAGCTGCTTTGAATAAACTGTCATTAATTTAAACATGGTGTTTTTGTTGTGTTTAAAAATATTTTTTTTCCTATTTAGTCATCACTCCTACAAACTTTATTTTTGTTTGCTGCATTTGTATAGTATCAATGTCCTTGTTTGGATAAAACCACACATTTGGATCAGATAAATATATTGTAGGCCAAACTAAAAGAGCATCCGTCTGTCCTTGGGCTCCTCTCCATTGAAACACACCACATAAAATAAACTTGAATGGGTTGCTCCTCTATGGTACTCTCACTATAACCCTGTTCAGCATTCTTTTCACCGTCACTCTGCTTTCCAGAAATGACTAGGGGCCTAACGCTAAACCGCTGTGAGTCATCCGGACAGGAAGAGGAGGGGGGATGTTTGCTCTGAATGAAATATTACAATGTTCCACACAATTACCTAGTGGATTTAGGCAATACCAACCATGGCTGTGTCTCTGTAGCATTTCATTCTGTATAATTAAGTACTAATGATCACTTAACATTTACAAAGTGCATGGTATTCCTAGTGCTAACTGCTGTGTAGATGGTCATTGTATTATGTTTCTCTGGAAGATCCACTGAGCTTATGGATGTCCAGATGCTTCCCCTCTGTGTTCTGACGCACACACTGGGTGGGAGCCAGACTATTCGTTTGACTGAAGTGCCAGACCAATAACAATGTACCACAGCTGAGAATAGCCCTCAGGTGAGTCTCAACAGCCTGCTTTGAAAAGGCCTTATTTACTGGGATGCAGTGGATTGTTCAGGTTGAATGGAAGCTGAATATGAACAACCCTATTAAGCATCCGTTGAGGACTTGGGTGAATAAGGCTGTGAGTATGACACTGACACATTTGTAAATGAATGAAATGTCCTGTGACCTTGGAGCTTTCACATATAAGAAAAGCATTGGTTGACTACCCATTTGAAAATAACATCAAGGCAATTCTGTGTTTTAGTCAACTTTATTCAATAGAAATCCAGTGTTCATTCATCATCGTCATTCCCCTGTCAGAAACGCAGACAATTTAAAACAATTATTTTGTTAAGTACTTTAAATATGTAATCAACCACGACAGCAGTCCTCAAAACAGACCCCCACCCCCATATGAGCTCTGATCACTACACAGCGAAATGATCATCCACCACTGTCTATGACAATCCAGCCCACCCAACACTATTCAACACACAGATGTCCAGGCAGTAAGGTAGGCTTCTCATGGTAGGCCCCAGTAAGTCCCAAGTCCTCCAATACCCAGTTCCTGTGCCCTTTCTTGGATCATTAGCTCAGCCAGTACTGCCATTCAGAAGTCTTCCTTAGGGCCGTCTTTCAGCCTCTGTCTCATCTCTTTAGCATGCTGTTTGCTTTTCTCCCTCTTTGCAATTCGCTGTTAATAAGAAAGAGAAACACATTGTCGAAAATACTCCCATCAATGAAAGTGCTCCCATCAATGAAATATGATAATAGTAGGCATCTGGTGAGGCATCCCTTTTGAATTAAAACCAAATTGCTGGTAGTCCTCACCTCGTTCTTCAAACAAGCCCTCATGGCACGGTCCATATCATTGCAATGGCCAAAGAACTTCTTGACATTGTGCTGAGGATGAGACAATCACATGTTTTTGACAAGAGTGTAGCTATACTTGACTGCTCCTACACATTAGTTCAGAACAGCTACAGTGTAGAGCAATACATTAGATATTTCAGGTGGAGGTCTATGTGGGACATATTCTTAGACGCTGTTGAGTCGTTCCACCTGAAAAAGCACAATAAATAGGATTTTGACACCCACCATCTCAGATTGTTCTGAAATCGTTTCTGTAGTTAAACATATTAGATTAGCACTCCTGAAACATTACTTTAATGAAATATAATTTGATCTCTGAGAAATTAAGATAATTGATTGCACCCCAATTGGCCATTTTCATTTCTAGGATTCATATATACTGAACAAAAATATAAACGCAACATGTAAAGTGTTGGTCCCATGTTTCATGGGGTGAAATATAAGATCACAGGCATTTTCCATACGCACAAAAAGCGTATTTGTTTACATCCCTATTAGTGAGCATTTCTCCTTAGGCAAGATAATCCATCCAACTGACAGGTGTTGCATATCAAGAAGCTGATTAAACAGAATGATCATTACACAGGTGTACCTTGTGCTGGGGACAATACAAGGCCACTCTAAAGTGTGCAGTGTTGTCACACAACAATGCCACAGATGTCAAGTTGAGGGTGTGTGCAATTGGTCCAGGAATGTCCACAAAAGCTGTTGCCAGAGAAATCAATATTAATTTCTCTACCATAAGCCGCCTCCAACGTAGATTTAGAGAATTTGGTAGTACGTACAACCGGCCTCACAACCGCAGACCACGTGTAACCACGCAGCCCAGGACCTCCACATCCGGCTTCTTCACCTGCAGCATCGTCTGAGACCAGCCACCCTGACAGCTGATGAAACTGAGGAGTATTTCTGTCTGTAATATAGCCCTTTTGTGGTGAAAAACTCATTCTGATTGGCTGGGCCTGGGCCTATGGCTGTGCCATGTTGCGTTTATATATTTTTTCAGTATAGTACCTAACTTCCGATTTGGACCATAATTCTTCCTAGCATGAGAAATCCAATAAAATGATCAAAAGCCACCCAGACCCCCCACACCAATCCCACCCCAACAACCAGTATACAGTATCAGTTCTATGTCTGACAAGTAGTATGCAGCTGCTGCTTGGAGTATTGCTTCTTCATCCTTTGTAATGTATTCCCTGTGATGTTCTTTTTTTCCCCGTTCAGAGAAAGTCATTGAAGTTGCTTGCATTATTTACCATAAATTAGTGTGAAAGTACCAGGTTTTTCCTACTAGATGCCGCTGTTCCTGATACTGCCACCACAACCTTTTATACATTTTGCTGGTCTCTTGTGTTATTAGATAGATCACAATATTTTCTTTGCAACTTAGGGTAGAAAACCAATATCTTTTGCTCATGATGAAAATAAATTGTAAGGTCATCCTCACAATTAAAACCAGTCCTCCATGAAAGCAATTCCGTTTTTCCTTCTCTTAGGCTTAATTTGTGTCCAGGAAACGGCCCCTCTGTGTGTGTGATTCCCTTCAAAAAGGGTCTGGGTTAGTTAGACCATTCCTGGCGAACAAGCAAACCATTAGGCTACAGCAGTTCCAATTATTTAAATATTATGGTCTCATGGTCTTCAATGGTAAAAGTTCCAAACACAAACTGTTTAGCATTGGTAATGGTATTGGGTTGGGTTTAATGGTAAATGTCACAAATCACACTACATAGAGATGTTTTCTAATAATCGTATTGAAAACAGGACCACCATGCAAAGGTTTATAATTGTATTATTTTATTAGGGTTGTCATAACATTTTATTCACTAACCCAAGTTTTGGGCTTGTAGGAAAAGTGTTTATATGAGAATTGCTGCATACGGATAGCCCTCTCAGAAAGCTGCAATTTGTTGGACTATTCAACAGAGTTGGGTTGAAGCATTAGGTTGTTAAAAGGACAAATTGAATTGCTTTCATGGAGGACTGGCTTTACCACACTATTTATTTTCATCATGAGCAAAAGCTATTGGTTTTCAACCCTAAGTTTCAAGAAAATGTTGTGATCCATTTAAAGGTCCAATGCAGATGTTTTTATATCAATATCTAATAACTTCTTGAGTACCAATTAAGCAACTTACTGTGGTTGTTTTCCATTAAAATGGTCAAAATGAAACAAAAATAGCTTCTTAGCCAAGAGCAATTTTTCAAGCAAGAATTTAGCTAGGACTGTCTGGAAGTGGTCTAAGTGGGGAGGGAAAAACAGACAATTTCACAGTATTATTTCAACCTTAGTGTGTAAATATATATAAAACACAGGAAAATCACGTATTTGACTGCACTGGGCCATTGATAAGAACCACAAGAGACCAGCAAAATGGATAAAAGTGTGTGGTAGCAGTAGCAGGAACAGAGGGATCTAGTGTGCAAAACCTCATACGTTCACACTAATTTATGGTAAATAATGCAAGAGACTTCAATGGATAACTTCTCTAAACGGGGAAAAACCATCACCAGATTCCCAGGGAATACAATAGAAAGGGTGAAGAAGCAATACTCCAAGCCACAGCTTCATACTACTTCTGAGACACAGAACTGATCCTGTATACTGGTTGTTGGGGTGGGATTGGCCTGGGGTGTGGTGGTTCCGTGGGTGGCTTTTCACCATTTTCTTGGATTCCTTGTGCCTTTACACAATGGTAGGAAGAAGTTTGATCCAAATTGGATGTTGGGTACTATATTTGTTGAATATTATGTGAATCCTATAAATTAAAAAGTCCTATCTTCTCAGAGATCAAATACATTTCAACAAATTAATATTCCAGGAATGCTAATGTTGTCTGGTTCTACTACAGAAATAATTTCTGAACAATCTGAGATGGTGGGTGTAAAGGCTTGCTGAAATGACATGGAATGACCCAGTCTATGGTTCTCAGGTAAGTATACAATATCTTACCTCCGTGTGGCACTGCTTCAGCAGGTTTATCAGTATGTTGCACTCGTCCGTGTGCAGGTGAGGCGACAGATCAGAGTGCATTCTGAGTTATGGGCTTACCACTCAAACAATACTGGAATGACAAACAATACCAAACATGTTTGTGACTACTATGTATACTGAAAATTACTATTTAACTATTTGGGTTTGTGTAATGAGTGTCTACTCTGAATGATACTCCATCCACCCAGTCCTTCTCCATCCTGCAAACTCATGGTGATGATCCGTTTTCTGTTTACACTTACCTGCAATGAGAGAGACAACAGGTTTAAAACACAAGTGGGCAGGTTAAAACTAATACAAGTATAGGTAAAGACATGGATAATATTGCCTGTGTGGGTTAATGAAGGACAGAGTACCAGACACAATGAGGAGTGGCTATTGTCATAAGAGCCCATTCTTCCATCCTGATTAATCTCAAAGCTGTGATTGCCGAAAAGTGACTTCAGCCTCTACTGTAACAAGTAGGCTAGCAGTTGGCAGCGTTGTTATTACTAAGTCATAAAGTTGTGGTTGTATAGAGATGGACTTTGTTACATATTCAGAGACCAGTTGAAATAGACTCAAACGTGTATGCAGCAAAGGGGCCAAGGAAACTAAATGTGTTAAATTGAATGATGCTAGTTACAGACTGTTCCAGCTATAGTACTACCCACACACGGGTAGCTAGTACTGTAACTTAGCTACCAAAATAGACTGGAATGTGGAATAACCTAACAAGCTGTGAATAGAATCAGGTAGCTAATTGAATAAAGATATTACCAGTTCAGTTGGGATATCATTGAGATATCTATCTTCCAGGAATATAATATCTCGTCGATAGAAAGTTGACCAAATGTAGCTAGCTAATGTACCAGTGGCTAGTAATTGCGAGAAATACCACTAAAGGGCAAATGCAACGTTCTTTCAACCCCTTGTTTTAACTCCTATTACTGCCAGGTTACTGTCGATGTATTTACATCTAGCTAGCTACTGTACAAGTCTTGAAAAAATGTGTTTAACAATTCAGACACAGCATTCAATTGTAAACCTAGTTACTTATTTGATAAAGGGAGGACATGCTGGTAGCATGCTAGCTACACTTCTCTCACTCTTTCGTAACAGCAAAGGACTACACTCTGATTGACATTACCGTAGCAAATCAACACCCGCTCCCGTTGGATGGTGGTCCAATCACATTAATTGTTGATCACATGTAGGCGGGCACTCCCTCAACGTGCAAACAGCAAATAACTCCAGTCATTTCACGATTGGAACATACAACACATTATATTACATATTTATGTACGATTGTAGTATGTATGCATTATAGCTATATCATCATATGTAATTCATCCTAAGCACTGTGCATCTATGCCTCTCCAGCAGACGGCGCCATCGCATATGGCAATCGAAGTTTTCTATTTATTTTGTTTTTACACGTTTTTTGTTTAATTCGGACAATATTAAACTCCATTTAATAACCTCTAAACATCTCTAAAGCATGTGAATATGTGGTAAACGTTATTTGATGAGGAAATGACGAAAAAGGAAGTGTGACCCACCAAATTATTCCGATTGGTTGACTCTCGTTCGGCGGTTTGTTTTGGATTTGCGTGTCTGCTGTTAGCTTGCTATCTAATGCGTTTTAAGAGTTTAATTTGTTAAAACATACATTTTAAGCATGGATGACTCTACAAAGCGTATATTACAACGTCTGATACGACGAATCCCTTCTCAAATGCTCCAGACAATACTTGGCAAGTGGGCTCATCTATCAAGGGAGGACCTGCATTCGCTGGACTTCACACAACCAAAATGGGTGTTGACGGAACATCTACTGGCTCACTGTGAGGTGATGTAGCTGCTTAACTATATAGTTAACGTTACTTATCTAACTAACTTTTTATGGATGTGATGTTCTCTTTAGCTAACTTGTTAATGTAATCTAGCTCACCTTAACAGTTCATCGTGGGCTAAGTGTAATCAACATGTTTTGTTGTTATACAATCAACCTTTCTGATACATTCTACTTGTATCTTTCCCAGGAGAATGGCTTGACAGTGAAACACATCACAGAACTCGAAATGATCTGTAAGTGTTATCTGACGGTATGAATTAACTAATTTCCCCCTCAGTAGCTAATTGTAGCTAATTTCACCAATGCTTTCCAGATATCATTGAGAATCCGAACCAGGGAATGTGGCATGGCTTCCAGCTGCTTGATGCAGAGGGTAAATGAAAGTCTCTAATACCTTGCTCTACATTTAGTATCTAGTGCTTTCACTGACACTCACAGATTTCCCATTTGAAAATGGACCCTAATCAATATTAGAGTTCCAAGGTATTAGAGGTAGCCGAATCAGCATTTCTGTTCATTTCAATTCTATTTGTCTTCACAGAGGATGCACCATCTATTGAGCTGACACAGTTCAAGGAACAGTTCAAGGCCAACCTCACAGAGCTCATCAGCCATGTATGTATGATTTCCAGCTTTTATATGCTTGGTAGAAAAGACAGAACTAACATTCATTAAAATGGACATTGGCTTGTAATGTCCCTCAATTGCTGTGCTTGCATGTGCCATCTCTCAGTCAATGCCTGTGTTTGTCTTTCCTTCCAAGGTGTCTATTAAAATAAAGAAACACACAGATGAGGCCATATGGATACGTATTGCCTGGGGGGACAACTTCACAAAGCCTAACCACCTTAAACCCACATACGTTGTCCACCATCTTCAGACCCCTTATGTCTTTGTGACCGGCTTGACTTCAAAGCATAAGCCTCTTTTAAACCAGGCAAGGATGCTTTCTAAATTGCCCCTGGGGGGATTCATAACGTCATATTGCAATGCTTTGAATTCTGTTTCTATGGTCTGTATCGCCTGTTTAACAGACTGAGTTCTGTCATACAGGCCTTGGTTCTGGCCACCAGATATGGCTCTATGAAGGACGCTCACCTCAGTGGACGGAACCTCACCGCCATCAGAGACCTACTGATGAGGCAGTACCAACAGGTAGGCCTTGGCCCTGTCCCCTATGAATGGACACGGGCCATATAAAAGCCTTTATCATGACCATCCCACTGCTTACTGCTAACAAGGAAAGCCTATAGAACTAACTATAGAGATTCTGTGTTCTGTACCTTTTCCTTCATTCATAGGTGTTCCCCACCAAACATCCAAAACCTCTTCAGGAAAAGAATCCTGTCCCTAGAAGTATGTTTTGTTGTCTGCTTATAAAATACAATTGTAATCATGGTGACACCCACAACAAATTAGATATCAACAGAATATTGACTTAGTTTGTGTTTCACTGACATTCTATTTTCTCATTTTAGACTCCAATATAGAGAAAGAACAGGCTGAGAATACAGAGAACCGACTTCAGATGGCCTGTGAGGCCTTCGGCGATGGGACACTACCTCAACTGCAAAAAGCTGTCTACAAGGTGCAAGAAGTTGAACTATGGTTGTTTACAAAAAGCGTTCTCCTCATGTGCCGTGTGTGACAATGTATTCTGCTCTCTTCTCAGCTGGAGACCAAGTTCAGAGATAACTCTAACAAGACGTTGACAGGCAGAGAAGAGCCCTTCAGAGGAGTGGTGGAGTTTGCCAGCACCAACCTCCTAGAGTCACTCAGGCACTGTGTGTCCTCAGGTACAGTATCTATATGTCTGGGGCTGGGCTTTGTTTAATATCCCCTTTAATCTCTGTCAATGGGAAGAGCCACATCTTCTAGTTTTTGTTTAACCTTTATTTAACTAGGCAAGTCAGTTCAGAACAAAGTCTTATTTACAATGACGGCCTACCCCGGCCAAACCCTAACAAAGCTAAGCTGGGCCAATTGTGCGCCTCCCTATGGGACTCCCAATCACGGCCGGTTGTGACTACACACCCTGGAATCGAACCAGGGTGTGTAGTGACTCCTCTAGCACTGAGATGCAGTGCCTTAGACCGTTGTGCCACTCGGGATCCCTGCGACACCAAAGACCATTCGCTCTCTCTTTGCACTCTGTTCCATACCCTCAGGTTGAGAAGTCAAGTCTTCCAGGTGATGCTCAGCATTATAACGTTTTATTTGATGTGTTTATAGTTAGTTAACTGCTCATATATGGCTCCACTTCTTTATTCAATTCTGTCCATGGCCACAAGGGGGCAGAGGAACCATGACAGACTTTTCGGAGGGTCTGCTATTGAGTGAGTGGATTCGATTAGACTTAACCAGACTATGGCCAGTCACATGATTGGCTAAAACCGGTGAGGGCAGGGTACCCTGCTCAAATTGAACAGTAATATGCACCACCTGGTCATATTTTCAACATGGCAGCATGATGGATCGTTCAGAAACATACAACCATGTATTTTCCATAAAAATGTATGTTCAAATTTTCAAACTAGCTTTCTTTGGGACGAAATATGGTGATTTATGTGATTTTTATCAATAGCAAACACTTGTGCAGGTGAACATGAAATCCTAACTCATTACTCCATGTGTTACGTCACTTTTATTTTGTGCGGGGCACCCGGGTCATGCCAGAGAAGCTGCCCAGTTTAAAAAAACGAATGCAATCACTTTTAACCCTGTGTAAACTCGGCCTACCCCGTGAACAGGGTGGGTAAAACGAATCCCCTCAGTAATTGCTTGTGTTTTACAGGTATGGCGTCAACTCCAGTCACCCCTCTTCTCTCATCCATCACACAGAAAGGGAGAAACTATTTTGTTATCACAGACAAAGGAGTTTAAATCAAGTTTAACTATAAGAACTACCAGAACAAGTAGTGTATATTTGTATTGAATGTGTTAACATTTTTAGAACACATTGTTTACCCATTCACTCTGTTTCAGAATAAATAAATTGTTTTTATTTCATGTAATTTGTTTCACTTATTTTGTATGAACAAATAAATCCTTTCTGCAATTATGTTGATGAATTTGGTGCAGTTGTGCATTTTGCAGATGTAATCTGAGTCCTTCACCCAAGTGTTGATAAGAATAATCTTTGTTATTGTTTCTCAATTAATATACTACAATCTGTACTCTAATAAATGTTATTGGATGGATTTTTTACTTTGTGTTGAGTAGTGTACAGCAAATATGTAATATACCATAGAAGTAGCTACAATATTGCCACCCCTCTGATGTTGCCAGGACGCTTGTGTGGAAGTGACTGTTGCTAAGAAAGGTCTCCCGGAAGTGGACGCGTCCTCGTATTTTCCGGACCATATTTTCCCGGCTTGTTCGCAGCGCTGCTTCTGATGTTTCTGCTGCTTCTGATGTTTCTGCTGCTTCTGATGTTTCTGCTGCTTGCGGAGCTGTTCGATTGGTGACCTGTCAACAGAAACATGGCTGCCTCTGCGTCGGGGAAAGCATACCGAAACGATAACGCTTCTATGGGCAGTCAACACTGCATCGAAGAGTCCCCCGCACAGACGCGGGAGATTATCAAACCGTCTATCGTGGAGCTCACCAAAGAAGTGCGGACCAATATCCTATGCACCGTGGAAGGATGTGGCAAGATTCTACCGAACACGCCAGCCCTGAACATGCATCTCGTGAAGTCCCACAGAGTAAAGGTAGCTAGCTTGTTAGCCTCTTTGCAAGCTAACCAAAGGGGCTACTGACATATTCCAACACGTCGTCTTTCTACTTTTCAATTCATGATGCTAGTATCGCTAGCTAGTTCGAGGCATGCTGATTGGGAAAACGGCAAGTCATCGTGCACTGTTTGAGGCCAGTTCTTTGAAGTTGGCTAGCTACAACTGTATATTGCTGATAACGTTACTTTGTTACTATTGTGAAACATTGCGTTAAGCATTGTAACAATCAGCCTAGGGTCATAGCTGTATGAAACGGATTATCCTGGCTACTGTTGAGTTAACTAGCTTTCTTGTACTGGCTTTACATGTCAGCAATACATATACATTATCTGTTCAAACCCACACGGTTAGATGCGCACAATAGTACGAAAATTGTGGATATTCAGATTAATATAATAGTTCGTTTAAAACGTTTACATGCTTTGCAAGAACAACGATTTCAGTAATAATCCTATTTACATGAACACATCTGAAATGAGGCTAATGATGGGACTTTTGATAAATGCAGAAAGTCGCAAATCAAAATAAACGTTCTACCACATTGACCATGTTATATTTTAGAAGACGATATGATTCTGCGTCAGGACATGTAATGTTTGTATTGTGAAAAGATGCATACTTTCAGTTTTTCTGAACTCGCGCTTGAGGGAGGCTTGCGCACCGGTGTTGGCACATGCGCAGATCAAATACACCGCTGGAACGCCGGTTAAACTGTTTACGTGCCTTAATTCGAAGGTTACTCCGACAACCAGGTGTTTTAATCAGATTATGTTTACTTAGATTATGACCGTACGCCGATTTAAGATAAGCAGAGTAAGGTGTTTAAATTACTAATGCCGTACTCAGTTTAATATCGAATTATTAGTGTGCATGTAAACATGCTTGTCTCCATGCCCACAGCCTAACTTTGTAATATTGTTGAGTCATTTGGTTTTCTAGAAGTTTCTGGAAATTGGAGCAATTAAAATAACCCTCGGTGAATTAATGTTTATATGGCTGAAGAAGATGGGCTAAGCCCAAGATGTGCAATGAAATCTGTCTGACTAATGTCTCACTGTCTTTAGCCTAAATATGAATACTGGCTATAGTAAAGGAAAGTCTAGGAGACAATGGTACTCCTCCTTAACTGACACGTATGCAATGTCCTCGCCAAGTCTTACTGCCCTGTGGGAGTCCTAGTGATTCCAGTTTCCCCCAAATGAATGCTGTTCTCTGCTGGGATCTAGCTGTCTTTTGTCTTGCTACAGAGTGAGCTCTTTGGGGGGAAAAAAAGAAAAGGTGAATGTTTGAATTTGAATTAGGTCTGAAAAGCACTTCATGCTTCTCAAGTGCTAACTGTTCTCAATATTGAACTGATTCAACTGGGTCTAATGCAGGAGAATGAGAGATGGAGGAGACAATACATGGTGAAGCAGTTCATGAAGGAAACACAATGTCAGTCTGAACAAGATGGTGTCAAGTGAGCATCGTCTTAGATGTCTATGACTGTGAAAGGGCAGACAGTAGAGGCAACGCTACCCTTGCTTTCGAGAACCCAAGGCATTCTGCCTTATCACAAAGGTTCCCCGCTATAAGCACCGCTTGCTTACCGCTGGGACAATGTGACTACAATCCCAATGCTCTGTTTTAACGTTTAGAAACATCAATTATCGCTTGCGATGCAGTTTTCAAAACATATGGAACTTATCTTTCATTTCAATGAGAAATAATCTTTCAATAAAATACATTTACTGTAGCAGGTTTGCACAGATCCATACGGCTGTGTGCCTCCAGCCACAAACTACACTTCCTCCTCAGTTAGGCTTACACACAGATGTTCGAGCACGCTAGATAGCTAGTTAGCTCAGGTGGTCGCATCTGTCTTCCGTATACAAGCGCTGTAACATGGCGCTATGGCCGTGTGGGAACACTAACCATTTAAAGGTGTGAAGTAATTTAACCTTTAGATTTAAAAAAAAAAAAATGATCTCTCACTGATTTGAAATATTTGTTACTTATGTTTCCAAAACCGTATTGCAATCAATGCGTATTAACATTCAGAATTAGCGTCAGGGCTCATAACAGAACTCCCCTGGCCAGAAGATACCTTCATAAATAGACACTAAAGGTAGTTATGGGCTACTCTACTGGAGTCATCAGGCCAGGAAAGCACAGGCTGCTTACTGTGCCTCTGCTGTTACGTACTGGCCAGGCGTGTTCTGTTTTATTCATTAATGCAGAAAGAGATGTGGTTTGGGTTCTAACACGGTTGTCGCTGGACACTCACTGTGCCTTAGCTCGGCTGAACTGCCATATCACATTTGCTGGCCAACTGCTGGATGTGTGTGTGTAACACGACAATCCAATTTAATTTCACACACTTCTGAACATTCCAAATCATACTCGAATAATAGCCTACTGTACTAGGCAGGCTGTAGTGTTAGACTAGTCACACTTCCTGTGTAAGGGCTGTGTGGAGGGTGTCAGGGAGTCACTTAACATGTTAAACTCCATGTTAAACACTTTTGATTACCTGACTCCTTGACGTAGCCTACTGACAGATTTTCAGTTTGCATTTCCTGGCTGCAATGCAGACCCTGCCCAAGCTGTCTTGTAGCAGACAGAAACAAAGCTATCTCTGCCCTGCCTGCCTGTATCACCGTCTGGCAATGCACTGTGCCTGGTCTGTCTGCTGGGAAGGGACATAATAGTGTCACGGAGAGCAGCTCAGGGACTGTGCTCTGGCCTAGAACAGACAGTCTGAATGTTAACCTGCTCATCTGCTGTTGCAAGACACCAGTGAGTCCATCTTCTGCTGCAAGTAGCATATGCAGAACTGTATGCCTCTGACGTAACCTTTACAATAATATAGGATACACTGTGTCTGTTTACTGTGAATACAGATCATTTTAGCACTATGCAGAATGTTTATGTATATTAGCCTAACTTACATCAAAACGTCTCTTTTATTAGTACTGTACCAATGACACAGTAGATGTAGCCTGCTAGGTGAACTTGGCCAGTGACCTTGGCCAGTGAAATACTGCAATGCTAATAATGATGGTTAGGCTGTACACACGGGTCAATGCTATCTGTGGCCTGTGAGTCATACCAAGCTCTGTGTCTGCTGTACTCTTACATAAGGATCATGCTGCTGTTCATTGAGTTAATACAATGTGCTGCTGACAGCTGCTTCGGCACGGCTATCTGGAGACTGCCAGGGGTGTGGAGTGATAAAGCACAAACTCGATGTGCTGTTAAACTAAACGTTCATCTGAACCTCTTTGAAGTACTAGATGTGGACCCTCCATCTGGAACACCTTCGTCTGTGTATTTGCCATGCGCATTGTTTTCTACAAAGGATAATTAGCATGTCCATCCGCTGGATGTTTTCGAGAGAGAGCGAGAGGATTTTAGTCTCTCTAACTAAAGCATAACTAATGCCTAGCCTTTAGCTCAACGGTCTTGAGAGTTGTGCTGATGGCCTACCTTTCTACATGTGGTTGGTTAGCTTACATTATTTCACTGCTGATAGATGACACTAAATCTTAAGCCTTTAGTATCACAATCGAATCATTCATCCTCTCTCTCTCTCCATAGGATGGTCTTGTTAACCCCACCATCAGGAAGGACATGAAGGGCTCCCAGAAGCTCTACTGTTGTCCCATAGAGGGCTGTCCACGAGGCCCCAACAGACCCTTCTCCCAGTTTTCCCTGGTTAAACAGGTACCACATCCCTACAATCAGTCTAAGATCTGTATATTGCCAGAAATAGCCTGGCTGAAACCACCTGAGTCAGACTCATGCGGATTGTCTAATGAATGAAAATACCGAGACAGACATTTCCTCCTAGGTTTTCCCCTAATCACTTTCCAGTCATGCTTTGGATCTCCCCTGAGATCCTGATGGTGGATGGGAATTGTAAATGATTGGAAAGTGTGTCTAATAATTATGTCTCAATAGAGAGGCTTTTGAAGTAGAACTAGGAAATTGAAATTAGTGAATAAGAAGGGAATAATACATTCCTTTATTGCTTTTTTCCAGTTCATGTGATGAGTAACCTCCTCATAGCCCTATGTATATTCTGCTCTATCCAGCACTTTATGAAGATGCATGCAGAGAAGAAGCACAAATGTTCCAAGTGCAACAACGGCTACAGCACAGAGTGGGACCTGAGGCGCCACATAGAGGACTGTGGGAGGACCTACCGCTGCACGTGTGGCTGCCCCTACGCCAGCAGAGCGGCGCTACTGTCACATATCTACAGGACCGGCCACGAGGTCCCCACAGAACACAGGTAGACACGAGTGTACAAAACATTAGGAACATGTGCTCTTTCCATGACATAGCTTTCACCTGGTCAGTCTATGATCCCTTATTGATGTCACTTTTTTAATCCACTTTAATCATTGTAGATGAAGGGGAGGACACAGGTAAAAAAAAATTACGCCTTGAGACAATTGAGACATGGATTGTGTATGTGTGCCATTCAGAGGGTGAATGGGCAAGACAAAATACTGAAGTGGTTTTGAACAGGGTATGGTAGTAGGTGCCAGGCGCACCGGTTTGTGTCAAGAACTGCAACATTGCTGGGTTTTTCACACTAAACAGTTTCCCGTGTGTATCAATGGTTCACCACCCAAAGGACTTTCATCCAACTTGACACAACTGTGGGAAGCGTTGTAGTGAACATGGGGCCAACATCCCTGTGGAATGCTTTCGACACCTTGTCCTGACGAATTGAGGCTGTTCTGAGTTCAAAGGTGTAAGGTGTTATTAATGTTTTGTTCACTCAGTGTATACTGGATATCATACTGGAGGGCAGTGTTTCCATTAGCCGGTTATTGATGGGTTTTGGCTGAATTAAAGCAAAAACATCCTCCATAAATCCCATTAGCTACGCATGGAGGTTGGTTCACGTTGTCTTTCAATGATCTCTCTACTTTGCCTGTTTAACTGCCTGCCTGTCTGTCTTGAGCTCGTTCTCTCACTAGCAAATTAGCATTGTATCAACTGGAACTGGCCCACAAAATGTTCACATGCCAGTCTGTGACACACAGCTGCATGCACGTGACTCATGGGAGAATGATGATTTTATGCTAAATTAATCTCCCTAAAATAGAATTTACGATAATGTCCACCAAGGAGGAATATAAGAGATGACATAATCGTGCTTCCCTACTCTTCTTCTAATCTACTGCCTGTTTGTGTAGTTCACTCAAAAATGCTTGACTAACTAGCTACTGTGCCAAGGATGGAGGTACAGACAAGTGAACAAATAAATACACTGAAACAGAGGATTTTGACAAGCCAGATGGACAGATTGAGACATGCATTGTGCAAGGAGCCAACGTTCACTTGGTAGGCTATACTTCCTCCACTTCCATGTGGTGTCATTGAATGGGCAGTGGGTGCTCCTAAAAGCTTTAGTCTACACATGACATTCAAATGGGTTTCTATTAAATAAGTCTTACATTTGGTTGGACATGCTGTTGGATGGGAAGATGGTGTGGACACGTGATGGCAGAGGGGCTCAAATGTCGTGCAGTTTATCCAGTAAACCATCATGTAATTATTCAATAACAGATCATGTTGGGACAAATGCATGCATGCACAATGTGGCTTGAAAACAGATCTTGAATATGACTGCACAACGATTAAATGAGAGTGCTGCCACTGCACTTTGCTTTTATTAGTGTTTGTCAAAGCTTTAAAACGACCTACTTCTGTTTTATCTGCTTGACATATTATCTCCTCTGCCCTGTGTTTGCAGGTATCCACCAGTAAAAAAGCGGAAGATTATAAAAACTGACAGAGAACTTTCAGAGGACTCCCTCCCTTCAGACAGGGTCTGCCACAACAACCCCCCTAAACACCTCCAGAAACTCCTCCTACCCAAGCCCAAAGTGGCTCTGTTGAATTTCCCTGTGATGCAGCTGGCCCATCTCCCTGTCCTCCTCCCCTCCACAGAGAGCGGGGTTCTGAGGTCTGTGGTGCTGGCTGTGGACAGCCAGGGCTCCTTCAGCACCCTCCACCTCATGCCCCAGGCCATGGTGGCCCACCTGGACCCTAAGACCCTGGGCTTCAGGGGCAGCATGCCTGCCTCCCGCTCCAGTCTGGGGCCTGTCAGCATGGGGGTGCAGGTAAGTCTGGAGTCAGTGGGCTCTGGCAATGACCCAAGAGGAACCAGGGGGAGCAATACCTCAACCAACATCCAGACAGACATCTCATACTTGTCCAGGATGCCTATGGGAGTCGGGGTGGGGACGGAGGTGTGCCCCATTGGTGAGTCGTCGGTCTCCTCGTGTTCTCAGACAGATATTAGTGTGAGTGCTCAGGTCCTGCTGCCGGTCAGTGTAGAGACCCAGACATTCCCCTCTAAGGCCAAAGCCACCACCACCATCGGGGCGCAGACGGACACCCATACCCACACCCTCAGCCAGCTGCCCTACCCCTATTCCTCCCCATCCCAGTCCCCCTACATTACCAAGCAGACCCAGACCAGACTCCCCCTGGCTGGGTCAGAAGAGAAGGCTCAGATGGACCAGGCAATCATGTGCTCAGACCTCTTTGACAGTTACTCCCTTAGCGTCTCAACACAGACGGCACTGACAGACGGACACTTCAGAACCCACGGTGTAGACGACCCCCTTTCCGGCGCCGGTAACTGTCTCTATGACGACGACAAGTCAGCAGGAGGCATGTGTTTTGGCGTACAGACAGACGATCTCCAGTCGGGCAGCGTGGCGGACAACCAAACCCAAACCACCTTGGCTCTGTTCAACGACCTGGAGAACATCTTGTCAGGTCACTCTCTGTCCGGTCACCAGACGCAGATGGATTCTTCAACAGGCTGTGGGTCAGGTCTTGGCTCTGTTCAGGAACAGCACACGGGCATCGACTTTGACTTTGAGGAATTCCTGAATGCGGCCCACATCCAGACTCAGACGGAGGAGAGCGGGCTGGGGGCCGACACGCCCCTGGAGGTCCTGGACATCCAAACCCAGACAGACTTCCTCCTCCTGGAGGGCCTGGGAAACAGTGAGGGGCCGGGCCGGAGCCACGCCAGCGACCTGGAACTGGAGATGTTTGACACCCAGACCCAGACGGACCTCAACTTCCTGCTGAAAGCTGGAGGCCACATGCCCCTGGGCAACATTCTGCGCCAGTCCAGCTTCTCCATGAGCACAGAGTCCTCTGACACTGAGACGCAGACTGACCTCCACAGACTGCTGACACCAGCACCAAACTCCAACACCCTTCCCTCTGTGTCCCAGTGTGACCAGGCCAGGCTTTTGAGCAGCACGGAGACTCAGACGATGACCGATGCGTCTTCTGAGGGCCTCGGAAACCTCTTCCTGACCAGCAACGAGACCCAGACAGTCATGGATGACTTCCTGTCAGCTGACATGGCCTGGAACATGGAGTCCCACTTCAGCTCGGTGGAGACGCAGACGTGTGAGGAGCTGTTTGCTCTCCTTCAGCACTCTGAGAAGCCCAACAGCTGAATTACCCCCCCACACACACACACACACACACACACACACAAGGGCTACCTCCTCAGTCCACGCAATGGGTTTCTGGTTTCTGTCCAGGAGGTCCTGGGCTCTACTCATCATCCTCTACAGTCTATGTCCCTCTACTACTGGAGGTTTAGGTGTAGAAGTGACCCTTCTTGAAGTCTTAGGACATTCTACAAGGGGGATAGCATGTCTAGGATAACATGTCCAGACATCTCCCTCATGCTAGCTCAAAAGCACTTTATTATCAGTTCATGGATATGATTTCCCATCCTTGTTTACATGTTTATTTGCACGTCTTACTACTTAAATATATATTTTGTCTGAAAAGCCAGTTTAGTCCGTTTACAACGTTTTCAAAGTTTGAGCACTAATGAGAGTATGTAATGCCTGTTGAGCCTTTCCTTAATCATACTGCTATTGAATGGCTTCCGGAAGATTTGATGTGGCACAAACGTACTAGTGAAATTCTAAAATAGTTGCCGCACTCCCATTCTTGACATGTGATTGTGAAGTTTAGTAGAATTGCCCCATTGTTACAGGGCCACCCACCTATAAGCTGGGTCACCGCGTTAGCAGACTAGCCTGTCATGGTCTTTGACTTATTCATTAGCTGGGTGTAAGTGTATAGCAGCACAGTGTGCTGAAGTGATACAACACTGTAGAGAAACACTATGAGGATCTAGCTACTCTCTAGTCACTGTGATTACATTGTGAATGTCCACCACCACCATATGCAGTGCCTTCAGAAAGTATTCACACCCCTTGACTTTTTCCACATTTTGTTGTTTCAAAGTGGGATTAAGTGGAACAAAAAATGTAAAATGTTTGAAAATATAATGAATATATCTTAATGAAATAAGTATTCAACCCCCTGAGTAAATGCATGTTAGAATCACCTTTCTATTACAACTGTGAGTCTTTCTGGGTAAGTCTTTAAGAGCTTTCCACACCTGGATTGTGCAGAATTTGCCCATTATTATTTACAGAATTCTTCAGACTCTGTCAAGTTGGTTGTTGATCATTGCTAGACAACCTTTTTTAGGTCTTGCCGTAGATTTAAGTCAAAACTGTAACTCGGACATTTGGGAACATTCACTGTCTTCTTGGTAAGCAACTCCAGTGTAAATTTGGCCTTGTGTTGTAGGTTATTGTCCTGCTGAAAGGTGTATTAATCTCCCAGTATCTGGTAGAAAGCGGACTGAACCAGGTTTTCCTCTAGGATTTTTCCTGTGCTTATTTTCTTTCCTCAAAAACTCCCCAGTCCTTAATGATTACAAGCATACCCATGACATGATGCAACCACCACTATGCTTGAAAATATGTAGAGTGGTACCCCAAACATAACACTTTGATTTCAGGATAAAAAGTGAATTGCTTTGCCACATTTTTTGTATTGTGGAGTAAATACAATGTTGTTGAGCCATCCTCTGTTTTCTCCTATCACAGCCATTAAACTCTTAACTGTTTTAAAGTCACCATTGGCTTCATGGTGAAGTACCTGTACGGTTTCCTTCCTCTCCTGCAACTGAGTTAGGAAGGACTGTAGTGACTAGGTGTTTTGATACACCATCCAAAGTGTAATTAATAACCTCACCATGCACAAAGGGATATTCATTGTCTGATTTCTTTATTTTTACCTGTCTACCAATCTTCTTTGCGAGGCATTGGAAAACCTCCCTGGTCTTTATGGTTGAATCTGTGTTTGAAATTCACTGCTTGACTGAGGGACCTTACAGATAATTGTGTGTGGAGGATACAGAGATGAGGTAGTCATTTAAAAAAAAAAAAACGTATTGTACACCGTTTGAGTCCATGCAACTTGTGACTTGTTAAGCACTTTTACTCCTGAATTTATTTTGGCTTGCCATAACAAAGGAGTTGAATACTTACTGACACAAGACATTTCATCTTTTCATTTTATATATTAATTTGTACAAATTTCCTAAAACATAATTCCACTTTGACATTATGGGGTATTGTGATAAGGCCAGTGACAAAAGTCTCAATTTAATCAAGTTTAAATTCAGGCTATAACAATTTTGGGGGGGAAAAGGCAATGGGTGTGAATACTTTCTGAAGGTACTGTATAACAACCCCACTAAACGTTACTGAACATAAACTGACGAAATATTACAATTTCTATCAACATTTTCTTGAACTATAATCTAACGCCTACCGTATTGGTTAAAGCTAGCTGCTGGTATCATTACAATATTTTACCTCATTTGCACATGCACCCCATTCAAATTTCAAGAAACTGACATTTGTTGAGACATTTTTATTGAATGTGAACTTTACAAGAGCTCTCCAAGTTTTGAGTATTTCTCCATGTAGGATTTTGTTATGTTGGTGCCTTAAACCAAGTATTTTTCATTATGTATATTGTTATGTTTCCATTGGTCAGTGATGCACTAAGCAGCTTTAAGAGGTAAGAAGAAGTTCAGGATCTAAATGTATTTAACATACATTATATTTATTTGTGGGGGGTGTATTGGAAGAATACTTCAAATACTCAAGTATCTTTAATTTGCATGTTGAGTACATTTTCTGTACCTCTACTTTCAAAAACATTTTGTTGCAATATATGTTTGAATGCCTTCTGAGTTGTTGTATTTGGAAACAGCTGTTTTGTGTTACACATCTAGGTTCTATTTTTTTTTTCCAAGGCAGCATTTGCCCTACTGTGGTACACTATCAATATGTATAGAATTGTACCCAGAAACTGCAGAATGTAGCCTACATCACACTGTGCCCATACTACTTAACATGGCTTAGTTTTTGCACTGCATCTTAAAGTAATCGAAACAGGACTGTTTCATTCCAGTTTATAACAGACTCAACCACTACATTTCATAACAATGTTTTGTGCTGTACTGAAAACACCACTTCTATTTAATTTATCGTTCTTGAACTTTATTATAATAGCGCTGAGGGGAGAAAGGGGAGAAACTGCCTTGCTTAAAAAAACATGTACAGTAGACTACATGGCAGGGTTGAAGTCAATTCCATTTTAATTCCAGGAAATTGAGAAAGTTTACCAAATTCCAAATTTTCCTCATTTGAAAGAGAATTTGAATGTAAATGGAATTGATCCTAACCATACTACATGGGGGTGTCGACTTCAACGCTTTGGTTTTTCTCTGTAGGGAGTGCATGCAGTCTTTGGTGCCAATGTAATTTATTTCAGTTGCATTTCTGTTTGCAGCCTTATCTGTTGAATTTCAGTTGCCTGAATATGTAGAGGGTTGATAAAGGTTGCCTCTCGCTGTTTGTTTTGTTGTTGATACTATTCAGCAGACGCATAATAAACTCGTCAAAAAGGGTTGATTGTTTGACTTGATGTAGTAGCTGGTTGTTTGTACTAGCTTAGTTTCAGTTCACTTCAAATCAAAGGACAGGAATACAGTGCTGTATAAAGCCAAATAAAATATTTTATTACTGGTTTTGACTTACAAGACCATACTCAATATTGTACACACTCAACATGCTATTTTTCGGTAAATGTCAGTCAGTTTTCACCTGGGTTGTGTGGCAGTACAAGTTAGTTTACTATGTACGTGTATTATGCTCAGTCCATTTGAATACAATATTGTAATTGTGTAAGTCATTTGGAATATGATACTAATCCCTCCGCCCACACACCTATGCTGTCACAGCCCCTCAGAATCACAGTGTGGTTCACATCTAGCATGTAATTCAATAGGCTACCAATGACATCTTCACATGGGTTGGAACACTACAATCACTGACTGCTCATTCCATTAGGGTGCAATAGCACTAGCATGCTTTGGCAATGGCTCAGATTATGTTTTGTCATACTGAGGAGCACCGAGGGGTTCTGACATAAGAATAATGTCTGTAGTTTAACATTCAGGAATCCAAGAAACTGACCTAGAGCTGAGCATCGTAGAGTAGCTAGCACAGTTGCTAGGTAAGTGTGAGCACCACAATAAAAGCACATGCAAAATGTAGAACTGAAATCACACATAAATGAATGTATTACTCCATTTTAAAATGATTCACTCCATATGTCCAGGTGTGTGGAGTGTTTGTAATTAAGGAAGGCTCATGTAACAGTTAAATGATTTCACTGAATAATCAGTTGGAACAAATTAGCATAACATGTCTGCACAATGTATTCTAGAAATCTGGACTACTTTGCATTGCTGATGTTAGATTGATAGCATATTATCACAGTGATGATGGACCAAATCCTACCTTTTTGATACGCATGTAACGCATGACTAAACTGGTTATACGAGGAGGCTGAGGTGGTATTGCCTATAAATCACATAGAACTAACAGCAATATGTAAACTCATATGTCAATTCCATGTAGTTTAAAACGACCAAGTTGAATTCGTCATCAGTGTCATATAAAAGATATTGAAGATATTATTTTTAATTACAAACTCACAAAGACTGAGCTTTTGGGTTGGGAGAGAGTATGGAGTGCAAAGTAACAGTCTCTGTTCAGAGTAGTCTCTGTGCAGAGGCTGGGATGGGCAACCTGGTCCCAAACAGAATGGGCAGCTGGGGCTCTGCACGCTTCAGGCTCTTGGTCTTCATTTCAAAGTAGAGTCTATGAGCACTGCTGGTACGGGGATCCTGTCTGAGGTGTCTGTCCAGGGGGTAGGTGGCGCGGGGTAGAGGATCTGACAGTGTGCTGAGGGTCATGTCACATCTCTTGGGGACGGGGATGCTGAAAGCAGACAACAGGTAGCGGCTCTGCTGGCTCTCCACACCTCCGCTCTCCCAGGCAGGCGTGACACTGTCTGACCCAGCCGCTGCGGTCTCCCCGTCTGAGGCACTGCGTCCCGGGCCGGCCTCCTCCCTCCGGAGCTGGCTGGTGACCTTACGGTGTCTGGGCTGGGAGGCCTTCACGGGCGGTAGGACAGCGAAGCTGTTGATGATCAGCGTCATGGGACACTCTGAGGCTGAGTGGTGGTGACCCTGGGAGGGGGCAGAGCCCAGCAGTGAGTCCCTGATCTCACACACCTCAGCTTTGTCCTCCAGCATCTTGTCTCTGAGTGTCAGTTGCTGTGTGACTTTCTGAAGGTCCCTGAAGGACTCTGGTGGGGACTCCTCTGAAGAGATGCTAGAGGTGTGACTGTAGGGTCTGTTCGGGAAGTCTCCCAGGGTTGTGGGGGGGGGTTTCTCCCATGGGTCCAGGGAGGAATCCCAGACGGACTCAGGGGAGTGGGTTACGCTGGACTCAAAGTCAGGGAGGTCCGAGAACTTCACGAGGTCCACACACAGGTGGCAGTGGTGGTCTGTGTCTCCAGTCTTGACCGTCTTTCCTCTCCTCTGGGTCTGAACCAGGCAGCCAAGTGGAGTAGTTCTGCCCCAGCCCTGGATCTGTCTCAACAACAAACACAACAGCATTAAGGGAAACGTAATTACATTTTAATCAGTGTATCGCAACTTAGAGAAAATTAGGTTTCACCTTTAAGATGATTTCTGAGATTGAATGTAGTTATAAACTGTGAATAAACATACTAACACTGTTTCACTTTGTCTTAACTCACATGAAATTGAAGTGTGTATCTGGTGACTACGCAATAACGTGACACTGGCTGAATATCATTCACAGTCTAGCCAAAAAATAATAGTAAACGCAGTGTATTACTCACAGCTTCCTCCCATCCGGAAAGACAGAGAAACTCAAATGGCTCTTGCTCTTTGGATGAGGTATCATCGCTGATATCCAAAAGGGCATCGACATGGCCTCTGTTGGGTAGTTGGCAGCTCTGGTCCCATCCTGTGTACTCGACTGCCACACTTCTGTCTTCAGCCACTTCTACAGGCGCCTGATCCCATTCCTTGAATTTGTCCATTCTAAGATGGGCCTTTCAGGGTGAAATCTGTTGAGAGTGAAAAAACATCTCTAATTAGGCACTCATCATGTAGGCTCGTTGGTAAGAGAGGAGATAAATGTACACAAACAGCAAGCAACCTATAATTAATTGTAAGCATTGCAAAACTATTTGTAAAATATCTGAAGACATGTAGCCTTTATCGTCAACTTTGTGACATGTTAACAAACGTGTTAACAAACGTGTTAATCCTGTTTACAAAACCCGCCCATTAAATGGATTCATACACATTCTAGCTAGCTAGCAAGAGAACCTCACATTTCTGCCTAGGTACTAACGTTAACGTTAGGTAAACACTAGCAATTTAAGTAGGAAGCTTGTTCTAACGTTAACTGAAGCCAGAAGCAAGGCTGTAAAAGAGACAACTTACCATTAAAGGGGGTCGCGTTAGACATTTTCCTCAGCAATACCATACAAGCATTGGCTCCTTGACGTTTTTACATTCAACTTAATAGGCAGTAACATAGTCATCAAATATTTAATAGTTTTGCAGCTATCAGAAGACGACCTCAAACAAAGTCAGATGTGCTAGGCCCACGAAGTGTTTAGAGCGGAGAGAGAACGCTGTTGCCATGACAACAGGGCGCTCAGGAGTGACGTGGTGAAACAGAAGAGTGAAATGGGAGGGGGCGTGAGAAAACAAATTGCAGTTAACATGGAAATGATCAATAACGTGTCATCTGAGAAAATGTAACCATTTCTAGACCTGGATTTGCTGCTTGCTACAATTCGTGATTTACAGCATGGTGTCCACTATGTTGCTGACTATTTCATTCAATATCTATAATGAAAAGACTAACCCTAACATTTATGTAATCTATAGTAAGATGTCCTATACAATATGATCTAAAATAGCCCATCATAACAGTATTATAATATACATAGTATAACGTAAGGCTACAAAATAGTGGGCATGGGCCTATGTGAATTTGATTCAGATCGGTGCTTGACTTTGATTGAAATAGGTTCCGACACTCATTTTAGGTGGCTGTACTGTTTATATTTAGGTGCAGGATCTCCACAACACTTTTGCGCTAATATTCAATAAGATGAACAGGAGCTCAAGCAGTAGAACATTTGAGGTGCTCGTATTCAGCTCTGGTGAGCTCAAGTCAAGCACGGATTCAGATTGGCCAATGCCTCATAGTATGGCTACAGTAGCTGTAGCACATGGGGATGTGTGAAACTCCTCAGCCTGAACTGTCCCCACTTGCGCCAGCGAATAGTTAGCTTTTCGCGTGGCACCGACCGCTGACGCTTCTTGATGGCTGTGGTACTCGCAAGCAGTGTGACGTCCTTTGCACAGGCCTACTCATGTACATGATGTAAATTATTTACAGGTATCTAGAATATACTCACAAAGCTAGAGTCCTTGATTGAAACAATAACAAAGTGGCCACCCACCTGTTTCGGTAAAAAAAACAACGGAGAAATGAAGTTATGCGTTTTTGGCTCATGGCCGAAATGAGATTGCCTAGCTACCCATCCACATCGCTCCGGCCAAACGCCACGCCCACTACCGTTTCTTCTCCATGAAGCAATCAATATAGCAGCGGAATTAAATTGCGGATGAGTCTTCAGGCAAGAAATGAGACGTGCTACTCGGCACGTCGTGGTCCAGCCAGGCATAAACCGTATGACTGTAATGTCATGCCTCTCACTGGGTCCCCTGGTTTTATGTGCACTGTAAGTTCAGCCACACACACCTTGACTGGGGCTTGCTGCTGGAAACGTGCACAGTGATAAGGGAATCCCACATTTCATATTCTTTCATAATGAACGAATTTGTATGCCTGTGAATAAAATCTAAAGTGACTGGTATCTGTGGTGCGTTGTTCTTGCGTTGTTCTAGCTGCACTTGCAGAAGCTTGGTTTATTGGTTCAGAATTGCGCAGTGTCACAGTCTGACGTGGTACTACGGCGCCTATCCGTGTGTTTATCTCTGACACCAGACGGCGTGTTCCTTTCTCAGTGCCTCTGATCACGACCACAAACGACTAAAGACCAGTGACTCTCCCGCTTTATGGAAACAGAGGCTGTGCGTTCTGTCGTGGTCATGCTGCCTCCCAAGAACTGCCTCCCGAGAAACTACAGCTGCATAGCTGGGTTGTTCGGGAGCTTGGCAGCTGACCCGAGGCTAGAAGACGTGGATGGGATGGAGCTGAACGGAACAAGCGAGCCCATCGAGATGCACCATGTGGTGGATGAGAGACCAAGAGGCCGAGAATCCTTCCTCAAACCTCCGCAGAGTCCGAACCTGCGCCGGAGGTGCAAGTCTCTGCCGACCCCCATAGAGAGAGCGAAGCTTGAGATCTCCCGCAGCCGGAGTCCCTGCAGCCAGAAAAAGGTCCGTTTCGCCGACTCTCTGGGTCTGGAGCTCACCTCTGTGAAGCACTTCAATGACACAGACATGCCCGATGTGCCGGTGCGCATAATGGCCACATTCGACAGGGGTCCCCTCCATCTGAACCCATTTGACAAGTTCCCCAGGGCACCGACCACCCAGTCAATTTTTATGGAGCTGCAATTCAAGAACCCCGGGACTCTACCAGGCTTCACCGAGAAAGTGAAAGAAGTGAAAGTGTTGTTGGAGTGTGCTGAAGCCGACGAGTTCAGTCTGTCGGGCGTCGTGCGGGTTTTGAACATGGCTTTCGAGAAAAGTGTCTATTTGAGGTTCTCAATCAACAACTGGATAACCTTCATGGACAGTCTGGCATCATATGTCCCAGAATCAAGCGACGGTGTGACAGACAAATTCTCCTTTAAGATAATCACTCCAACAACGTTTCTGGAGAGCGGAGGCACATTCCAGTTTGCCATTCGATACTGCGTTGGTGGAGATGAGTATTGGGACAATAATAACGGGGTCAACTACAAAGTGAGACGCCACAGGTTTAAGATTTCCCCACCCCGTGAGTGGGAGGATGGCTGGATTCACTTCATCTAACCTGCATGCGCCCTTGGCGTTTTCACCGGCGCACTGTGTGTAAAGCACGCAATCTCTCCACGGGCACCGCTTTACCATAATGAAGAATAGGGCTACCATAGGCTATAGCCTCTACACATTGTGTTAATGATCCAACCGCCTTGTCCAGCTGTACACTCAGTCATTTTTTACATTGTTTGGGATATGTTTTTTTCACCACCGTCACAATGGTTTTGTTTCATGTCATTATGTTTGACAGATTTGACGGGGTTGAAAGACGAGCCCTTCATTATGTGTCCGGAGCGGGAGGTAAATCTGCTGTATGATAATTCGCCTTGGTGTTGGGAGCTTTGTAGTCCAGTGCCCTTTGGTGTGGCACGACTATACTCTTATGTAATGCAGGGACACGTGCCATTGAAAACGTGCCCGGAATATACCCCATTTAAGCATCACTGTCCTTCTAAAACGCAGCGATGCTCGATTCAATCCCCACCGTGGACTATTTTATTAAACATCTTGTGCGATGTCCTAACTGTCAACGACTGTCAACGACCAGGAAAATGGTTATGAAAAATACTAAGACACCTTCCCGCCCGTCCTTCTCTTTGTTTATTTCCGATAGCATGGGACTGTGCTCACGTGCATCCCCTGTGTACCTGTCATGCCGGATTTCAATCCGATTCTCTCTCATCTGAAAACTCCAGCGGATGGGGCAGGCCGAGGCTCAGTCACAACAATATTCGCACTGGACCAACAAAGGAAATATCAAATTGTCATTTGTCTTACCAATTCCTCATCTTTTAATATTCTTGGATATGCCTTATAATACCCCTTATAACTAACGGGGAACGCTGCTGTGCTTTTATTCCGTTTTATAACTATTAGAATATGAATATTTCAATGTTGGGGAAATTATTAAACCCTCTCTATAGCACTGCTCAACGAGATGATGTTAGGAAAAGGAAATCATCCCTCGAGCCTTGTTCGCTGGTTATAAATGCACCAGAAAACGATTTTCCAGAGGATGCAAACCAATAGCAGGAGAGTAGACTGTGGGTCAGAGTGGAGCCCTACAGTCTAGCAGTAGGCTAGCCTATTAGGATGCTGTGGTATGACCCCAAACATGTAACATAATAATATGTGGATCTTTACCACTCTCAAATGCCAAATAATGCATATGCTATATGCTTTATTTTAAACTAGAGGACATGTATATTTGACAAAAAAACTATTGTATAGAACATTTTGTTCAGGATCTTATACTAGATTTTTCTCTGCAGTGCAGTCTGCATGCGTCTAATTGATTTCCAGAACCACTAATCACAGATCTGCCTGAACCTAATGACATTGCAGGTGATATTTTACAACATTCCTGTTGTGACACTCTTGATTTAAACCAGTCACAATAATTCACCAGGTGTCTTGTTGTAAACAATAGTTGAGGATAGCTCTAGGCCTAAGGTCCACTGCAGAGTCAGTCACCACTGCCTCACCCATACAGTATCTCTACCTTCTTCAAGGTTGAGCTTTAATGACAAAATCCACATGGATATCACTCCATTTTATAACTGTTATTACACAATGATCAATTACAGAGACAGATACTGTTGGACTTTTGTTTCTGTTCCTTGTTGGACTTGAAATGTAACTGTTGCTGTGGAAAATGATACATTTACCTCAGATTGTTTCTAGAGTGCGGACCTGACGATCTTCCAAAAAAATCCAGGTTTTTCTCTTTTTATTCAGGTTGAACAAAACAAAACATTATTTTTTTATGAAATACAGTAGAACCAAAATAGTCAAACTCATGCCATTTTTAAAACACACCCAGTCCAGTAAAACAGTAGCATTTCATTGTCAGTATTTTGTAAATAACTTCCACTGTGCAATGTTGTCTTTTACAGTAGAAATGGTGATGACTGCATCTGAACTACTTTTAGTGATTTCAAAGTTGTAATGTTAGACTTGGCTGGTGATATAGAAAAGAGCAGTGTTTGTTTGGTAGGACTACATATTGTACAGTTGATGCTATTGCACTGGTGCTTCGTGCTGAACACATTTGTTGGCACATTGGCATCACATGTCGGCGGGTTTTCTCTCCACCCTTGTACTTGATTGATGAATTAAGGTCAATAATTAATAAGGAACTCCTCTCACCTGGTTGTCTTTGACACCCCTGACATGAGGTGAGAGACCACATTATGGATGGATGGCAAACTAAACTTAGCTTATGTAACGCAACAGCCCACATTACACAAACGGTTTGTCTACATGTGTACTGGATGTACAGCATGTTTAAATTCGAGTTTGTATTTATTTGGGTTGTTATAATTTGTGGGAGTTTTCTATGACATGAATGCTTGGAATTAATTCATCTTTTGTTTTGATTAGGACGCCTCTGAGAGATCAGCAACTTGGAGATGTATCGTATCTGTTTAGAAAATGGAATGCATCTCTAAGACTAACAGATGTAGTTATATAATATAGTTAGTTACTGTTGACTGGCTATGGTGATCAGTAAGAAAAGCCTGTGTTTACATGAACCAGGATTTGGAGGGAGATTGGCCAGACTATTCAACCCTTGAGATTGAAAATGGAAAATAGACTACTCATGTGACCACTGAGGATGTCCAAATGACTCAAACAATTTAGCAGAGTTGTTTGGCACATCATAGTTGTTTGGTTTCCAGAGTCCAGTGGTTGGCTCTTTCTAATATCTTCATGGGAAATCCGTAGAGCCTGGTTGGACCAAAATAACCTCACTTTTGGTCTCACGTCCACCATGACATTAACCGACCTCTAGAGCTGCACGATATGGGCAAAAACATCTAATAGCGATTTTTATTTTTAACAAATATGGCTATTGCGATTTGACGTCCGGTGAAGATCAAAATATATGGGTGAACTGTTGGAATTATAGAAATATATTAAATTATATTAAGAAGCAAAGTGGAAAGCAGGATCGTTCTTGTTTGGAACAATTTGTTGACTGCATTGACCTAACAGAACAACGTGCACATTTATAGTCAATCATCTAACAGCGAGGGGGAGGAACTGCGCTGCTTGAGTAACAAGGGGGCGAGGCGTAGTGTGTGTGGGAAGCGCCGCAAGAGAAAAAAACGGAGAAACTCTAAAACCTAAAGTTACTCACGGCTGAGATGCGTTTAAAAAATATTGCATATGATATGGATCTCTTGTGATATGGATATTGCACATGTCAATATATGATTTTGATGTGAATTCGATTAATTGTGCAGCCCACTCTTGAGTTGAGACATAACCATTGGTTGACAGCTGGTTGGCCTCACTGTGTTCAGAAGCATGCTAGTCTGTGCAGTCAGTGAGTTCCACACACGGCAGCTGTATCTCCACAAAGACTACTGTGGTTAAAATATGTCACGCCTTGTCAGAGATTGTTTTATGTTCTTAAGTCTGATGAAATATAATGGTTATTTTTCCTCATGTAGCTTTTGCTTATGATTTCTGTTAATTGTAAATATTATCTCAATAAGTGTACATGTAGTACAGTATGATTTCACTCATGAATTGTTTCAATCATAACATTTCACTTTGTGAATATGTCATGGAGGTAAAGATGTTTTATAGGGGAAGGATGAAAGGCTTCCAGAAACAGACAGTATAGGATTTGTCAACACAATGTAACCACATTTTATGAGCACTAGCTGATGTTTATCTGTTTTTATATGTCACATATTGAATGTCTTTCTGCTACCATATTATGTAGTGTAATAGCATTTCAAAAACAGGATTGCAAGTGGTGGATGGATACCCAATTCAGAAGTACAAAGTAACTCCAAATATACATTTACAATAGCAATCAAATCTAAAAACAATCTGAACAAAATAGAATTTCAGGACATTTCCTTTAAAACTGCGGTATGCCACTGAACCTTATGCCAAAATGCGGGCGGGGTGAATGATAGGGTTATTGTATAAGGTGTAACTAAAGATGGTTCCATTGCCTTGTGTTTAGAGTTCATACTGAAATGAACACATAAAAGGTCTAAGCTGTGAAGGGATGTCATGGTAGGTTGATCAACGTGCTAATAGGTCGAGCAGTTAAATCATACTGGACAGTATGTACTGGGGCTAAGCTGAGGGGGTCTTTAGGCTAAAGAGTTGCATGCATGCCACTAAACGACGTACACTTTGGAGTATCTGAAAGGTCTAAAAGGAGTGACTAATGATTGTAATATTGAGCTACTCAAAGTGCATAGCGCATAGCACACTTTGAGTAGGAAAGTAGGAAAGCTAGGAAAAGAGCCATGATTTGGTTTGGTATGCCTCTTCCGACTTCACACATATTCCTGTGAATTGCTACTAACCAAGATATTCTCCATCCCCAGTCGTGTTTCATACACAGCCTTCTCTCTCACTGTGAAATGTTATACATCTGAAATAGTTCAAATCAAGTCACTTTACTCATATGTGGAGTGGAGGAAGTGATTTTCCTTGGTTTGACCTATAAGGTTATCAGTATTCTTCTTTTGAACCTATGCAAACCTTAGTACTGCAGGTCCATCATCTGTCTGTGTTGATGTGTCTTGGTGTCTGATGTATTGTTTGGATTCTGGCTGTTTGCATGCACGGCGGAAGTACCCCTGTTATTTTTATGGTGAGTTTGTAATGTAGCCAATATTTTATTAAAACAACGGCAATAAAGGCCTTTGTGATGGGAAATTAAAACGTGTTGTAGTTTTGTCCATTTCCTTTATCACACTACAGTCAGCAGCATGGTATAATTAAGCAACAAGACACAAGGGGGTGTGGTATATGGCCAATACTTCACGGCTAAGGGCTGTTCTTACACATGACGAATCGCGGAGTGCCTGGACACAGCCCTAAGCCGTCGTATATTGGCCATATACCACAAACCCCCAAGGTGCCTTATTGCTATTATAAACTAGTTACCAACATAATCAGAGCAATAAAAAAATGCATGTTTTGTCATACCCATGGTATACGGTCTGATATACCACGGCTGTCAGCCAATCAGCATTCAGTGCTCGAACCACCCAGTTTATAATAACCTTTACCTTAACGTTTCATTACAATAGCTTTATTAACTCAACTAGAATCAATGTCACAGTATCCTCTGAGATGACACAGGTTTAATACAAAGCTCTACAGATTCATTTCCCTGCAGGGTGTGATTTTGATTGTAATATGAGAGATCTAATTTTCTCCTCTGAATGCTCCACTGCTGTCTGTCTACTCTGAGCTGACTGGATCGTTTATCAGAGGACCGTCTAATCCACACAGGGCCCTAGTCCTGTAGGCCATAACATTTCTTGCTGTGCTGCGGTGGTCAGCCAACCAGCCCCTCGCCACAGTCATGACGAGACACGTGTCCTTGTGAATTGTTCAGCTTTGTGGCATGGCCCTCAGTGTTCTCGGTGGGAGTGGGGTTGGTTGGGTGTTTTTGGGGGGCAGGAGGACAGGCTGAGGGATCTCTTGTGATCAGGAGGGTTGGCTTCAGGCACAATTTTGTCTCTGACATGTAGGCTGTATAACAGAGAACAGGTACTCTTGGTGTCCTTGACTTTTTCCATTCTGTTGGATGGGCATATTCTTATAATGTCATCATGGTATAGGGTATCTATTTGATATGCAAGGGCACACAGAGTTCCAGTTACAGCCGTATTATATTACCAGGACATTTCATTAGCTAGTCATTGATCTGTTCAATAGATTGCATTTAGCTCTCCATTGACTAGTTTCCTCTCAAAATATTGATTGCTCTGGAGCACACTTCTATAGGACGGAATCTTAATAGTGAAAGACTCTATAGGACGTAATCTTAATAGTGAAAGACTCTATAGGACGTAATCTTAATAGTGAAAGACTCTATAGGACGGAATCTTAATAGTGAAAGACTCTATAGGACGGAATCTTAATAGTGAAAGACTCTATAGGACGTAATCTTAATAGTGAAAGACTCTATAGGACGGAATCTTAATAGTGAGACTCTATAGGACGGAATCTTAATAGTAAAAGACTCTGTAGGACGGAATCTTAATAGTAAAAGACTCTGTAGGATGGAATCTTTAATAGTAAAAGACTCTATAAGATGGAGTCTTAATAGTGAAAGACTATAGGACAGAATCTTAATAGTGAAAGACTATAGGACAGAATCTTAATAGTGAAAGACTTTACAGGACTGAATCTTAGTAGTGAAAGACTATAGGATGGAATCTTAATAGTGAAAGACTAAGTCCAATCTTTACTGTAGTTAATACAGTAGTAATTATGCCATACAATAAGGTACCATATCCATCCTTGATTCCCTTGACTCTGGCCCAGTTAGATATGAATGAAAACACATTGAACTGAGGCCTCAGCCCATGTCATTATTGCTAATCACAAACTAATGATGAGGGTAGAGGGAGGATGCGAACGAAGAGAGGGAGAATGGTGGTAGAAGGGGTATACCCTGAGGAAACAGTCAAGCTGTCTTGCTTCTTGCCAGACAACAACTCTACCTGTGTGTGTGTGTGTGTGTGTGTGTGTGTGTGTGTGTGTGTGTGTGTGTGTGTGTGTGTGTGTGTGTGTGTGTGTGTGTGTGTGTGTGTGTGTGTGTGTGTGTGTGTGTGTGTGCGTGCGTGCGTGCGTGCGTGCGCGTGCGGTTTCCTCTCTCCTAAGTTTAAAGGGGCAGTTAGAAAAGCTCAGTTCTGATTCTAGATGACATCCAACAGTCTGTGTGGAATTGGTGTAGAGGTTGTTTTGGCTACATAGACACTTTTTGAAATAGCTTAAAAAACACAACATTAGTTGAATTTGTTACAGGTAACCTCCAGCTCACCTCTTTGAGTTGATGTGAATAAACTGAGTTTAGACCGTTGTTTTATGGCAATCGTCCAACAAGCCAAACATTCATCACTAGTGAATATGATTGATAATGTTATTATACTCCAACCTAGCCTTCTCTGACTGTGTGTATCAGTCAGCAGTGTCTGGTGGACCACATCAGAACACAAGTAGTCAGAGAACCAGACAAACAGAGCAGCCTAACAATTGGGGCTACATTGACAACCTAGATGAATAAAAGCCTTTGACACTTATGAAATGCTTGTAATTATACTTCAGTATTCCATAGTAACATCTGACAAAAATATCTAAAGACACTGAAGCAGCAAACTTAGTGGAAATTAATATTTGTGTCATTCTCAAAACTTTTGGCCACAACTGTACATGGTAAAGCACTTGAATGTTTAAGATTAATAATGTATTTATCCTTTATGTTCGTAAGTCGTAGTGTTCTTAGTTTAAATGTGTGTTGCTGTTCTTGTCCATTAGTGTACTTTATTTTGTCATTGTCTGTAATGATGGGGCGGTGTGTCAGAAGCAGGTGAATCGTTTTAATAAAACCACAAAACCAAGAACGCGACACTAAGGCAGAACGCTGATACACAAGAACAATACCAACTGGTGAGTGAACATGGGAGAGTGACATATACAGGGGAGGAGATGAAGGTAATGGAGTCCAGGTGTGAATCATAACGATGCACAGGTGCGCGTAATGAGTGCCAGGTGTGCGTGATGATGAATCCCAAGACTGGTGGTTAGTATTCTGGCGACGTTGTACGCCGGAGGGGAGGAGCAGACGTGACCCCCCCCCCCGACGTGCAGCTCCAGCCACAGGACAACGCCGACCAGGACGACGACCCCGAGGAGCGGGTTGGTCAGCGAAGGTGGAAATCGCAGATGTTGGGGTCCAGAATGTCCTCCACTGGAACCCAACACCGCTCCTCTGGGCCATACCCCTCCCAGTCCACCAGATACTGGAGCTGATCCCCATGACGTTGGGAGTCCAGTAGGGATCTGACAGCATACGCCTCGATGTCCAGGGGGGTGGAGGTGTCTCGTGGGGGACAGCATCAGCTAGGGGACCAGGATCCACCGGCCTGAGAAGGGAGACATGAAAACGAGGGTGAGATACGGTAGTGACTGGGTAATTGTATCCTGCATGTCACCTCATTGACCCTCCGGAGAACCTTTAACGCCTCACAAACCGGGGGCTCAGTTTCTTCCAGGGCAGGCGGAGTGGGAGGTTCCTGGTAGAAAGCCAGACGTGATCCGCAGGATGGAACACAGGGGTCTCACTGTGGTGACGGTCTGTCTGTTCCTTCTGATGATGGACGGCCATCTACCGCAGGAGCTGCGGTCCAGCCCGGGGTCCACGGGGCCAGGGCTGGCTGGCAACCCAAAACACACTAGAAGGGGGGTCAACCCAGTGGAGGAGTGACGTAGAGAGTTCTGGGTGTATTCTTCCCATGGAAGGAAATGTGCCCGCTCACCCTGCCGGTCCTGACAGTGACTCCTCAGGAACCTCCCTAGCTCCTGACTCATCCTCTCCTGAGGCCGATACCCGGATGAGGCTAACCGTGACCCCGAGCTTCTCCAAGAAGGCCCTCCATACTTGGGATGTGAATTTGGTGCCACGGGAACTTGGGTGCCCTCTGGACAGAACCCTCTCCCGAACTGTAGATACGGGACAGGGCATCGGCCTTGATGTTCATAGAACCTGGGCGATAGGTCAGCGTGAAGTCGAACCTGGTGATGAAGAGGGCCCGTCTGGCTTGGCGCGGATTCAGTCTCGTCGCTGTCCGTATGTAGTCAAGGTTCCGATGGTCGGTGAAAATGACAAATGGTTCCTTGGCGCCCTCCAACCAGTGTCTCCACTCCTCTAAAGGTAACTTCACCGCCAAGAGCTCCCGATCGCCAAAGTCGTAATTCCACTGTGGGGACAGTTTCTTGGAGAAGAAAGCACAAGGATACAATTTTAATGGGTCCCCCTGTCTTTGTGACAAAACTGCCCCCACATCCACCTCCGATGCGTCTACCTCAACCATAAAAGGTAGCGTGGGATCTGTGTGTTTTAGCAAGGGGGCTGAGGTGAAACGCCCCTTGATGAGACAAAGCGCCATCTTTCCACTATATGGATATCACAAAATAGGTTGATCCTAACCCTACCTCTAACCCTGGCAGTGTTACAGTCATAGTTCTATGTGGTTAATCACATCAGAAGGAGATCAATAATTTTTTCTTTAATTAGGCAAGTCAGAACAAATTCTTATTTACAATGACAGCCTACCCCGGCCAAACTCTAACGACACTGGGCCAATTGTGTGCCATTCTATGGGACTCCCAATCACAGCTGGTTGTGATACAGCCTGGAATCAAACCAGGGTCTGTAGTGACACCTCTAGCACTGACATGCAGTGCCTTAGACCGCTGCACCACTCGGTAGCCCAAGGATTTCATTAAAACAATTGAACCACTGATTGACAATATTACTTCAATCCAAAACATCTATCATTCTTAATTAAACATAACTAATTGAATGTGTGAATGTGCACTATTGGATTGTGTTGGTATATACTGTATAGTGACTGTTGTTATTGAACCTTCGGGGTGTCAGAAGAACAAGATAATCCTGTGTAATCCTACAGTATGACACATTATCTAGGCCTAGTGTCACGTCCTGGCCACAGATAGCCTTCTGGCTCATCTAGGGTGTGTTGGTCAGGATGTGATCAGGGGGGTTTTTGTTCTATGTTTTATTTTCTAGGTTTGGTTTGTTGATGGTTCCCAATAACAGGCAGCTGAGTGTCGTTACCTATAATTGGGGACCATATATATGTTTGTTCTTTTCCCCACTTGCGGTGTGGGTCATTGTTTTTTTTTTATTTTTTTTTATTATTATTATTATTTTATTTTTTTTTGGTGTATGTGCTACACCACGTCCGATTGTCGGTCATTGTTTTTGTTGTTTCATAGTTTCACAAATTAAAAGATGTGGAACTCAGTCTGCGTTGCACCTTGGTCCAGTTCTTTACACGACGAGCGTGACACCTAGTCTGTAACGTTACTGTATGTTTGTGTATAATGTATGTGTCACATTCATGTCACCTTACCTTGTGCTTCCCCCCCTTAGTTAGGCTGTGCTTCTCCCCCAGAGTGGTGAGTGACCTATGCTGGCTCAGTTAGATTTGAAGGGGAGTGTGGAGTGGTGCTTAGGCATGGTCATGTTGATGGGAATCTGATAGTTTATAGCTGCACAACATGCCCAGCAGGTCACTTTATAAACCTTATTCCAGGTGTTTCCAATCCTGGTTCTGGTGTGTGACATGAATTTATGTGACATTCATTTGTCATACATTTTAAAAGGCTCTGGAAACATATAGCTTCATTTATAAAACATTACACGTCGCCCTAAACCAGGATAGAACGCTCTGCGTTTTTTATATGAGGAATGCTCAGATGTAGTACTACATCAGTCTGTGTGTGTGTGCGTGTGTGTGTGTCCGTACGTGTGCGTGTGTGGGTGGGCTTATGGGTGTGTGACGCATATGTGTGTGTGTGGTTGTGTGACGCATGTGTGTGCTTGTGTGTGTATGTTCATGCTTGCATGCGTGTGCGCTCATTTATCAGTCTCTCATCATGGGGTGGTAATCAGATGTAAAGTAATGTGCTGTGTGACATAACCACTGTGTTAATGTGCCCAACTGATGATTGTGCCTCCCTGCAGTGTGACGTTATCACACCACCACAGCCTCAGTGCTATATTTAGATGCTAGACAGTTGAATAGACCAATATGTAAAAAGATATGATCGTCAAACTCATACATTTCATGCAATTCATAATTAGGAAGGTTTTCTCAGTGTATGTCTTGAAAGATGGTTATGCAACTGTTACTCGCAGGCCTTTACTGCTAAAACATGCATAACACAGATGCATATACAGTGGGGTCTGAAATTATTGACACACTTGATAAAGATGAGCAAAAAAACTGTATAAATTATTCAAATACTGAGCTAATGTCTATTGTATGCAAAAAAAAGGGGAAATTATGTGAATTTATACTAATACCATTACTAATACAAATGTTTTTCTCAAAAAAGGTAGGGGTAAAAAGGATTGACACCCCTGTCTTCAATATCTTTCAATACCTCACCTTGCAAGGATAACGGCACTGAGCCTTTTTCTAAAATGTTTTATTAGTTGGAGAACACATTGGGAGGGATCTTAGACCATTCCTCCATACAGAATCCTTCCAGATCCTTGATATCCTTCATCTGCGCTGTAGTCTGCAATTCAAACCACAGGTTTCAAGTCTGGAGACTGAGATGGCCATTGCAAAATGTGGATTTTGTAGCCAATTAACCATTTCTTTGTGGATTTTGATGTGTGTCGAAATGGAAGATCCACTTGAGGCTAAGTTTCAGCCTCCTGGCAGAGGCAACTCGGTTTTTGGCAAAAATGTCCTGGTACTGGGTAAAGTTCATGATGCCGTTGATCTTAACAAGGGCCCCAGCAGCAGTGGAACCAAATAGCCCCATAACATCAAAGATCCACCACCATATTTTACAGTAGGTACTGGGTTATTTTCTGCTCATGCATTCTCATTTAGACTCCAAACCCACCACTGGTGTGCGTGGCCAAAGAGCTATATTTTCATGTCATCGAACAAATGTAAACGCCTGGAGTTTGCTAAACGGCATTGGCACTTGGATTTGATGCAGTGCTTTGCACGCACACCAGTGCTGTGTTTGGCGTCGATTGATGAAAAATATATTTCTCTGAGGAATTGTGTTAGTATAAAATAATGTAGTTTTCCCCTTTTTTTATTAGCATACAATATAGCTCAGTATTTATATTGTGTATTTTATACAGTCATCTTTGCTCATCTTTAACCAGGTGACATCCTGTACATACACTGTACTATGCATAGCCCCCCCACCCCAGCCACCTGAATAGGAGCGATTACTGCAGGAAGAGGTGTTTTTTTATCCGTGTGAATGTTTAATGATCCTGCCAAGCCAGGCCCATGGCAACACATGACTCCTGGTTGAATTATTCATGCCTACTATGTATTGAGATCCCATGTTATTATGGCTGACTCAGCGCTAGCATCAGTACCTCTGCTGCCTACAGCACACTGGACCAACCCACTACAGCTAGATCTAGAGTGTACCTCTATGCCTAATGCAGTCCTGGTCCTGGGGACCCAAAGGGGCGCACATTTTAGTTTTTGCCCTAGCACTACACGCCTGATTCAAATAATCAAGTCATCATCAAGCCATAGCAACTGCATTATGTCGTGGAAAAAATGATCTTCAAATTATGACATTCATACAAGAAACTTGTGAATTCAATAATACCTTTAATTAAGCACAATCAAAGGTTGAGCCGTGACCCGGATCACAGCTAACTCTGTGTCTCAGAGCACAGCCTTTATAGTATTCTCCCTCTATTCCATACATAGACCCCTCCCCAAGCTTTACAGCTTCCCATATGTCCTGTTTCAATAGGGGTCTTTGTTACATTGTCTTCTGGCATCCTGCTTTTCCTCAGATCTTAATCAGTTCCAAATGGCCTTCCTCCTGACCTTATCCTCAGCTCCGTTTAATCAGTACCAAATGTCCCTCTGCTGACCCCTCTGCTCCTTAGGTCTGTTTGTTCAACTATTCAGCTTCAACAAATCCTATACATTATGTATGTCTTTCTGTCTTACTACTTCAAAGTAATCAATCAGAATACTGAAAATGTAATAATTGTAATGAGTTAATCTCCCACAACTATCTAAGTTAAGCTTATTTTAGCACTTAAGCCTCATTATCAATACTATCATGTTGTCTGCTATCACATAGTACATTAATTAAATTAATCAATGTGTCTTAGCCATGTTTCTACCACCACAATTACAAGACATTTGCTACCCAGTCAAGATTCACTACAGAGTCAAGATTCCTCCCACACTCCAGAAGAACGTGCGTGTTAGGTGGTCATGGTACACTACATGACCAAAAGTTGGAGTTGGTCCTCCCTTTGCTGCTTTAACAGCCTCCACTCTTCTGGGAAGGCTTTCCAATAGATGTTGGAGCATTGCTGCGGGACTTGTTTCCATTCAGCCACAAGAGCATTTGTGAGGTCGGCCACTGGTGTTGGGCGGTTAGGCCTGACTCGCAGTCGGCGTTCCAATTCATCCCAAAGGTGTTCGATGAGGTTGAGGTCAGGGCTCTGTGCATGCCAATCAAGTTCTTCCACACTGATCTCAACAAATTTCTGTATGAACCTCGCTTTGTGCACGGGGGCATTGTCATGCTGAAACAGAAAAGGGCCTTCCCCAAACTTTTGCCACAAAGTTGGAAGCACAGAATCGTCTAGAATGTATAACAAGTGCGCTGAGAGTTGGGAAGCAAGTACAGGGAGTGAATGTTTTAATAAATAAGCAAAACAATAAACACGAAACACAAACAACGCACCGACATGAAAACAGAGTCAATAACACCTGAGGAAAGAACCAAGGGGAGTGACAGATATAGGGAAGATAATCAAGGAGGTGATGGAGTCCAGGTGAGTGTCATGAGGCGCAGGTGTGCGAGACGATGGTGACAGGTGTGCGGGATAAACAGCAGCCTGATGACCTAGAGGCCGGAGAGGGAGTATAAGTGACAGAATGTCATTGAATGCTGTAGCATTAAGATTTCCCTTCATTGGAACTAAGGGGCCTAGCCCGAACCATGAAAAACAACACCAAGACCATTATTCCTCCTCCACCAAACTTTACAGTTGGCACTATGCATTCGGGCAGGTAGCGTTTTCCTTGTTTGTATAGTGTATGTTGGCAGTTTGCTGTTCAAGACATGATTTGGACACACATAGTTTTGTCTAGGTAATCTAATTTAGTTCGTATCATTTTGGTTACGTATGTCTCATTCAACCTCTTCTTGCTCAGTATCTCTCAGTGGCTTTGCATGTCTGTCTCCTGGTTCAGAGGGGTTGGGTTAAATGCGGAAGCCACATTTCACACATCCCCCTTTCCCTTTCCCTTTCCTTTCCTTTCCTTACCTCTCTCTCTCTCTCCATCCCTCTCTCTCTCTCCATCCCTCTCTCTCTCCATCCCTCTCTCTCGCTCCATCCCTCTCTCTCGCTCTCTCTCCATCCCTCTCTCTCTCTCCATCCCTCTCTCTTTCTCTCCATCCCTCTCTCTCTCTATCCATCCCTCTCTTTCTCTCTCCATCCCTCTCTCCCTTTCTCTCCCTCTCGCTTTAGACCTCAGCTGTTCTCTAACCATTCCTAATGATGCTCACTCTCTGTCTCGCCATCTCACCGCAACCACACGCACGCACGCACGCACACACACACACACACACACACACACACACACACACACACACACACACACACACACACACACACACACACACACACACACACACACACACACACACACACACACACACACACACACACACACACCCAACCACCCACACACACTCTCTCTCTCTCTGTCTCTCTCTCTTTCAATTCATTTTAATTCAAGGGGCTTTATTGGCATAGGAAAAATATGTTTACATTTCCAAAGCAAGTGAAATGGATAAACAAAAGTGAAATAAACAATAAAAAATGAATAGTAAATATTACACTCACACAAGTTCCAAAAGAATAAAGACATTTCAAATGTCATATTATGTCTGTCACACCCTGATCTGTTTCACCTGTCTTGTGCTTGTCTCCACCCCGCTCCAGGTGTCGCCCATTTTCCCCATTATTTCCTGTGCATTTATACCTGTGTTTTCTGTTTGTCTGTTGCCAGTTCATCTTGTCTCGTCAATCCTACCAACGTGTTTTCCCCCATACTCCTGTTCGCGCTCGTCCCTGTTTTCTAGTTCTTCCGGTTTTGACCATTCTGCCTGTCCTGACCCTGCCTGCCGTTCTGTACCTTACTGACTCTGCCCTGGATTACCGACCTCTGCCTGCCCTTGACCTGTTGTTTTCCTGTCCCCTGTTTTGAAAATAAACATCTGTGATTCAAACTGTCTGCATCTGGGTCTTATACTGAGTGTTGTCTATCTATATACAGTGTTGTAAAGATGTGCAATAGTTAAAGTACTAAAGGGAAAATAAATAGACATCAATATGGGTTGTATTTACAATGGTGTTTGTTCTTTACTGGTTGCCCTTTTCTTGTGGCAACAGGTCACAAATCTTGCTGCTGTGATGGCACATCTGTGGTATTTCACCCAATAAATGTGGGAGTTTATCAAAATTGGATTTGTTTTCAAATTCTTTATTGGTCTGTGTAATCTGAGGGAAATATGTGTCTCTAATTTGGTCATACATTTGGCAGGAGGTTAGGAAGTGCAGCTCAGTTTCCACATTTTGTTGGAAGTGTGCGCATAGCCTGTCTTCTCTTGAGAGCCAGGTCTGCCTACGGCAGCCTTTCTCAATAACAAGGATATGCTCACTGAGTCTGTACATAGTCAAAGCTTTCCTTAATTCTGGGTCAGTAACAGCGGTCAGGTATTCTGCCACTGTGTACTCTCTGTTTAGGGCCAAATAGCATTCTATTTTGCTCTGTTTTTTATTGATTCTTTACAATGTGTCACATAATTATCTTTTTGTTTTCTCATGATTTGGTTGGGTCTAATTCTGTTGCTGTCCTGGGGCTCTGTGGGGTCTGTTTTTGTTTGTGAATAGAGCCCCAGGACCAGCTTACTTAGGGGACTCTTCTCCAGGTTCATCTCTCTTTTGTTGATGGCTTTGTTATGGAAGGTTTGGGAATCACTTCCTTTTAAGTGATTGTAGAATTTAACTGCTCTTTTCTGGATTTTCATCACAAGCGGGTATCGGCCTAATTCTGCTCTGCATGCATTATTTGTTGTTTTATGTTGTACACGGAGGATATCTTTGCAGAATTCTGCATGCAGAATCTCAATTTGGTGTTTGTCCCATTTTTTGTTTTATTGGTTGGTGAGCGGACCCCAGACCTCACAGCCATAAAGGGCAATGAGTTCTATAACTGATTCAAGTATTTTTAGCCAGATCCTAATTGAATTTTATGTTCTTTTTGATGGCATAGAAGGCCCTTCTTGCCTTGGCTCTGATGTGGCGCTGATGTTTACGCCAAGATATGTATCGTTTTTTTGTGTGGAATTTGTATTTGTGGTCCTGGCAACTGGACCTATTTTTTTCTTACTGAGATTAACTGTCAGGGCCCAGGTCTGACAGAATCTGTGCAGAAGATCTAGGTGCTGCTGTAGGCCCTCCGGGAGCTGTAGACTGTTCTAATGCCCTCGCCAATATAGGTTGAAGAGGGTGGGGCTTAAGCTGCATCCCTGTCTCACCCCACGGCCCTGTGGAAAGAAATGTGTGTCTTTTGCCAATTTTAACCACACACTTGTTGTTTGTGAACATGGATTTTATAATGTCGTATGTTTTTCCCCCAACACCACTTTCCATCAATTTGTATAGCAGACCCTCATGCCAAATTGATTCAAACCTTTTTAAAAGTCAACAAAGCATAAGAAGACTTTGCCTTTGTTTTGGTGTGTTTGTTTGTCAATTAGGGTGTGCAGGGCGAATACGTGGTCTGTCGTATGGTAATGCCAATTTGGCATTTGCTCAGTATATTGTTTTCACTGAGGTGCAGGCGTACGTGGTTCTGGAAGGACCAGGAGGATGTGAGAATAGTCTGGATCAATTCATTATTTATGAGTGTGACTTCATCACTGTTCCTCCAGTGCAGTGTGCCAGGCCCAGTTATTTACAACGTCTGCGGATGTCTGAATACACAGCCGCACTGGAGAGTTCTACCAACACTGAGGCACAGAGAGAGAAAGAGAGAGAGAGAGTAAGAGAGCGAGAGAGAGAGAGAGAGAATGCCAAGAGTGTGCAAAGCTGTCATCAAGGCAAAGGGTGGCTACTTTGAAGAATCTCAAATATAAAATATATTTTGATTTGTTTAACACTTTTCTGGTTACTACATGATTCCATATGTGTTATTCCATAGTTTTGATGTCTTCACTATTATTCTACAATGTAGAAAATAGTAAAAATAAAGAAAAACCCTTCAATGAGTAGGTGTGTCCAAACGTTTGACTGGTACTGTATGTGAGAATGCTGTTCATTGACTACAGTTAAGCGTTCAACACCATAGTGCCCACAAAGCTTATCACTAAGCTAAGGACCCTGGGACTAAATACCTCCAACTGGATCTTGGACTTCCCGACGGGCCACCCCCAGGTGGTAAGGGTAGGCAACAACACATCCGCCACGCTGATCCTCAACACGGGGGCCCCTCAGGGTGCGTAATTAGTCCTCTCCTGTACTGCCTGTTCACCCACGACTGCGTGGTCAAGCACGACTCCTACACCATCATTAAGTTTGCTGACGACACAACAGTGGTAGGCCTGATTACCAACAGCGATGAGACAGCCTATAGGGAGGAGGTCAGAGACCTGGCAGTGTGGTACCAGGGTAACAACCCCTCCCTCAACGTGAGCAAGACAAAGAATCTGATCGTGAACTACAGGAAAAGGAGGGCTGAACACGTCCCCATTCACATCGACGGGGCTGTAGTGGAGCGGGTCGAGAGTTTCAAGTTCCTTGGTGTCCACATCACCAACAAACTATCATGGTCCAAACACATTAAGACAGTTGTGAAGAGGGCACAACAAAACCTTTTCCCCCTCAGGAGACTGAAAAGATTTGGCATGGGTCCCCAGATCCTCAAAAAGTTCTACAGCTGCACAATCGAGAGCATCCTGACCTGTTGCATCACCGCCTGGTATGGCTTCTTAACAGCTTCTTAACAAGCCATAAGACTCCTGAACAATGAATTAAATGGCCACCCGGACTATTTACATTCCCCCCCTTTGTTTTAACACTGCTGCTACTTGCTGTTTATTATCTATGCATAGTCACTTTACTCCTACCTACATGTACAAATTACCTCGACTAACCTGTATCCCTGCGCATTGACTCGGTACCGGTAGCCTTGTTATTGTTATTTTATTGTGCTACTTTTTATTGTATTTTTTACTTTAGTTTATTTAGTAAACATTTTCTTAACTCTATTTCTTGAACTGCATTGTTGGTTAAGGGATTGTAAGAAATAATTTCACCATAAGGTCTACACCTGTTGTATTCGGCGCATGTGACAAATAACATTTTATTTGGTTGATTTGATTTGAAAGTGTACAACAACAACAGTTCATCATCATGTGTTTCTGAGTGTTACTCTGACTCCTCAGTTGCTTTGCTGTGATGAAATGTCACTAAGATCAAGGCATAGGTTTGTGTTGGTGTGAAGGTGAGACAGTGTGACCATGTTTGTCTGAGTGTGTGAGTTTGATGGATCACACAGATAACCTTGCTCTCCCTCTGTGCTGATGTTGCAGACTAGGCATTGGGCTCTGATGTGTTCCAGTTCTCTGCAGTTCTCTGCTTGCTGTGTTGGCGTTGCCTGCTTTATTCTGCATACTGTAACAGAGCACACCATCTGGACTGACGCTATACGTCGCCTGTGGTGTTTGTGTGTGTTTTGTGTGTGTGTGTGTGCTCGTGTCTGTGTGTGTGCGCACAAGTGAGTGTGTGTGAGTGTGCGTGTGAGTCTGAGACGTCTGCTTTAGTCTAGATCTTGTTGATGACATAATCTCCAGTGCACCCCACCCCCCATCTGCTGTCTTGGGTATGAGGCGTGAGTGACTCAGCAAAACGTGACTGCTGTCACCACGGACACTCATATCTTTATTCCTTCCTCCATCTTGATGCTCATGAAATTATTCATCATGCGCTGATCACCAACAGTGCGTGAAGAACATGTAAAGTACTTGGTGTGACTTAGCGCGTGAGAATGTTTGACGGTGCACAAGTGTGTGTGCTTGTGTATGCATGCATTTCATTGCATTGTGTGTGTGTGTGTGTGTGTGTGTGTTTGTGTGTGTTATTGGTATCACTCCTATGCTGGAAGGCAGTGATCTGTGAGACCCATGTTGCCTTGAGGTCCAGAGCACTCAGAGCAGTTTGCATTTGTATTCATTATGGATCCCCATTAGCTGCTGCCAATGAGCTGCTGCCAAAGAGTAGAAGCAGCTACTCTTCCTGGGGTCCAGCCAAATTAAGGCAGTTTATACAATTTTAAAAACATTCCCTACTCCACCACTACCACATATCTACAGTACTAAATCCATGTGTATGTATAATGCGTATATTATCGTGTGTGTGTATGCATGTGTCTGTGCCAATGTTTGTGTTGCTTCACAGTCCCCGCTGTTCCATAAGGTGTTTTTTTTATCTGTTTTTTAAATCAAATATTTTCCTAAGTCCTTTTTTGTGGCACCTGACCACACGACTGAACAGTAGTCAAGGTGCGACAAAACTAGGGCCTGTAGGACCTGCCTTGTTGATAGTGTTGTTAAGAAGGCAGAGCATCGCTTTATAGACAGACTTCTCCCCATCTTAGCTACTACTGCATCAATATGTTTTGACCATGACAGTTTACAATCCAGGGTTACTCCAGCAGTTTAGTCATCTCAACTTGCTCAATTTCCACATTATTTATTACAAGATTTAGTTGAGGTTTAGCGTTTAGTGAGTGTTTTGTTCCAAATACAATGCTTTTAGTTTTAGAAATATTTAGGGCTAACTTATTCCTTGCCACCCACTCTAAAACTAACTGCAGCTCTTTGTTGAGTGTTGCAGTCATTTCAGTCTCTGTAGTAGCTGACGTGTATAGTGTTGAGTCATCCGCATACATAGACACTCTGGCTTTATTCAAAGTCAGTGGCATGTCGTTAGTAAAAATTGAAAAAAAGCAAGGGGCCTAAACAGCTACCCTGGGGAATTCCTGATTCTAACTGGATTATATTTGAGAGCCTTCCATTAAAGAACACCCTCTGTGCTCTGTTAGACAAGTAACTCTTTATCCACATTATAGCATGGGGTGTAAAGCCATAACACATACATTTTTCCAGCAGCAGACTATGATCGATAATGTTAAAAGTTGCACTGAAGTCTAACAAGATAGCCCCCGCAATCATTATATCATCAATTTCTCTCAGCCAATCATCAGTCATTTGTGTAAGTGCTGAGCTTGTTGAGTGTCCTTCCCTATAAGCATGCTGGAAGTCTGTTGTCAATTTGTTTACTGTGAAATAGCATTGTGTCTGGCAATATCGTCTGCTATTATCCTCAGTAATTTTCCATCCAGATTGTCAGACCCCGATGGCTTGTCATTGTTGATAGACAACAATATTTTTTTTCACATCTTCCACACTGACTGTTCTCATGAAATATTAATGAAACAGCTACCAGCTCTCACAGTCTCACGTCAGAGTTAGATGTCCATCCTTGTTTTACAAATCGAACATTTTGAAGTTATTCCAAATGTCAACTTTCTATCGCTGCATTCAAACTTGCAACCTTTGGAATCAGAGGCAGATGCTAACGCCATCCCCGTCCACAATGCCCTAGCAAACCCAAAACCTACTTGAAGGTAACAGCGCTCACTGTTGCCCCTAGTGACCGGTTTCAACATCATCTCCCGACGTCTTCAGACATGGATGGTGAATACTGACTTGTATCACAGCCTGGCTGCAGATATACAGTACACCTCTCCATCTCTTCTCTTGATACACCCCTCTCCTCCCTCCTCTCTCCCATTTTGTCACCCACATCTCTCTCAATCTCTCTCTCCCTCTTTATCTCTCCCTCCCTCTCTTCCCTCTCCTATCACACAGATTGGGTCACGTGCGGTGTGAGTGTGACCAGTGGTGCAGAGGCCTGTGGCCCACACACAGCTCTGCTGAGAGAGAGAGAGAGAGAGAGAGAGAGAGAGAGAGAGAGAGAGAGAGAGAGAGAGAGAGAGAGAGAGAGAGAGAGAGAGAGAGAGAGAGAGAGAGAGAGAGCATGCGTGTGTCCATTAACTGATGTGACTGAGGGTACTGCTGCCTATTCAGATGGTTGACCTGATGCCATCTGTTCAGGTAAAGGATATGATCTATTAAAAGGGACAGAGCAACTCATTGGTCTGAGACTCTCTGTTGTTTTAGGTGTGTGTGAGTGCAAGTCTGCCTGAGTATGGAACGTATGTCAATGTGAGTGTGTATTCCTGCATGTGTCACAGTATTCTCCAGGGTTAGCATGCTGATGTTCACTCTCTGCTGCCCTCTCCTGGTAAAATCTGTTTATTCACAATCCACTCCGTTCACTGGGGTTCAATGTGAATGGCTTAGTAGATGTTGTTTGCCTGATTCAAAGACAAACCAAATATAGAGTATAAGAGTGGCAAACAACTTCAACTTCTTTCTTTTTAATGTGTCAAATATAATTTGGATGTAGACCCTGTCTTTCTAAGGTTTCTGTGATGACTCCAGTGGAGGACGGCTCATAATAATGGCTGTAATGGAGCAAATGGAATGGCATCAAACATATAAAAACCATGTGTCTGATATCGTTGAACTAATTCCGCTCCAGCCATTACCATGAGCCCATCCTCCCCAATTAAAGTGCCACCAACCTCCTGTGGATGACTCTTGAAGAATGTTAGCCTGAGAATGCTAGCATATTTCACCCTTGTCCATATAGTGCCTTCAGAAAGTATTCATACCCCTTGACTTATTCCACATTTTGTTGTGTTAAAGCCTGAATTGAAGACAGATTAAATACATTTTTGTCACCCATCTACAGCCCATAATGACAAAGTGAAAACATGTTTTTAGAAATTTTAGCAAATGTATTTAAACATGAAATACATAAATATCCAATTTAAATAAGTATTCACACTCCTGAGTCAATACATGTTAGAATCACCTTTAGCAGTGACTACAGCTGTGAGTCTTTCTGGGTAATTCTGAGCTTTGCACACTTGGTTCCTACAATATTTGCACATGATTCTGTTCAGAATTCTTCAAGCTCTATCAAATTGGTTGTCAACCATTTTCAAGTCTTGACATAGATTTTCAAGTAGATTTAAGTTTAAATAGATTTTCAAGTAGATTTAAGTCGAAATTGGAACTCGGACACTCAGGAACATTCACTGTCTGCTTGGTAAGCAACTCCAGTGTAGATGTGGCCTTGTGTTTTAGGTTATTGTCCTGAATTCATCTCCCCATGTCTGGTGAAAAGCAGACTGAACCAGGTTTTTCTCTAGGACATAGCCTTTGCTTAGTGCCATTCCGTTTCATTTTCATCCTGAAAAACCCATCTACCAATAGGTTCCCTTCTTTGCGAGGCATTGGAAAACCTCCCTGGTCTTTGTGGTTGAATCTGTGGTTGAAATTCACTGCTCCACTGAGGGACCTTACAGATATGTGTGGGTTACAGAGATGAGATAGTCATTCCAAAATCATGTTAAATACTATTATTGCACAGTGAGTCCATGCAACTTATTACGTGACTTGTTAAGCACATTTTTAGTCTTGAACTTATTTAGGCTTGCATAATAAAGGGATTGAATACGTATTAACTCAAGTAATTTCAACTTAAAATGTTTTATTAATTAGTAAACATTTTGAAAAACATAATTCCACTTTGACATTGAGGTATTGTGTGCAGGCCAGTGACCCCAAAAATCTAAATTTAATTCATTTTAAATTCAGAATGTAACACAACAAAATGTGGAAAAAGTGAAGGGGTGTGGATACTTTCCAAAGGCACTGTATGTCACACCAGTGTGGCAATGTACCTTGGGATGCTTAAGCAGTCAGTGGATTGGAGAACATTATAGCCAGGAATGTGTGCCTGAGGGCGGGAGAGAGGAGCAGGCGAGAGCCCTGGTCTCTTGGGCTTAGTCATCAGACACAGGATCACTGCCTCCAAATGTCTTCACTGAATCCCCCTCTCTCTCCTCTCCTCTCCTCTCCTCTCCTCTACCCCCACCCTCTATTTCCTCTCTCTCCCACTGCCTACTGTGGCTCCATCTGCTCTCTGTTCTCTCCAAATTTAACAAGGCATGTGGGGCAGGGCTGTGAACGGTAGGTCTATGTCCCTGAACACATCACACATCCAACTTCACACTTACTGTACAACACCTGAGCCACCAGATCACTGTAGCTTCCCTGGTCAGTTTCCCTGGTCAGTTTCCCTGGTACAGTGGGGAAAAAAAGTATTTAGTCAGCCACCAATTGTGCAAGTTCTCTCACTTAAAAAGATGAGAGAGGCCTGTAATTTTCATCATAGGTACACTTCAACTATGACAGACAAAATGAGGAAAAAATCCAGAAAATCACATTGTAGGATTTTTTATGAATTTATTTGCAAATTATGGTGGAAAATAAGTATTTGGTCAATAACAAAAGTTTAGCTCAATACTTTGTTATATACCCTTTGTTGGCAATGACAGAGGTCAAACGTTTTCTGTAAGTCTTCACAAGGTTTTCACACACTGTTGCTGGTATTTTGGCCCATTCCTCCATGCAGATCTCCTCTAGAGCAGTGATGTTTTGGGGCTGTCGCTGGGCAACACGGACTTTCAAAGATTTTCTATGGGGTTGAGATCTGGAGACTGGCTAGGCCACTCCAGGACCTTGAAATGCTTCTACGAAGCCACTCCTTCAAGGTTGCGGCGGTGTGTTTGGGATCATTGTCATGCTGAAAGACCCAGCCACGTTTCATCTTCAATGCCCTTGCTGATGGAAGGAGGTTTTCACTCAAAATCTCACGATACATGGCCCCATTCATTCTTTCCTTTACACGGATCAGTCGCCCTGGTCCCTTTGCAGAAAAACAGCCCCAAAGCATGATGTTTCCACCCCCATGCTTCACAGTAGGTATGGTGTTCTTTGGATGCAACTCAGCATTCTTTGTCCTCCAAACACGACGAGTTGAGTTTTTACCAAAAAGTTCTATTTTGGTTTCATCTGACATTCTCCCAATCCTCATCTGGATCATCCAAATGCTCTCTAGCAAACTTTAGACGGGCCTGAACATGTACTGGCTTAAGCAGGGGGACACGCCTGGCACTGCAGGATTTGAGTCCCTGGCGGCGAGTGTGTTACTGATGGTAGGCTTTGTTACTTTGGTCCCAGCTCTCTGCAGGTCATTCACTAGGTCCCCTGTGTGGTTCTGGGATTTTTGCCCACCGTTCTTGTGATCATTTTGACCCCACGGGTAAGATCTTGCGTGGAGCCCCAGATCGAGGAAGATTATCAGTGGTCTTGTATGTCTTCCATTTCCTAATAATTGCTCCCACAGTTGATTTCTTCAAACCAAGCTGCTTACCTATTGCAGATTCAGTCTTCCCAACCTGGTGCAGGTCTACAATTTTGTTTCTGGTGTCCTTTGACAGCTCTTTGGTCTTGGCCATAGTGGAGTTTGGAGTGTGACTGTTTGAGGTTGTGGACAGGTGTCTTTTATACTGATAACAAGTTCAAACAGGTGCCATTAATACAGGTAATGAGTGGAGGACAGAGGAGCCTCTTAAAGAAGAAGTTACAGGTCTGTGAGAGCCAGAAATCTTGCTTGTTTGTATGTGACCAAATACTTATTTTCCACCATAATTTGCAAATAAATTCATTAAAAATCCTACAATGTGATTTTCTGGATTTATTTTCCTCATTTTGTCTGTCATAGTTGAAGTGTACCTATGATGAAAATTACAGGCCTCTCATCTTTTTAAGTGAGAGAACTTGCACAATTGGTGGCTGACTAAATACTTTTTTCCCCCCACTGTATATGAGTACTTACCAAGCATACTATAAAACCCATTTATGTATTTATTTTTGTTAAACATTTCACTGCTCATTTGTCCTTGATTGGCTGGTAGCCTAGTGGTTAGAGCGTTGGACCGAAAGGTTGCCGAAAGGTTGCAAGATCAAATGACAAGGTGAAAATCGGTCGTTCTGCCCCTGAACAAGGCAGTTAACCCACTGTTAACCCACTTTTACAATCAGAGCACTGCTGCCTCTCCCTCTCACTGTGGTTACTGAACCCGAGAGGTCCCCAGGCGCATCTCCAATGGCAACAGCCACAGTGGTGTCACATCTTTGATACCAATACACATACACACTCAGGTCATACATGAACGGTCATGCACATGAAAACACACACAGATAATCTCCCTCTCTCGCTAAATGCATGGCACCGTTGCTATGGTAACCTCCTCCATAGTAGGTGAATCTATATTCAGTAAGAGGGTCAATGGAGGGTCATGCTGGCAGCTTAGCTCTCATACTATCTGGTTATGTAATGTCCGTCACCTCTCCATAATAAGGAGCAGATGGGATACAGCCTGCACATTTTAAATAGCACGTGCAATGCTACACTTTTAGCCAGTGAGAGTATTATGTGCATGGTATTACTTATATGCATAGCCTTATCAAATTCACAAAATATAATATTTAGTCCCTAGAACCTTATATGTGAGCTAGAAGTACTTAGGAATGTTCTTTGGCTAGAGATGAATGCTGAGCATCTGGTTTTGGCCCCGGGTGTCTTTATGGGGATACAGGATGGCTACAGCGTGTCCTGTGCACAGTGTTATTTCAGCTGGCCTGCCCTAGGGAGGGAACAGACAGATCAGCCAGGAGGATATCTCTGGAATCACACCCAGCACCTGAGCCCAGAGGCTAAGACTGGCTAACAGACTGGCAGACAGGGGGCTCCAGATATATCATGGTGCAGACTAACTCTTTGCAGAGTACCACTGATCTTAGAACAGAGAGTGTTAATGGTGGTAACTGCAGATCTTTGATGTTTACGAATTTTACATCTGATAACTGTTCTGAGGTATAGCAGAGAACTGTCAGTGGCAGTAATAATTGAAGTTGCTGTGACAGCATGACTATGTACTTGATAAGTGGCGAGTTGCTGTGACCAGTAGAAGCAGATGCTTACTTCCGTAGCAATATTGCAGCAGTGGCATCAATGTGCTTCATGATGCCAATTTCCTCCAAAGAATATGATAGTGTGTGTGCATCTCAGAGTGATGCCCAAGCTGCACAAAGCTCACGAGGAGGTGCAGGTGATGCCTCTGCCCTGTCCTCGTGTGTTTGAGTGTTTGTGTTTGAGTATAGAGTACAATGGATTGCATCAGATATTTCTGGGGGGGATAAGGGGAGGTTTCGCCCCGGCATGCTGCTCTGTCACACTGTTGGGAAACAGAGACTCTGAGTTACATCTGCAAATGGAAAAACCATGTCTTCTCCCCCACTCCCTGTTTGACCCTTTAGCTTACAGTGAATAACCTCAACATCACCAAACAGCTGCTCTTTCACAACTGCAGCTCTCTAAACTTAGTTTCACCATCTCCCTGATTCCACAGGACAACTACCCACACGACATTGATAGTTCAAGCATTAATGTTTGTTATCCAACCAACCAAGCCCAATGATTGGTTGCTTCCAACTGTATCCCCCAACAGTTTTTGAAGCGTATAACTCCTGTGAGAGAGTCAACCTCAGTCAGCACAGAGGTAAATGAACTAGGGCCATGCTTTATGACAAACTCAACAGCCTGAACAGAACAGAATGCCTGAGTGTGATAAAGAAACCCATTGGTGAAAGCCAAACAGTGTTATCCTATCTAGCATGTCAGTGGTTTAGCTGCAGTGTGCACAGCAGTAATCCTTCATTGGGCTTGCAGAGTGTGATCCCACTGCCAAGCTGTTATTGCATTCATCTGAGAAAATAATATTGTTCACAGTCAATGGAAGTCAGTAGGCTATTACCAATGAGTTCATTTCTATGGAAACAAGATGATGATGAGAGTTCTCATTCAGGTTTCATGCAAAAGTTTACATTTATATCTAGAAATATACTGTATTTTTCATCTTCCCATTCCAATGGAACGGAAATAACAACCATTACTGAATATTGATTTGTTTTTCATTATAAAATGTGAACACATTATCACTCCTCAGCTATACCTCAGCTATGGCTGATTACAAATGACTGCAGTCTGTCTTAACTGCCAAATGCCTCCACTTACAAAGCATTATTTGCAGAACAATTTACTGCAAACCCTGTATTGGAACACGTCTGCACAGTCATCAACAGATCTATTGCAGTACAGTACATACCCTGAGTATTGACTTCCCCTGACAACAGACACTGACCACATACATCTGTCAGCAGTTCTATCTGGCTAGCTGAATGTGTGTGTACATGTGTGTGAAGAGACGCAGAGTCTTTTTCTCTCTGTTTGTGTGTGTGTGTGTCTTTGTGGGTGCATTTGTGTGTGTACCCCCAATCTATCAGTTCTTCTGTCTGAGTATTTGGGCGTATTGAGAGGCGTAGGATTGCCTGCTCTGCTGAGCCTCTATCTCTGACTCATACTCCTCCTCTTCAACCTCCTCCTCTACACCCCTCTGGCTCTGTAGGATGCTGCTATGGGACTGTGAACAGGAGATGGGTTAAAGACTTGGAACACTCTTGTAAAGGAAACTAAATATACCTGTCTGTACAAGACAGTAATGACTGTTAACCTTATCAGTGTGTGTTTCCTCTCTTTCATTCATTATTGTGGGGGTCTATGTTTTTGGCTGTAATGCTAGCAGGAGATGCAATCTTACCTTCTTGGCTGATTCAGCAGTGTGTTTGAGGCTGGAGCCCAGGGTGGGACTAGGCTGGTGGGCCATAGAGGAGGGCAGCAGGGTCTGGTTGTCCAGAGGGCCGTTAAACACCCTGATCCTCCCAGTGAACAGCTGTAGAGACAGGGGAGATGATCCGCCCTGTAGCCCCATAACTGGAACTCTCAGTCAACTTCTAGGTCTTTAAATGTCTATTGTGTATGTGTGTTGTGTGTATGTGTTGTGTGTGTGTGCCAAACCTCCAGGTCCTTTGTCTATGTCCATGCTGTCCAGGTTCTGGAAGGTGTGTGTGTAGACCTCAAGAGCCTTGGCATGGAACACCATCTCCACTGTGATGAAGTCTGTGAAGATCCTCTGGAAGAAGACCTAGTATTATTGTCACTGTAAGAGGATGGACATGCCTGAGTATGACTGGAACACGTGCGAGTGAGTGAGTGTGTGTGTGTTTGTGTGTGTTCTGGTTTATTTGTGTATGCGTTCGTGTGTGCATGTTCATGTGTGTGCGTGTCCGTGTTTATATGTGTGTTCATGTGTGTTTGTGTTGTGTTTATGTGTGTGTTGTGGTTTAAGACCAACCTTGATGTCCTCCAGTTTCTGTCTGTGGAAGTCACTGATGGTCTCCTCCAGTTGTCTGGTGCTGCGGTGAGCGTCGTTGGCCGCCTTCTGAGCATTCACCTCTGCCTGAAAATCAAACAGCAAAGGAATACTACAACTGTACTAGAAACTTGAAAGATATATATAAAGATATATATATTTTTAATGACAGCTACCAAAACCTCTGGTGGTCCACCACATAACAAGATCTCATCAATGGTCAGATATCTTTGTAGTGTTGAAGGTGTTGTTGATGTGACAGGGGGAGGTTCCAGAGAAATCCTGTTACCTGTGACTGAAAACATTGGATAAGGTATTGAAGCATGACTAGAATAGAAATCCTGTTACCTGTGACTGAAAACATTGGATAAGGTATTGAAACATGACTAGAACATGTATATTTCTAAAACATCTCAGAGACCAGGTTAGCTGATCTCACTGTGTGAGACTGAACCTGTCACTCAAAGTACCACTCATAGAGTAAATATGGCTGACAAATAATTGTTTGTCACAGGCAATGCGTCATATTTTTCAATACTGTGTCTTGACATATGGATTGTTGACGTAAATACTATAATCATGCTGGAATTATGCAACTCTTGTAGAGTTATATGCAGATATGAATAGACTGGGAGAAAGGATCAAATTTTTGTCTATCGGAGGGATTCTTCTGTCGGAGTTTCTCCAGTTTCTGCAGCTCTTTCAGCACTCTGTTCCGAACAGCAATGCACCTCTTCAGATCCGCCTGTATGTCAGAGATATGACCAGTCCATGAAGCTTCAAACACACTGTCTCAGAAGAGACTCCCTATTCATTCACTGCCGTTCTGCCATGAGATGCTGTGAAGAGTGTGTGAAGTGACAATGAGAGAGAGACAGAGAGAGATGGAAAGAGACAAAGATAGTATGTGTGAGGGATCTGTATTTTGTCTGGTAATTACTGTATGAAATCTACAGTGTGTTCGTTTCCATGTGTGAGGACTTACTCTCTTGTTTTCAACAATATCCCCGTAGGCTTTGAGGGGAGTGACGACTTTGGACTCCAGCCTCTCTACCTGTCAGGGATAGACACAGTAAACACACTTTCATCTTCAAAACAACAGTATTTCAAGGTGTGAGAAACAAATTGTTGTGTTTTTGCTAGGTAAAAAATGGCTCGAAACAAACACTGTCTTTGCCCACTATATACAGTACTGAGTAACACCCATAATGCCTTTATTTACTGTTATGATGTTTCGTTAACCCGGTACACTAACCTAGTAGATGCACCATGGCCACCCACGTCCTCTACCACTAATACCAAGGGGAAGCTACTCTAAAAAAAGAGTTACAAAGCTACCAATTACTTCACACTGGAAGAAGTTAAGATACTCTAAAGCTACCCCGAAGAAAATATAGTTTAATTAAATAATGTTTCTTTGAAAAAAATTGTTCACTACATCCAAACTACTTTGTTATAAATTATCATATCTAAATCTGAAATGTCATAGATTACAAATTGCAATAAAAATCTAATCAATAACAGACCACTCTGGAGTCAGATTAACAGAATGTGTAATTAAGCCTATGCACAAAAACTCTTTCAAGTGAAAATTAGGCAAGTCTGATGCTGAAAAATAAAGGAAATTATTGCCTACTTTAGCGATTATTTAATTAAATTTTTGCCAAAAACGTAGTGTAATTCCAGTAGTTACAGTTGAAGTCGGATGTTTACATACACCTTAGCCAAATACATTTAAACTCACAATTCCTGACATTTAATCCAAGTAGAAATTCCATGTCTTAGGTCAGTTAGGATCACCACTTTATTTTAAGAATGTGAAATGGCAGAATAATAGTAGAGAGAATTATTTATTTCAGCTTTTATTTCTTTCATCACATTCCCAGTGGGTAGTATTTGGTAGCAATGCCTTTAAATTGTTTAACTTGGGTCAAACGTTTCGGGTAGCCTTCCACAAGCTTCCCACAATTAGTTGGGTGAATTTTGGCCCATTCCTCCTGACAGAGCTGGTGTAACTGAGTCAGGTTTGTAGGCCTCCTTGCTCGCACACGCTTTTCAGTTCTGCCCACAAATTTTCTATAGGATTGAGGTCAGGGCTTTGTGATGGCCACTCCAATACCTTGACTTTGTTGTTATTAAGCCATTTTTCCACAACTTTGGAAGTATGCTTGGGGTCATTGTCCATTTGCGACGAAGCTTTAACTTCCTGACTGATGTCTTGAGATGTTGCTTCAATATATCCACATAATTTTCCTCCCTCATGATGCCATCTATTTTGTGAAGTGCACCAGTCCCTCCTGCAGCAAAGCACCCCCACAACATGATGCTGCAACCCCCGTGCTTCACGGTTGGGATGGTGTTCTTCGGCTTGCAAGCCTCCCCCTTTTTCCTCCAAACATAACGATGGTCATTATGGCCAAACAGTTCTATTTTTGTTTCATCAGATCAGAGGACATTTCTCCAAAACGTACGATCTTTGTCCCATGTGCAGTTGCAAACAGTAGTCTGGCTTTTTTTATGGCGGTTTTGGAGCAGTGGCTTCTTCCTTGCTGAGCAGCCTTTCAGGTTATGTCGATATAGGACATGTTTTACTGTGGATATAGATACTTTGTACCTGTTTCCTCCAGCATCTTCACAAGGTCCTTTGCCGTTGATCTGGGATTGACTTGCACTTTTCGCATCAAAGTCTGTTCATCTCTAGGAGACAGAACACGTCTCCTTCCTGAGCGGTATGACGGCTGTGTGGTCCCATGGTGTTTATACTTGCAATTTATTTTCTGAGGTCTTGGCTGATTTCTTTCGATTTTCCCATGATGGAAAGCAAAGAGGCACTGAGTTTGAAGGTAGGCCTTGAAATACATCCACAGATACACCTCCAATTGACATACACACAAGTGTATGTAAATTTCCAACTTCAACTGTAGCTACACCACTAAATGACAAAAAAAGTAATGAACTCCTGAAAACCCTACCAAGAATTTAATTTAGTTCAACTACCACAAAGCTACTGCAAAATGAAGTTACATTACTAGTTGAACTAGCCTATATGTAGATCACTACTCCCCAACAGCCCCTGACCTCAGCCTGGCGGTAGTCCTGCACCATGGCCAGGTCTTCAGACAGGTACGGAGCTCTGGGTCCTTGGTAGTCGAGAAGTGATTGTGCTGTCTGTCAGCCTGGTCCCTCAGCTTGGCTGTCTTCCTGGTGTAAGAGGCCAGCAGGCTGCAGAACAGACCCAGGTACTTCTCAGAATGGCTCACTGTCAGCTCCATGCTCTTTATCTGGCTGTCTCTGGACAAAAGATGAAGAGTTATGAGGGGTTAGTGGTTTCAGCTAACTATAGATCTCCAGGAAGTTTTGGGGTCGTGTTTGTGATAAACGCTAGATGAGCCAAATAGCAGTACACATCCCTTTAGCACGATTATATCTGTGAGACGGGGGTGTTTCCAAAGGCACACTCACATGAGATAAAGTATTAGCGCAATCTTCTCCGTACATAATCTAGGCCCATTTACTACTTTAGTCGTGGTTTACACACATAATTGTGGAATGGCAGGATATGGTGAAACATTACATGGTTAGCTATAGAACTAGTACTGCATCAAACACACCCTGCATCAAATGAAGAGTCAACCGATTGGCTAGATGTTGACTATGTAGAGCCGTCTGGTCCATGCTAGCTTTTCCTGCTACAGTACTGTGGCTTATTAAAGCAGTATAGCTAACCAACACAGGTGTTACCTAGTAATATTGGTACATTAAACCATATATGCATGTAACGAGGGCACGTACCTTGAGAAGATGGTGTTCATTTTGGATTTGCTCAAGCGTCTCTTCACCTCACTGTTTAGCTGCGTTATTTGCCATAGTCAAGGTCTCGCCTGCCTCAGATTACGAGCTACTTTGTTTCTATAGAAACGACAACATGGAAGAGTGAGGTTTGGGGTGTAAGTGATGGTTATGGCCACATGGTGGCAGCAGCGTCTCATTAGTAACATAAGCCCCGACAGGAGCAGAGACGGGCTTTACAAGGCAGCCTTACAGAAGAATAAAACGTAACCTCATCCCTCAGGTCTATTAAAGAGCGTGGTAAAACTGATGTTTTAAAAACTCACTCTCACTCTTTCTCTCTCTCTTTCTCTCTCTGCTCTCTCTCTGACTCACACGCTCATATGCTCATATGCTTCATCGCACGCACGCACACACACACACACACACACACACACACACACACACACACACACACACACACACACACACACACACACACACACACACACACACACACACACACACACACACACACACACACACACACACACACACACACACACACACACACACACACACGGTGCTCGCAGAAGGGATTGTAAGAGGTCCAGCCTGTTAACGAGTGGCTGTAAGAGAACTGTTGAAGAGAGGCCAGCTCTCAACTCTCTCTCTGGGAAGAATGTGTTGGCATATACAAGGGGCGCCACTCAAATGGAACTTTAATTCATTTACACAAAAACTCAAACAATTCAAAAAACAGACCTCACTGCTGGCAGCTCACAGCTGTAAAGTGTAACACAGCCTCTTCCTACCTGAGAATAAACGTTTTATTGTATGCTGCACTTAATATAGTGTGTGTGTGGGCGTGTGTGTCAGCCAGTGGAGGTGGGCTGTGAATAGGGCTTTGATGCAGCCTGCCAAGTTTCCCCTGTGGACAGCAGCTGTTATGATAAACACGCTGTCTAGTAGCAACAGATCCTCCCAAGATGGTTCCACACCCCCTTCTCTCTTTCTCTCTCTCTCTCCCTCCCTCTCTCTGTCTCTCTTTGCCCCCTTTCTTTCTCTCAACGTCTCCCCTCCTCTCCCTCAAGCTGTAGTTAGTGAAGGGAAATGAAAACAATGCCCCTGCCAGTCCAGCAGCAGAGCCATGCCAACCTCAGAGAGACAGACAGAAAGAGGACAGGGGTGAAAGAGACATAGTGTGAATTAAACTCACAGAGAGACGGACAGACAGACACACACCAAAGATAATTATCGGATGTCTCTATAAACATCACACAATAGCCACAGGGCTGATGGCTAATTATGTTCCCCAGAGCAGGTCTGTGGGGCTGACAGAGAAAGGAAGTCCACATGTCACCCAGAGGCAGAATCAAAGAGCAGGGCAGACTCACTTTGCGGCACTCACACTTGCTAACAAAAACACACAAACACACACACACACACATGCAAACACACATAGACTGTGGGTTGGAGTTCCAGTCATATTCATTGAAGCTTACATTCATTCAGATCTGTATAGATCCTTATATTCTCATCGTTAATTCCTATGTGGGAAATGACATCATCCCACTTCCTGTTTTGAGGAGCCAGTTTGTCTCATAGTGATGTCACAGCTTAGGAGTGTGATTGAGGAGGTGAGGCGACACAGACAAGGAAAACCAGCTAAATGAGTTTTCCCCCAGGCTGTTACTAAAATCACAAGCTCTTGGTACGACAAGCCAAAACCACAGGGGCAGCCTTTTTGTCAGAAAATTGTATTTTATTGCTGTGGGAGTTGCTGTGTGAATACATGTATGTTGAACGATATGAGGCAGGAACACTATAACTGAAAAATATGAGGCAAGGACAGACTCTGACTTAGGTTAACCTGTTGCCTAGTGAGAGGATGCCAACCTTAGTGGGGTCTACCTGTTGATGAAAGTCATTGGACTAATCACTGTGTGTATGTCTGGGCATGACTCTAACTATACATGGTTTACCTCCTACACTCTTAGAAACAAAGGTGCTATCTAAATTCTAAAAGGGTTCTATGGCTATCACAGCCGGCTACGTGGTCCCATGGTAATCCTTTTTGGTTCCAGGTAGAACCCTTTCCACAGAGGATTCTACATGAAACCCAAACGAGTTCTACCTGGAACTGAAAAGGGTTCTACCTGGAACCAAAAAGGGTTCTCCTGTGGGGACAGCCGAAGAACCCTTTTGAGTGTAGTCTGGCCCTGGCCTAGCTGACATAGAGGTGTACAAAGATCCTTATTTATTTTCCTCTACTCTGGAAGTGCTGGCCCACGGGCGCCAGGGTGTGTGTGTTCTACAGCCAGTGCAGTGGAAAGGTCTGGGATGTAACCCAGGACAGAGTTTCCTGTGAGGGGGTTTTCTCTATTCGCCAGCAAGGCGACCCCTCTCTCATACCTGTGATTAATGCCAGAGCACGCACCTCAGAGGCAGTGTCAACCACGGGCGCCAGGGTGTGTGTGTGTGTGTGTGTGTGTGTGTGTGTGTGTGTGTGTGTGTGTGTGTGTGTGTGTGTGTGTAAGCGTGCGTGTGCGTGTGCGTGCGCTCGCGTGTGTGCTTGTGAGCGTTTGTGTGTGTCTGTGTGTGTGTTGTGACTGGGTGGAGGAGGGTTGGTTCATTCATTAGACAGATGCATTAAATGATTCCCTGTAGTGTAGAGTTATTAAGGTTTACAGTGTAGAGTTATAAACTTTACAGTGTAGAGTTAGAAGGTTTACAGTGTAGAGTTAGAAGGTTTACAGTGTAGAGTTATAAACTTTACAGTGTAGAGTTAGAAAGTTTACAGTGTAGAGTTAGAAGGTTTACAGTGTAAAGTTAGAAGGTTTACAGTGGGGAATTATGAGAGTATGGATGTCTCCTAGGTGGTGGGAGAGAGACATACTGTAACTGTGTGGGACATTACATTGGCCCACCTTTGCCCCTTCCCTTCCACCTTTGCCGCTTCCCCTCCCACTGCCCCTTCCCTCCACAATTTGCCCCTTCCCTCCCCCACCCTTGTCCCCTCAGTCATCAGTCTGACTGTGTCCTCACTAGTGGAGCCGGTAGTGGAGTAAAGAAGTGATCATTGTGATGAATGGGAGAGAGAACGCTATGTGACACTTATTTTCCTTTCTCCCCAAAACATATTTTAACCAAAACATGAAACCTGGATGGGATGAGGGGTGGGTGGGGGTGAGAGGGGATGTTAGGGGTGTGGACAGGGGGGTCTGGTGATCGATGGCTGGGACTCTGAGTTGACCCTTACACTGCCCTTCCATGAGTGGGTGGTGTGGGGGTCTCCAAGAATAAGGACACACATACCTCCTAGTGAGAAACAGTAGGAATGAAGGAAGAGTAAAGACATGCCTTCTTATGACAGGTATTGTGTTGTAATGTGTGTGTGTGCTTTGTGTGCACATGCATGCATGTGTGCGTGTGTGCACATACGTGTGTGTTGGTGTGTGTGCATGTGCACTTTCATGTGTGTGTCCGTGCGCTCGTGTGTATGTACATGCCTGTTGATGTGTTAATATAACAGAGAGTACATTGTGACCCTAGCTGGGTTTGGGCCAGTATGTGTGAGAATCCAGGTACAGACATTACTCACCATGTCAGTGTCGTGTAGTAAAAACAGCAGAAAAGCCGAAGAATTTACGCTGGTCCGAGATCAGTAAAAGTATAAACCGCATTACTGTCTTGAGTTAGCGCTGAACAATAAGAGTGTGGACCAGAGCGGAGTCTGGTCTGGGTGAAAACGTAACAGTTTATGACAGGCCTGGCCACAACTGACCTATTATGTTACCAGAGACTGAGAGAAACAGACAGAGTGAGAGAGAGAAAAGGAGAGAAAAATAAAAGGAAAGACAGAGGAGAGAGATAGAGTACATGTTTTGTGTTGTTGCATGTGTGTGAGAGTGTGTGCACATGAATGTGTGTGTGTCTCTGGGTACAGTACATCTCTGTGAGTGTTTATGTGTCTGTGAGACATCTTGATATGGCAATGTGTAGAATAAATGTGTGTTAGAGAGAGAGAAGGAGGTAAATCTGTCTATGACCGCATATTCTCAGAGAAGGTGACGGAGGGTTCAGAAGTAACCATGGCCACCAGTGTAAACAAAAAGAACAACAGACAAACAAACAACCATTAAAACAAGAACATCCAAACCTAACTCCTCGTTAACACTTCATTAGTGGCTGAGATACAGGAAAGAGAGGAGAGGAAAGAGAGGAGAGGAGAGAGAGGAGAGGAGAGGAGAGAGAGGAGAGGAGAGAGAGGAGAGGAGAGAGAGGAGAGACAGGAGAGGAGAGGAGAGAGAGGAGAGGAGAGAGAGAGGAGAGGAGAGGAGAGAGAGGAGAGGAGAGAGAGGAGAGGAGAGAGAGAAGAGAGAGGAGAGGAGAGAGAGGAGAGGAGAGGAGAGAGAGGAGAGGAGAGAGAGGAGAGAGAGGAGGGAAGAAGCAGGAGGACAGGGCAAGGAGAAGGGAGAAGGAGAGAAGAAGGATAAAGAGAGTAGATGGTGGAGAGAAGGAAGAAATGATCAGATTAGAGCAGGGGGAAAGAGAAGAAAGAGAGAAAGTGAGAAGAGGAGTGGCAGGAGGAGAGGAGAGGCAGGAGGAGAAGGGAGGGGTGGGGGAGTAAAGGGGGTAGAAGGAAGAGAGGATGGCGAGTGAGGAGATCGAGGCAAACTCCCTGCAGGCAGACAGACAGTCAGGCAGACAGGCAGGCAGGCAGTGGTGCTGTGCTGCTGTGCAGCGGTGGCTGGCTAAATAAACAGTCCTAATTGGCTGTGGAGCCCCACCAGTCTGGGGTTTCACAGTCTTTCATCCTGGGAAGGCCAACGGGAAGCTGTGGGAGAGCTGAGGTGAGGCACCTTTCTACACAGTCACACACACATGACACACACACATACACACATATGCACATACACATTGATATTCACACACACATACACACATATGCACATACACATTGATATTCACACACACACACACACACACACACACAAGCTGTGGGAGAGCTGAGGTGAGGCACCTTTCTACACAGTCACACACACATGACACACACACATACACACATATGCACATACACATTGATATTCACACACACATACACACATATGCACATACACATTGATATTCACACACACACACACACACACACACACACACACACACACACACACACACACACACACACACACACACACACACACACACACACACACACACACACACACACACACACACACACACACACACACACACACACACACACACACACACACACAGAGTCTCTGGTCTGTAGTTCAGTTGAACAGTGCAGAGCAGGGTAATGTGACCACCTGTTCATGCTCCAACACAGACATATTAACACATACACACACGCACACAGACATGCATGCAGCAAATGCAGCACATGCACACACACCTAGAGATTTAGGAGTCATATCCAACAGGGTACTACTCGACCGGGCCTCACTCACTCACTCACACACACACAGACACACACACATGCCCGTGCCAGTCCAGCAGCAGAGCCATGCCAACCTCAGAGAGACAGACAGAAAGAGGACAGGGGTGAAAGAGACACTCCCAGACAGACAGACAGTATAATGACTTGTTCAGCCTTGATCCTTTAACTCTGTGTATCGTGCAGTACAACACACAGGAGAAAATAGCAGTTTGGCCACAGATTCACTTTTTCCACTGCCATACATCAGAAGCTATGGAGATCAGATGAAGTCATATCCCTACGTGGACTACGTGACTGCATACTGTGTGTTGAGTTTTAGGTGTCACCAAGGTGTCACCGAGAGAGACATGGAGGCAGAGAGAGAGAGAGAGAGAGAGAGACATGGAGGAGAGAGAGAGAGAGAGAGAGAGAGAGAGAGAGAGAGAGAGAGAGAGAGAGATTTAAACCAGGACCCTGGCCTATGGCCTACAGTCAGGGGAAGAGCGGGATTGTGAAAGAGGTCGTTTCGGAGGAGTGCAGAGGAACAGGAGGAGGGAAGGATGAGAGCGGTGCTGCGCTCTAGAGAAATCTACTGCTGTTAGTTTTATCTCTCTGCTTTGTAAGTTCGCTTTTATAGGCTCAGCCAGTGGCCCTGGCCAGGACTGGGGAAAGGGAGGAGGAAGGAGAGAGAGGAGGAAGGAAGGAAAGATGCACAGTCTTTTTTATATAATGTATTCATTTGGCCTGCTCAGCAGTGTGTCGAATAATATTTACAACAATATCTAACTTCTGTTAGAGTGGGACATAACTCAGCTTCCTCATATCCAGAAGGCTGTATAACACACAACACAACTGCTTCCCAACTGTGTCCTCTTAGCCAGCTCCTGGGACTGCATGGTGCACATTATAGTTTAATGGCTTTGGCAGCGGGAAGCCGGGAGCTGTAGCGTAGCAAGCTAGCACTAAGAGGCTGAATCTAACGCAGGCTCTGACCCAGTCACTCTGTCTCTGGGTCTCTCTCTGGATCTCCCAAAGATGTTTGGAGAAGGGGAGGGGAGGGGGGATAAGAGGAGAGAAGATGAGAGGAGAGAGGAGAGGAGGTAGAGGCCGCTATCAGCTCAGTCACATGTCAGAATTAGACGTTCATCCATGTTTCTCAAACGTCAAATTTCGTGTTTAAGGTTAGGCATTAACTCTGAGTGGTTAAGGTAAGGGTTAAGGTTTGGGATAGGCTTAAAACAAAAATATCAAAAACAACTTTATATCGCTGGATTAGAATTTTGGAATCAGAGGCAGATGCTAATGTCCATCCACCATCCCTGTCCACAACATCATTGCATAACTGAAACCTACTGAAACCTAAGGTAACAGCACTCACTGTTGCCCCTGGTGGCCGGTTTCCACGTCATCTCCCAACGTCCTCAGACATGGATGGACGTTGAATACTGACTTGTATCAAGGGTGACCTGGCTGGAGGACAAGGCAGAGGCAGAGGCAGAGGCAGAGGCAGAGGCAGAGGCAGTAGAGATATGTAATAGTGGATGTCAAGAAGACTGTCTATCTGTCCTTTTCTCTGACCTCTTCTCTCTCTGTCTCTCTCTCTGTCTGTCTGTCTGTCTTCCTTTCCCCTCTCTAAGCACCTCATCAGTAGATGTCAATAATGTGCTCTGCCAGAGCACAGCCTCAGAGTGTTCTATTCTGCATTGTATTGCAGCCAACCCTGTGGTTATCACTTATGGGTTTGATTATGTGTTCAAACTGCTCTTTGTGTGTGGACGGTACTCTGTGGTCAAACTACTTTGAGTGTGGACCATGCTGGATCATGTGTGCGTATGTGTGTCTGTGCGCTTGTGTTTGTGTTTGTGTGTGTCAGACACCTCATGTATCAGCCAGCAGCTCCTCCACAAAAGGGAAATTAGCCAGCCAATGACAAGACCACCACACACACACACACACACACACACACACACACACACACACACACAAAGAAAGAAATCTCCAGCACCATTGATTTTCAGAAGACAGGAGGTATATGTGTGTGAAGAAACAGGGAAATAGATGCTAGACACAGTGTTGAACGTATTGTTGTAGTTAGTCTTTAGTCAGGCTTTAGAAGTGTGTGTGTGTGTTTTTGCATGAGGCTGAGCAAAGCATTTTAGGGCAGAGGGCATATAATATAACATCTGAAACACGAATACCTCCTGTACACACACACACTTTGGCTTCTAGCTGCTGCTGTGTGGAAACTGTCCCATGATGAGAGATCCGTGAGGGAAGGATGATTCAAGGGTATGGGAGTGTGTGTGTGTTTGTGTGTGTGTGTGTGGGGGGTTCTGGTGGGGTTTATGTATGGGTTTGGAGAAGAGGGCTGCATTGAGGTCTGGGGGTGGATGGATTATTGGAGGTGGTGGAGTGGAGGAGGAGGAGGAGGGAGGGTGATCACTTTTTCCAGGGACGTCTCCGAACATGTCATGTCATCAGCATTTCCCCAGCAGCTCGCAGGGAGGAAAGGAACAAGGGAGGGAAAGAGGGAGGGAAAGAGAGAGGGGAGGTGGAGGGGGGGACGCTTCTTCCGAAGGGGGCAGGCAGCCAACAACAACAGTGGACTCCAGTAGGTCGGTACAGGAAGAGAGGGGAGGGGGTGAGAGAGAGGAGAGAGAGGGAGGCTGATGTGTGTGCCTGGCGCTCCGGAGCGTTCCCGTCTGTTGTTCCTGAGCCAGAGGGCCTTCAGTGGGGGCTGGTCCCACGGGAGTCATTAAAACACATTCCATTCCCATTATTCCACAATCCCCTTCACCAGCAGCGCCATCCCAGGATTTACCCAGCTTTTACAGATCATCCTCATTATTGTTCTGTATTATTAGACATCTGCTGACCTGTGTGTGTGTGTGTGTGTGTGTGTGTGTGTGTGTGTGTGTGTGTGTGTGTGTGTGTGTGTGTGTAAGCGGTGGATGGATGTGTGATTGAGAAGAGGCAGTCAGGTCTTTCCCTGGGTTTGATGGGCTATTGCTCCCCCTAATCCCAGTGTGTGTGTGTGTGTGTGTGTGTGTGTGTGTGTGTGTGTGTGTGTGTGTGTGTGTGTGTGTGTGTGTGTGTGCCTGTGTGTGTGACCCCAGGTCTGCTTCAGTCCTTTTTAAACTGCTCACCTGGCCTGGGTCCAACATGACGAGATTTTAACAAAAATGTATTATCTTTAACTTCTTTGCATTTTGTGAATGAGTGTCCCGAGTTTTAGGGCTGGAGTGTGTGTATGTGTGTGTGTGTGTCAGTGAACAGTAATTTCCTCTCGCTCAGCTCACTGTTCTGTGACTCATAGCTGTTATAGATAGTAGAGTGTTTCCTTAGAGACCACATCAGTAATGCTTTATCTCTGCCATGTTAAT